>CM077664.1:233464587-234089587 GCA_039707655.1 Elymus sibiricus | reverse complement strand
TGATGTATGTTTTTTGAATGGAACTGGCATGCTCCACACTTGGTTACTAGCTCAGTCGCATCCTAGAGTGCAGTGGGCCAATAGAAGCCTTGCCGGAATGCTTTGCCGGCAAGTGCCCTTGATCCTATGTGAGAGCCACATATGCCTCCGTGTACCTCCGCCAACAGCTTTTGTCCATCTTCCCGGCAAATACACTTCAATTTCACGCCGTTTGGCCGTTTTTTGTACAGGATGTTATCCACAAACTGATACATACTTGACTGACGGGCTACTTTCTCCGCTTCTTCTTGCTTATTAGGAAGTTCTCCTGTTTGAAGGAATCGAACTATTTGCTGTGCCCATGCCGGAGCCTACGGCTCGACGACAAGTACTAAAGGCATCTCTTCGGCTGCGGGAGCGCTCGCTTCTGCTGCAAGAACCTGGGGTTCTGCGCTAAGCGGCTGCTCACCGGCAACCGTGTCGTTGTTCCCGGCAGCATCCTTGTCGGCGGCTTCCGGGAGCTCTGCCGGAAGATACTTGCCAGTATTCAACTTTCTTCTCTTATTGGCCTACGTTGATGGGGTGACTATCGGTTGATTCAAATGGAGCACAAAAGTTCCCAGTTCCACGGGAAGCTTTTGAGCGGCACATTTTGACAGGCTGTCAGCGATGCTGTTTTCCGTACGAGGAATGTGTTCTGTTTGTAACCCATCAAAATGTTCTTCCAATTTCCTCACTTCTTCCACATACGCTTCCATCAACGGGCTCTGGTAATCTTTGTTGACTTGCTTCACAACAAGCTGCGAGTCGCCGCGGACGATCAATTTTTTGATACCAAGGTCCATTGCGATCCTAAGACTGGCAAGGAGTCCTTCGTACTCAGCAGTGTTGTTCGTAGCCTGCTCCTTGGGGAAGTGCATTTGAACCACATACTTCAGGTGCTCTCCGGTGGATGCGACAAGCAGCACTCCGGCACCGGTGCCTTGCAGCGAGAAGGCACCATCAAAGTACATGATCCATTCCTTCGCCGTTTCCTTGCCGGGGAGAGCTGTTTCTTGAATTTCTTCGTCTTGCGTTGGTGTCCATTCTGCAACGAATTCCACCAAAGCTCTGCTCTGAATAGTTGAAGTGCTTTCAAACTTGAGTGCAAAGCTTGACAATTCCAACGCCCACTCCACTATCCTGCCGGTTGCCTCTGGATTCCTCAAGATGCGTTGCAATGGAAAGCGGGTGACGACGGTGATTTCGTGCGCTTGGAAGTAGTGACGCAGCTTTCTCGAGGCCATAAGAAGACCGAAAAGCAACTTCTGCACCCCAGAGTATCTCGATCTAGCCCCCTGCAGAAGGGAACTGACAAAGTATACTGGTCGCTGCACCACTTTCGTCTTCGGCACTGTTTGTTGATTATCTCCATTTGTCTGCGCTGTTCCCGACTTGTCGGCACCATGATTTGCCGGATAAGATTCCGGTTTGTCGTTGGATAGGTTTGCTGCGGTTACTTCCTCGTCATCGGGTTCCCTCCGCGCCACTAATGCAGCACTAGCCACTTGATTCGTTGCCGCTACGTATAGCAGCAACGGCTCTTGTGGTCTTGGCGCAACTAGTGTTGGCATGGAGGAGAGGTATCTTTTCAAGTCCTGCAGCGCGGCCTCCGCTTCCGGAGTCCATTTCATCGGACCTGCCTTTTTCAAAACCTTAAAAAACGGCAGGGCGCGCTCAGCGGATCTTGAAATGAACCTACTCAAGGCCGCAACACAACCGGCAAGACGCCGCACATCTTTGACGCTTTTCGGTGCTCGAATCTGCTCAATCGCTTTGATCTTGTCAGGATTTGCTTCAATTCCTCGTTGAGATACAAAGAACCCGAGAAGCTTACCGGACGGAACGCCAAACACGCACTTCTCGGGGTTGAGCTTCAAGTTGATTTTGCGCAAGTTAGCAAACATTTCTTCCAAATCTTGAACGAGGGTAGACTTGTCCTTGGTCTTGACCACAATGTCATCCATGTATGCTTCCACATTCCTGTGCGGCTGGGGCTCAAAACCAATCTGGACTGCCCTGGCAAATGTTGAACTGGCACTCTTTAACCCGAAAGGCATACGCACAAAGCAGTACGTGCCACAGGGAGTAATGAATGCGGTTTTCTCCTCATCCTCCTTTGCCATGAATATCTGATGGTATCCAGAGTAGGCATCAAGGAAGGAGAGCAAATCACAGCCGGAAGTAGAGTCTACAATTTGATCAATGCGCGGCAAAGGGAAAGGATCCTTCGGACATGCTTTGTTAATATCAGTGTAGTCGATACAAAGTCTCCACTTTTCGTTTGCTTTGCGCACCACCACTGGATTTGCCAGGCAAGTGGGATGTAGCACTCCACTGACCAGGCCTGCTGCTTCAAGCTTCTTGATCTCTTCGGTAATAAACTGTTGCCGTTCCAACGCTTGCTTTCGGACTTTTTGCTTGACGGGCCGGGGGTGGGGACAGACAGCAAGGTGGTGCTCAATTACCTCCCTGGGAACGCCGGTGATGTCAGATGGTCGCCATGCAAACACATCGACATTCACCCGCAGGAAGGCAATGAGCGCGCTTTCCTATTTGCTATCAAGGGTGGCACTGATGGTGAAGGTACTGTCAGTGCCGTCCTCCCTCACCGGTACCTTCTTGGTTGCCGGTGCAGTGGCTTTGGATTTCTTACCGGCAGAGCACTCCGGTAAGTCTTCAACATGCGCGCAGCACTCTGAAGAGGTGCGCTTCCCGGAATCCTTGCTAGAGGTCTTGCCGGACTTCTTCTTTTACTTTTTCTTGGCGGGAGTTGGCGCCTCGGCGGCCTCTGCTGCAACCGCATCTTTGTACATCTTGTCGACGGAAATGACTGCATCTTTCTTGTCAGAGTTGATGGAAATGACACCCATCGGCCCTGGCATCTTCAACGTGTTGTAAGCATAGTGAGATGCTGCCATAAATTTTGCCAAGGCTGGGCGGCCAAGAATTCCATTGTACGGCAAGGGGATCTTGACGACGTCAAAGACAATCTTTTCTGTCTTGTAGTTCAGTTCTCCGCCAAACGTCACCGGCAATGTGATCTTTCCCTTGGGCTGGCTTCTTCCCGGGTTTACTCCTTGGAAAGTGCCCGTTTTCTCAAGTTCCTCATCGGGGATCTGCAGCCTCTTGATAACTTCTGGAGAGATCAGGTTCAGACCGGCCCCACCGTCAACTAACATCTTTGTTACCTGGAGGTTGCGAATTGTTGGCGAAACCAACAACGGCAAACACCCGACCGCAGTTATGCGATCGGGGTGATCCTCAACTTCAAAGATGATAGGCGTGTGTGACCATTTGAGTGGCTTCTGAGAGCCCATCGCCGGTTCCGCCGCATTAACCTCATGCGCCCACTTCTTAAGTTGGCGGTGAGAGGAGTGTAAGGATGCCCCTCCGTCAATGCACATGGCGTCGGTTGCCTTCTGGAATTCTTGTTCGCTGGGCTCATCATCGTCCTCTTCGTCACTTCCATCATTCTCTTCTTTCTTGTCTCGGCCTCTGGCAGGCTTCTCTTTCTGCTGTTTAGCCTTGCCGCGGCGGCCCCCTCGACCGCCAGGGCCCTTTTTTCCGGATCCACCAGTACCATCTTGACCCTTTTCCTTGTTGCGCTTTTCATATTCAGCTTTTTTCTTCTCAACAAGGCGCTCGACTTGCCGGCATTCTTGGAGATCATGGCCTTCGGTACGGTGAATCTTGCAGTACGGCCCATCTGACTTGCCAGCCTTCTCGTTTGCCGCCGCCTCCTGGCAAGCGGCGCATGCAGCAGCCTCCTTGCCGGAGTTCTCAGTCTTGGCTTTCTTGGCGGACTCAGAGTTGCCGGAGCCTTCGACAGCCATAACAGTTTTGCCCTTGCGCTTTCTATTGCGCTTCCGGCCTTTCTTCCCCGGGGTGACAGCATCATCGTCCTCAGAATCTACTTCGGCACCAGCGTCCTCCCCGGGAAGCCTTCTTCCTTCCTCAGCACATGCACACTTATCCGCCAACGTGTAGAGCTCGTTGACGGTTTTGGGCAACTTGACGTTCATTTTCTCCCGCATCCTCCGATTGCGCACATTCGTGTGAAAGGCGGCAATCACGGCTGCGGGGTGCACATCTGGAATGTTATGGTGCACACGGCTGAACCTCTGGATGTACTTGCGTAAAGTTTCACCATCTCTTTGTGGGATCACCTGCAAGTCGCTGGGCTGTCCAGGGGCTTCGTGGCCCCCGGTAAAGGCGCCAATGAACTCGTTGCAGAGATCTGACCATGAAGAAATGGAGTTCTCTAGCAAATTCATCAGCCAAGACCTCACATTGGGTTTCAGTACCAACGGGAAGTAGTTGGCGAGGATTTTCTCATCTTTCCCCCCGACAGCTTGCACGGCCATCGTGTAGATGCCCAGAAACTCTGCCGGGTTCAGCTTGCCGTCGTACTTTTCCGGCACTTCTGGCTTGAAGGCTCTAACGGACGGCCATCGGACTTGCCGTAGCTCACGGGTGAAGGCGGGACATCCAATCTCGTATGGTAGATACCCGCCAACCCTTGGCGCAGGCTCATCAACGATGGGGCCGTTGCGTGCGTTGGATTGACGACGCGCCTCCCGGCACCGTTCGATGGTGGTGCGGGCGTCTTCTGCCCGCCTGTCTCGCAGCACTTGCCGCTGATCTTGCCGTGCTCGCGGATCCGAAGAGGCCATCGACACCTCGTCGGGCTCGAAGGATCGCTGAGCTTGCTGCGGTCGTTGGCGTTGTTGCTACTGGGATTGTTGCCGCTGAGGTGATTGCACCGTTAGCGTGGCACCATCAGTGCGGCCATCAACTGGGCTTGTCGGTGCCATTTGCGGATGCCGTGAGGGCTCCGCTTGCTGCGATTTACTGGCCTCGGCGAACCCAATCAAGCTTTGGATGGTGGCTCTCCACTCGTCCATCTTCTCTGCCGCTGGAGGGAAGTTTAGCAGCATCTGGGCTCGCGCCATTGCTTCTGCTGCTGTGGCTGGCATGGCCGGAAGGGAAGAACGCGACGTCGCTCTACTCCTGGTAGAGTCAGCAGGAGCGCCATCGCGGTCTTGCTGCCGCGGCACATGATCAGCAGCAGGTCGTCGTGGCGGAGGCGGTGCCTGAGGATCTGGGATTTGATCAACAGGAGTCTTGCCGTGAGGTCGCCGCTGCCCAGAGTCGCTGGCGCCGCTCGGAGCTGTGCCGCGTCCGTTGTGCGAGGGGCGCGGTGTCTGTCCTGAAGCTGCATTCTTGGACACCGCCGCAGCGGGATCTTGGCTCGCGCCGGTCCGGGCGTTGCCGCTCTGGTGGCTGCGTTCGTCGGCACGGCGAGGAGGTGGAGGAGGAAGAGGTCATCCGTCCGTTCCGCCTGTGCCGTCGCGGCTCCATTCGCCAGAGGATCGAGGAGGTCGACTACCTCCAGCACACTCGTCTCCTGCGCCGACCGCGGTGGGCATGACGACTGCGCCGCCTGCGCTGGTCGTGCCAACCGCAGTACCCGCGCCGCCCGCATTGGCCGCGCCGCCTGCGCCGCCTGCGGATGCGTGCGGGGTGGCCATCATCGTGATGCCCTTCTTCTTGGGCGCCATCAACGACGAGGAAGTTGATGAAGATGATGAAGAAGACGGGCAATCCATTGATCAAGGTTCGCGCAAGCGACGCTACCCCCTACCTGGCGCGCCAAAGATGTCGTGGTGTGACGACCATCTATGGGGCCATGCAGCCCCTTGTGATTCGGCGGGGGAGATCGACGTGCACAAAGAGCATGAACAATGGAGGGCGCAAGGGATTTTACCCAGGTTCTGGCCGCTGAGAAGCGTAAAACCCTACTCCTGCTTTTGGTGTATTAATGGTGTGGGAGCACAGTACAAGGAGCGCTTCTCCCGGCAAGGTGGGAGGAGCAGCTACACGAGACCTGCTTGTGTTTGAAAAGGGGTCCGAATCCCCTTAACTATTGCGTTGGCCCTCCTTTTATAGCTCAAAGGGGTTACCACAGTGGCAAAACAGTAATTACATAGCGATTAGATAGCAAACAGTGCTATCATACCTAACTCTGCCAGTTTAGGACAAAGGCATTAAATGCGCTGTTAGGTGTCATGTGGAGAGGTAGTCCCGGCAAGGTTTCTGCACCGCTCGCCCAGCTACCTCGTATTATCCTGACACGCCTCCCGGACGTGTGTTGTTGAAGCAAATCCTGTCCCAGCGTGCTGACACTTGCCCGATGAGCCTTACCAACCAGCCCGCGCGGTCGATACCTCGCCCACTAGCGAACACCTGTGCGGTGAGGTGGAGCGCTGGAGGGCTGGCAGGAGCTTGCCGGTACGGAGCTTGCCGGGTCCTCACCTTGCCGTCTTAGCCTTGCCGGCAAGGAATGTCTTCATCTTTGGTACTGGTTGAGTGCTGTGTCTTGAGCTTCTTTCTGGTAGCTTCCGCGACTGGGCTCTGAATCTTGGTCTTGACGGCTCCCGGCAAGGCTTGGCCGGCAAGGAGGCTGCTACTGTCTGTGCATAAGTCAGGGTATAAAATACCCATGTTTTATACACCGACACTTGGGCATCCCCAATCTTAGGCTCTTGCCACTCCTTATTCCTTTATCCATCGTAGTCTCACCCAAAACTTGAAAACTTCAGCACACAAAACTCAACAGAAACCTCGTGAGATCCGTTAGTATAACAAACAAATCTTAAACTTTAGGTACTGTTGTAAATTGATTCATATTTAATATTGGCATAATGCTACTGTACTCCAACTTCTCCATGACTCATACCCCCCTATACGATCCATAGATTCATCAAAATAAGCAAACTATGCAACAAAAACAGAATCTGTCTAAAATAGAACAGTCTGTAAAGATCTATTTAGAAGCTATACTTATTTAACTTCAAAAATTCTGAAAAATTAGGAAAACGTAAACAATTCATATACCAATACTGTGTAAAAATTTCAGATTTTTCTGACGCTCTAGTACAGAATCAAAAATCAAATATTGGACGCAAAACTTTCTGTTTTCCAAACAGCATCAATTATACTATCATCTAAATCTTCCCAAAGGCATTACTTGGCACAAACACTAATTAAAAGATAAAATCACAATCTTGAAAGAGGCTATAATTGTGTAAACACACAAAAAAATAAAGTAAAACAAAAAAAATATTTTATTCATTGGGTTCCCTCCCAACAAGCGCTATTGTTTTATGCCCCTAGCTAGGCATAATGCATAGTTTCAAGTGTTGTCATCCTTCAAATTAATTTCATATGTGGCCCTCATAATGGATTCATAAGGTGGCTTAATTCTGTTTCTAGGGAAGTCTTCCATCCCTTTCTTTAATGGAAATTGAAATCTTATATTACCTTCTTTCATATCAATAATAGCACCTATGGTTCGTAGGAAAGGCCTACCAAGTATTATAGGGCAAGAAGGATTGCATTCAATATTGATACGTCTCCGTCGTATCTATAATTTTAGATTGTTTCATGCAAATATCCTATAATTTCCACATACTTTTGGCAACATTTTATATTGTTTTTTGGGACTAACATATTGATCCAGTGCCCAGTGCCAGTTCCGGTTTGTTGCATGTTTTTTGTTTCACAGAATATCCATATCAAATGAAGTACAAATGCAATAAATTTCACAGAGAATTATTTTGGAATATATGTGATTTTTGGCAGGTGGAATCAACGCAAGGCAGTGCTCGTGGGCCCCACGAGGCACCAGGGCGTGCCAGGGGGGCCGGCGCGCCATGGTGCCTCGTGAAGCCCTCATTGGTCGGTTGGTACTCTTCTTCGGGCGCAAGGAAGCTAATATCCGGAAAAAAAATCGTGTTAAAATTTCAGCGCAATCGGAGTTACGGATCTCCGGGAATTTAAGAAACGGTGAAAGGCCAGAAAACAGGAACGCGAAACAGAAGAGAACAGAGAGAGAGAGAGAGATCCAATCTCAGAGTGGCTCCTGCCCCTCCGCCGCCATGGAAGCCATGGACCAGAGGGGGAACTCTCCTACCATCTAGGGGGGAGGCCAAGCAAGAAGAAGAAGGGGGGGGGGGCTCTCTCCCCCTCTCTCCCGGTGGCGCCTGAATGCCGCCGGGGCAATCATCGTGACGGCGATCTACACCAACAACTTCGCCGCCGTCAACACCAACTCTCCCCCCCTCTATGCAGCGGTGTAACACCTCTTCTCTCCGCTGTAATCTCTACTTAAACATGGTGTTTAATGCTACATATTATTATCCAATGATTTGTGGCCATCCTATGATGTTTGAGTAGATTCGTTTTGTCCTATGGGTTGATTGATGATCATGATTGGTTTGAGTTGTATGTTTTATTTTGGTGCTGTCCTATGGTGCCCTTCGTGTCGCGCAAGCGTGAGGGATTCCCGCTGTAGGGTTTGCAATACATTCATAATTATCTTATGGTGGGCGGCTAGAGTGACAGAAGCTTACACCCGAGTAAGGGGTTTGTTGCGTATGGGAGTAAAGAGGACTTGATACCTAATGCTATGGTTGGGTTTTACCTTAATGATCTTTGGTAGTTGCGGATGCTTGCTAGAGTCCAATCATAAGTGCATATGATCCAAGTACGGAAAGTATGTTAGCTCATGCCTCTCCCTCATATAAAATTGCAATAATGATTACCGGTCTAGTTATCGATTGCCTATGGACAAATCTTTCTCTTGTGTTACAAAAATCTTTCTACTAAACAATTAACTTTTATTATCTCGCAAAGTACTCCTAGTTTTATTCTTGCAAACCTATCCTATCACCTACAAAATAGTTTTATACTTGTTCTAGGTAAAGCGAACGTTAAGCGTGCGTAGAGTTGTATCGGTGGTCGATAGAACTTGAAGGGAATATTAATTCTACCTTTAGCTCCTCGTTGGGTTCGACACTCTTATTTATCGAAAAAGCTACAATTGATCCCCTACACTTGTGGGTTATCAAGACCTTTTTCTGGCGCCGTTGCCGGGGAGCAATAGCGTGGGGTTGATATTCTCGTGTGTGCTTGTTTGCTTTATCACTAAGTAAATTTTATTTTCTGTTTTAAGTTGTTTTTTATATCTTTAGTTATGGATATGGAACACGAAACACCAAAAAAATTAGTTGTACTTGCTACTCATGGAGATGGGGAACCTCCTAAAACCCTCGATGCTCGTTATGTGGAAAACATTAAATACTATTTTGATAATCCTGATAAAACTCCATTCAACTTGATAATGGGAGTTACTTTGGATCAACGGGAATACTTTAGGGATTATCGCTTGTCTCAAAAATGGAACCTCTTATGGGATCAAATTTATTATTTGCATTGGTATGCTTGGAATTTATGCTTGAGATAAGATTATACTTGTTGCTCTAGGATGAAGGCTCCACACCTTCCCTTTTCATGTGAATTTAATGATAATGAAACCTTGGCTTCTTATGCTATTGGTATATATGATTACTATGATGTGGAATGAATAGAAGAATTTGTTGCTTTTAAGGGTGCTTATGAAATCGAATCTTTGTTTGAAAAGTAAGAGGATTGTGATGATGCCGTTTACAGATCTGAAAATTTTGTTATACTTAAATATTTCTATGAGAATTATAAATACAATGCCAATATTGATGAATTTATTGAGAAAGTCTCCGCTGTCCAAGAAGAGACTAATATTTTGCAGGAATCTATGGAAGAAGAAATTGATGACACTGTGAGCTCATTGGATGAAAAAGATGACGAGGAGAGCGAAGAACAAAAGGAGGAAGAGCGGATTAGCTACCCGTGCCCACCTTCTGATGAGAGTAACTCTTTATCTCATACATTGTTTAATTTCCCTTCGTGTTTACCGAAGGATGAATGCTATGATAATTGCTATGATCCCTTGGATTCATTTGAAATATCCCTTTTTGATGAAATTGATGCTTGCTATGCTTGTGGCCATGATGCCAATATGAATGATGCTTATGGAGATGAACTTGCTATAATTCCTTATGTTAAACATGAAATTGTTGCGATTACACCCACACATGATAGTCCTATTATCTTTCTGAATTCTCCAAACTACACTATATCAGAGAAGTTTGTGCTTATTAAGGATTATATTGATGGGTTGCCTTTTACTACTACACATGATGATTTTGATGAATATAATATGCATGTGCTTGCTGCTCCTACTTGCAATTATTATGAGAGAGGAACTACATCTCCGCCTCTCTATGTTTCCAATACGATAAAATTGCAAGAAACTGTTTATACTATGCATTAGCCTTTACTTGATGTGCATGAATTGTTCTTTTATGACATGCCGATGCATAGGAAGAGAGTTAGACTTCGTCATTGCATGATATATGTTGCTTTGTGCTCACTACTAAATTACAAATCATTGTTAATTAAAATTGGCTTTGATATACCTTGGGATCCTGGTGGATCAATTACTTGAGCACTTTATGCCTAGCTTAATGGCTTTAAAGAAAGCGCTGCCAGGGAGACAACCCGGAAGTTTTAGAGAGTCATTTTATTCTGTTGTGTGCTTTTAAAAAGTTTAAAAACAAAAAAATAATATAGAGGGGAACCTAAAACTTTTCAAAAATGAAAGTGAAAGGAAGAAAGACGAGCACCGTTGAAGTGGGGGAGCTCCTTGAACTTTGTTCATGCCCATGAAAACTTTGCAAATCTTGAATTACCGAAACTTTTCAACAAAAATAATTATCCCCTTTTACAAATCCATTGTATTATAAAAATAATGTGCCAAGATTTACCATTAGGATGTTTAAATTGTTTGTTTGGTGTGTGCGGTGCAAAAACAGAAACTTTTGCTGTAGTGCGTGAATTTACATTTTTTTACTGGAATGTGAAAAAATTCTGAAATTTTTACACAGTACTGGTATGGAATGTTTTTATTTTGTCCTAATTTTTTAGAATTTTTGGAGTTACAGAAGTATGGTCAATGTTCAGATTACTACAGACTGTTCTGTTTTTGACAGATTCTGTTTTTGATGCATTGTTTTGCTTGTTTTGATGAAACTATGGATTGTATCGGAAGGTTTAAGCCATGGAGAAGTTAGAATACAGTAGTTATAATGCAAAAATAAAATATGAATGGGTTTGCAACAGTACTTAAAGTAGTGATTTGCTTTATTATACTAACGGATCTCACGAAGGTTTTGTTAAGTTTTGTGTGGATAAAGTGTTCAAAGATCGAGGAGGTATTGATATGAGAAGAATGAGGAGAGGCAATAGCTCAAGCTTGGGGATGCCCAAGGCACCCCAAGTAAATATTCAAGGAGACTCAAGCGTCTAAGCTTGGGGATGCCCCGGAAGGCATCCCATCTTTATTCAACAATTATTGGTATGTTTCGGTTTTTGTTTTGTTCACATCATATGCGTAAATTCTTGGAGCGTCTTTTGTGTTTAATTTTCCCTTTTCTTTTATGAACCATGCTGGTATGAGATAGTCCTTGGTTGATTTATAGAATGCTTCATGCACTTCACTTATATCTTTTGAGTATGGCTTTATAGAATGCTTCATGTGCTTCACTTATATCATTTGAAGTTTGGATGCCTGTTTCTCTTCACCCAGAAAACCGTTATTTATAGAATGCTCTTTTGCTTCACTTATATTTGTTAGAGCATGGTCTTTTGTAGAAAGAATTAAACTCTCTTGCTTCACTTATATCTATTTAGAGAGTCAACAGGAATTGGTCATTCACATGGTTAGTCAGAAAATCCTACATAAACCTTGTAGATCACTGAATATGATATGTTTGATTCCTTGCAATAGTTTTGTGATATGGAGATGATAATATGTGAGTTATGCTAGTGAGTAATTGTGATTTAGTAAGAATATTGGTGTTAAGGTTTGTGATTCCCTATGCATGCATGTAGAGTCAATAGTTATGCAACGAAGTTATATCCTACTTATGGTGCATTATTCAGTGTTAGTTATGTTCAATGCATGCTTATGACCGTTTTCGTTTTCTGGTTGGTTCCTTCTCAATCTATTTGCTAGCCTTCATTTGTACTAAGCAGGAATGCTGCTTGTGCATCCAACTCCTTAAACCTAAAGTTGTTCCAAATGAGTCCACCATACCTACCTATATGCGGTATTTCCATGCCGTTCCAAGTAAATTTGCATGTGCCAACTCTAATTTTCAAAATAATTTCCGTTTTGTGTGCCCGTACCACTCATGAAGCGGCAGGGGGTGGCCAATATTTTCCATGCTAGGTGTGTTATTCTCACGATGAGTGTTTATTCACTTGTCGTTGCACGAGAAAGTGGTTGGTAATAGGGATGCCTAGTCCCACAATGAATCAAAAATTAATAACAACAAAATTCCTTAGAAAGTGTTGGTATGGAGGGCACCCGTGTATACGGCTAGCCATGGATTATGAAAGAATGGTGGAAAGGAAACAAATTTTATTTTCTGTTTGGGAACCGCCTATGATGTGTCTACCATGGAAGATATTGGGAACTCTCGGTCGTTTTCGTTGACAGGAAAAGCATGCCTCTCAAAATAATTTTATCTCTCTAATTTAAGCTTTGAGCTCTGGCACCTCTGCAAATCTCTGCTTCCCTCTACAAAGGGCCAATCTATTTTACTTTTATACATTTTTATTTTTATTGAGTATCCATCTTCTCTTATAAAGCACCAACTGGAGAGCACTATTTTCATACTTGTGCATTGGGTGTAGTTAATGTTGAGTGTGTTTCATGAATGGATCAATGACTGAGCATAATGGGCCAGGGCTAACTTTCTTTAGCGTTGATATTTTGAAAGACATGGTTGTCTGTTAGTATGCTTGAATATTGATGTCTTTATATCAAATTATAGACTATTGCTTTGAAGCACTCGTGTATTAATATTCATGCCATGATTAAACTATATGATCAAGATTATGCGAGGTGGCATTCCACATCAAAAATTATCTTTTTTATCATTTACCTACTCGAGGACGAGCAGGAATTAAGCTTGGGGATGCTGATATGTCTCTGTCGTATCTATAATTTTTGATTGTTTCATGCCAATATTCTATAATTTCCACATACTTTTGGCAACATTTTATATTGTTTTTTGGGACTAACATATTGATCCAGTGCCCAGTGCCAGTTCCTGTTTGTTGCATGTTTTTTGTTTCATAGAATATCCATATCAAATGAAGTCCAAATGCAATAAAATTTCACAGAGAATTATTTTGGAATATATGTGATTTTTGGGAGGTGGAATCAACGCAAAGTGGTGCTCGTGGGCCCCACGAGGCACCAGGGCACGCCAGGGGGGCCCGGCGCGCCGTGGTGCCTCGTGAGGCCCTCGTAGGTCGGTTGGTGCTCTTCTTCGGGCGCAAGGAAGCTAATATCCAGAAAAAAGTCGTGTTAAAATGTCAGCGCAATCGGAGTTACAGATCTCCGGGAATTTAAGAAACGGTGAAAGGCCAGAAAACAGGAACGCGAAACAGAAGAGAACAAAGAGAGATCCAATCTCAGAGGGGCTCCTGCCCCTCCACCGCCATGGAAGCCATGGACCAGAGGGGGAACTCTCCTCCCATTTAGGGGGGAGGCCAAGCAAGAAGAAGAAGGAGGGGGGATCTCTGCCCCTCTCTCCCGGTGGCGCCAGAACGCCGCTGGGGCAATCATCGTGACGGCGATTTACACCAACAACTTCGCCGCCGTCAACACCAACTCTCTCCCCCTCTATGCAGCGGTGTAACACCTCTTCTCCCCACTGTAATCTCTACTTAAACATGGTTCTTAATGCTACATATTATTATCCATTGATTTGTGGCCATCCTATGATGTTTGAGTAGATTCGTTTTGTCCTATGGGTTGATTGATGATCGTGATTGGTTTGAGTTGTATGTTTTATTTTGGTGCTGTCCTATGGTGCCCATCGTGTCGCGCAAGCATGAGGGATTCCCGCTGTAGGGTTTGCAATACGTTCATAATTCTCTTATGGTGGGCGGCTAGAGTGACAGAAGCTTACACCTGAGTAAGGGGGTTGTTGCGTATGGGAGTAAAGAGGACTTGATACTTAATGCTATGGTTGGGTTTTACCTTAATGATCTTTGGTAGTTGCGGATGCTTGCTAGAGTTCCAATCATAAGTGCATATGATCCAAGTACGGAAAGTATGTTAGCTCATGCCTCTCCCTCATATAAAATTGCAATAATGATTACCGGTCTAGTTATCGATTGCCTATGGACAAATCTTTCTCTTGTGTTACAAAAAGCTTTCTACTAAACAACTAACTTTTATTATCTCGCAAAGTACTCCTAGTTTTATTCTTGCAAACCTATCCTATCACCTACAAAATAGTTTTATACTTGTTCTAGGTAAAGCGAACGTTAAGCGTGCATAGAGTTGTATCGGTGGTCGATAGAACTTGAAGGGAATATTAATTCTACCTTTAGCTCCTCGTTGGGTTCGACACTCTTATTTATCGAAAAAGCTACAATTGATCCCCTATACTTGTTGGTTATCAAATATCAAGAACAATAAAATCCACGGGCACATAATTTATATTTGCAAGAATAAGCACATCATTTATTCTGCCCAATGGCTTTTTAATAGTGGAATCTGCTAGATGCAAATTAAGGGAACAAGGATCCATATCGGTGAGACCTAGTACATCACACAAAGATTTTGGTATAGTGGAAACGCTAGCACCAAGATTACAAAGAGCATTACATTCATAATCTTTAATTTTGACTTTAATAGTACGTTCCCATTCATCTTGTAATTTTCTAGGAATTGAAACTTCCAACTCAAGTTTTTCTTCATAAGCTCTCATCATAGCTTCTACAATATGTTTAGTGAAAGCTTTATTTTGTTCATAAGCATTTGGTGAATTAATCATGGATTGCAACAAGGAAATACACTCAATTAAAGAACAACTATCATAATTAAAGTCCTTGTAAGCCAATTAGTGGGTGCATTACTATTTAAAGTTTTGACCTCTCCAAACCCACTTTTTTCATTTTTATCATTAAGATTATCACCCTCCAAATGATTGGGATGCCTTCTATCTAAAGTTGACTCATCTTCATTCCCTTTTTCATCAAGTTTTATGTTACTAAATAAAGATTCAATAGGTGACACACCAATCGTTTTAATATCTTCATCATTACTACGATAGAAACCGGGTGAAATAGCTTTTTCTAAGAATTCCCGCTTAGCTCTCAACCTAGCGGTCCTTTCTTTACTTTCATTAATGGAGACATAGATAGCCTTAATAGACTCATTTATATCATGCTTGGGTGGCAAATTTTTAATTTTGAGATATTCAACATCATGAGCAATTCTATCCATGTTCCTAGCCAATTCATCAACTCTATTCAATTTTTCTTCTATCATAGCATTAAAATTCTTTTGTGAATTAATAAATTCTTTAATATTACTTTCAAGATCAGTAGGTATCCTATTATTATTATTATTATTATTATTATTATTATTATTATAAGAATTACCATAGGGATTACCATAATTATTAGAGGAATTTCCAGGAAACGGTCTAGGATTGAAATTACCCCAATAAGCATTTTTGTTGAAATTATTTCTAGAGACAAAATTCACATCAATAGTATCATTATTTTGCTCAAACAAAGTAGACAATGGCACATCATTAGGATCAATATGAGCATTTTTACAAGCAACCAATTTCATAAGAGCATCCATCTTATCACTCAAAGTATTAATTTCTTCAACAGAATTTACCTTCTTACCAGTTGGAGTTCGTTCAGTGTGCCATTGAGAATAATTTGTCATGATATTGCCAAGAAGTTTTGTAGCTTCTCCCAATGTAATTTCCATAAAAGTACCACCTGCAACAGAGTCTAGCAAATTTCTAGAAACAAAGTTTAGTCCCGCATAACTTTTTGTATGATCATCCATAAATTTAAGCCATGTGTTGGGCAATTTCTTATCATTAATTTCATTCTCTCCCAAGATTGTGCAACATGTTCATGCTCAAGTTGCTTAAAATTCATAATTTGATTTCTACAAGAAATAATCTTAGCGGGAGGAAATACGTGGTAATAAAAACATCCTTACACTTATCCTAAGAATCAATACTATTTCTAGGCAAGGATGAAAACCAAGTTTTAGCGCGATCTCGTAGTGAGAATGGAAATAATTTTAATTTGACAATATCATTATCCACATCTTTCTTCTTTTGCATATCACAAAGTTCAACGAAAGTATTTAGATGGGATGCAGCATCTTCATTAGGACTACGAGAAAATTGTTCTTTCATAACCAGATTAAGCAAAGCAGCATTAATGTCACATGACTCCACACTAGTGGCGGGAGGAGCAATAGGAGTACTAATAAAATCATTATTATTAGTATTGGAAAAGTCACACAATTTTGTATTTTCTTGAGACATCACGACGAAGCAAGCAAACTAGCAAACAAGCAAATAAAAATATTTTTGTGTTTTTGTAAAAAAAATTTAGAAGTGGGGGAGATGAAAATGAGAGGCAAATGCAAATAAATGCAAGTGGATGATAGTTTGTGCGAAGGTACTTGATAAATTTTGGTGATGTCTCCCCGGCAACGGCGCCAGAAATTCTTCCTGCTACTTGTAGACTGCGTTGGTATTACCCCGAAGAGGAGAGGATGATGCAGTATAGTAGAGATAAGTATTTCCCTCAGTTAAGAACCAAGGTTATCAATCCAGTAGGAGAACCACACAAAATCCCCTTTAGCAGCACCTGCACACACAAAAGCAAACACTTGCCCCCAACGCAAATAAGAGGGTTGTCAATCCTCTTAGCGGTTATTTGCAAGAATTAATTTTGATAGTGGTAGATAGATAAACTAAAATACTAAATAAAATAAAAGTAAATAAATTGCAGCAAGGTATTTTTGGTTTTAAATATATGATAAAAGTAGACCCGGGGGCCATAGTTTTCACTAGAGGCTTCTCTCTCGAACGCATAGCATACGGTGGGTAAACAAATCACTGTTGGGCAATTGATAGAAAAGCAAATAATTATAACGGATTCATGGCAATGATCATGTATATAGGCATCATGTCCGAGACAAGTAGGGTATTAAGTTAATAAAAATAGAGTAACGCCTTAAGCAAGATGACATGATGTAGACAAAGTAAACTCAAGCAATATGATTAAACCCCATCTTTTTATCCTTAATGGCAACACTACAAATACGTGTCATGTCCCTTTTTGTCACTAGGATTGAGCACCGCAAGATTGAACCCATCACAAAGCACCTCTCCCATTGCAAGATAAACCAATCTAGTTGGCCAAACCAAATCGATAGATCGGAGAGAAATACAAAGCTATAACAATCATGCATAAAATAGTTCAGAGAAGACTCAAATATTTCTCATGAATAATCTGATCATAAACTGACAATTCATCGGATCCCAACAAACACACCACAAAAGAAGAATACATTGGATAGAACTCCAAGAACATTGAGGAGAACATGGTATTGAAGATCAAAGAGAGAGAAGAAGCTATCTAGCTACTAGCTATGTACCCGTAGGTCTGTGGTAAACTACTCACTGATACGTCTCCAATGTATCTATAATTTTTGATTGTTACATGCTATTATAGTATCAATCTTGGATGTTTTTATATGCAATTGTATGCAATTATATATCATTTTTTGGGACTAACCTATTAACCTAGTGCCCAGTGCCAGTTGCTATTTTTTGCTTGTTTTTGGCTTTTTAGAGAAACATTACCAAATGAAGTCCAAATGCCACAAAACTTTTTGGAGATTTTTTTCTGGACAAAAGAAACCTTGGAAGCTTCGGGAGGAGGCCAGAAGCCTCACGGAGGCTCCACAAGGCACTAGGGCGCACCCCAGGGGGGCGCCGTGCTGCCTTGTGGGGCCCACGTGACTCCGTTTGACCTAATTCCACTTCTATAAATTCACAAATATTGGGAAACCCCCAGAGAGCCAGAAGAAATAACCTTTCTGCCGCCGCAAGCCTCTGTTCTTCCGTGATCCCATCTGGAGGCCTTTTTCGGTACTCTACCGGAGGGGGAATCGATCTCGGAGGGCTTCTACATCAACCTTGCTGCCCTTCCAATGATGTGTGAGTAGTTTACCACAGACCTATGGGTCCATAGCTAGTAGCTAGATGGCTTCTTCTCTCTCTTTGATCTTCAATACAATGTTCTCCTTAATGTTCTTGGAGTTCTATCCGATGTAATCTTCTATTGCGGTGTGTTTGTTGGGATCCGATGAATTTGTGAGTTTATGATCAGGTTATTCATGAGAAATATTTGAGTCTTCTCTGAACTCTTTTATGCAAGATTGTTATAGCTTTGTATTTCTCTCCGATCTATCGGTTTAGTTTGGCCTACTAGATTGATTTATCTTATAATGGGAGAGGTGCTTTGTGATGGGTTCAATCTTGCGGTGCTCAATCCCAGTGACAGAAGGGGACATGACACGTATTTGTATTGTTTCCATTAAGGATAAAAATATGGGGTTTATTCATATTGCTTGAATTTTCTTCTCTACATCATGTCATCTTGCTTAAGGCGTTACTCTGTTTCATACTTAATACCCTAGATGCATGCTGGATAGCGGTCGATGGGTGGAGTAATAGTAGTAGATGCAGGTAGGAGTCGGTCTACTTGTCTCGGATGTGATGCCTATATACATGATCATTGCCATGAATACATCATAATTATTTGCTATTTCTGTCAGTTGCCCAACAGTAATTTGTTTACCCACCGTATGTTTCTGCGCTCGAGAGAGAAGCCTCTAGTGAAAACTATGGCCCCCGGGTCTATCTGTATCATATAAAAAATCCAAAAATACCTTGCTGCAATTTATTTACTTTTATTTTTATTAGTGTTTTAGTCTAGCTATTTACCTCTATCAGATTTAATCGTTGCAAGTAACCGCTAAGAGGAATGACAACCCTCTTATTTGCGTTGGGTGCAAGTGTTTGCTCTTCTGTGTGCAGGTGCGTTCTAACGGAATTTTGCTTGGTTCTCCTACTGGATTGATAACCTTGGTTCTTCACTGAGGGAAATACTTATCTCTACTAAACTGCATCATCCTCTCCTCTTCGGGGAAATACCAACGCAGACTACAAGTAGCACTGACACATCATCGGAAGGGCAGCAAGGTTGATGTAGAAGCCCTCCGTGATCGATTCCCCCTCCGGCAGATTACTGGAAAAGGCCACCTGATGGGATCACGGAAGAACAGAGGCTTGCGGCGGCGGAAATGTTTTCTCTTCTGTCTCCCTAGTATATTAGGAATATTTGGGAATTTATACCGCTGGAATTAGGTCAGGAGGGGGTACGAGGGGCCCTCAAGCCTGGGGGGCACGCCCTACCCCCCAGGGCGCGCCCTCCGAGCTTGTGGCTCCCTCGAGGCTCGTCTGGTCTTCTCCCGAAGCTTCATGGGTCTCTTCTGGTCCAGAAAAAATCAATCCAAAGTTTTTTTTTCTTGTTTGGACTCTTTTTGGTAATGATGTTCTGAAAACACAAAAACAAGCAAAACAACAGCAACTGGCACTGGGCACTGGGTTAATAGGTTAGTCCCAAAAAATGATATATAATGGCATATAATTACATGTAAAAAGATCCAAGATTGATACTATAATAGCATGGAACAATAAAAAATTATAGATACACTGGAGATGTATCAATAACCTCGTGTGAGACGAGATCACCGGTCACTAGCATCTCCTCCGGAAAAGTGGATGCCCATGTCTCCTCAATGGGCTTCATGAGGTAGGGGCCGTAGATAGGAGACTTGCGCTCAAACACTACTGAGTATAGTTCTGACCACATCACATGCGAGACATCCAACACCTGGTGTGTGTTCTTCTCCTTCTGACAAATGAGCAACATGTCCACGAGATAAGAGTGAACCATGTCCAGATTCCCAATGCGGGAAAACAGAGTGTTCCTGAAGATGCGATGCATGATATCCAAGAAAGAGATCAGCTCATATGACTTCTTGCCTGTGGTGGAGATCTTCTCCGTGGAGTATTGGTAGAGAGCGGACTTGTGCATGGCTGCATCCTCCTTGTGAGGGCGCAACCCAATAGGGTTCTCCTTCCCTTCATCATTGTAGCTCAGGCACTCCATGAAATCCTTCCATGTTGCTTTTAGAATTCTTCCATTGGTCATCCATGTGAGAGTCCTTGCCTCATCAGAACCAAAGTGAACTGTGGCAAAGAATTGGGCCAGAAGCTCTGCATCAAAATCTTTGTTGAATGATATGATCCTGAGAATGTCCAGCTGAGCACACATAGCCAAAGCTTCTCCAAAGTACCGAGGATACTTCTCCAAGTGTCCGAGATCGATCAACCTGTCATTCACTAACAGATTCTTCTTGGCCTTGAGAACATCATGATAGATGGACATTTGCTGCTTGGTCCAAAACAGCCGGTTGATGAGAGTGGGGTCTTGAGGATTGCGGTACGGATTGCATCAGCGAGCAACATAGAACTCCTTGGAAGGCAACTCGTTCATGGACTTTTCTTTCTCTTTCTGCTTGCTAGCAATCTTCTTCACACTCTGCTTGGGTTGAGCACTGGAACCGACACCTGCCTCATCTGAGGTGCGAAAGCGCTTGGAGCCACCTTGACGGTCCAGATTCTTGCGGCGTGCTTGGTGAGCGGAGCTACCACCACCTGGAACCCATAACACATAACGAGGGAAAAGCAGGTGTAAAGAATTGCATAAGCCAAAAGGAGTAATCAAACAAGAGTAGAAGTTTGATGCGAGGAAGTGTGAAGTTGATAGCTCAAGCGGTAGTACCGCCCACTACAACGGTAGTACCGCCTACAAGCAGTAGTACCGCTTCTGGGGTAGCAATAGTACCGCGCGAGGCGGATCCATACCACCGCGGCAAGATCCGGTACTACCGGAGGTGTCAAATTCAAAATTCCTCCGACCAAACTTCGATTCTACAACTGTAGCAGTCTTCCACGTCCTACTCATGCCTCGATTCAGCCAAAAATCGACGAATGCAACACTATTGACCTAAGACCTAGATTCAAAAGATAGAACCACAGGAGAGGAAAACGGGGGCAATACCGGCATCCATGGCAAGAGGAGAGGGTGGGGATCGATCCCACCGGTCGGAATCGCGGAAGACGGTCCAGAATCGGCGGTCCGACGGCGGCGGCCGGGGCTTGTTCGTCGCCTGGAGAGAGAGAGCGTGAGGGGAGAGAGAGGCGAATGGGTATGGGGGAGATGGAACTCCCCCTGCCCGACTCATAACCCCCACCCACGCGCCGCAGAGTGGTAGTACCGCTCGGGGAGCAGTAGTACCGCCCCGGTACTACTGCGTGGCAGGAGGCTGGGTAGTACCACTCCAGCGGTAGCACCATGGGCCACAGCGGTAGTACCGCTTATAAGTGGTAGTACCGCCCCAGACCCAGTGGTAGTACTGCCTTAAGGCCAGAACTTGCCAAGAGAGATAAAGATGGTGGCTTATGCAATATGTAGAGGTTGTAGATGAGAGAAGGCTTGTGATGGAGACACAAAGACCAGCAAAAGGGAAGAGACAGTCCAAGTTCAAAAAGAGCAAACAAAGGAGAGAAAACTTGGAGTGACTCAAAGCACAAACAAAGCCCTAAGAGACTATAAAAGAGAAAATAGAACCAACTCGAACAAACACCTCTCGAGGAGAGGCGGTGGCCGAGGCCACCTATGTTTGAGTCAATTGGTATGGCACCACGAAGATTTTAACCTTGGGCCCATGACCAAAACTCATCTTTGAAGCACAAGTACCATCAACAATGGCTAATGTGAAAAACTTGGTCGATTTATGCATAATGGGGGGAGGGAAAGTTCATTGAGAGAACAACACTCCCCCTATGTCCATGACTACATCTAGAACAAGATACCATGATGAATGCAGTGGGGTGTGCCTAGTATCAAGCCACATTGCTCGAATCAATGATATTTAGCTCATGCCTTAACTCGTGAAATCTTGCTTCTTCCAAAGGCCTCGTGAAAATGTCCACTAGTTGCTCTTGAGTGTTGATGTAGATAATATCAATCTCTCCACGCTTGATGTGATCCTAGATGAAATGATGACGAATCTCACTATGCTTCATCTTGCTATGTTGCACCGGATTGTAGGAGATCTTGATTGCACTTTCATTGTCACATAGAAGAGGCACTTTGTCACAAGTGACTCCGTAATCCTTGAAAGTTTGCCTCATCCATAGCAATTGTGCACAACAACTTGCGGCGGCTACATATCAGCCTCGGTGGTGGAGAGAGACACACAATTTTGCTACTTCGAAGACCAACTCACCAAAGAGCGACCAAGGAATTGGCACCCTCCGGAAGTTGACTTCCTATCCACACGGTCTCCCGCCCAATCCGCGTCCGAGTATCCCATGAGATCAAAGCTTGCACCTTTGGGGTACCATAAGCCAAAGTTTGGGGTATGAGCCAAATATCAAAAGATTCGTTTGACCACCACATAGTGGCTTTCCTTAGGTGCTGCTTGAAACCTTGCACACATTCCCACACTCAACATGATATCCGGCCTAGATGCATAAAGGTAAAGCAAGGATCCAATCATGGAGCGATATACCTTTTGATCCACCGCTTTACCATTGGGATCAATGTCAAGTTGGCACTTGGTGGGCATTGGTGTCTTGGCCGGCTTGACATCATCCAACTTGAATCTCTTGAGCATGTCTTGGGTATATTTGGTTTGGTTGATGATGGTTCCTTCTCTTCTTTGCTTGACTTTGAACCCGAGAAAGAACTTCAACTCCCCCATCATGGACATCTCAAACTTCTCCATCATGAGTGTGGCAAACTCATCATTGAAAGCTTTGTCAGGAGAACCAAAGATAATATCATCAACATATAGTTGGCAAATTGCTACTTGTAGACTGCATTGGTATTTCCCCGAAGGAGAGGATGATGCAGTATAGTAGAGATAAGTATTTCCCTCAGTTAAGAACCAAGGTTATCAATCCAGTAGGAGAACCAAGCAAGATCCAGTGAACAGCACCAACACACACACAAGAAAACACTTGCACCCAACGCGAATAAGAGGGTTGTCAATCCTCTTAGCGGTTACTTGCAAGGATTAAGTTGCTACTTGTAGTCTGCGTTGGTATTTCCCCGAAGAGGAGAGGATGATGTAGTACAATAGAGATAAGTATTTCCCTCAGTTAAGAACCAAGGTTATCAATCCAGTAGGAGAACCAAGCAAAATTCCGTTAAGCGCACCTGCACACACAAAAACAAACACTTGCACCCAACGCAAATAAGAGGGTTGTCAATCCCCTTAGCGGTTACTTGCAAGGATTAAATCTTATAGAGGTAAATAGCTAAACTAAAATACTAATTAAAATAAAAGTAAATAAATTGCAGCAAGGTATTTTTGAGTTTTTTAATATGATAAAGATAGACCCGGGGGACATAGTTTTCACTAGAGGCTTCTCTCTCGAGCGCAGAAACATACGGTGGGTAAACAAATTACTGTTGGGCAATTGACAGACTAGCAAATAATTATGACGGATTCATGGCAATGATCATGTATATAGGCATCAAGTCCGAGACAAGTAGACCGACTCCTGCCTGCATCTACTACTATTACTCCACCCATCGACCGCTATCCAGCATGCATCTAGGGTATTAAGTATGAAACAGAGTAACGCCTTAAGCAAGATGACATGATGTAGAGAAGTAAATTCAAGCAATATGAATAAACCCCATCTTTTTATCCTTAATGGCAACAATACAAATACGTGTCATGTCCCTTTCTATCACTGGGATTGAGCACCGCAAGATTGAACCCATCACAAAGCACCTCTCCCATTGCAAGATAAATCAATCTAGTAGGCCAAACTACACCGATAGATCGGAAAGAAATACAAAGCTATAACAATCTTGCATAAAAGAGTTCAGAGATGACTCAAATATTTCTCATTAGTAGCCTGATCATAAACTCACAATTTATCGGATCCCAACAAACACACCGCAAAAGAAGATTACATCAGATAGAACTCCAAGAACATCAAGGAGAAGTATCAAGCATCCCCAAGCTTAATTCCTGCTCGTCCTCGAGTAGGTAAATGATAAAAACATAATTTTTGATGTGGAATGCTACCTATCATGTTTCATCATGTAATCTCTCTCTTACGGTATGAATAATAAGATCCAAGTGATTCAAAGCAATAGTCTATAATTTGATATAAAGACATCAATACTCAGGCATACTAATAAACAATCATGTCTTTCAAAATAATCATGCTAAAGAACGTTATCCCTACAAAATCATTCAATCCTGTCATGCTCCATCTTCTTCACACAAAATATTTATCATGCACTACCCCGGTTTTAGCCAAGCAATTGGTTCATACTTTTTAACACGCTTCAGCTTTTTCAACTCCCACGCAATACATGAGCGCAAGCCATGGATATAGCACTATGGGTGGAATAGAGTATGGTGGTAGGGATAAATAAGAGAAGTAAAAAATGGAGAAAGTCTCACATCGACGAGGCTAATCAACGGGCTATGGAGATGCCCATCAATTGATGTCAATGCGAGGAGTAGGGATTGCCATGCAACGGATGCACTAAGAGCTATAAGTGTATGAAAGCTCAACATGAAAACTAAGTGGGTGTGCATCCAACTTGCTTGCTCATGAAGACCTCGGGCATTTGAGGAAGCCCATCATCGGAATATACAAGCCAAGTTCTATAATGAAAAATTCTCACTAGTATATGAAAGTGACAAAATAGGAGACTCTATATGAAAAACATGGTGCTACTCTGAAGCACAAGTGTGGAAAAAGGATAGTAACATTGGCCCTTCTCTCTTTTTCTCTCATTTTTTTCCTTTTTTTTTCTTTTTTTCCTTTTTCTTTTCTTTTCTCTTTTTTATTATTATTTTAGAACGATCTCATGGACCTCATCCCCACTTTTTCGAGGACTCATTAGTCTCCATCATTCTTACCTCACTGGAACAATGCTCTAATAATGATGATCATCACACTTCTATTTACTTACAAGTCAACATTACAACTCGATACTAGAACAAAATATGACTCTATGAATGCCTCTGGCAGTGTACCAGGATGTGCAATGACGCTAGCGTAACATGTATATAAATGATGAACGGTGGCTGAGCCACAAATACTATGTCAGCTATATGATCATGCAAAGCAATATGACAATGATGATGTATGTCATAAAAATGGAACGGTGGAAGTTGCATGGCAATATATCTCGGAATGGCTATGGAAATGCCATGATAGGTAGGTATGGTGGCTGTTTTGAGGAAGATTTAAGGAGGCTTATGTGTGATAGAGCGTATCATATCATGGTGTTCGGATGCACCGGCGAAGTTTGCACCAACTCTCGATGTGAGAAAGGGCAATGCACGGTACCGAAGAGGCTAGCAAATTGCAGAAGGGTGAGAGTGCATATAATCCATGGACTCACATTAGTCATAACGAACTCACATACTTATTGCGAAAGTTTATGAGCCCTAGGGGGGAGGTTGGTAGGAGTTAACCATCGCGCGCCCCCGACCGCCACACAAAGGAAGACAATCAATAATAATTCATGCTCCAACTTCTTAGCATAACGACAGACCATACGTGCATGCTTCGGGAATCACAAACCTTAACACAGTTATTCTTACTGAACCACAATTATCTATTAATACCTCCCACATATTACCATCTTAATATCGCAAAACTATTGCAAGGAATCAAATTTATCATATTCAGTGATCTACATGAAAGTTTTTATTATATCCCTCTTGAATACCTATCATATCAGGGCCAAATTCATAACCCGTGCATATTAACATTGCTATCATGAGACTCTCAAAAAGATATAAGTGAAGCATGAGAGTGCAACTATTTCTTTAAAATATAACCACCGCCGTGCTCTAAAAGATATAAGTGAAGCACTAGAGCTACTGGCTAGCTCAAAAGATATAAGTGAAGCACATAGAGTATTCTAACAAATCACGAATAATGTGTGTCCCACTCAAAAAGGTGTGTTCAGCAAAGATGATTGTGACAAACTAAAAAGCAAACAAACTATTTCACAAGACGCTCCAAGTAAAACACATATCATGTGTTGAATAAAAATATAGCTCCAAGTGAGTTACCGATAGATTGTAGACGAAAGAGGGGATGCCTTCCGGGGCATCCCCAAGCTTAGACGCTTGAGTCTTCCTTGAATATTACCTTGGGGTGCCTTGGGCATCCCCAAGCTTAGGCTCTTGCCGCTCCTTATTCCTTTATCCATCGTAGTCTCACCCAATACTTGAAAACTTCAACACACAAAACTCAACAGAAACCTCATGATATCCGTTAGTATAACAAACAAATCTTAAACTTTAGGTACTATAGTAAATTGATTCATATTTAATATTGGCATAATGCTACTGTACTCCAACTTCTCCATGACTCATACCCCCCGATACGATCCATAGATTCATCAAAATAAGCAAACTATGCAACAAAAACAGAATCTGTCTAAAACAGAACAATCTGTAAAGATCTATTTAAAAGCCATACTTCTATAACTCTAAAAATTCTGAAAAATTAGGACAACGTAACACATTCATATACCAATACTGTGTCAAAATTTCAGATTTTCTGACGGTCCAGTACAGAACTAAAATTCCAGCACTGGACGCAAAACTTTCTGTTTTCCAAACATCATCAATTATATTATCATCAACATCATCCCAAAGGCATTACTTGGCACAAACACTAATTAAAACATAAAAACACAATCATAACAGAAGCTATAATCATGCAAACACACAAAAACAGAATAAAAATTTATTGGGTTGTCTCCCAACAAGCTCTTTCTTTATAGCCATTAAGATAGGCTTGAGATTTCAATGATGCTCACATGAAAGATTGTAATTTAAACACGAAGAAAGCATCATAAAACATGTGAAAAACACATTTAAGTCTAACATACTTCCTATACATAGGCATTTTATAAGCAAACAAATTATCAAGACAAGCAATATCTAGCATATGCCAATAGGAAGAATGGAGCATCAATAATTTTAACATAACGAGAGGTAATTTAGTAACATGAAGATTTCTACAACCATATTTTCCTCTCTCATAATAATTACATGTAGGATCATATTCAAATTCAACAATATAGCCATCACATAACATATTCTCTACATGATCCACATGCATGCAAAGTTGACACTCTTCCAATATAGTGGGATTATCATCAACTAAAGTGATGATCTCTCCAAACCCACTTTTATCATAAAATTCATAAGATTGATAATTCTCCAAAGTAGTGGGATAATTATTACCTAAAGTTGACACTCTTCCAAACCCACTTTTAATAGTATTGCAAACATTTTTTTTGATAAGGAATAACTTGCATTCCACTTAAACCCGGTGCACCATTTCGGTGCCAACCAGAGCTGAAACAAACTCTGGAGCTTCTATATCCCACACAGAAAAGGAGTCAATAGCCCCTAGGCCACACTGCGCCAGAGTGTGCACAATTAAATTACAGTCCCTATGACAGAAACTGAATTCAAAAGACTGAAAAGAAAGCTGGCACAAGCTTCTAGCTTCTCTAAAGAGGACGCCCAGCTCTGCAGCATCATACTCTTGACCATTAAGAGCGTTGATTATAGTTCGGCAATCCAAATAAAAAACGACATGTTGAGCCCCAAAGTTTGCAGCCCCTTCAATTGTCCTCATGCACGCACTGAGCTCAGCCTAGAGGGAACTCCTGATATACTCCAACTTGCCAGCCGCTGCTGCGATAAAATTGCGCATCTCGTCCCTAGCAATGAATCCCCATGCTCCAGCCTCATCCTCTTGATGGAACGCTGCGTCCATGTTAAATTTCACCACTCCCGGTCCAGGGGGAACCCATTATTGGTCTGTCACTGTCCGAGGAAGGCTCTGCTGCTGCACACTACAAAAGTCTTGCAAGTGCCTAGTAATGAAACCTCTAACCTCCTGCGCAGTCCTTTGCTTCTCACCGGCATTGGTCTTATTCCTTGATGTCCACCAATCCCATAGGAGAATAGCCACACGGAGTCTCTTATCTGTTGGCAGCGTACATATTTGCCTAATCACCTGGTAGGAATCAAGGCACTCACATAGCATCAGCCGGACGTCCTCAAGGTGCTGCTCCCTCCACACAGCTTTCACCTTCTTACATTTAAGGAACAGATGCCCCCATCCTCATCAAGCCGCAAACACATAGGACACAAAGTATCAAGCTCCACATGCTTCCGCTTAATATTCATTCTCGTTGGTAGGCTGTTATGTGCCAAAAGCCACAGGAACATGTGAACTTTCATGGGCAAATCAAGCTTCCAGATGTGTTGCCATTGTTCCATAGCCTGCACCTGACCGGTAGACACCTTCGCGTCCTGGTGTTTCTTAGTTTCTTTCAGACTCAACCCCAATTGGTATGATGATTTTACTGAGAAAAGCCCCTTGTTGTCATAGTGCTAGGAGAGAAAGTCCTCCATGCCCGCTCTGAGAGGGATCGCTAAAATTATCTTGGCGTCCTCCTGTGTGAAAAGCTCCCTCACAAGATCCTCGTCCCAGTTCTTGGTAACAGGTTTATGAGCTCATTCACCTTTGTGATGATCGACTGCCCCTGCTGGGCAACCGGTCGTCTCGTCATCCCTCTCGGCAGCCACGGGTCCGACCAAACCTTCACTTGCGTCCCATCTCCGATGCGCCACACAATCCCCTCTTTGAGCAGATCACGGCCTCTTAAAATGCCCCGCCATGTGTATGACATACCCGGCTGTTCCGTCGCCTCCAGAATGGAGCAGTTCGGGAAGTATTTTGCCTTCAGTACCACGGCACAAAGCGACTCGGGGTTCTGGATCAACCTCCAACTCTGTCGTGCAAGCATCGCCATATTGAAAATGTGGAGGTCCCGAAGCCCCAGCCCCCCTTTCCTCTTCGTCCTCATGAGCTTGTCCCAGCCAATCCAGTGACATTTATGCTTCCCATCTTGTTGGTTCCACCAGTAACAGCACACCATTGCGTTGATCTCCTCACAAAGGCTCTTGGTCAAGTTGAAACATGACTTTGCATAAGTAGGAATCGCCTGGGCAACCGCTTTAATCAAAATTTCTTTCCCAACTTTGACAAGAGCTTCTCCAACCAGCCCTGGATCTTGCGCCAAATCATCTCCTTAATGTACTCAAACTCTTTGCTCTTAGCAGCCTCGATATGCACATGCAAACCCAAATACCTGTCATTCTGAGATTCAGCTGGGATCCCAAGGACTTGGAGGACCTGCTGCTTGTTTTGATTACTCGTTTTCTTGCTAAAAAATGTCGAGGACTTGTCCCTATTAATTTTCTGGCCTGATTGAGCTTCATACAGAGCAAGGATCTCCTGCAACCGAGTAGCAATCACCTCATTTGCTTTCATCACAATCAAGGAATCATCCACGAAAAAGAGATGGTTTATACTTGGTGCACCCGGGCATACCTAAACACCCTCAATTGTCGTCTCAACCTCAGCTTGCTGCAATAACATGGAGAAGGCCTCCGCACAAATGATGAATAGGTACGGAGATAGCGAATTTCTTTGACGCAGGCCCCTCTGTGGGTGAAAAGAATCAGTTAACATTCCATTGTCCTTTACACAGTAAGAAACCGACCGAACACAATTCATAATCAGACTCACCCAAGCAGGAGCAAAACCCATAGTGTGCATCATGTCAAACTTGACCGCCACTCGGTCGTACGCCTTGCTCATGTCAAACTTGACCGCCACCAAGCCTTGCCTTCCTCCCTTCTTTTTATGCATCAAGTGAGTGATCTCATAGGCTAGGAGCGCGTTATCTGTGATCATGCGCCCTGGGACAAAGGCTGACTGCGATGGGGAGATCAATTCCGGAAGGATCACTTTCAGTCGGTTAGCCAAGACCTTAGAGATGATCTTATATAGAACATTACATAGGCTGATTGGTCTGTACTGTGTGAGAGACTCCGGGTTCTTTACCTTTGGTATCAACACGATGGTTGTTCCATCCATCGGGCATCACTCCTCCGTTCAACACCCGCAACGCCTCCCCTTGCAGTTTCAGGCCCACCATATACCAAAATTTCTTATAAAACACAGCTGGCATCCCGTCTGGTCCAGGAGCTTTCAGGTCACCAATGGCATCGAGAGCAAACTTAATCTCTTCCCCGGTAAACGGTTTAGAGAGCATGGCGTTCATTTCCGGAGTGACTGAAACAGGGATGTGCTGAAAGATTTCATCATTTGGAGGCCCTACAGAGGATACGAACAAACTTTTGTAATAGTTAGTAATAAAGGGCCCTAACTCTTCCTCCCTCTCCACTACACTTCCATCGTCCCTTCTCAATCTACTAATCTTGTTTATCCTTCTCCGTTCAGAGGCATGGGCATGGAAAAAACCTGTGTTACGATCACCATATTTGAGCCAGTTGACATGTGCCCTTTGCTTCCAATACAAGTTGTATTGGTCCTCCAACCGGTTTAGCCTGTACCTCAGAAGATGCTCAAGGGAAACTTGTTGTTGCTTTATGGCACCCCTCCTACACCGCTCTAGCTCTCTCATAACCTTCTTTATTCGATGCTTCAGCTCTCCCAGTACCTCCCTGTCCCATTTCAATAAGCTTCCTCCCACTACCCTCAGAGCCTCCCCAACCGAACCTCCCCCATCACCAAAGGCCCTATTCCATGCCTCCTCCACGACCTCCTGGCAGCCCTCCTCTTGCAGCCATCGTGCCACAAATGGAAAACACTTTGGACTCCCGCCCCCATCCCTTGACACACTTTGGGCATTTAATACAACAATTATAGGTCGATGGTCCGAATGTCGAGGGCCACCATTTATGACAGTGTGAAGCGGGAATAAGCACCTCCAGTCCACATTAGCTACAGCCCTGTCCAACCGCTCCCTCGTGTACCCCTCCTCATCCAGCCAATTGTTCCTCCAGGTGAAAGGATCACCTACATAACCCAAGTCCTCTAATTCACAGTGTTCCAGGGTTCTTCGAAGAGCTTCCATACACCCCTGGGCCCGAGCCGGCTCACCTTCTTTCTCGCCTGCAAACAGTATCTCGTTGAAGTCGCCGATACACAGCCACGGCAAATTATTTTGTCCATGCAAAGTCCTAAGCAACTTCCATGTTTTCTCCTTTTCGCCTGCTCTCGACCCCCCGTACACACCTGTGAGCCTCCACTTGCTTCCATTTTCCTGAACCACCTCAACATCATTGTGGTACTTCCCCTTCCACCGCAACTCCACCTTGACCCCTCTCCTCCAGAACAGGGCCAAGCCACCACTACATCCCACACAGTCAACTGCCACCATGTTCAACATGTTCATGCGCCACCTCAAGAACTCCATCTCCCTCCTAGACATTTTTGTTTTTGAGAGGAAGAGGATGTCGGGCTCTTCCACCCTCTGGAGCTCCAGAAGGCTTCGAACTGCCGGTGGGTTCCCAAGCCCCCGACAGTTCCATGATATAACATTCATTTCTGCTCGCAAGGCTGTTTCGACAGCCCCGCATCAATTTTCGTTGGCATCGTCACCTCGGTCTTACTCCTCTTCCATTCACTTCCCTCTGCTAAGTCACACTCCATGTCATCGCCCCTCTCTTTGTCCCCAGACTTACACCCAGAGGCGTTCCGTCCCCTTCTCCCTTCCTTCGGCTCTTTCTATTGAACTTCCCTCCCCCTTTCCTTCCTGATATGCCCCTATCTGGGACGGCAACAGACTTCTCTACCAAACCTACACCACCATTTCCCCCCTTGTTCTCTGCTCCTACAGCCCCAACATACAACGCCACGACACCTCCCTCCTCCTTTTCCCCCACTCCCTCCTCCTGCCAGCCGGGTTTTTGTGGTCCAACGCTCTCCTCCAGTCATGATCATTGCAATAAGTAGTGGACATAACAAAATTATCATCCCTAAGCTTGTAGTTTTGCATATTATTAGCACAATTCACATTAATAGAATTTATAGTAACATCATTGCAATCATGCTTTTCAATCAAGGAGCTATCACGAATCACTTTATAAATTTCTTCTTCTAACACTTCATCACAATTTTCAGATTCATGATTTTCAAGAAAAACTTTATAGAGATTATCAAGTGCACTCAACTCACTAGCAATTGGTTCATTATAATTGGATCTTTTCAAAAAATTAGCAAGTGGATGAGGGTCCATAGTCATCTTAGATTTTTGCTTTCACCTTTTGTTTTTGTGTGTTCTCATGAAGGCAATAAAAGCAAGCAAGCAAACAAGCAAGCAAAAATATTTTTGTGTTTTTGTAAAAAATATTAGAAGTGGGGGAGATGAAAACGAGAGGCAAATGCAAATAAAAGATAAATAAAGTAAATGCAAGTGAATGATAATTTGTGCGAAGGTACTTGGTAATTTTGATGATGTCTCCCCAGCAACGGCGCCAGAAATTCTTCCTGTTACTTGTAGTCTGCGTTGGTATTTCCCCGAAGAGGAGAGGATGATGCAGTACAGTAGAGATAAGTATTTCCCTTAGTTAAGAATGAAGGTTGTCAATCCAGTAGGAGGACCAAGCAAAATTCCATTAAGCGCACCTGCACACAAAAAAGCAAACACTTGCACCCAACGCAAATAAGAGGGTTGTCAATCCCCTTAGCGGTTACTTGCAAGGATTAAATCTTATAGAGGTAAATAGCTAAACTAAAATACTAATTAAAATAAAAGTAAATAAATTGCAGCAAGGTATTTTTGGGTTTTTTAATATGATAAAGATAGACCCGGGGGCCATAGTTTTCACTAGAGGCTTCTCTCTTGAGCGTAGAAACATACGGTGGGTAAACAAATTACTGTTGGGCAATTGACAGAACAACAAATAATTATGACGGATTCATGGCAATGATCATGTATATAGCCATCACGTCCGAGACAAGTAGACCGACTCCTGCCTACAACTACTACTATTACTCCACCCATCGACCGCTATCCAGCATGCATCTAGGGTATTAAGTATGAAACAGAGTAATGCCTTAAGCAAGATGACATGATGTAGAGAAGAAAATTCAAGCAATACGAATAAACCCCACCTTTTTATCCTTAATGGCAACAATACAAATACGTGTCATGTCCCTTTCTCTCACTGGGATTGAGCACCGCAAGATTGAACCCATCACAAAGCACCTCTCCCATTGCAAGATAAATCAATCTAGTAGGCCAAACTAAACCGATAGATCGGAGAGAAATACAAAGCTATAACAATCATGCATAAAAGAGTTCAGAGATGACTCAAATATTTCTCATGAATAATCTGATCATAAACTCACAATTCATTGGATCCCAATAAACACACTGCAAAAGAAGATTACATCGGATAGAACTCCAAGAACATCAAGGAGAACATTGTATTGAAGATCAAAGAGAGAGAAGAAGCCATCTAGCTACTAGCTATGGACCCGTAGGTCTGTGGTAAACTACTCACACATCATCGGAAGGGCAGCAAGGTTGATGTAGAAGCCCTCCGTGATCGATTCCCTATGGCACCCCGGCTCGGAGCAACCGGTTTAACTTGCATTGCCAGCCCAGAGATCAAGTCTTCTGGCAATACACAACAACTTGGTACAGAAAACAACCGCTTTATTGATCTCTTAGCAGAAACATGGGTTCACATATTACATGATAAGCGAGGCCAAGCGGCACACACGGTGCGGCTGCACTTATGTACATTATTTAGTAGACATGGCAGGGGCCTCGATGATAAGGGAACTACTACATGGCAGCGGAACGACGAGGTAGCGGAACTCCACTCCACAGGGACACTGCTGGGACATAGCCTAGAGCGCGACATACTGCTCGACATCCATACCATGCACAGCTTCTCCTGCATCTGGCATGATAAGCCAGGTGAGTACTTTGAATGTACTCGCAAGCTCACAACAAACAAAACAAGTGCGATGGGGGTGCTTTTCTTTATAGGTGGAGCTCGCCCGTGTTCGGGTGCCCGCCCGCGACGAGCTGCAGAAGAGGAGGGGAGGAGATAAGCTCGGACTCGGCGTGGGGAGGAGCAGTGGAGCTCTGGCTACGCGGTGCACGCTTGCGGGCATAGTGGCGTGCACTACGCGGAGAATGCGGGCATGCGCACTCACTGTTCCACCGCGTAGTGCTCGGCCGTTTCCGGCGAGCGGCTTGCCGGCGTCGGGGAGGAATAGGGAAAGGCTTAGGTGTCGTGTGGGAGTTTGCTGGCGAGCTGGGACACGGTGCGGTGTCGAGGGGAGGGCGAATGGACGGCGGCCGAGGGCCCCGATGCACAGAGCGCGGCGAGCGCATGCAGTGCACCGTGCTCTCACGCGGTCACCGCGTGCACTGGCACACGGGGTGCTTTCGGCGCTGCCACACCATGTCCATCGTGTAGTCCCTTCAACGCGGTGCCTAGAAATGCTCTGGTCTTGCCATCTGGCTCACTGGAGGTGACTAGAGCAAGCTGAAAAGTTACTGGACAGAAACTTGTGCCAAACACTGGGGACAAACGGCTAGGAGTTTAGAGTTGAAATTTTGGGGTTAAGCCTTACTTAGGAGGGTAGTCATGTGGTAAAAATTTCAGCCCCAACAGATCAAGGAAAAATATAGTTGCTTCACAAAGTGACTATTCCGTCCAGAAGCAAAAACATTTTCCTTGGCAGAAATTTCCAAATGACCATGGGATATTTTTGCGTAGGAAGGTGAGGCATGATCCAAAGAATATTTGGGAATTTTCGTGGAATTTTTAGAGCAATAAAAATGGGGGTTGCTTCATAGCTATATGAGCAAATAGGCATTTTAAGAGGGAAAAAGAATATAATGCCATTAAATAAAAATATCCAATGGCATGTTGGAGTGAGGGATGAGGTCTAGGGAGGGTTTATGGATAATAGAACCCACTTGGAAGAAAATCAAAAATAAATCCATGTGGTAAGTCTAAAAGAATTGACAGAACACCTCAAATGCAAATAAAATATTCAATAAATTCAAATAAAAGAAAAAGGAAAAATCCAGGGTGTTACAAACCTCCCCCCCTTAGGACGAATCTCGTCCTCGAGATTCGGTTGCTCAGGAAACAAATATGGGTATGCAGTCCTTAAGAAATCCTCTCTTTCCCAGGTGGCCTCATCCTCAGTGTGGTGCTCCCATTGGACCTCGTAAAACTTTATAGTCTTGCTGCGGGTGACTCTGTCCATCTCTTCCAAGATTCTGAAGGGTTTCGCCTCATATGTTAAATCTTTGGCAAGCTCTAGTTCTGTCAAATCCGTTTGTTTTGCGGGTGGTGCGATGCATTTCCGTAACTGAGACACGTGGAAGACATCATGAACATCGGATAGCTCGGGAGGCATTTCCAACTGGTAAGCCACTTTGCCCACCCGGGTCATAACTGGAAATGGACCGATGTATCTTGGTGCGAGTTTTCCCCGGGTATGAAACCTTTTCACTCCTTTCATGGGGGTAACTCGGAGATATGCATATTCACCTGGTTCGAAGCTGATCTGCTAAAGCTTTGAGTCATAGTAACTTTTCTGACGAGATTTTGCCACTTGCAGTCTGTCTCGGATTTCTTTAACTTGCTTTTCCACTTCCATCATTAAATCAGTCCCAAAGATTCGGCTGTCTCCTGTCTGAGACCAGTTTAGCGGGGTACGACACTTACGTCCATATAGAGCCTCAAAGGGTGACATCTTGAGGCTAGTCTGGTAGCCATTGTTGTAAGAAAACTCAGCGTATGGTAGGCTATCTTCCCATTTGGATCCATGAGCAAGAGCGCATGCCCGAAGCATGTCTTCCAAGATTTGATTTACCCGCTCCGTCTGCCCATCTGTCTGAGGGTGATAAGCGGTGCTATGCTTCAAAGCGGTTCCCAAGGCTTGGTGTAGACGTAGCCAGAATGCCGAGGTAAACAAAGATCCTCGGTCTGAAGTGATAGTCTTGGGTACCCCATGAAGACTGACAATCCTGGATATGTAGAGTTGAGCGAGTTGGTCTGCACGGTAGGTTGTCCTTATTGGAATAAAGTGGGTCACCTTGGTGAGCATGTCGACCACGACCCATATGGCGTTATTACCTCGTGGTGTCCTTGGTAACCCCACGATGAAGTCCATGCAGATATCATCCCACTTCCATTGTGGAACGGGTAAGGGTTGAAGTAGACCGGCGGGTCTCTGGTGTTCAGCCTTCACCTTGTTGCATATATCGCAACAGGCGACGTAATAGGCGATGTCTTTCTTCATACCTTCCCACCAGAATGTTTGCTTTAAGTCTTGATACATTTTAGTGCCTCCGGGAGGGATAGAGTATGCGGACTCGTGAGCTTCCTTCAGAATTTGCTGCTTTAATTCCCCGAGGTCCGGTACACAGACTCGATCCCGAAATCGGAGTGTACCTTTGTCATCAATGTTGAAATCTAGTGTCTTCCCATCTCGTACTTGGGCCATTATCTTGAGTAACATTGGGTCACCAGGTTGAGCCTTTCGGATTTCGTCTTCCAGAGTAGGGGTTACTTCCAAGGTAACCGAGCAGATTGCATCACACAAGATCATAATGAGCTGAGCTATTTCTTCTTGAAGTACTGGGTGCAGACGCTCGATTAATGAGTTTGCGGTAGCCGGTTTACGACTGAGAGCATCGGCGACCACATTTGCTTTTCCTGGGTGGTAGTTGATAACCAGGTCATAGTCTTTGACCAACTCAAGCCATCTTCTTTGTCGGAGGTTCAAGTCCGGTTGCGTGAATATATACTTGAGACTCTTATGGTCGGTGTAGATTTGGCATCATTTCCCAATGATGTAATGCCTCCAAATTTTTAAGGCATGGACCACAGGTTCCATCTCCAGGTCATGGGTAGGGTAATTCTCCTCATGCGGTCGGAGCTGTCTTGATGCATAGACCACGACCTTTCCATCTATTATAAGTACATACCCAATGCCACGCCTGGATGCGTCGCAATAGATGTCGAAGCTCCGGTAGATATCGGGTAGAGTCAACACTGGAGCGGTGGTCAAACGGGTCTTCAGCTCATGGAAACTCTCCTCACATGCTTCCGTCCATATAAACTTTTGATTCTTCTTAAGTAGTTCAGTCATGGGTTTGGCAATCTTTGAGAAGCCTTCAATGAAGCGACGGTAATAACCTGCCAGACCCAAGAAACTCCTGATTTCGGTTACTGAGACAGGTGTCTTCCATTTTAGGACTTCTGTGACTTTGCTTTGGTCCACGGCCACTCCTTGAGCGGAAAGAGTATGCCCAAGAAATCCCACTTCTTTAAGCCAAAATTTACATTTGCTGAACTTGGCGTAAAGTTGATGAGCGCGTAATCGCTCCAACACTGCTCGGAGATGCTGCTTGTGCTCTTCCTCACTTTTGGAATATATGAGGATGTCATCAATGAACACCACTACAAACTTGTCCAAGAAGTCCATGAACACCTTGTTCATCATGTGCATGAAGAATGCAGGAGCGTTGGTCAGTCCAAATGACATGACCGTATACTCGTACAACCCATATCGTGTAGTGAATGCTGTCTTGGGAATATCTTCTTTTCTGATTTTCAGTTGGTGATATCCGGTGCGCAAATCAATCTTGGAGAACACTTGGGCTCCGCTGAGTTGATCAAACAAATCATCGATCCTGGGTAGCGGGTATTTATTCTTGATTGTGACATCATTGAGAGCGCGGTAGTCAACACACATCCGGAGACTGCCATCTTTCTTGCCTACAAATATTGCAGGTGCACCCCAAGGAGATGAACTGGGGCGAATATATCCTTTTTGGATCATCTCGTCCAATTGCTTCTTCAACTCCACTAGTTCGGATGAAGGCATTCGATAATATTTCTTGTAAATTGGTGCTGTCCCGGGCACAAGCTCAATGGAAAATTCAAGCTCTCGATCAGGTGGCACGCCTGGCAATTCATCTGGAAACACATTTGGGTATTCACAGACCACTCGGACTAGATTCATTTCTGTAGCAATAGCTGCATAGACCATCCCCTTCTTTGGCATGGCTCGGCCGGCAAAGAATCGAGCAGACTGGCCTGAGGGATTTATTAGCATGACTTCTCTAGTTGCGCAGTTTATGCAGACCTGGTGTCTTGTCAACCAATCCATCCCCAAAATAATATCCAATGTTGGAGATTCAATGGATACTAGGGATGCGGGGAAGATGACTCCATTGATTGATATTTTCAATCCTCGGCATACAATATTTGTCCTGAGCCTGGATCCGGGGGATTGTACCACCATAACTTTGTCCAAAAGAGTATAGGAAAGGCGATGTTGGGCAACAAAACTCCGCAAAATAAAAGAATGGGAAGCCCCAGAATCGAATAAAATTGTTGCAGGTATGTCATTAACAGGAAACATACCAATGACCACATCGGGAACTTCTGCGGCTTCTTCGGCGGAGATGTGATGAACTTGCCCTTGAATATACCTCCGTTTGGGGAATTGCCGCACATAATTGACTTGAGGCTTCAGGTTGGCTGTTGACTTGCCGTTCTTGGGACACTGCCTAGCGTAGTGCCCAGTCTGTCCAGATGAGTAACATGCATTGTTACGCTGACAGTCTTCCTTGTTTGGCTTGGCGACCACAGTCTTGATCTGACTTTCATTCTTGATGTTCCCCTGCTGCTAGGTTGGCTTGAACTCGAACTGGGGTTGCTGCCAAGTACGAACCTTTTGAAAAACTTGCCCTTCCTTCTTGGGTTCAAACTTGCGTTTGCGGTCTTCATAGGCAGTCTTATGATCATTAACCAGTTTGTGTTCCCTTTGGGAAATGAGTGCCTTGTTCACCAAAGTTTGGAAATCGGGGAAATCCAGCATGCTGAGTGCACATCGGAGGGTAAGATTGAGTCCTCCGAGGAACCGATCTATCTTCCGTTCTTCAGTGGCCACATCATTCGTGGAATAACGGGCCAAGTGATTGAACTTGTTTAAATACTCACTTACAGTCAAGGTACCTTGTGTAGGGGTGAGGAATTCTCGCTGCTTGACCTTCAAAATGCCGGCAGGAATGTGATACTTGCAGAATTTATCCTTGAATTTATCCCAAGTAATCTTGTCTTCAACAGGCCACATAACTTTGGCATTGTCCCACCATATAGCAGCTGGTCCTTCCAGATAATGAGTGGCGAAGGGTACCTTATCAGCATCTTCAGTGCGGGCAATTTCTAGCTTCTTCTCAATGGTCCTCAACCAGTCATCGGCTTCCATTGGGTCCACTGCTTGACTGAAACTTGGCGGTTTGGTCCTCTGAAAGTCTGACAGCTTGGAGTGATTACCATTGTGATTATTCTGCCCAACCATAGTCTGCATGCTTCTCAGGAATTCCATCAGGTCTTGGTTTCTCTTCTCCTCAAACATCCGCACAATCTGCTCTGTTGTGGGAGCTTGAGGTGGAGGAGGTGGTGGCTGATATGGTTCTGGAGAATGTCCTGCTTGCCTGGCGGATCGACGAACTGGAGTATCGTCGCCACCATGACAGTTAGTGCCACACCTTGTCATCCTATATATGTTTCCCAATACGAAGCATCGAGATGAGCAACATCCATTAGGGAAAAAAATAGGAAGGGGAAGCAACAAACCCGGAAGAGAAATTGAGAAAAGCCAAAGCGAATAACAGAAAGCAACATAATTATACAATACATCATCCAGCATACATAACATGACAACAGCACGGATAGTATTACTACATGCATACAACCAATCACCACATCATCCTCGTCTACGCGTGACGACAGCGGTCGCACTGGCACTCTGACGGTCCTGCTGGTGTCTCCTCGGTATCGGACTCCGAATCGGAATGGATAACGGACACCTCCGGAGCAAAGGAAACACGACGACGCTGATGGGACGACTCTCCCTCAGGGTCTGGAGCAGGGTGGCTCCGCAGCATCGGAGCGGCTGGGGTAGTGAGAAGCATAGCCCACTGGGCTGGGGACTCATGCGGAGTCACTACCGAAGTACCTGAGTTACTCTGAGAAGGTGTGGGGGTCACTGGTGTAGGTGGAGGTAAGGTAACTGGAGGAACAAGCGATGTGTGGATAAGTAAAGGTGGAGAGAAGGCAGATCGAGTGGAAGCTAGCTCGTCTTGAACGCGGTTCAGCTCCTGGGCTAGGCTGACGATCAGAAAATATCCAGCCGTTATGTAACGAGACAGGTGGCTGGCTGACCGGTCACACTCCGGATCAATGTAAGGGAAGCGGATCTGTCCTGACTCAAACAGGGATGGATAGAAGTAGAAACCTGGGTGAGTCTGCATCTGAATCTCATTATAGCGCAAGTCAGTGAGAGCCTCGAATGCTGCAAACTGGACCGCCTGGTCGGGCGTAGAAGCAGTCCCGCCCTTGGTGGAGCGAGTGTAAGTGCCCACCACGATACTGTTGTGCATGATGACCTCAGCGTGATACTCGTAAACACCATCAGCAAGCTGCTCTCGGTACACCTGGTACACGGGGTCATCGCCATCGGGGTAGAGTCGGCGCCACACGTTGCTAAGCAGATGCGGAAAAGTGGAAGGTGCCGGCTCAGGCTGGTACGGATAAGGGACTGGTGCCATCTACACTCACAATATTAACTGATCAGCATTAACAGTAAGCTATATGCATGCAATGCAACATCCAAGTGCAGAGTCAAACTCAAAATTACTACAAAGGCTAAAACTACCGTTTTCTAACGCGTCGGCTGTCTAGGGCATCCTACAGTCAACTTGGCTCTGATACCAAGCGTTGTGGCACCCCGACTCAGAGCAACCGGTTTACCTTGCATTGCCAGCCCAGAGATCAAGTCTTCTGGCAATATACAACAACTTGGTACAGAAAACAACCGTTTTATTGATCTCTTAGCGGAAACATGGGTTCACCTATTACATGATAAGCGAGGCCAAGCGGCACACACGGTGCGGCTGCACTTATGTACATTATTTAGTAGACATGGCAGGGGCCTCGATGATAAGGGAACTACTACGCGGCAGCGGAACGACGAGGTAGCGGAACTCCACTCCACAGGGACACTGCTGGGACACAGGCTAGAGCGTGACATACTGCTCGACATCCATACCATGCATGGCTTCTCCTGCATCTGGCATGATAAGCCAGGTGAGTACTTTGAATGTACAAGCAAGCTCACAACAAACAAAACAAGTGCGACAAACAATAACAAGGCATTTAACAGGTTTAATGCGTGAACATGATACTACCCAACATGAGGTGTGTGTGAAACATTGCCATGGTCACTGGGACCAACTTACCATTTCAGGGTTACTACCAAACCACCGTTCATAACTTACCAGCGTGATCCTCACTTGATCACATCCATACCTTTCATAGTGATCCTCACTCGATCACCACTTCTGCATGTGCCATCTTGTGAGTCTTAGTATGCAAGTTAATTATATCTGTTGACCCACGGTGTGACCTACTACAAACCGTGTCCATATCCGAGGACGCGGCTATCGATAGATTATACACTCTGCAGAGGTTAGTACACTGTACCCACACTACGGAACTCATGGCCTCATGCTCCCATTTGGGTGGACCAACGACATTCCGACAAAACCAATCTATTGCTGTCAGAAGTCGCGCTCCGGGGACCCAAAGGTTCGAACACTGGGCTGAGCTCGTTCTGCCACTTCGCCTCCTACCACGGCTAAGCGACGACGAAGCTACGACGAGAGCGCGCTACCGAGGGACGGACCGTGGACTCAGCGGTTTACCCAGGTTCGGGCCACCTTGCGGTGTAAGACCCTACTCCTGCTTGGTTGGTATTGCTCTGGTGAGAGAGAGTACAAGGTTGGGGATGATGAGAACAAGAGCCGATCTCCCTCTACAAAGGCAGCACTGCCCCCCTTATACCCGCATCGGTCCTCTTCCCCCCTTGAAACTTAGGCGGGAAGGGCTGCCACACTTGGCGGGTTTTGAAAGGGGACAGGCGCTCAGGCTATCCTGACTAAAGGTGGTCTTCGCCTGCCAAAGCGTGATCCATGACGCGCCGGTGGGCTCGGTGATGACCTCCGCCCTGCGCGCCCGCCGTCTTGGTCTTCCTTCGCCGATCGGGCAATCTTTGGGGTTGCTTTGGGGAGTAGATAGCTGGCCCTGCTCCCTTAACACAAAAGAGGAAACCATCTTCATCCGCGCCTGCTGGCGCGGCCTCTGCCGCCGCTCGTCGCCGCGCGCGTCACCCACGTGATGGGCCCCAGACCACGCGGCTGTGCCGAACGGCCTTCGTCTCGTGCGCCCTCGAGAGGGGGCCTCGGGAGGCCACCTCAGGAGGTCACCTCGCGAGAGGACCTTTTGAGGCCGCTGGTGGAGGTGCTGAGCCTTGCTCGCCCGCTCCCTGAGGAGGGGGCCTCGGGAGGCCAAGGCCTCATGAGGAGTCCTGGTGAGGTGGTTGGTGATGACGGCCCGCTGGGCCCACGCTAGGTGTTGCGCCCTGGGCCAAAGGCAGACGGGCCTGGATACCCCGGGTTCCGTGGGCCCGACAGTAGCCCCCGGGCCCGCGGCGCGCACGTTCCCGCCTATTGGGGGGCGAAAAGGCACGGGCCCTAACCGCCTGGGGCCAGGCGCGACGCGTGGAGCACGATGTGACTATGGACGCCTCCACTTCTCCACGATGCCTCGGTAACCGCTCGCGCTGACATAAAACCTGCCGCGGCCGACGCGAGGCCATCATTGCCGTCCTCAGCGCCTTGCTGTTGCTTCAATTCCCAACGCCGGAGAAGGTGGAGCGACAAGGGGGCCCCCGCGCCGAGTATAAAGAGGGGGAGAGGAAAGCCGGAGTCCTCCACCCATCTTCTCCTTCCTCCAGCTTCCTCTGTCTTCTTGCTAGAGCCGCCACAGAAATGGTGAGGGGGAGAGGGCGTGGCCGTGCTTCCGCTGCCGCATCCCAGGTTCCGCCCCGAGGGCTCGAGCGCTCCCCGATGGCTGCCGGCACCAGGCCCAGCGGTCGCGGAAGCGGCACCGCTCGCGGGCGCGGAGGGCGAGGCGTGCGGGGCCGAGGCGGCCGCGGCGGAGCGGCCGCGCTACCGCCCCAGGCGGGGTGCCATTCGGTGGAGGTGGCGCATGAATTCATCGTAAACATGCACCGCAGCCCCTGCACCTGGCTCCGGCTCCCGGACTCCTTCACGGCGGCGATGGCGGAGCGCGCACCCTTGGGCTTGTGGGTGCAGGCCAATGGCTGCTGCAACGGCCCCTCTTGGGTGGCGATGGAGCTCACTTCCTCGGGCTTCATGTTCTTGAGGTAGGGGTGGAAGTCGTTCGCCCTTGCCCGCGGCCTGAAGCGGGGGCACGTCCTCCAATTCAAGTACGACGGGGCTGCCACACTCTTCGTGAAGATCTTCGGGATCTCCGGTGGCCGCCTGGAGTGCTGCGCGGAGAGCGAGGACGGCAGCTACAGCGGCTCCTCCAGCGAGGACGACAGCTCCGACGGTACCGCTCCCTATGGCGGGGGCGGAAGCGACGACGACCCCCCCCCCCCCCGCGTCAACAGCGAGGACGAGGACTCCAACTAGGCGCGCGCGGCGACGATTCCGGGACCCCTGGCGGCGGGCACCGTGCGCATGGTGACGGAGCCGCACTTGCCTGCAGCGCCTTCTTGGGAACGCGCGCGGCGCCCGCGCTGGAGTCTAGGGGGAGACGGCGCCTCGCCTAGGCCCTTTCTTTCTTTTTATTTTCCTGCATTGAACCGATGTAGCCCCGCTGGGTCATGAAAATAGTATCTTCCATGCTTAACTTAATGCTTTTGTGATTCGAGATGTATGCATTCCCTCCCGAAGTCCTCTCGTGAGGCTGGTTTTTTTCTTTGTTTGCTTCAGCACTCTACGCCGTCAGGACCCTGCCCCCGAGCGGGCCTCAGCCATCGCTGGTATGTCCGGTCGCGATGCCGGGACAAGGCCAGGAGGTTAGGGGCACCGGGAGCTAGTGAGGGCTCCTGAGGCGCGATGCTCAGGGAGCCCCCCTTTGGCGTGCAAGCGGCTTACGCAGAAGAAAAACGCTAGCACCCAGCGGGATCGCGAGGGGGAGAGAGCTTGAGTGACGGTAAGGGTGTCTCACGAGGTGGTCGGACTTAGCTTTTGGCGGAGAGCGGTGTCGGGCGAGCCACAACTCACGAGGGCCTCACGCAGCTCGCGAGTTGTGCTTACGAGGCTCGGCGTCCGAAGTGTCTTCGCCTCGCGAGGCCTGCTCGCAAGAGGCCACCCGCGAGGTCCTCGCGCAGCTCGTCTCCTGAAGGACTGCATGCCGACAGATTTCACAATGGGGGGAGCGGCACGCACTCGCTAACTCGCCCGTGGCTGCTGCGTGAGGAGATAAGGCACCAAGGACCTTGGTGAGGTGACGTGCACGGGAGCAGGCCCGCGAGCCAGAGCTCGGTCTCTTGGATTTGGCCGCACTATAGGGACGGACCCGAGCACAGGCACCGTGCCTAGCCCCCACTCACGGAATTGGCCAGGGGAGGGGTCGCGAGTGTGTGGCGCTCTCCGGGCGGCATCGAACTTAACAGGCAATTAGGTAGGTAAAATAACTCATCAGGGTGAAATCAGCAAACTTCATTACACAACCAAAAGGATAGGGGCTAGGCTGCCGTGTCCGGCACGGATCAACTTGAGGTTGGTGCAGCCCGTTGGGCGCCCTCAGCTGCATTTAAACAAAATCACCTTGGCGGAAGAGTTCCAGTAACGAGGCGCGGGAGGCGCGGCGAGAAGGAGCACGGGCCGCGCAGGGCGACGCGTCGAGCGCACCTGGCAGGACCGCGCTGGGGTGACGTCAGACAGCTTGCCGAGGCGTGCCAAGGGAGTTCGCTCCTCCGGGGCCAGGGGGCTCGCGAGGGCCTGGGGGCTCGCGAGGAGCAGGAGGCCCGCGAGGCCCTGGCACGAAGGGCGCCAGCCTCTGGAAAGAGGCACCGGCGTTCCTCAGCACGAAGGGCATGCGCATGCCGCCGACGGCGGGGCTAACGCCCTGGCCGATTCGCGGCAGCCGGAAGGGGTCCTGAGGGCAGATCTTGTTGAGGCTGGTGAAGTCGACGCACATGCGCTCCTTCCCGCCCTTCTTGGGGACGACAACTGGGTTGGCGAGCCATTCGGTATGGCGCACCTCTCGGACGACTCCAGCTTCTTGGAGCTTCTGAACTTCCTTGACGATGAAATCCTGCTTCTCTGGCACCTGGCGCCGTGCTTTCTGCTTGACGGGGCGTGCATTGGGGCACACCGCTAAGTGGTGCTCGATCACCTCCCTCGGCACACCGGACAAGTCAGATGCTTTCCAGGCGAAAACATCCGAGTTTGCCCGAAGGAAGGTGACGAGCGCGCTTTCCTATGCAGGAGGGAGGCCTGTGCCGATGGTGAAGTGTTGGGTTCTATGGTAGGGTGCATCGACTGCAAATTAAAATTTTCCTACCCGCAGAACAACCAGGAACATGCTAACAGAGATGGATCACAGATCATTACCACTAGACGCGCAGTGCCGTGTAGCGGAAGTAGAGTCGTGGCAGTGCGTCACCGGAGTCGTCTCCTCGTCGATCTCCCACGTATAGCTGATCACCAAGTCCCACGAACAAGTTCGCCGGAGTGGCAAAATTGCACCACCTCTAATGGTATCCGCGCGTGCGGGAGGAACGCTATGCGGCGGACTGCTAGGTCCGATCACACAGCCTGTGGCACGTGGAGGTGGCTAGTTGCAACACATGCAAAGCCCTAATGACAACGCCAAAGCAATCATCCTTGATAAGTGTGTTGTACCTCCACTATTTATAGGCATCCGTCGTGGGCTCAACACTTGGGCGTCACACAGATCCTAAAGCCCAAAGTCTACTCGGTCACGATCCAAGTCCAGTTCGGATCACATCCGATCAGTGTCCTCGGATCCGACCTGATAGGTTCCTTCCCTTAAGCGCGCGACCCCTTAGGTTCAAGTCGGCTTGGTCGCAGTTCGGATCACCTCCGACCTACTCGGCAGGTAGCGGCCTCTAGCAAGGCGTGCCGACCAACAATTAGACTATGAAGCCGGTTGGCAAACCTGTACGTCACACTTTCGTTCCCTTTGCCACATGATATATGTTGTCGGGCTCAAGGCAATGTGGCCATCCCTGTTACAGCCCGACCTCTCTCTCGTTTCAGTGAATCCGACCAACACCTCGGATTATCTCGTAATCCTCGTCGCATGGCCATGCTTATACAAGTCGGATCACACGAGGGGCCCAGAGTATATCTCTCCTCATCGGAGGGGCAAATCCCATCTTGCTTAACCATGTCTCGCAGCATGGGTCTGGACAAGCCCGAAACCTACCTTTATAACTACCCAGTTACGGAGTAGCATTTGGTCGGCCCAAAGCAGGTCGGTCACCATCCCGAGCACATGTGTTAGCTCAGGTCCGAGGACACAGAACGTATGTGTACTAGAGACTCACAGATGACCTATCGCTGTGTCTCATAGTTGGGTCTGTCCAATCCGATATCCATCTGAGCTCGGATCCGGTCACCCGTATCCTATCTCGGATCCGATCAGATCCATGCAGTTCGGCAGCATCACATGCTTCGTGGCTAGTGAGACAAAACCATCCATCGTATTGCATGCTAGTCTAGTCCGACGTGTGCCCACACGTCCCTTACGACTAGGGACCATTTTAGGACGTATCATACAACACAAGATCTCACAGACAAGTCACGTACTTGTCAACAAGTATCATTGATAACATCCGAGGACTACATCGGTTCATAAACACATCGGAAATATCATCATACATGATTGCCTCTAGGGCATACCTCCAACAGACTCCCACTTGCACTAGAATCAATCAAACAGGCATCGTATGCCCATGGCTCTAATATGCCCCTCATGCTTGGGCTGTGGAAGCGGCTTAATCAACGGATCTGCAACATTTGCATCCATGTGAATTTTGCATAACTCTATATCACCACTCTTTACGATCTTACGTATCAGGTGATATTTCCGATCTATGTGTCTGGTCTTGTGGTGGTTCCTTGGCTCCTTGGCTTGTGCGATGGCACCAGAATTATCACAATAAAGTTCCAACGGTTTTACTGAGGTTGGGAAAACACCAAGATCATCCAGAAATTTCCGGATCCAAACACCTTCCTTTGCAGCTTCACAAACCGCAATGTATTCGGCTTCTGTTGTGGAATCGGCCACCGTATCTTGCTTGGAACTGGTCCAGCTCACTGCTCCTCCATTCATGATGTACACGAATCCGGACTGTGATCGACAATCATCTCGATCGGTTTGGAAACTAGCATCGGCGTAACCCTTTACGACGAGCTCTTCCTCACCTCCATAAACTAGAAACATTTCTTTAGTCCTTTTCAGGTACTTTAGAATATTCTTCACCGCCGCCCAGTGAGCCTCACCGGGGTTTGCCTGGTATCTGCTCGTTAAGCTTATTGCAAAAGCAACATCAGGCTGGGTACATATCATGGCATACATGATGGATCCGATTGCCGAGGCATACGGTATCCGGCTCATCCTGCCTTGCTCATCAGATGTCGAAGGACTCTGAGTCTCGCTCAGACTTATACCATGTGAGAGTGGCAAGAACCCTTTCTTGGCCTCACTCATGTTGAACCGTTTCAACACTTTATCTATGTACATGCACTGGCTCAAACCGAGCAGTCTCCTCGATCTATCTCTATAGATCTTAATGCCCAATATGTAAACTGCTTCATCGAGGTCCTTCATCGAAAACTTTTCATTCAATGAATCTTTGATCGAGTTTAGCATCGAAACATTGTTTCCAATCAGTAGTATGTCATCCAGATACAGGATCAAAAACACTACCGAACTCCCACTCAACTTCTTGTATAAACAAGCGTCCTCTTCGCTTTTGATAAATCCGAGGTCTGTAACAACCTCATCAAAATGAATGTTCCAGCTGCGAGATGCTTGTATCAATCCATAAATGGATCTCTTGAGCTTGCATACCTTACCAGCACTAGTCGGATCGACAAAACCCTCAGGCTGTATTATATACACGTCCTCGATTAAATTTCCGTGAAGGAAAGCCGTTTTGACATCCATCTGCCATATCTCGTAATCGAAATATGCAGCTATAGCTAGTACGATCCTCACCGACTTCAGCATCGCTACTGGCGAGTAGGTCTCGTCGTAGTCAATCCCTTGAACTTGTGCATATCCTTTTGCGACAAGCCGAGCTTTGTGGATCTGAACATTGCCATCCACATCGGTTTTCTTCTTAAAGACCCATTTGCGACCAATGGCAGTGACGCCAGGTGGCAGATCAACCAAGTCCCAGACTTGATTGTGATCCATGGACTTTAACTCAGATCTCATGGCTTCCAGCCACTCCTCGGAATCCAGGCTCACCATCGCTTCCGCATACGTAGCCGGCTCGTCGCTTTCTAGCAACAGCACATCGCGCACTCTGCTCAATCTTTCCGACCTCCGTGGTTGTGGTGCTGCTTCCACCTCGGGTTCCTTGACAGACTCCGGTATGATCACATCACCAGCCGAGCTATCCCCAAGTGGTTCTTGAATTTCTTCGAGTTGCACCTGCCTCCCACTGGCTTCCCGTCCGAGAAACTCTTTCTCAAGGAAGACCCCGTTCCGAGCAACAAACACTTTGTTTTCTTCGCGGTTGTAGAAGCTATATCCCAAGGTTTCCCTCGGATATCCCACAAATATGCACTTATCTGACTTGGGTGTAAGCTTGTGTGACATGAGTCGCTTGACAAATGCTTCACAACCCCAAATCTTTAGAAAATACAGCTTGGGACTCTTCCCAGTCCACATCTCATGTGGTGTCTTGTCTACGGATTTTGATGGTACTCTATTGAGTGTAAAAGCTGCAGTTTCTAGAGCGTACCCCCAGAATGACAAGGGTAAATCCGATTTGCTCATCATAGATCGGACCATGTCTAACAAGGTACGATTCCTCCGTTCCGATACGCCATTTCTCTGTGGTGTACCCGGAGGTGTGAGCTGAGGTACTATACCTCGGCCTTTCAGATGATTATCAAACTCTTGGCTCATGTACTCACCTCCACGATCAGATCGTAGAAGCTTTATAGTCTTGCCGAGCTGATTTTCAACCTCGTTCTGAAACTCCTTGAACTTTTCAAAAGTTTCTAACTTGTGCCTCATCAAATAGATATATCCATATCTACTCAAGTCGTCGGTAAAAGTCACGAAGTACTGATAGCCACCTCTGGCAGTTGTTCTCATCGGACCACACACATCACTGTGTATCAGTTCCAATAGCACGAACGCCCTTTCGCAACTCTTTGCAAAAGGTGACTTAGTCATTTTGCCGAGGAGGCATGATTCACATGTCTCGAACGACCCGAAGTCAGACAAAGTTAGAAGCCCATCATCATGGAGCTTCTTCATGCGTTTCAGACTAATGTGTCCAAGCCTGCAATGCCAGAAGTATGTTGGATTTATCTCATTAGGCTTATGCCTCTTGACATTCATATTATAGACAAGTTCAGATTCCAGATTCAAGATAAATAACCCATCAACTATGGGTGCATGGCCGTGGAACATTCCATTCAAAGATATCGAACAACCATTGTCCTTTAAATTGAATTCATAACCCTGACTCATCAAGCATGAGGCAGAAATAATGTTCCGACTAAGCGCAGGAATATAATAATAATTATTCAATTCCAAAATGAATCCGGAAGGTAGCTGGAGTTGCATCGTGCCGACCCCCAACGCAACAACTCTTGCTTTGTTGCCGACCCTGATGTCAATCTCCCCTTGTGACACACGCCTAGTTCTTACCAGCCCCTGCATCGAGTTGCAAATATGAACAACCGATCCGGTATCAAATACCCAAGAGCTACTAGGTATGTCGGCAAGGTAAATGTCTATAATATATGTAACAAGTGTACCTTTGCCCGAAGTCGCACTTCCGGCCTTCTTGCCATGCTCGGCAAGCCACTTGCTACAGTTCCTCTTCAAGTGACCGGTCTCCTTGCAATGATAGCAAACAGTCCCCGAGTCCGGTCCAAACTTCGGCGTAGCGGCGGGTCTCGGAACAGATTCCTTCTCCTTGCCCTTTGCCTTAGCCCTTTTCTTGGACCAACTCTTCTTGAACTTGCCCGAGTTCTGCACCATCAACACTTGATGCGTGCCTTTCTTAATATCCTGCTCTGCCACCTTAAGCATCCCATGCAGTTCAGTGAGCTTCTTATCCATGCCATGCATATGATAGTTCGAAATGAACATCCCATAGCTAGCTGGAAGAGAACCCAGAACTGCATCGGTAGCCAGCTCATCCAAGAGCGGGAAGCCTAAGCGTTCCAAAGCTTGCACGTATCCGATCATCTTGATCACATGCGGGCTCAGTGGATCACCCTCCTTCAGCTTACAATCCATCAAGGATCTCCAGATGTTGAACCTTTCGGTCCTAGCCTGCATCTGAAACATGCTCTTGAGATTCTCGATCATATCGAAAGCCTCAACGTTTTCGAAATGCTGTTGCAAATCGGGCTCCATACAAGCCAGCATCAGACAGCTGATCTCCGTTGAATCATCAACGAGTTTTTGGTAGGCATTCCTTGTTGTGGCATTAGCATTCTCGGCAGGTTCATCTGGAAGTGGATTCTCTAGAACTTGTTCCTTCTTATCATGCTTGAGAACAATTCTCAAATTTCTATACCAGGTGGTAAAATTTGTTCCATTAAGTTTATCCTTTTCCAAGATTGATTTCAATGCAAAGTTGGGTTGAGCAGGTAGTGCCATTGATCTACAATAGAAAAATACGCAAACACTAAGCACTATGTTTACGTAGAGTAAATCAAGCCTAAACAGATATACTCCCACTGAAGTTGATATCCCTCTGCAACTTCCAGTGATCCAGGATCCGAGTAGTGCAATCCGACTAGTGAGCTTTAGCATCACTGCTAGCCGAAGTGACTATCCGGTAAGCAACTCTTTGCTAATCGTATCTCTATACGACTCCTGTCGGCTGGGTTGGTATCTCATACCACGGCTCCCGACCTCTTTTTCCACAAGGCCCAAAACCGTTTTGATAGCCTTGTCAAGTTAACCTGATGCAGTGCATGTCCGTGTCCGACACGAACCCTTCAGTTCAAGGACACCTAGAAGCACCCCAATTTTATGAGCCCACTACTAGACGTACTTGACGTGCGAAGGTGCAACATTGGGGATATCAATTTGCTTGATATTAACGAGGGATCTTTCTACCATTTTTTTAACATGTGTAGAAGACAAGTAGCAATATCAATCACAAATAAATAAATATTGTGAAATAGTATGGCTCCTTCATGGACGTCTGAGGACCAGGTCGGCTCCAACTCCGAGGACCAGGTCGGCTCCATCTTGTCACACCGGAACACCACCTCGGATCTCTATCCGAGCAGTGACTTGATCTCTGTCCTCCAACTACTACAACTAGTAACGAATTTACAGAGAATCACAAGTTGACACGCAGGTCGTTATACATTATAATGACAACACTTTGGCTCCTGCCGGCTGACAAATCATGACGCGCAGGCCATGTATAATTTACACACATGCATCACATACACATGAGCCATACTATTCACTTCAAACCTGCAACACAAAGTTATGCATAGAATTGCATTCTACCGGTTTGAATGAACATGTACGAAATCTATGGCGCTACGCAAACGGCGGTCCCGCTAGCCGGTTAGCGGGTGGGGTTCAAGGGGCAGCGCCCCTCGCGGGTGCGGACAGCGCCCGACGTCTTCGGAAATCACAGATCCTATCTGTACTCCGATCACGCCAAATTTTCCGATCAGACCGATCTCATCGATCATTACGAATCTGAATCGGATTTACGTTTCACTATTAACCCCGATGGCGGAAACCGACCGGTAGGGGTAGGTTGTGTCACGACCTCATCGATTCCGATCGTCAGAAAACATAGCCTCAACGATCCCTTGTGCAATTGATCTCATCAACCGTGCACATAGCCGATCTCATAAATGACAACAGATCTCATCTGTTGCCTCCACATATCTAATATGCATACGATCTGAATCCAAATCCTATAACAGAGGCTCTGATACCACTGTTGGGTTCTATGGTAGGGTGCATCGACTGCAAATTAAAATTTTCCTACCTGCAGAACAACCAGGAACATGCTAACAGAGATGGATCATAGATCATTACCACTAGACGCGCAGTGCCATGTAGCGGAAGTAGAGTCATGGCAGCGCGTCACCGGAGTCAACTCCTCGTCGACCTCCCACGTACAGCTGATCACCAAGTCCCACGAACAGGTTCACCAGAGTGGCACAATTGCACCACCTCTAATGGTATCCGCGCGTGCGGGAGGAACGCTATGCGGCGGACTGCTAGGTCCGATCACACAGCCTGTGGCACGTGGAGGTGGCTAGTTGTAACACATGCAAAGCCCTAATGACAACGCCAAAGCGATCATCCTTGATAAGCGTGCTGTACCTCCACTATTTATAGGCATCCGTCGTGGGCCTAAAGCCCAAAGTCTACTCGGTCACGATCCAAGTCCAGCTCGGATCACATCCGATCAGTGTCCTCGGATCCGACCTCGTAGGTTCCTTCCCTTAAGCGCGTGACCCCTTAGGTTCAAGTCGGCTTGGTCGCAGTTCGGATAACCTCCGACCTGCTCGGCAGGTAGCGGCCTCTAGCAAGGCGTGCCGACCACCAAGTAGACTATGAAGCCGGTTGGCGAACCTGTACGTCACACTTCCGTTCCCTTTGCCACACGATATATCTTGTCGGGCTCAAGGCGATGTGGCCATCCTTGTTACAGCCCGACCTCTCTCTCGTTTCAGTGAATCCGACCAACACCTCGGATTATCTCATAATCCTCGTCGCATGGCCATGCTTATACAAGTCGGATCACACGAGGGGCCCAGAGTATATCTCTCCTCATCGGAGGGGCAAATCCCATCTTGCTTAACCATGTCTCGCAGCATGGGTCTGGACAAGCCCGAAACCTACCTTTATAACTACCCAGTTACGAGTAGCATTTGGTCGGCCCAAAGCAGGTCGGTCACCATCCCGAGCACATGCGTCAGCTCAGGTCCGAGGACACAGAACGTATGTATACTAGAGACTCACAAATGACCTATCGCTGTGTCTCATAGTTGGGTCTGTCCAATCCGATATCCATCCGAGCTCGGATCCGGTCACCCATATCCTATCTCGGATATGATCAGATCCATGCAGTTCGGCAGCATCACATGCTTCATGGCTAGTGAGACAAAACCATCCACCGTATTGCATGCTAGTGTAGTCCGACGTGTGCCCACACGTCACTTACGACTAGGGACCATTTTAGGACGTATCATACAACACAAGATCTCACAGACAAGTCACGTACTTGTCAACAAGTATCATTGATAACATCCGAGGACTACATCGGTTCATAAACACATCGGAAATATCATCATACATGATTGCCTCTAGGGCATACCTCCAACATGATGGCAGGGCCGGAGCCGCTGCCGTCCATCGACACCTTCTTCATCTCGGCGCGGTCCTGAGAGAACAACTGCTTCTTCTTCACGGGCGCGTCCTCAGGAGGCTCGGCCGCGTCCTCGTCGGTCGGGTGCGCGACAGCGGCAGCCTTATAGGCACGCTCGAGGGTGCTGGCCGCGTCCTTCTTGTCGTAGGTGACGGTGATGATGCTGCTGCAGCCGGGCATCTTGAGAACGTTATAGGCATGATGGGTGGCCGCCATGAACTTGGTGAGAGCTGGGTAGCCCAAGATGGCATTGTAAGGCTGGCCAATATGCGCCACGTCGAAGTCGATGAGCTCGGTGTTGTAGTTCTTGCGGGTGCCAAAGGTGACAGGGAGGCGCACTTGCCCCAGTGGGATGGTGGAACCATCGGTCACTCCGGAGAAGGGCCTGGTCGGCATCAGCTGGTCGTAGGGCACCTGGAGCGTCTCGAAGGTCTCAATGGAGATCACGTTGAGGCCGGCGCCCCCGTCGATGAGGGTCTTGGTCACCGCGACGTTGTTGATGGTGGGAGTGCACAACATGGGGAGTGTGCCTGCAGAGGCCGTGGACTTGGGGTGGTCCTCGGAGTCGAAAGTGATGGCGTACTGCAACCACTTGAGGCGCCGCGAAGCCTCTGGCCTCGGGAGGGCGGCATACACCTCGCGAGAGAGCTGCTTGAAGTGGCGGATGGACTCGGGGGCTTGGGACCCACCAAGGATGCAGGCGACCGCGCGAGGCTCCTGGTAGCCCCCAGCGCCCTCCTCAGGCCGGTTGACGTCATTCCTTCGGGGTGGCGGCGGCAGCGGCGGAAGAGCGGCATTTGCCCGAGGGTCTGCCTCACGAGGCTAGTCGCGCCAACCCTGGCGGAAGTTGCCGTTGCTGTTGCGGCCGTCCCAGCGGTTGCCGCCGCGGCCACCTCCACGGCCGGCGCCACGGCCACTGCAGTCGTCTCGGCAGCCCTGGCGCTCGTCGCGGAGCAGCTTGAGCTCCTGGTAGTCCTCGGTGGTGTGGGAGCGCACGTTGTAGTAGGCGCAGAGTGGCCGGCTGTCTTTCCTGGGCTCGTCATGGTCACGGCCGTGCTTCTGCTCGGGCTCCGCCGCGAGCACGGCCGGACCCTTGCGCTTGACGTCCTTGTTCTTGGCCTTGGCAGCGTCGAGCGCCGCGTCGGGGTCGTTGTGGATGAAGAGGCGGCCCTCTTCAGCCTCGGCGCACTTGTCGGCGAGGTCGAGCAGCTCAAGCACGGAGTCGAGCTCACCGTTGATGGCAAGCTTCTCGCGCATCTTGACGTCCGTGACGCCGGTGGAGAACGTAGAGATTACGGCCGTGTCAGAGGCGCGCGGGATCTTGTTACGCACCTGGCTGAAGCGCTGGATGTACTTGCGGTGGGTCTCGTCTGGGCGCTGCCGAACATGCCGCAGGTCATTGATGGTGAGGGAGCGGTCCTGCGTGCCCTTGAAGTTGGCGACGAACTGGCTGTAGAGGTCGGCCCACGATGAGATGGACGCCTCGGGGAGGTTCATGAGCCTGGAGTGCGGGCCGTCCTTGAGGGCCATGGGAAACCAGTTCGCCAAGACCTTGTCATCGCCGTTCGCCGCCTCAACACTCAGCGCGTAGAGCTGGAGGAACTCCATGGGGTTGGGGGTGCCGTCGTAGCACGGAGGCAGCTCATGCTTGAACTTCGCGGGCCAGACGACATGACGCAGCTCGCGGGTGAAGGCGTGGCAGCCCACACCGCTTGAGGGGACGCCGCTAGCAAGGGCGGCGCGGTTTTGGCGCCCAGCCGCCGCAACATCCTAAACGGCCTAGTCCTGGCACTGGCATTGCCTCTCGAGGAGCACTCGCGCATTGGCGGGCGCGCGACGGACGATCTGGCAGCTGGCCTCATCTCGGTCTGGCGAGGACACGCCACGGGACGGCTCACAAACCCGCGCTCTGCGCTGGGGCCTGCCGCGCTCGTCGCGCAGAGGAGGTGGCGGGGGAGCGCCGTGCGCCAGGTCCCCAGCGCGAGATGGCGGGGGGCGGAGCGAGTGGGAAGGTGCCGGAGCGTCCCTGGCGGCGTTGACGAGCTCGGTGATGTGGCTAAGCCAGGCGTCGTAGCCGGCGTCAGCCGGACGGTAGCGGAGCAGCTCGCGCGCCATGAGCAGCGCAGCCTGCGGGTTCGGCGGCCCACGGTGGGCGAGGGAGGAGGCCGTGGCGGTGTGGCCGTTCGCCTGCATGGAGGGGTGCAGGGAGGAGTCCTGCTGCTCGCGGGCAGCGCGGTCGGTGGCGGCATCGGCCTCGACGTCGGGGCAGCGGCGATTGCCACGGGCCACCGGCTCCGTCTGAGCCACGCGGCCAGCCCTGCACCCAGCACGCTCGCGACGCGCGTCGGCCATGAGGTCGGTGGAGCAGAGGGCGGAGCGGAAGGACAGTAGTGCACCCCTACCTGGCGCGCCAAATGTCGGAAGTCGGGCTCCGGGGACCCAAAGGTTCAAACACTGGGGTGAGCTCGTTGTACCACTTCGCCTCCTACCACGGCTAAGCGACGACGAAGTTACGGCGAGAGCGCGCTAGTGAGGGACGGACCGTGGACTCAGCGGTTTACCTAGGTTCGGGCCAGCTTGCGGTGTAGGACCCTACTCCTGCTTGGTTGGTATTGCTCTGGTGAGAGAGAGTACAAGGTTGGGGATGATGAGAACAAGAGCCGATCTCCCTCTACAAAGGCAGCACTGCCCCCCTTATACCCGCATCGGTCCTCTTCCCCCCTTGAAACTTAGGCGGGAAGGGCTGCCACACTTGGCGGGTTTTGAAAGGGGACAGGCGCTCAGGCTATCCTGACTAAAGGCGGTCTTCACCTGCCAAAGCGTGATCCATGACGCGCCGGTGGGCTCGGTGATGACCTCCGCCCTGCGCACCCGCCGTCTTGGTCTTCCTTCGCCGATCGGGCAACCTTTGGGGTTGCTTTGGGGAGTAGATAGCTGGCCCTGATCCCTTAACACAAAAGAGGAAACCATCTTCATCCGTGCCTGCTGGCGCGGCCTCTGCTGCCGCTCGTCGCCGCATGCGTCACCCACGTGATGGGCCCCAGACCGCGCGGCTGTGCCGAACGGCCTTCGTCTCATGCGCCATCGGGAGGGGGCCTCGGGAGGCCACCTCAGGAGGTCGCCTCGCGAGGCCGCTGGTGGAGGTGCTGAGCCTTGCTTGCCCGCTCCCTGAGGAGGGGGCCTCGGGAGGCCAAGGCCTCGGGAGGAGTCCTGGTGAGGTGCTTGGTGATGACGGCCCGCTGGGCCCACGCCAGGTGTTGCGCCCTGGGCCAAAGGCAGACGGGCCTGGATACCCCGGGTTCCATGGGCCCGACAATTGCATGACACTCTCCCGGCCACTCCGACAAACTCCCCTTTGGGCTATATCCTGGGTGACCCCGATGCCAACTCGTGACATCCACCACCTCTGTGGCTGCCACTGTCGTGGCCAAACATAAACATCGTCCCAAACGGGGACCTCGGTACCATAAAACTCGGGTCCTCAAGGTTATGACTGCCTACCGGGCTAGGGTAACGCCAGAGCACAACCTTCCCTCGTAGGAGGCACCGGCGAGAGGCATGACAATAGACCGCATTAGGGCCTCCCCATCCAGGCAAGTGTGGTTGCACTGGTGAGCTCGATTCGGTGGCACCATGACTCGATCAACAGCATGTTCAAGTTGAATTAACATCAAGTTTAACTTGAAATAAAATGATTCGAGCCATAGTGTGTGAATGGATGCACGGGTCACGATCATGAATAACGAATGCACCACGTTGCCATTCGAGTATATGCCATGATACCTACTGCACACATAGCAAGAAACACATGTACCCTATTGCATACTATCAAAATGTCATGGACAATTTCTATGCAATAAGTTCCATGTAGCAAATCATTTTGATAATGAATTAAATGATGACTTTAATTCAAATAAACCAATGTCATTGCAAAGCCATCCTTGCATATGAATGTTGTGGCTTGCCTTGGTTCAGAGGAGTGTCACAATACTCCTGGCCTTCTCCAATACAACTAGGTTCTTCTGAAAATATTTTAAATGCAAAAAGAAAATGTCACATAACACATTTTATTTCACCAGAAATTCTCAAAAGCAAGAAAAATTCTGAAATTTGGCATGCATAAACTTTGGATCAGTACAAACCAGTAGCAAAAAGAATCAACTCAATTGGACTTATAGATTAAAAGTTATAGCCGGTCAAAGTTGGGTTAAATCTGGTCAAAATTTCCATTTAAATGAATTTAACCGAAATTCCAGAAACGGCCACGCCGAAGGCGTATTCGGCGAATATGCCTCCACTTATAGCGCTTCGGGAGAGAGGGTGAGAGACTGACGGGTGGGTCCCACTGTCAGGGTTAAATAGGAGAGAGGGAGGGAACAGTGAAAGCGGCGCTGTCGCCGGCGATACTCCGGCGAGGAGACCACGGCGGTCGCCGGAGTTGGGCGGGATGGACTCAGGGCGTCATGGCGAGCACGTACGTACCCGAAGTGGCGGCGGAGGTGGACGGACGATGTCAGAAACTTCCTCTCCAGAGACAGCGGCGGCGGAGCTTCTCGGACTCGGCGATTCCGGCAACAATCCGGCGAGCTAGCGGCACCGTCGAGCTGAGGAGGTTTCCACGGTCTCGGGGGAGGGAGTGGTTGGAGCTGGGAGGGGCTAGGATGAGTGCACGTTGGTGAGGGATCCGCGGCGGGTTCCGGCGATCAACGGTGGCGAGAGGCCCTCCCGGCCTTGCCGCGCTCGTGGGGGAGTAATTTGTGGCCAGAGAAGGTGAGTGGGATGGTTAGAATGAGTTAGGGGTGCTTTTATTTATAGGTGGAGCTCGCCCGTGTTCGGGTGCCCGCCGGCGATGAGCTGCAGAAGAGGAGGGGAGGAGATAAGCTCGGGCTCGGCGTTGGGAGGAGCAGTGGAGCTCTGGCTACGCGGTGCACATGTGCGGGCATAGTGGCGTGCACTACGCGGAGAATGCGGGCATGCGCGCTCACTGTTCCGCCGCGTAGTGCTCGGCTGTTTCCGGCGAGCGGCTTGCCGGCATCGGGGAGGAATAGGGAGAGGCTTAGGTGTCGTCCGGGAGTTTGCTGGCGAGCTGGGACACGGTGCGGTGTCGAGGGGAGGGCGAATGGACGGCGGCCGAGGGCCCCGATGCACAGAGCGCGGCGAGCGCATGCAATGCACCGCGCTCTCACGCGGTCACCGCGTGCACTGGCACGCAGGGTGCTTTCGGCGCTGCCACACCATTTCCATCGTGTAGTCCCTTCAACGCGGTGCCTAGAAATGCTCTGGTCTTGCCATCAGGCTCACTGGAGGTGACTAGAGCAAGCTGAAAAGTTACTGGACAGAAACTTGTGCCAAACACTGGGGACAAACGACTAGGAGTTTAGAGCTGAAATTTTGGGGTTAAGCCTTACTTAGGAGGGTAGTCATGTGGTAAAAATTTCAGCCCCAACAGAACAAGGAAAAAATATAGTTGCTTCACAAAGTGACTATTCTGTCCAGAAGCAGAACCATTTTCCTTGGCTGAAATTTTCCAAATGACCATGGGATATTTTTGCATAGGAAGGTGAGGCATGATCCAAAGAATATTTCGGAATTTTCTTGGAATGTTTAGAGCAATAAAAATGGGGGTTGCTTCATAGCTATATGAGCAAATAGGCATTTTCAGAGGGAAAAAGAATATAATGCCATTAAATAAAAATATCCAATGGCATGTTGGAGTGAGGGATGAGGTCTAGGGAGGGATTAAGGATAATAGAACCCACTTGGAAGAAAACCAAAAATAAATCCAAGTGGTAAGTCCAAAAGAATTGATAGAAAACCTCAAATGCAAATAAAATATTCAATAAATTCAAATAAAAGAAAAAGGCAAAATCCAGGGTGTTACATTCCCCCTCCGGTAGAGTACCGGAAAAGGCCTCCATATGGGATCGCGGAAGAACAGAGGATTGCAGCAGCGGAAAGGTTATTTCTTCTGGCTCTCTAGGGGTTTCCCAATATTTGTGAATTTATAGAAGTGAAATTAGGTCAAACGGAGTCAAGTGGGGCCCACAAGGCAACACGGCGCGCCCCCCTGATGCGCGCCCTGTTGCCTTGTGAAGCTCTCGTGAGGCTTCTGGCCTCCTCCCGAAGCTTCCAAGGGTTCTTTTGTCCAGAAAAAAATCTCCAAAAAGTTTTGTGGCATTTGGACTTCATTTGGTACTGTTTCTCTGAAAAGTCAAAAACAAGCAGAAAAAAGCAACTGGCACTGGGCACTAGGTTAATAGGTTAGTCCCAAAAAATGATATATAATTGCATATAAAACATCCAAGATTGATACTATAATAGCATGGAACAATCAAAAATTATAGATACGTTGGAGACGTATCATAAGTCTAATAGAGATAAATTGATAAAGTAAATTCCTAACTAAATAAAAGTAAATAAATTGCAGCAAGGTTTTTTTAGGTTTTTTATATGATAAAGATAGACCCGGGGGCCATAGTTTTCAATAGAGGCTTCTCTCTCGAGCGCAGAAACATACCGTGGGTAAACAAATTACTATTGGGCAATTGATAGAAAAGCAAATAATTATGACGGATTCATGGCAATGATCATGTATATAGGCATCACGTCCGAGACAAGTAAACCGACTACTACTATTACTCCACTCATCGAACGCTATCCAGCATGCATCTAGAGTATTACGTTTATAAAAACAGAGTAACGCCTTAAGCAAGATGACATGATATAGAGAAGCAAATTCAAGCAATACGAATAAACCCCATCTTTTTATCCTTAATGACAACAATACAAATATGTGTCATGTCCCTTTCTGTCACTGGGATTAAGCACCGCAAGATTGAACCCATCACAAAGCACCTCTCCCATTGCAAGATAAATCAATCTAGTAGGCCAAACTAAACCGATAGATCGGAAAGAAATACAAAGCTATAACAATCATGCATAAAAGAGTTCAGAGATGACTCAAACATTTCTCATGAATAATCTAATCATAAACTTACAATTCATTAGATCCGAGCAAACACACCGCAAAAGAAGATTACATCGGATAGAACTCCAAGAACATCAAGGAGAACATTGTATTGAAGATCAAAGATAGAGAAGAAGCCATCTAGCTACTAGCTATGGACCCGTAGGTCTGTGGTAAACTACTCACACATCATCGGAAGGGCAGGAAGGTTGATGTAGAAGCCCTCCGTGATCGATTCCTCCTCCGGCAGAGTATCGGAAAAGGCCTCCAAATGGGAACGCGGAAGAATAGAGGCTTGCGGCGGCGGAAAGGTTTTTTCTTTTGGCTCTCTGATGGTTTCCGAATATTTTTGAATTTATAGGAGTGGAATTAGGTCAAACGGAGCCAAGTGGGCCCCACAAGGCATCAGGGCACGCCCCCCTGGGGCCGCGCCCTGTTGCCTTTTGGTGGCTTCGTGAACCTTCTGGCCTCCTCTCCAAATCTCCAGGGTCTCTTTTGTCCAGAAAAAAAATCTCCAAAAAGTTTTTTGGCATTTGGACTTCGTTTGGTACTGATTCTCTGAAAAGCCAAAAACAAGCAGAAAACAGCAACTAGCACTGGGCACTAGGTTAATAGGTTAGTCCCAAAAAATGATATATAATTGCATATAAAAACATCCAAAATTGCTACTATATTAGCATGGAACAGTCAAAAATTATAGATACGTTGGAGACGTATCATAAGTCTAATAGAGATAAATTGATAATGTAAATTACTAAACTAAATAAATTGCAGCAAGGTTTTTTTAGGTTTTTTATATGATAAAGATAGACCCGGGGGCCATAGTTTTCACTAGAGGCTTCTCTCTCGAGCGCAGAAACATACAGTGGGTAAACAAATTACTGTTGGGCAATTGATAGAAAAGCAAATAATTATGACGGATTCATGGCAATGATCATGTATATAGGCATCACGTCCGAGACAAGTAAACTGACTCCTGCCTCTATCTACTACTATTACTCCAATCATCGAATGCTATCGAGCATGCATCTAGAGTATTACGTTAATAAAAACAGATTAACGCCTTAAGCAAGATGACATGATGTAGAGAAGCAAATTCAAGCAATACGAATAAACCCCATCTTTTTATCCTTAATGACAACAATACAAATACGTGTCATGTCCCTTTCTGTCACTGGGATTAAGCACCGCAAGATTGAACCCATCCCAAAGCACCTCTCCCATTGCAAGATAAATCAATCTAGTAGGCCAAACTAAACCGATAGATCGGAAAGAAATACAAAGCTATAACAATCATGCATAAAAGAGTTCAGAGATGACTCAAATATTTCTCATGAGTAATCTAATCATAAACTTACAATTCATTAGATCTGAACAAACACACCGCAAAAGAAGATTACATCGGATAGAACTCCAAGAACATCAAGGAGAACATTGTATTGAAGATCAAAGATAGAGAAGAAGCCATCTAGGTACTAGCTATGGACCCGTAGGTCTGTGGTAAACTACTCACACATCATCGGAAGGGCAGCAAGGTTGATGTAGAAGCCCTCCGTGATCGATTCCTCCTCCGGCAGAGTATCGGAAAAGGCCTCCAAATGGGATCGCGGAAGAATAGAGGCTTACGGCGGCGGAAAGGTTTTTTCTTCTGGCTCTCTGATGGTTTCCGAATATTTTTGAATTTATAGGAGTGTAATTAGGTCAAACAGAGCCATGTGGGCCCCACAAGGCATCAGGGCGCGCCCCCCTGGGGCCGCGCCCTGTTGCCTTGTGGAGGCTTCGTGAACCTTCTGGCCTCCTCTCTAAGTCTCCAGGGTCTCTTTTGTCCAGAAAAAAAATCTCCAAAAAGTTTTGTGGCATTTGGACTTCGTTTGGTACTGATTCTCTGAAAAGCCAAAAAACAAGCAGAAAACAGCAACTAGCACTGGGCACTAGGTTAATAGGTTAGTCCCAAAAAATGATATATAATTGCATATAAAAACATCCAAGATTGATACTATATTAGCATGGAATAATAAAAAATTATCGATACATTGGAGACGTATCAAGCATCCCCAAGCTTAATTCCTGCTCGTCCTCGAGTAGGTAAAAGATAAAAACATAATTTTTGATGTGGAATGCTACCTATCATGTTTCATCATGTAATCTTTTTCTTACAGTATGAATAATAAGATCCAAATGATTCAAAGCAATAGTCTATAATTTGATATAAAGACATCAATACTCAGACATACTAATAAACAATCATGTCTTTCAAAATAGAAATGCTAAAGAACGTTATCCCTACAAAATCATATAATCCTGTCATGCCCCATCTTCTTCACACAAAGTATTTATCATGCACTACCCCGATGACAAGCTGAGCAATTGGTTCATACTTTTTAACGCGCTTCTGCTTTTTCAACTCCCACTCAATACATGAGCGCAAGCCATGGATATAACACTATGGGTGGAATAGAGTGTGGTGGTAGAGGTAAATAAGAGAAGTCAAAAATAAGAAGATAGTCTTACATCGACGAGGCTAATCAACGGGCTATGGAGATGCCATCAATTGATGTCAATGCGAGGAGTAGGGATTGCCATGCAATGGTTGCTCTAAGAGCTATAAGTGTATGAAAGCTCAACATGAAAACTAAGTGGGTGTGCATCCAACTTGCTTGCTCATGAAGACCTCGGGCATTTGAGGAAGCCCCTCATCGGAATATAGAAGCCAAGTTCTATAATGAAAAATTCCCACTAGTATATGAAAGTGACAAAATAGGAGACTCTCTATATGAAAAACATGGTGCTACTCTGAAGCATTAGTGTGGAAAAAGGATAGTAACATTGCCCCTTCTCTTTTTTTTTGCATGGCTCTTTTTTGCCTCTCTCTCTCTCTTTTTAGAACGGTCTCATGGACCTCATCCCCACTTTTTGGAGGACTCATTAGTCTCCACCATTCTTTCCTCGCTGGGATAATGCTCTAATAATGATGATCATCACACTTCTATTTACTTACAACTCAACATTACAACTCGATACTAGAACAAAAATATGACTCTATATGAATGCCTCTGGCAGTGTACCAGGATGTGCAATGCTGCTAGCGCAACATGTATAAAAATGATGAACGGTGGCTGAGCCACAAATACTATGTCAGCTATATGATCATGCAAAGCAATATGACAATGATGATGTATGTCATAAAAACAGAACGATGGAAGTTGCATGGCAATATATCTCGGAATGGCTATGGAAATGCCATGATAGGTAGGTATGGTGGCTGTTTTGAGGAAGATTTAAGGAGGCTTATGTGTGATAGAGCGTATCATATCACGGGGTTTGGATGCACCGGCGAAGTTTGCACCAACTCTCGATGTGAGAAAGGGCAATGCACGGTACCGAAGAGGCTAGCAAATTGCGGAAGGGTGAGAGTGCGTATAATCCATGGACTCACATTAGTCATAAAGAACTCACATACTTATTGCGAAAGTTTATTAGCCCTCAAAGCAAAGTACTACTACGCATGCCCCTAGAGGGATTGGTAGGACAAGGTCCATCGCTCGTCCCCGACCGCCACTCACAAGGTAGACAATCAATAATAAATCATGCTCCAACTTCGTAGCATAACGACAGATCATACGTGCATGCTTCGGGAATCACAAACCTTAACACAATTATTCTTACTAAACCACAATCATCTACTAGTACCTACCCCATATTACCATCTTAATATCGCAAAACTATTGCAAGGAATCAAATTTATCATATTTAGTGATTTACATGAAAGTTTTTATTATATCCCTCTTGAATACCTATCATATCAAGACCAAATTCATAACCCACTCTCTGTAGCGATCCGACCCAATACGGTCAAGTCTCTGTGCTTTCTGGGCCATCCCTGGATCAGTATGCTGGCACACACAGTACTTTCATGAAATACCATAACATCACATGTAAAATAAATACCGTAGATTGCTACTTGTGAGCCGCGTTGGTAATTCCCTGAAGAGGAAGGGAGATACAGTACAGTAGATATAAGTATTTCCCTCAGTTATGAAATCAAGGTTATCAATCCAGTAGGAGAATCACGCAACACCTCGTTAACAACACCTCCACACAAAACAACAAATCCTTGCACCCAACGCAAATAAGGGGTTGTCAATCCCTCGGCGGTTAATTGCAAGATTAAATTGTATGGTGATAGATAGATTGAACTAAAATATAAAATAATATAAATAAAGAAAAAGTGTAGCAAGGTATTTTTAGGATTTTTAATATATGATAGAAGAAGATTATATGATAAAAGTAGACCCGGGGGCCATAGTTTTCACTAGAGGCTTCTCTCATGAAAATAGCATACGGTGGGTAAACAAATTACTGTTTAGCAATTGATAGAAAAGCAAATAATCATGACGATATCCAAGGCAATGATCATGTATATAGGCATCACGTCCGAGACAAGTAGACCGACTCCTGCCTGCATCTACTACTATTACTTCACACATCGACCGCTATCCAGCATGCATCTAGTGTATTAAATCCATAAAGAACGGAGTAACGCCTTAAGCAAGATGACATGATGTAGACAAAGTAAACTCACGCATGAATAAATCCCATATTTTTACCCTTAATAGAAACGATACATATGTGTCATGTCCCTTTCTGTCACTGGGATTGAGCACCGCAAGATCGAACGCATTACAAAGCACCTCTTCCCATGGCAAGATAAATCAATCTAGTTGGCCAAACCAAATCAATAGATTGGAGAAGAAATATGAAGCTATAATAATCATGCATAAAAGAGTTCAGAGGAAACTCAAATCATATTCATGGATAATCTGATCATAAACTCACAATTCATCGGATCCCAACAAACACACCGCAAAAAGTGATTACATCGGATAGAACTCCAAGAACATCGAGAAGAACATTGTATTGAAGATCAAAAAGAGAGAAGAAGCCATCTAGCTACTAACTATGGACCCGAAGGTCTGTGGTAAACTACTCACGCATCATCGGAAGGGTAGCAAGGTTGATGTAGAGCCAAGTATTGTACCGGTTTATCTTCGTAGAAATCTCGCCAAGTATTGTACCGGTTTATCTTCGTAGAAATCTTGACCCGGAATTTATCTGCACCTTCCTTCGTAACCAGGCCACATATCTTATCTACCGGCTCGTTTATATCATTTATACCTCATCAAAAAACTCATATTGCCGGCTTATGACATCTTTTCTCTTTCCTAACAGCTGAAACCATGCCTCCCAAGCCCAAGATCATCAACTGGGCCAAGTCCAGCATGTCCGAGCTGAGCCTGCAAACCTTGGTAGATTTCGGGTTGTTGCCATCGAAGGAAGAAATCTCATGGCGGGCTCCAGAAGAAGAAATTCACCCCCAACCCGGCCAACACGAGATCGTCATTTTTGCTGATCGTATCTCAAAGGGCTTTCGTCCTCCCGGCTCAAAGTTTTTCAGGAATGTATTGCACTTTTTCAACATCAGGCCCCATGACTTGGCTCCCAATTCCATCTTCAACCTTTGCCAATTCCAAGTGTTTTGCGAAGTCTATCTCCAGCTCGAGCCGTCTCTTAGCCTGTTTCGGGAATTATTTTATTTGAACCGCCAAACTGAGCACAAGGACGGCCCAAGCATTGAACTCGGCGGGATTTCTATCCAACGTCGAAAGAACATTGTCTTCCCCAATGCCAAGCCGGCCAGCCATCCCAAAGGGTGGCATAGAACCTGGTTTTATTGCAAGGACACATCCCCCGAAGGGCAAAACCCTCTGTCGGGTTACCGGGCAAGCCGGCTTGCCATCAGTACAGCCTTCCCGGGTCTTGCTCCTAGGGAAGAGAGGGAGAACTTGGAGCCGCTATATCCGAAGATGAACGCTTTGATTGCTCACGGCCTCACTGGTGTCGATTTGACCCGGACTTGGGTCGAATGGAGGATTCAGCCGCTCAGCTTCAGGACCCGGCTGATGCACACCTACACCGGCCATCACGACGACCCACTTCGGTTCAGCCGGGTTAACCTCAAGGAAAAGGATGTCCTCAAATTTGCCAAGAAACTTCTTGGCGAGACAAAGGAGGACATTAAGATTGTGGGGCTCGCCCCATTTAGTGCCAACAAGCCGGCCCCTCCGGTAAGCCGTCTCTGTCACTTCGCACTTTATCAATACTGCGTTGTCCTTGTCATAACTCCATTCACTCACCGTGATGCAGGAGAATGATGACTGGTGGCGGGTTGAGGTTCAAGACCCTACTCCTCCTCGAGAGGACGACGGAGAAGAGTCGGATAATGAAGAAGACAATGAGGTAGAACTTGACTCCCTAGGCCGCCTTTTTAATCAGATTGCTGATGCTCACTCATCTTAGGAAGAAGCGGAAGTTAGCCACACCGTCGATCCAGAGGTAACCTTGATCTCCTCAGATTCTGACTCCCCAATACCTATTCAGCAGAAAACCCGGGCTGTAATCCGCAAAGTTCGAAGGAAACCCCGGATTGCCGTCTGTAAAGTCCGTTTTTCACATCAGGACGCTCATTTGGATCCCCAATTTGTTTTGAAAAAAACACAGCAAGCCGGGACCTCCAAAAGGAAGACCCGGAGTAGTGAAGGCGAGTTGAGTGGCGGGCTTCTATATGGGCCGCCATCCCGTAGAGCACGGGCAGAGGTGCTCCTTAGTCCAACTCCCTCTTTTCCTCTAGCTGGTCGTTTCAAGGAACCCTTACATTTAAATGACTCGGCCTATCAGATGTCCCCCTCTTCGGATGAATCAAGCGCTACTCAGGTGCCGGCTTTCAACATCAAACCGGGGTAAGCACATTGATTATTCCTGTATCACCCAACGGCTATTTTACCTTGTACCTTTTATAACTGAATTAACTCTTTGCACCTTGATTCCTCAAACGGGCCTTCAGGAAGAAACGGAGGCCCCCTTGATTATTCAGGATGAGCCGGCCTTTCAGCCTAGTCCGCCGCCTCAAGATACCGCAAGCCCGGCTCGCGCTTCCTCTCCTGTTGTTCAGGAGAGAGAAATTTTAACTGAAGATCAACCCGAACAGCAGCCCGTGGCCCCGGCTCAAGAAGAGGTGGTGGTGATGGATAAACAACAAACTGCTCCACCTGAGACCTCTACTGCTCTTGCCAAAATCCCTGCCAGGGCTGAGCCATCCGTGAAGAACAAGGGGAAAGCGGCTCTTGACTTCTCCGCTTTTGAAGATCAAGACGCCAACGCCCTTTATCAAGCTGTGCTGACCCGGCTGTCTGAAAGCCGGGACACAGAAATTGCGATGATATCTTCCCTGAAGCAGAAATACGAGGTAATTGCGCATTCCGCCCTGAACCATATATATATGTAGCCCCCAAGGGTCGGGTCATTATGAAATGATGACCCGGGACTTCCAAACTTTATCTCGCATGCATAACCTCAGTTGGCACCTCCAAAGGTCGGCTCGTCATATCATTACGGGCGGGTCTCCATATCCAGTAAGATCAAATCATGCATTAGCCCCCAAGTGCCATGTAGAATGCCTGCATCTGCATGGAACTTGCTTGTTTACTTTTTGAGAAGCGCTGAAACCTGTAGCCCCCATGGGCCGGGTCGACCGGAAGGGCGGCTCGGGACATGTTTAGACAATGTATAATTGAGGCTGCTTTACAGGACATGCTGAACCAGGTGGATGCTCAAGCTTCCTTCTTCCGAAAGGAAGCAAGGAAGGAGAAGAAACTGCACCAAGAAGCTGAGAAGGCATCTGTAGAAGCTAACAAATCTCTGCTCGTGGTGAGGAGCACTTTGGAAGAAACCGAAGCAGCAAGAGCCGCCCTAGCCGCGCGTGCTGAAGAGGCTGAGGCCAAACTTGAGCCGGTAACTCAAGAGCAGGCCACTCTAAAGGGCCAGATCACAGCCATGTGCCGGGCCATCTTTGGTAAGTAAAACAGACCACCATGCGCCGATTATCCCAACTTGAATCTGCTAAGCCGGCTTTACTGATCGTGTGTACTTATTTTTGCAGGCCGGAAGAACCAAACTCTTGTGCAGCAACCACTGGTGAAATTGAAGGCGGTGTATACTTTTGTGGAGCAGCTGTACATAGGCAGCTCCCGATGCATAATGGCCGCAAAAAATACCACAACGCCGCCATAGTTGATTGCTGCCATGTTGAAGGAACTATATATTGTGCCCAAGTGGTTTGGTGACTGGAAAAAGGCGGCTTGCCGCACCGGGGCTCTAACAGCGCTTGCTCGAGCCAAGGCGTATGTTCCAGAACTCGATCCGGCTGAGATTGTGGGCGGGTATCCGGAGTTCAATGTAGACGACTCACCTATTACCAAGAAAGACTTTCAACGCTGTATAAAAGAAACCCGGGTTGCAGCCACCGAGATTGCAGAAGAAGCAGATTTGACCAAGTACCAGGCGGGCTACTCAAAGGAGAATGAGCGGATGGAGCCGCCAAATCATGAGCCGGTTGCCCTAAGTCGCGCGCATAAGCATACTTTCGCCCCTGAAGTTGATCCTTCTTCCGTGATTTCCGCCGACGCGATGTTTGAAGCCTTGCGCTCCATTCAGTGGTCGACCGGCGAGTCAAGTCAAGAAGCGGGGGATGACGAAGGTGATGAAGAGCCGGCACAAGGTGCCCCATCGACCGCCGATGCCAGTTCCAACCCGGCTATATCGAACCCCGGCTCTTCCGCTTTTTAGCTTGTGCTGTGAAAACTTTTGTCTAGGCCGCAGTTGCTGGGCGACTTGTAATTGCTTCGTATGCAAAACTGCTTTGTTGATGCCAGTGCCATCATGCGCTGTGGTGCTTGTACAAATACTTTGTGGATGCCTTGCTCATGTGAATCCTCTTTTGGGCTTCAAGAGCCGGTTTTGTGCAATGAGAGTGATTCTGCTGGAACAATAACAATTTCATATAGTAATAGTTGTGATGGATGCAATCACATAAATAATGAGTAACCTTTGCTACTGTTTGTAATGAATCAAGAATATCAAATTTGACTATGGTAGAAGCTATGCATGAATGTATGCATGTATGCAGAAATGAGATGAAGGCAGAAAAAAAACATAACTGCAACATGCCGGTTTTTGTAAAACCCAACTTGAAAGACCGGCTTATAACGCTTCAAATCTGATTTTGCTTTCATGAAGCTGGCACTTTGGCATGTTGGTTTATCCTTGCTCTCTGAAAGCCGGCTCTCACGAGACCAATCGAGCGTTTTAACTCTGATGATTTCAGGGTCACCTTTGTGATTGATACATCAGGCGTTCGCCGGGTCAACTTTTTTGGAGTAGCATCTTGCTAACAGGCAGGTTTAACAACCTTTGTGGCATCTCACCGGGTTAAAGGGTTTCGTAAGCTGAACTCAATGGAGTTGGAAGCCCCCAATTAACCACGATCAACAAATAAAGATCCAACACACAATTTTGAGGCGAAACGACAACTCTCTTATACAGAGCTGCTGGTCTTTATTTTATTTGATCGAAAATAGGTATATACACGATAGAAGGTATGTACAAAAATGTGACCCAGTCGATGACTCAGGTGTAGTATGGCCGGAGTTGGGCAATGTTCTAGGGCCGGCTTGTCTCCTCCTCAGAGGTACGTGATTTATTCGCCTCACGTATATCAATCAGGTAATATGACCCGTTGTTGAGATTCTTGCAGACCACAAAGGGCCCTTCCCAAGCTGGTGAAAGCTTATGCATGCCTGTCTGGTCTTGTATCAGACGGAGCACTAAGTCACCTTCCTGAAAAGTACGGCTTGGAACTCTACGGCTATGATAGCGACGTAGGTCTTGTTGATAAATTGCTGATCTGGACGCGGCAAGTTCGCGTTCTTCTTCCAGGGCATCAAGAGCATCTTGTCGAGCTTGCTCATTATCATATTCCACATAAGCCGCCACTCGAGGGGAGTCATGACAAATATCGCTTGGAAGTACGGCTTCTGTGCCATAGACCAGGAAAAACGACGTGTAGCCTGTTGACCTGTTGGGAGTAGTCCGTAAAGAAAAGGGAGGAGATGGATCGAATTCAGTCTATTTTCCTTTCTTTGATGATCTTCAACACATCTATTTGAATTCCCTGCGAGTCAAGGATTTCTCGTATGGAGAAAAACCTCTTGAGCGCTATCTGATCTTATTTTTGTATATCAAATATGGGACCTGCCTTTTTAATGGGACATCCCGGCAATAGGCCTACTCATGCATGTGGCCAAGTACTCGACCAATCCTCGGAGCGAAGGGATGAACGAATTCTCGAAAATATAACTTACCAATTGGAAATGGAAATGCCGAATGAATTGAACCAAACTACGGAAACTGTGGTTGAGACTGGCGCGGGCAAGCGCCGATTTCTGGAGCAGGAGATGGAAGCTTGGGAAGGGAAGCGAGCTTTCAAGGGTCCCAGGATAAAAAAGGTAATTAATATGTCTCCGACCGAAGTGATAGATAAAGTCTTTACCCATTGGCAAGCCAAAGCACCGTAGGTAATTCTTCTTCCCAGCAACCCGGCGTGCGCTCTAAGGGCACCATGAGCCGGGGCTTGATGCTACGTAGCAATTCCTGATTGGCTCTTTCCGCTTGCCCGTTGGACTAAGGATGTGCAAGCGATGCTAAATCAAGCCGGATGTGCTCCTATTGACAGAACTGTTTCATGACTCCCTTGGAAAGGTTGGTGCCATTGTCTGTGATGATACTATGCAGATAGCCAAATCGAAATATCAACTTTTTCGGAAACTTGACAGCTGTAGCAGCGTCACAGTGGCTGACCGGCTCTGCTTCCACCCACTTGGTGAATTTATCCTCTGCCACCAATAGGTGAGTGTGTTTGTTCTTAGAACACTTGAAGGGTCCAACCATTTCAAGCCCCCAGACCGCGAAAGGCCAAGTTATCGGGATCATCCTCAACTCGTGAGCCGGCACATGAGCCTGGCGAGCATATTTCTGGTAACTATCACACTTGCGTACGATATCCTCTGCGTCAGCATGAGCTGTGAACCAGTAAAACCCATGCCGAAAAGCCTTCAACACAAGTGATAGTGAGCCGGCGTGGTGACCGCAATCGCCAGAGTGAATCTCATTGAGAACGGCGCGGCCCTCCTCTGGTGAAACACAATGCTGAAAAACACCAGTGACACTGCGCCGATGCAACTCGCCGTTGACGATAGTCATAGACTTAGATCGTCTGATGATCTGTCGTGCAAGGATTTCTTCTGTTGGAAGTTCTCCCCGGCTTAGATAAGCCAAGTAGGGGACTGTCCAATCAGGTATAGCGTGGACAGCAGCCACGAGAGCCGCCTCCGGGTCAGGAATAGCCAAGTCCTCCTCTGTTGGCAACTTGACAGACGGGTTGTGCAAAACATCCAGGAAAACATTGGGTGGCACCGGCTTGCGATGAGAACCCAATCGAGAGAGTGCATCTGCTACTTCGTTCTGCCGGCGGTCAATATGATCGACATGATAACCTTTGAAGTGTCCAGCAATGTTGGTGACCGCGTGCCGATAAGCCGCCATAAGGGGATCCTTGGAATCCCATGTACCAGAAACTTGTTGGGCCACCAAGTCTGAGTCGCCCAGACACCTGACCCAGCTCAGGTTCATCTCCTTGGCCATCCAAAGCCCATGAAGTAAAGCCTCATACTCTGCTGCATTGTTAGTACAGGGGAACATAAGTCTTAAAACATAACAGAACTTATCTCCTCGTGGGGAAGTAATCACAACTCCAGCCCCCGAGCCTTCAAGCTGCCTTGAGCCATCAAAGTGTATGGACCAGTATGTTGTGTCGGGCTTCTCTTCGGGAGCCTGTAACTCTGTCCAATCATTAATGAAATCCACCAATGCCTGAGATTTGATTGCTGTGCGGGGCACATATTTGAGATGATGCGGACCAAGCTCGATAGCCCACTTAGCAACCCGGCATGTCGCCTCCCGGTTCTGGATGATATCCCCTAGAGGTGCTGAGCTGACCACAGTGATTGGATGTTCGTGAAAGTAATGCTTCAACTTGCGGCTAGCCATAAATACTGCGTAGACCAGTTTCTGCCAATGTGGATATCGCTGCTTGGACTCGGTTAACACCTCACTAATATAATACACGGGGTGCTGAACTAGATATTCCTTGCCGTCCTCCTTGCGCTCTACCACGACTGCCACGCTTACAGCCTTGTTATTGGCAGCAATATATAGCAACATTGGTTCCTTCTCATAAGGGGGACCGGCGGCTCAGACAACTGCTTTTTGAGGGGCTCAAAAGCCTGATCTGCAGCGTCACTCCAGATGAAGTTATCTGATTTCTTAAGCAATTGGTACAATGGAATTGCCTTCTCTCCAAGCAGGCTGATGAACTGGCTCAGCGCCACAACCCGCCCAGCCAGCTTCTGCACGACATTTAAATTGGCCGGCTTAGCCAGGGTCGTGATTGCTTTGATTTTTTCTGGGTTAGCTTCAATGCCACGCTCAGAAACAAGAAATCCCAGAAGCTTTCTTGCAGGGACACCAAAAACACACTTCTCCGGGTTAAGCTTCATCTGGTAGATACGGAGATTGTCAAATATTTCCTTGAGATCCTCCAACAGAGTTTCTTTCTTCCGAGACTTAACCACAATATCATCAACATAGGCATGAACGTTCCGCCCGATTTGTTTGTGCAAGCAGCTTCGAACACAACGCTGGGGTGATGAAGGCCATATTTTCCTAGTCCTCCAGCTTCATCTTGATCTGATGATAACCAGAGTAAGCATCCAGGAAGCACAAGCACTCACAACCCACCATAGCGTCGATGATCTGGTCAAGACGGGGCAAGGCAAAGGGGTCACTAGGACAAGCCTTATTCAGGTCGGTGTAATCAACACACATCCGCCAAGTCCCGTTTTTCTTCAGAACAAGCACCGGGTTGGCCAGCCATTCAGGATGGAAGACTTCAATGATGAACCCGACAGCTATGAGCCGGGCCACTTCTTCACCAATAGCTTTCCGTCTTTCCTCATTAAAGCGACGGAGATACTGGCGAACTGGTTTAAACTTGGGATCCACATTGAGGGAGTGCTCAGCGAGTTCTCTCGGTACACCGGCATGTCAGAAGGTTTCCATGCAAAGATGTCCCAGTTCTCATGGATGAACTCGATGAGCGTGCTTTCCTATTTAGGATCCATGTTTGCTCCTATGGTGAACTGCTCAGAAGAATTGCCCGGGGTGAAATCAACTTGCTTTGTGTCTCTGGCCGACTTAAATTTGAGCAAAGGGTCTAACTCCGTCGCGGGCTTCTTCAGGGAGCTCCTATCGGACGGGTAAACATTGTCCTTATAATACCGCAATTCTTCTGCAGCGCAAGCTGTCTCGGCGTATGCTGCATCTCCTTCTTCGCACTCAAGTGCAATCTTCCGGTTGCCTTCAACTATGATGGTCCCCCTTGGCCCTGGCATCTTCATTTTCAGGTAAACGTAGCACAGCCGTGCCATGAACCATGCATAAGCCGGCCGGCCAAACAGGGCATGGTACAAGCTTTTAAGTTTAACCACCTGAAAGGACAGAAATTCAGAACGCCAGTTATCCTTTGAGCCAAAGGCCACCTCTAGGGAGATTCTTCCCATGGGATAGGCTGACTTGCCAGGAACAATGCCGTGAAAAACTGTAGAGGACGGAGTCAACTGCTTATCCGACATATTCATCCGCCTGAACGTGTCATAGTACAGAATATTTATGCTGCTGCCTCCGTCCATGAGCACTTTCGTCAATGTATAACTGCCAACCTGCGGTGCTACCACCAAAGCTAAATGCCCGGGATGATCAAGGAGGATCAAATGATCTGCCCTGCTCCAGGTGACCGGCTGTTCAGACCAACTGAGGTAATAAGGGGTTGCCGGCTCAACCGCGTGGGCGTCTCGTCGCTGCACCTTTTGATCCCGTTTGCAAGTGCTGGTGGTGAAAACATGATACTGCCCACTATTTAGCTGCTTTGGGTTACTCTGAAACCCTGTCGCACCGGCTTGGTGCTGATTTCCCTGGTTGTTCCGCTGATTGCCGCCTCCAGTATTACCAGCTCCCTGAAACCCCTGTCTTGGCCACTGTTCCCGTGGAAGCCAGGACCTGCGAAGGGTCCTTGTGAGCCGGCTCCAGAGAAGCCAGGTCCTTGGTTGCCGGGTTGTCCACCATTGCCACCCCCGTTATGATGGTTCTGGAAGACCCGTCTGGAGAACTCTTGCATGATATAGCAATTTTCCCAGGATTGGTTGGACGGCTTACCATTATAACTATGTTTTGGACAAGGAGCCTTGAGAGCGTCCTCATAACTGAGAGGGCGATTACCAGAGGACTGCCTCCTAGAACCATCATTCTGACGCTGACCTTTGTTCCCTGTGTTGGTGTTCGCCACTAGATCGGAACTACAACATGAACTATTTTTCAGAGTCAAATAAAATCCACACAAATTACTAAAATTCAAATAGTGCTACTGTTGCATTTAAAATGCAAATAAAATTATTTTAAAATACAAAAAAAAATTCAAATTTATTTTTCTCCATTTTTCTGTTGAAGGGAATCATGTTACCCTATTTTCCATATATTTTATTTTTGGAGAATAATAATTTGATAAAACCCTCAAATGAGTTTGAATTTGAATTTCAAACCATTTGGAATTCTTTCTGTTTTTCTTTTCCAAATATAATTCAAATGTCCCAGGATATTTGAAGTGTCATATTACTTCTCACTTTTTGAATATTTCCAGAGGTTTTGAAATTTGAAAATTCAATTATCTCCAAATGAAAACTGGAATTCCAATAACTTAAAAAGGGTTTTCAAATCCTTCTTTTAAACTCCCAACTCATATTTCAAATAATTTGAAGAAGTCATTTTATCTTCTCTCATGAAAATCATTGAGTTGCATAAAGTTTCTGAATTTGAAATAATTTCAAGTGGAATTCAAATCTTTTAAATAAACCCTTTTCATTTCTTTAATGGAAGAAGTCATATCATCTTCACTCTAGGGTTTTGTGATGAAATGAATTTGGATTCCTAGGGATCAAAATGCAAAGTGAAAGTTTTGGGAAAGTCATTTCATTCCCTCTCATTAAACTTTCAAAAGTTTCAAGTTTCACTCACTTTCAGTCAATCAATCAAACAATCAATCATATTTAGTTAATTATTATAACATTCCAAAATTTAGAATTTTGGGATGTTACAAACCTACCACACTTAAAAGGAATCTCGTCCTCGAGATTCGGAGAGGCTAGCAAGAAAAGGTTAGGGTTTGGGGGTCTTCTAGCAAATCCATTGATCGGAAAGATCTGGGGGGCTACCACACTTTAAAGCAGGGTTATGGTTCCAACAAAACTCATGTACTCCATCCTTGGGTTGACGGTGTCGGTCTTCTCATATTTTCAAGATAAATCCTTCATTGAGGCTTTTTCCGATAAGGGCATTTACCTTGTCCTCAAAATCCTGAGTCCTTACATCAAAGTAGGGCTCTTCCGAGACTGGCTCTTCTTAGCTGACAAGTCTTTCGCCAATTCTAAACAACTATCAAAAATCTCATGGTGGTCAACAAATAATGGTTCCTACACGAAAATGGTCTGGGTTGACTCACCGTATAACCGACGTTTGGCAAGAACTGCCTTGTACAAGGGCTTCTTAACACACCAATCTAAGGCTTAAACAAAGTTTTCAATGATTCGTCGTCTCTCTACTATAGGTAAGTCACTCCAGATTTACCATTCCAAATAGCAAGAGCGAATGATAAGAGTAAGTCGGCATGGTGATCAATCCATTCCGCACCCAAATCATTACCCTGTATAAGGTTTAGGCGAATCTCGTGTTTCTAACTCTCGGGAATTCTCACAAGCATTGCAGAATTTCTCTTGTCCTCGAACTGGCTTCGGGTAAATCCATGATTCTACAAGCTGAACAAAACATCTATCGTTTCTTCACAACTCTCGGGGTGTACGTAACCTCCTAAGAAACGTACGCTGATCAAATCACAGCTTCTTCCAAATCCTTATTAATTCCTCGGCCTGTGGGTTATGGGCCCAATTCAACACTTGTACAGCTTTAACTCATCCTTGGAGTTACAAATGTTCCATATCCTAACATTACACTTTCTTTAAATCCAATAATACTTCATTCCTTCATACTCTTGGGGTAACCAACATACCAAAATAGACTTCAAACTTATTTGGTCCAAACTCCACTCTGTGGAATACATTTTCCTTTCCATTGGTCAAGTGTTCACACAGAATAGTATTACCATTAAAATAATATGCACTGGTTCATCTATAAATCATATCCTTTTTACACCTTTAATCACTTCTGAAAACTCCAAATTTAAAAGTACTTTATTACCAATGCTGCCATCCACATAGTTTGGTATGGTCAAGCATTACTTTCACCTTTATTCATTTGTCCAAACTCCTTGGCATGAATGGTACATTATTCTCCTTTGTTTCAGTGGTTTTACGGATTACTACCACACTTAAAATGAAATGTACTAGTCCATCCATAGGTCTAATTCTTCATATCTCCGAACATGGTCACAGTAACATACAATGCAGTAATTAAGATCAAGACACATTTGTCTTTATTGATTCATGAACCATTACAATCTCCGTGATTTCCAGTACATAACTTAACTCAACATCCTCAGGAATATACAAGTGCTTCCTACTATATTTATTACATTCCTTATTACAGCACCAAAATCTAAAGTACTCCGCTCAAGCCATCTGAACACTCCCTGGCATCATGTCCTACTTCCTTGCAGCGAAAACAAATGACTTCCGACATGTCTCGGGGCTTCTTTGTCATTATGTTGGCTCCTTCGATTTTTAGCTTCTTTTCTGGACATTCATGGAAATAGTGCCCTGAATTCTTGCACTTGAAACATGTGATATGACTCAGGTATTTCTCGGTAGAAATTGGGTTGTTCTGGGGAGATCTTTGTTTCCTCTTCGTGGACTTCTTCATACCAATTAGATCCTCTATTTCTTGTGGGTCACACTCCACTTCTGCTGTCGGGAACTCACCAAGATACTCAGTTCCCTTCTTCGTGCAATACTGAGAGATGTGTCCTTGTTCTCCACATGCATAGCATGACTTGGTGCAAGCTTTGATTGGCTTTCCTCCATTTGTGTCCATCACAGCATCCTTCAGCACAGATACTTCCAGACCTTCTCGGAGGGCTTCTTTCATTCCTTCCTGCTGCTTCTGGACAGTTTGTTGCACCATGGGGTAAATGTGACACTCAGCCGGGTAGTGGTCGGTTCCTTCACATAAGAAACATGTAACCTGCCAAGTGGAGCATTCTTCACCTGGGTGATTTTCCTCACAATGAGGGCATCCACCCTTGTGTCCTCCTTGGGTGTGTCCTATTTCTCCGCAAATCTTACATGCACAAGGTTTCTTCATCTTACTATCATAAGTTTTCCTGAAGAGACGGGATCTTAGCAGAGTCTCCTTGAATTCTTCCCAAGTTTTTGCTCCATTACTTCCTTGTATGGCTTGATGCATTTTCCACCATGTTGCAGCACTTTTTGTAAAGTACTGAAGAGCGTATTGAACCTCATACTTCCTTGCAATCAAATTTTTCCTAAAGTGATCCTCCATGTTTTGAATCCATAGCTTTGCCTCTGGCTGAGTCATCGGTCCATAGAATACAAGTCCATCTTCATTCATCATCTATTGGGTCCAAGGGTTTTGGGATGAGCTAAGAGAGATGGAGAGATATACTCCCAATACAAACAACATAGTTTTGAAAATAGGTTTTATTTTGTGGCTGTCGGAAAAACACAAACAATGACAGCTCACAAATCATCGCATCTAACGTAAGTATATAACAGGGGATTGGTATTCTAAAGGTCAAATAAATCTTCAGAGACTTCAAATTCTTCAAATCTTCGGAGTCCTTAACTGTTGCGGCTCCAATTCTTCTAATGCATGGTGAAATCTTCTTTACTCCGAAGTGGCCATCAGTTGTCTGATATCTGGTCCTTCTTGGAGTGGCTTCAGTTGATCCTCCGTGTGGTCAAAAGGGGAAGGGATATATTCTAACTAATTGAGGTAAGAGGGACCATTTGATAAAATCAGAAAAGATGAGAAGTAAGGGTCTTTTTGAAAATAAAGTTTTAGAGATATCCTGTCCTAGGGGCTTTCTGATTTCTAGGGTCACGTCCTACAGTCAACATGTGCTCTGATACCATCTCTGTAGCGACCCGACCCAATACGGTCAAGTCTCTATGCTTTCTGTGCCATCCCTGGATCAGTATGCTGGCACACACAGTACTTTGATGAAATAACATAACATCACATGTAAAATAAATACCATAGATCCAGAGTATACCTTATATATCACAGCGGAAACAAATTAATAAGGGTGTGGAGTCCCATCAACGCCAACGGCAAGTTGAGTGTAGAATGTAACCCTACAACGTAACTCTTACTCGTCGCAAAAATACCTGCAACATGATACGTTGCAGCCGTGTAGGTTAGTACATTGAATGTACCGGCAAGATCAAAATAAGGGAAACAGATGATGAAAACAATTCTATATGCAATATGGCTTTGTGGCTCTGTGTCTAAGTTTTTGTGTAAAATCTGGTTTTATTTTCCCTACATCAAAGGAATAATAGGAGTCTTTACTACAGAGTTATCTACTATGTCATGGTTCCGCCAACCGATGTCTCATAGCCCAGAACAATTATATGTTGCCCACAATTAATTATCAGTCCAGTGTTGAGAGTTCCGAGATAGATCCAAGTCCAGAGGCTCAAATTGTCCGTAACCGGGGACACGGCTAATCGATTAGGTTTTAACTCTGCAGAGTGTTGTTCACTTTACCCACAAGATTCGATCCCTCTTTTTACGTTCTCGCACTTCAGGGTGTTTGAGAACAGGATGACCGAAACATGGTCTTCCAAAGAGTTCCTTTGACCACTGTCCGGTGCTCATCCAATCCTACCGTAGTTCTACATCTGCTAGCACTGTCCTAGCCAGAGTCACAACTAAGGTCAACCAAGCCAGAGTCCATAATGACTTGCGGTTGCACAGGTAAGCTTCTGGGCATGAAGTATTCTTCCGTCTCTTTGAGTCTAGGTGGAGCTTTCCGCATGATATCACGGCGCTTCTCCAGAATCACTGAGTAGTGGACGCACCATATGTACCCTTCTTAACCATTCTCCACCCAGAGGTATATTGAATTCTTGTCTTGAGTCTTGAAGTCTTGAGGTCTTGTAGATGCAGGCCATGGAGATGCCATCTTAAAGTTGTCGTCATTGACGTAGAGTCCTCCTTCTCACACCACTCACGAACTCTCATACCAATCCCCGTCTACTCAAGTGTAGCATTACAATAAATGACGTTCCCGGACTTGGTAATAGGGGTGTGGGTTCCTACCTCATGCTTCTACTACGGTTTCGCTACGAAGTCTTTGTTCCTTCATGTCTTCAATGCTCGGGAGTTATCCAATGCTGATGCTTCTCCCATATGAAGGCCTTCGTTTATTCTTCCATAACTCATGTCTCTCAAGGTTGAAATAAATACAAACCTACGAATACCGTATATGAAGATTTAATACATCCAACCATTCAATAAACACAAAAGATAGTATCAATCAAGTACTCATGCATTCAATCAATCCTATAGTATCACCACCCACATAGGTTGGTATGTCGAATACTTTAAATCACAAAATCGTTCATCTTTATTTCTCTCTTGGTGGGACTACTACTACTAAGCTAGTGTATCCTTGTCTCCAATGGGCTTCTCCTGTGTAGACTTGATATTCTCCAGTTCTTCTGCCAGATTATCTCTATCGACACGGAGTTTCTTGTGTCGTCCCTGTAATTCCTGGAGTTGAGTCTTGAGCTTCTGAATCTCAACATCTTTGGTATGAGATATGGCCCTGCTATTTTTTAGCTCCTGACGATTCTTCTGGATCTCAAGGTTCTCCTCCTCCAGCTTAGCTACCTTCGTCTTCTGAATCTTGAGCTCTTCATGTAGGGCTTCCTTGTCAAATAATGCTTCCAGAAGGTCCATCTGCAGGTTCTTGACGTATTGCTCCAGCTCCTGATTATACACCAACAGTGGTGCAAACTTCATCTTTTGCTCATTGGTCGGGGCAATAGTGGCTCCATCTTCCTTCTGCCATCCGATCTTTCCAAAGTAGTGAGTGCTTAGAGTAGCACGATGACGATAGCACAGTCGTGCAATAGCATCATGGACGGCAGTGTTTATGCCCATATCACAGTCATGACTCAGCGTCCCATAAGTGATGTCTCCTGTCTTGGGGTGCTCCTTGCATCCAAACACCTGCGTCTTGATGCCCCATGATCCAGATCTCCTCTTAGTGGCCTTGATCTCGGGTATCGGCAGCTTCAGCAGTCTGACTAGCTCCACAAGGAATGGGCCACCAAGAACATTCTCGTAGTGTTCCCTTTCGTTCAGAATGTAGCTCTCCATCTATAATTTAAAATAAGGAAAGTTCAGTAAAAGAAATTCAGGGGTTACGAGAGTAGTATAATACGAGAGTAGTATAAAATAAAAATTGTTCCTATTGAGGTCTTCCTATTTCTAAGCCATTTTCTAGGGTCACGTCCTACCGTCAACATGTGCTCTGATACCATCTCTGTAGCGACCCGACCTCGAACAGTCAAGCCTATGTGTATCTGTGCCATCCCTGGATCAGTATGCTGGCACACACAGTACATCAATGTATATATCAAAGTGCAATCACATGTATAAATAACGTAATACTGATATATACCTCATAAATCTCAGCATAAACAAACAAACGGGTGTGGAGTCCCGGCAAGATCACAAATAAGGGAAACAGATGATAAAACTATTCTATATGCAATATGGCTTTGTGGCTCTGTGTCTGAGTTTTGTTTGCGTAAAAGCTACTTTTATTTTCCCTACATCAAAGAAGTAACAGGAGTCTTTACTACAGAGTTTTCTACCATGACATGGTTCCGCCAACCAATGTCTCATAGCCCAAAACACTTATAAGTTACCCACAATTAATTATCAATCCAGTGTTGAGAGTTCCGAGATAGATCCAAGTCCAGAGGCTCAAATTGTCCATAACCGGGGACATGGCTAATCGATTAGGTTTTAACTCTGCAGAGTGTTGTGCACTTTACCCACAAGATTCGATCCCTCTTTTTACGTTCTCGCACTTCAGGGTGTTTGAGAACAAGACGGCCGAAACATGGTCTTCCGAAGAGTTCCTCTGACCACTGTCCATTGCGCATACAATCCTATCGTAGTTCTACATCTGCTAGCACCGTCCCAGCCAAAGTCACAACTAAGGTCAACCAAGCCAGAGCCCATATTGACTTGTGGCTGCACAGGTAAGCTTCCGGGCAGAATTATTCTTCCGTCTCTTTGAGCCTGGGTGGAGCTTTCCGCATGATATCACGGCGCTTCTCCGGAATCACTGAGTACTGGACGCACCATATGTACCCTTCTTAACCATTCTCCACCCAGAGGTATATTGAATTCTTGTCTCGAGTCTTGAAGTCTTGAGGTCTTGTAGATGCAAGCCTTGAAGATGCCATCTTGAAGTTGTCGTCATTGACGTAGAGTCCTCCTTCTCACACCACTCACGAACTCTCATACCAATCCCCGTCTACTGAAGCGTAGCATTGAAATAAATGACGTTCCCGGGCTTGGTAACAGGGGTGTGGGTTCCTACCTCATGCTTCTACTCAACTACAAGATTCAATATACTACTGGAGGAAATGGTGAAATGGTGACACTAAATGCAATAAAAACATAGGTATGAAAATATGGTCAAAGTGAACTTGCCTGGTATGTTGATGAAGATATTAACGCTCTCGGAAACATGATAGAACTATTCGTCTCTCCGAGTAAATCTATATAGTCAAACAGTGCATTCACATAAGCAAACAATTCTAGCAATCAATACTATCAATCAAAATAACAATAAAAAGCAATAAAGAAAATAATAATGAAATCCAAGAAATCCAAATAAAAATCCAAAGAAAACTTCAAAGAAAACAAGGGAGAAACCAACTCACACAATATCAACTAATAACTCTCATAACAGCACTAAATTACACTGAATAACCTTTCTATAGTAAAGAAAATGCAATTCTAATAAAACAACAGAAAATAATTTACTAAATTATTAACTAGCAAAAAGAACTAATTTAACAACTATCATAACTATATAGTTAACACTAAAACAACGATAACAACCAAGCACACATTAAAACAATACTAAACAATTATAAAAACTATTATATTTCTAATTAACAGAAACAACAATAAAATAACTTGAAGTGGCAAAAAGAATTACTTTTGTAATAATAAAACTATTCTATTTACTCTAATTAAATAACTAAACAACAATAAAAACAAAATAGTAGCTAAAACAATATAATTAATTCTAACATTCTACCTAGTGTTAATCTAACAAAACACAATCCAATTTGTCAAAAGGGACAAAAAGAATTAATTTAAAATAATTTAAAATAACAAATTTATAGCTAAAACAACCATACATGCAAAACGGTACTGTTCACAATAAAACCCTAATTTAAAATATACTAAAGATACTCAAATTAAATCTATTGATAAACAAACTCACAAGTGACCAGTAGCAAAAAGAAACACTCAAAAATCTATTCTAAAACTCAAACTAGAGCAAAAATAGTGTTTGAAGCATATTTGAGCAAATTCAAATTTAAACTATTCAAATTTGAAAACTAATTGGACCAACAGAAACTTCATAATTTGTTGAACCCAAAGCAAAAAGAATCACTCAAATTGGATCAATAAAATAAAAGATATTGAATTTATAAAATAGAAACAGAAACTGAAAATTAAACAGAAAAGAAAATAACAGAACGGTACTGATCGGCCAAGGGACACGTGGCGGCATAAGATTCGCTAAGGGGTGTGCGCGGTGGAGTTAACGAGTGGGCGACCGCAAACTAACAGAAAACGCTTCGGCGTTTAAAAGACTTCTAATCGGGGCCGTTCGCGCTAGATCTGACGGTGAGAGAGAGAGAGAGAGAGAGAGAGAGAGAGGAGGCTTACAACGGGCGACGGGGCGGTCTCCGGCGATGGCGGCTTCGGGCGGCATTGCGGGCAAGCTCCTCGGTGAATCTCTGGCATCAGTGAAGGGCTCAGGGAATGCGGCGGAGCACGGCGAGCACGCAGGTGGCGTCGGCGAGGTCTCGGGGTGGCTAGGTGGAGAGGAACGACGACAATGGTGGCCGTGGGGCTCGGGTGACTCCGGCGAGGGCTTGCGTGGGCGTAAGAGCTCGAGCGAGGGGGTTTCTAGGGCGCAACGGAGCGGGGCCTTCGGCTTTTATAGCCAAGGAGGCTTGGCGGAGGGGGCAGGCAGGGAATCAGTGGGGATCCGGATCGGGGATCCGTTGCCGTTCGGCGCCGATGACGGGGAAGGAAAGGAAGGGAGGAAGAAGAAGGAAAGCGCGGGGCGGGCGACGTCAGTTGATGGGACCCGTGTGTCGGCGATAGAAAGAAAGAAGGAATGAGGCGGGCGACCGGGCGGAAAGGATTTTCGGCGCGCGCGTGGGCTAAGCGGGCTGACGCGCTGGTTTGACTGGGCCGGCCTTCGGCCATTTTTTTTGTTTTAAAATAAAAACAGTAAAACAAAACAGAAAAGAACTAAATAAAATAAAAATTATATATAGGCATATAATATATCAAAATTTTCATAAAAAACATTTCCTACAACATGAACTATTTTTCAGAGTCAAATAAAATCCACACAAATTACTAAAATTCAAACAGTGCTACTGTTGCAAATAAAATTATTTTAAAATACAAAAAGAATTTCAAATTTATTTTTCTTCATTTTTCTGTTGAAGGGAATCAAGTTACCCTATTTTCCATATATTTTATTTTTGGAGAAAAATAATTTGATAAAAACCTCAAATGAGTTTGAATTTGAATTTCAAACCATTTGGAATTCTTTCTGTTTTTCTAGGCCAAATATAATTCAAATGTCCCTGGATATTTGAAGTGTCATATTACTTCTCTCTTTTTGAATATTTCCAGAGGTTTTGAAATTTGAAAATTCAATTATCTCCAAATGAAAACTGGAATTCCAATAACTTAAAGAGGGTTTTGAAATACTTCTTTTAAACTTCCAAATATTTCAAATAATTTGAAGAAGTCATTTTATCTTCTCTTATGAAAATCATTGAGTTGCGTAAAGTTTTTGAATTTGAAATATTTTCAAGTGGAATTCAAATCTTTTCAAAAACCGTTTTCATTTATTTAATGCAAGAAGTCATATCATATTCACTCTAGGGTTCTGTGATAAAATGAATTTGGATTCCTGGGGATCAAAATGCAAAGTGAAAGTTTTGGGAAAGTCATTTCATTCCCTCTCATTAAACTTTCAAAAAGTTTCAAATTTCACTCAGTTTCAGTCAATCAATCAAACAATCAATCATATTTATTTAATTATTATAACATTCCATCTCTGTAGCGACCCGACCTCAAACGGTCAAGCCTCTGTGTATCTGTGCCATCCCTGGATCAGTATGCTGGCACACACAGTACATCAATGTATATATCAAAGTGCAATCACATGTATAAATAACGTAATACTGATATATATCTCATAAGTCTCAGCGGAAACAAACAAACAGGTGTGGAGTCCCATCAATGCCATCGGCAGGTTGAGTGTAGACCGTAACCCTACAACGAAACTCACTCGTCGTAGAAAAAATCCTGCAACATAATACATTGCAGCCGTGTAGGCCAGTACATTAAATGTACCCGCAAGATCACAAATAAGAGAAACAGATGATAAAATTATTCTATATGAAATATGGCTTTGTGGCTCTGTGTCTGAGTTTTGTTTGCGTAAAAGCTACTTTTATTTTCCCTACATCAAAGAAGTAACAAGAGTCTTTACTACAGAGTTTTCTACCATGACATGGTTCCGCCAACCAATGTCTCATAGCCCAAAACACTTATAAGTTACCCACAATTAATTATCTATCCAGTGTTGAGAGTTCCGAGATAGATCGAAGTCCAGAGGCTCAAATAGTCCATAACTGGGGACACGGCTAATCGATTAGGTTTTAACTCTGCAGAGTGTTGTGCACTTTACCCACAAGATTCGATCCCTCTTTTTACGTTCTCGCATTTCAGGGTGTTTGAGAACAAGACGACCGAAACATGGTCTTCCGAAGAGTTCCTCTGACCATGTCCGGTGCTCATACAATCCTACCGTAGTTCTACATCTGCTAGCACCATCCCAGCCGGAGTCACAAGTAAGGTCAACCAAGCCAGAGCCCATATTTACTTGTGGCTGCACAGGTAAGCTTCCGGGTAGAATTATTCTTCCGTCTCTTTGAGCCTGGGTGGAGCTTTCCGCAAGATATCACGGCGCTTCTCCGGAATCACTGAGTACTGGACGCACCATCCCAGCCGGAGTCACAACTAAGGTCAACCAAGCCAGAGTCCATAATGACTTGCGGTTGCACAGGTAAGCTTCTGGGCATGAAGTATTCTTCCGTCTCTTTGAGTCTAGGTGGAGCTTTCCGCATGATATCATGGCGCTTCTCCGGAATCACTGAGTACTGAACGCACCATATGTACCCTTCTTAACCATTCTCCACCCAGAGGTATATTGAATTCTTGTCTCGAGTCTTGAAGTCTTGAGGTCTTGTAGATGCAGGCCTTGAAGATGCCATCTTGAAGTTGTCGTCATTGACGTAGAGTCCTCCTTCTCACACCAATCACGAACTCTCATACCAATCCCCGTCTACTAAAGCGTAGCATTGAAATAAATGATGTTCCCGGGCTTGGTAACAAGGGTGTGGGTTCCTACCTCATGCTTCTACTCAACTACAAGATTCAATATACTACTGGAGGAAATTGTGAAATGGTGTCACTAAATGCAATAAAAACATAGGTATGAAAATATGGTCAAAGTGAACTTGCCTGGTAAGTTGATGATGATATTAACGTTCTCGGAAACTTGACAGAACTATTCGTCTCTCCGAGAAAATCTATATAGTTTATGTAACACCCCAATTTTTGGCCCTTTCTTTTTTTTGGTTTTCTACGAATTTTTTATTTGGAGTTCCTTTTTCCGTGGCTATGTGGTCTTGAAACCTGGGGAGATCATCTCTTCTTCCTCTCCCAAGTGGCTTGTCACTCTCAACTCCATCTCAAGACCATGACATTTCCATCTTAGCCCAACCCCAATTTTTATTTCTTGGGAATATTCCTTTTTCTATTAAAGGAATAACCCTGTTTGCTCTAGGTTGTGAAGCAACCTATATTTCTGTCATTCCAAAAATTTGCCACAAAATTCTCATAAATTCTTTGGATCATATCTCCCACAAATATGTCAAAACCCATCCTTGCCTAGTTCAAAAATAATTCAGGAATATTCATTTCCCATTCTGTCCAGATTGGCACTTTGTGAAGGAAGTGTTATTTATTTTTCTTGATTGACCTCAAAATTTTTGGGCACTCTCTCATACCAAATAATTTCCACATGCCAAAATTCAACTTCATTTGCCTAGTAAATCTTCCTCAACAAATTTCCAAAGTTTCTTTCCAGAGAGAAGCTTTGTGAAGGAAGTACTAGCTAGGCTAATCCAAATAAGTTGAAATTTTGGTAGATCATTTATATGATCAAATCATTACTTTCCACCAAATTTCATCTCCATCCAAGAATCTATGTGAGCACACCATCCAATCTTTGTTTCTGGCCATAATTTCAGTTTGTGAAGCAACTATATTTTATATTGCTTAAAAAATTCTGAAATTAATCTAGAACCTAAAAATCCCTATATCATTTGAGAATGCCAAAATTCACATCATTTGGCCGAGCCATTTTCTCCACAAAATTCCGCCAAGTTTCTGTCTAGTGTGGAGCATTGTGAAGGAAGTACCATTTTTATTCATCCAAATGGTATGAAATTTTTATGGTGCCTTCATATGCCCAAATAATCATCCTCCACCAATTTTCAGCCCAATACAATCATCCAGGTGAGTGCTACTTCATGATCTAGTTTCCGGACCAGTTTGTGCAGTTGTGAAGCAACTATGCTAAATTTTGGTCCAAATCCTCTCATACTCCACAGGATCATAGTCCTTCCTACCCTAAACCTCTGTGACATCCTGGTTAACCCTTATCCCATCCCATTTGATCCCAATTTCATGGCCAAGTTTGCAGTAGCAAATTTCAGTTTATGCTATCCATCATCACAGAGGTGATATAACCAAACCAAGGGCACAGTGTTACTCCACCTCGTAGGGTCCACACGCTAGACATAATTTTGCCACCCAGAATGCACTACATGCGCCTGTGCACGCGGTGACCACGTAGCTGGGAAGCCATTGTCGCGCTTTGGATGGCGTTTAGCTTCGGGCACTCCTCTGCTCGCCGTTTGCGCATGTCCCAGCTTGTCCTAGAGCATCGCCGTAGCCACGCGTTCGCTCCCCCGCCCTGGCCCCCTCCTTCTTCGCCCTCCTCGCGCCATGGCGACCTTGCCCGCGTGAGCACAGTGGCCGAGTGGCCGACCGGAAGTCGTCCATCCCGCGTCTGCCACCCCACTAGCTCTCACTCATCGCCGTCAGCTCCTCCGCGCGTGCGCATGCGCACACGGTCGCGCCAGGGGCATCAACTCCGCGCTCCCGGCAGCATCCGGCGAAGGCATCGTTGTCGCGGCTATTTAAGCCCTTCCCGAACCTCTCCGACCTCGCCAACCTCTCTCTCCCCCTACCAGCACTCCCCCTGGACTCTCAATTGAGCCCGAGCAGCTCTCCTCGGCCGCCATTGCCGCCATGGCCGTCACCGCTGTCCTCTTAAATTTGAGCCGCCCGAGCTCTCCCTCTCCGCTCTACCACCACCAGCGACCTCCGCACCCACCCTAGAGCGCACCCCGCAGCCCATTTCTTCCTCTGGAGCATCATGTCATGCGCCCCGGCGACGGCCGACGACATGTCCGCCATGGCCGAAGCTCCACTTGCTACAGCGCTCCCCGGCGAGCGTGAAGTGGTCAGGCGGGTGCGCCTCGTTGTTCCGAGCTCGTCGGTGGCCGGGGCTTCGCTGGATATGACCCGAGTTGCCGGAACGAGCGCCGGCGCCGGCGGCCTCCCTCTATCCACGGGCACGCGCGAGGAAGGAGGAAGAGATAGGGAGGAGAGAGAGAAAGGAGGCGTGGGCCCCACATGTCGGCGACCCAGAGGCCGGGCCCGCGCTGATAAGTGGAGACGCATTTCCACAGAATGCGCTTTCGCCTTCTGAAAGCGTATTCTGGCGCAGCTTCGGGCAAAAAGGCGCTTTCACTGCTTCGAAAGCGTATTTTCCTGGAATACGCTTTCTGTTTCAGCCCAGCTGCCAAAATGGTTATATTGCGGACGTTCATCCGTTAGCAGCAGAAATGAATATTTTTATTTAATTTTCTGCCTAACGAACGAACGGTCGTATCTCGACAACCGTGACTCCGAATCAGGTGATTCCAAAGCCCACGATCTCAGTTCGTTGAGCCCGTTCCGTTGGTATGATTCTCACTATGTTGTAACATTCTGAAAATGACCATTTTGCCCCTGCCCTTATTCAGCCCCCTCTGAGAGGGAAACGTTTCTGGCAAATTTTTCCGCGAGTGTTTCGCACTTCTCCCCGATGAATCCTTCATCCCCAGGTAAGCCACAACAGCCACTTGCATGATGGCATTGCAGTAGCCATGGTTTCCACTTGAATATTTAAATAATTGTTTGTTCATTTAATGATTTTAATGCTTCGATTATGCTTGTGAATCCATGTCTATGCTTATGCCATGTTCATTTTCATCTAGTAAGTGATATGATTAATTGCTAAGGATATTCTTATCATGGTATTCTTGTAATCATTTCAGATGCTAATTATAATGAATATGCTCATATGGATCATTAGGGTTTGTTATGAAAATACTTGATATATTCATGATCGCCATTATGCCATGCTCATTTGCATCCCGTAGACTAAATGAGTTACCATTGTTGATGTTATGTTGTTAAATGGTTATGTTGCCCTTCCATGGTTACACTAATATCATGCTCATCTACATTGTTATTTCATTATGTATTTTATTATGACTCAGCTCATCACCATTCAAGTTGAACCTGACATTAATCGAACTTGAACAAATCTGTCGGCTGAGTCATGGTGCCACCGAATCGAGCTAACCAGCGCAGCCACGCTTGCCTTATGGGGGGCCCTAATTCGGTCTATTGTCATGCCTCTCGCCGGTGCCTCCAACTAGGGAAGGTTATGTGCGTGAGCTACCCTGATCAGGTAGGCGGCCATAAGCCTTGTGTGCCCGAGTTGTATGGTATATCGAGGTCCCCGTTTGGGACGATGTTTTTTTTGGCCATGACGGTGGCGGCCACAAAGGTGGCGGATGTCACGAGTTGACATCGGGGACACCCAGGACATAGCCCAAAGGGGAGTTTGTCGGAGTGGCCGGGAGAGTGTCATGCAATAGATTGGTTTTGTCGGAATGTCGTTGGTCTACCCGAATGGGAGCACGAGGCCATGAGTTCCGTAGTGTGGGTACAGTGTACTAACCTCTGCAGAGTGTATAATCTATCGATAGCCGTGTCCTCGGATATGGACACAGTTCATAGTAGGTCACACTGTGGGTCAACAAAAATAATAATATGGATAATTAACAACCCCGGTTCCATGAGGAAGGAAGTTGGTTGATCTTTATGTGGTGATGCGATGATCACAGGTAGAGATCAAGCTCCGTGTGGTCATGTGATGATTACGATGGTATAGTTGATACCAGGCTTGGTTGATCCTGAGGTGATCGTGTGATGTTCACGATGGTAAGAAAGATTGGTACCTATGGTGGTTACGAGACAACCTCCGAGCAAAGTAAGTTGGTCCATGAGACCTTAAACGTCGACCCCCCTTGCATGCTAGTGCTAGTATCATCATGTTCATATCATGAATTTATGTACATGCCAAGCTCATGTTGTTCTAGTAGTATCGTGTTCATCATTGATGATTAACCTGTAAATGCCATGCTATTGTTTGTCTTGATTGCTGTGAGCTTGCGAGTACATTCAAAGTACTCACCTGGCGTGTCATGCCAGATTGCAGGTGATGCTGTGATTGATTGTTTGTCGAGGATCCCGAGGTTACGCTCTAGGATGCGTCCCAGCCAGAGTCCCTGCGGAGTGGAGTTCATCACCGTCGTCGTTGTTCCGCTTCTAGAATTTATTCCGCTTCGAGATGTTCCGCTGCTAGCATAGAACTACCTTAGCAGGCGAAGTGTCACCGTGCCCATGTAAACCTTTGTAATATCGGACCCTTATACCCAATTATTTGTAACGAAGAGCTGATTTGTTCTGTGCCAAGCAGTGCCGTATTCCAGAAGACTCGATCTTTGGGCTGGAATACGGGGTGTTCCGGTCTCTCTGAGCCGGGGTGCCACAGCGATTGGTATCAGAGTAGGTCTAGCTGTAGGATGCCCTAGTCAGCGCGAGCGCTAGAAACCGTTAGTATAGAGTCTAGTCGGTTTGCTGCATTTAGTTGTTGCATTTGTTTGCTGCATAGCATGCATATAGACTCACTATCTTGTCGCTAACGATCTTATCTTGTGAGTGTAGGTGGCATCGGTTTCGATCCACTGCCTGCACCCTCCAGTTTTGCATACCTGCTTTTCGGTGTTTGACGTCATCTCTGTCCCAGCGGAGTGATGCCAAGGTACCAAGTGTTCCAGACACCACTTGCAGGTATCGTGCAGATATCTTTCCGTCAGCCACCTATCGTTTCGGTGGTAGACATGTTTCTACCCCGGATCTTGCCATCCAACCCGTCGCCTTGGCAACCCTTACTTATCTTTGCTATCAAAAAAGGGCAATGCCAGCAAACCCTGCTTTCCACCGCTATCCTACCCTATCACCCATTCCCTGGACGAGTACAGTTCCCTTCCGTACGCATGATGATGATGTGGCCGTGACATCCGTGTCCCGCTACATGATCACCGAGGCCGTCCTCACCCCTAAGCCCGTCCAGATGCAACCGGTGCCGAGCTATCTCTTGGTGTAGCTCTGTTTACACCAACCCCTCCACACGCTGATCCATTCTCGTGCACACCGCCACAGCATGTTAGATCGTAGTACCAGAGTTTCCTCGATAATTGTGTGCCTAAGTAGGCATGCATAGTGAGGTGAATAGCTGTGAAATGTGATGTTGCTTGTATACAATCTTGATGCTTTGTGTGCTTTTGTTTAAGTCATTTCTTTTGCTTCTTTCTTTGGGCCTTCGGTGTTACCTTATTTCCCCTTATGAAAGTTGCTCATCGAACTGACACCGGACTTGAAGAATCAGTGAGGAGTTCAAATATTTGGAAGCTCAGCCAAACATTATGAAACTCTCAGCTGACTGCATTATATTGAGAATATTCGGTATGAATACAAATGATATTCTGGAATAACTATCAGCATCAAGACTGACTCAGTGTGCAACCATCACAATCGTAATGAACCAGCTGGAAGACAATTTGTGTGCAAGACAACAGTACATTTCCAGTCAAAAGAATATCAAGGATATTATATATATATATATATATATATATGGCATTCAGACCGCACACTATAATGAGAAGCTTCTGGAGTAAGCCACCCAGTCTTCCTTCGCATGCTACCAGAGAAGCTTACGACGCAAGTTTCGGCAGTCTTCCTCGATACGATATGTGGATGACTTCCAGCCTAAGATACTCAGTCTTCTTCGGTAAGCCACCGCAAAAAGCTTCCGGCATAACGGACCGAATCTTCCTCAGTAAGCAACCAAGGGAAAAGCTTCTGAAGTACGATACCTATTTGAATTTGAATTTCAATTTCAAATCATTTGGAATTCTTTTCTGATTTTAAATAACCAAATATATTTCAAATACCCTTGAATATTTGAAGAGTCATGTTACTTCTCTCTTTTGAATATTTCCAGAGGTTTTGAAATTTGAAAATTCTAATAACTCCAATTTGAAAGTGGCTTTCAAAATAATTTCAGAAGACTTTCAAATTGATTTCTATAAACTTTCAACTCATATTTCATATAATTTGAAGAATTCATTTTATCCTCTCTTATGAAAATCATTGAGTTGCATAAAGTCTCTGGTTTGAAAATATATTTCAAATGAAATTCAAATCATTTTCAAATCCCCTTTCATTTCTTTAAATGGAAGAAGTCATATCATCTTCACTCAAGGGTTTTGTGATGAAATGAATTTGAATTTTCAGGGATTAAATGCAAAGTGAAAGTTTTGGAAAAGTCATTTCATTCCCTCTCATTTAACTTTCAAAAAGTTTCAAATTTCACTCACTTTCAATCATTCAATCAAATAAACAATCAAACAATCAATCCTATTTATTTAATTAATATAACATTCCAAAATTTAGAATTTTGGGATGTTATAAACCTACCACACTTAAAATGAATCTCGTCCTCGAGATTCGAAGAGGCTAGCAAGAAAAGGTTAGGGTTTGGGGGTCTTCCAGCAAATCCATTGATCGGAAAAGTCTGGGGTGCTACCACACTTAAAATCCAAGTCATGGGTCCATCAAACTCTGGTATTCCCCTTTTAGGGTTGACAATGTCAGCCTTCTCATATCTTCAGGGATAACTCCTTCATTGATGCTCTTCCGGTAAGGGCATAACCTCTTTTATCAAAAATCTGTGTCTTTTCATCAAAATAAGTCTGTCCCCGAGACTGGGTCTTCTTAGCTGACAAGCCTGTCATCTATTCTAAACAACTATCAGAAATTCTCATGGTGGTCAACAGTTTGTGGTTTTCCTGTCGAAAAATGGTCTTGGTTGAATCTCACCGTATATCCTACGGTTGGCAACGGCTGCCTATACAGGGTTCCATCGTCCTGCCATTCTAAGGTTTTTGGCTTGTCGTGTCGACACTCTGCTAGGGTTTTAAGGCTCTCTAATTTTCCATCAACATATGATAGTCCATTAAAAGTCTCCGGTATGGGGGCCAATCCATCCCGTACTTGAACCATTACCACATACGCAGACAGTGAATCACGTATTCTAACACTTGGGCATCCTCACAAGCATTACAGAAGTTTCTCTTGTCGACGAACTGAGTTCGGATAAATCCATTGATTCTGCAAGCTGAACAAAGCATCTATCGTTTCTCCCCAACTCTCGGGTTTTCGTATCCTCCTAAGAAACGTCTGTTGATCAAATCACAGCTTCATCCAAATTCTTATGAATTCCTGGGCCTGTGGGGGTATGGGCCCACTTTAGCACTGGTCCTGATTTACCATTGTTTCATATTCCACATTACCCCATCCTTTAAATCCAATAACACTTCATTCCTTCATATTATTGGGGTATCCAACATATTAAACTTATTTACCCAGACTCCACTCTGTGGAATACATTTTCCTTTCCATTGGTTAAGTATTCACAAAGAAAAGTATCACCATTAAAATATCATGCACAGCTTCATCCATAAATCATATTATTTCCATAGCAATTCCTTTATTACATCCTTAACCACTTCTCAAAACTCAAATTTCAAAAGTACTTTATTACAATTGCTGCCATCCACATGGTTTGGTATGGTTAAGCATCACATCCATATTTATTTATTTGTCCTTCTTGAAGACTTTAATCCCGCTGGAATTTTGCGATGTGCTCCTTGAAATCCTCCATATTTTGTTTCATCTTGATGGTCATGAGCTTCATCTCCATCATCTCCGTATGCACTTCTCTCAGGTATTCCTGAGTATGACGGAGTCTTGCTTCCAGTATATCTCCGATCTGGCGTATGGCTTCCATAGCAGCTTCACGGACAGAGTCGAAGAAAGTTGCTCGTGGTACACGAGAAATGAAAAAGTATTGCCCCATAGTCTTTGGGCAGACTCCTTTCTCACGGTGAAGGTGTACCTCCACGTACCAAAGTTCTACTCCATTCTCCATGAATGGATAGCCCTTGTAGACTGCATCTCCTTCAAGGTGGATATGCTTCATCATGTCCTTCAGGGTTTTCAGGTAATCCTGATCACTTCTCAGGGTCATGATCATTTCCGGACCCATGAGGAAAGACTTGTAAAGAGTTGTCATCTGCAGGTGTAAGAGAAATGGGTGCTCAGAATAATGTATGTATCTCCTTGTATGAAATGTTGTCGTCCAAGGTCTGATGATCAGCTTGGTCAGGGTTTGAAGGTCTTGGGTTTGGGTTGGGGTAGAGAGAGAGAAATAATCACTCAAAACAAACAATTCGTAACTCAAAGTTTCTACCGTTTGTAATGGTCTCGTTTACTACGATTTCGTTACAAAGTCTTTATTCCTTCATGTCTTCAATGCTCGGGAGTTATCCAATGCTGATGCTTCTCCCATATGAAGGCCTTCGTTTATTCTTCCATAACTCATGTCTCTCAAGGTTGAAATAAATACAAACCTACGAATACCGTATATGAAGATTTAATACATCCAACCATTCAATAAACACAAAAGATAGTATCAATCAAGTACTCATGCATTCAATCAATCCTATAGTATCACCACCCACATAGGTTGGTATGTCGAATACTTTAAATCACAAAATCGTTCATCTTTATTTCTCTCTTGGTGGGACTACTACTACTAAGCTAGTGTATCCTTGTCTCCAATGGGCTTCTCCTGTGTAGACTTGATATTCTCCAGTTCTTCTGCCAGATTATCTCTATCGACACGGAGTTTCTTGTGTCGTCCCTGTAATTCCTGGAGTTGAGTCTTGAGCTTCTGAATCTCAACATCTTTGGTATGAGATATGGCCCTGCTATTTTTTAGCTCCTGATGATTCTTCTGGATCTCAAGGTTCTCCTCCTCCAGCTTAGCTACCTTCGTCTTCTGAATCTTGAGCTCTTCATGCAGGGCTTCCTTGTCAAATAATGCTTCCAGAAGGTCCATCTGCAGGTTCTTGACGTATTGCTCCAGCTCCTGATTATACACCAACAGTGGTGCAAACTTCATCTTTTGCTCATTGGTCGGGGCAATAGTGGCTCCATCTTCCTTCTGCCATCCGATCTTTCCAAAGTAGTGAGTGCTTAGAGTAGCACGATGACGATAGCACAGTCGTGCAATAGCATCATGGACGGCAGTGTTTATGCCCATATCACAGTCATGACTCAGCGTCCCATAAGTGATGTCTCCTGTCTTGGGGTGCTCCTTGCATCCAAACACCTGCGTCTTGATGCCCCATGATCCAGATCTCCTCTTAGTGGCCTTGATCTCGGGTATCGGCAGCTTCAGCAGTCTGACTAGCTCCACAAGGAATGGGCCACCAAGAACATTCTCGTAGTGTTCCCTTTCGTTCAGAATGTAGCTCTCCATCTATAATTTAAAATAAGGAAAGTTCAGTAAAAGAAATTCAGGGGTTACGAGAGTAGTATAATACGAGAGTAGTATAAAATAAAAATTGTTCCTATTGAGGTCTTCCTATTTCTAAGCCATTTTCTAGGGTCACGTCCTACAGTCAACATGTGCTCTGACACCATCTCTGTAGTGACCCGACCTCGAACGGTCAAGCCTATGTGTATCTGTGCCATCCCTGGATCAGTATGCTGGCACACACAGTACATCAATGTATATATCAAAGTGCAATCACATGTATAAATAACGTAATACTGATATATACCTCATAAATCTCAGCGTAAACAAACAAACGGGTGTGGAGTCCCGGCAAGATCACAAATAAGAGAAACAGATGATAAAACTATTCTATATGCAATATGGCTTTGTGGCTCTGTGTCTGAGTTTTGTTTGCGTAAAAGCTACTTTTATTTTCCCTACATCAAAGAAGTAACAGGAGTCTTTACTACAGAGTTTTCTACCATGACATGGTTCCGCCAACCAATGTCTCATAGCCCAAAACACTTATAAGTTACCCACAATTAATTATCAATCCAGTGTTGAGAGTTCCGAGATAGATCCAAGTCCAGAGGCTCAAATTGTCCATAACCGGGGACATGGCTAATCGATTAGGTTTTAACTCTGCAGAGTGTTGTGCACTTTACCCACAAGATTCGATCCCTCTTTTTACGTTCTCGCACTTCAGGGTGTTTGAGAACAAGACGGCCGAAACATGGTCTTCCGAAGAGTTCCTCTGACCACTGTCCATTGCTCATACAATCCTATCGTAGTTCTACATCTGCTAGCACCGTCCCAGCCAGAGTCACAACTAAGGTCAACCAAGCCAGAGCCCATATTGACTTGTGGCTGCACAGGTAAGCTTCCGGGCAGAATTATTCTTCCGTCTCTTTGAGCCTGGGTGGAGCTTTCCGCATGATATCACGGCGCTTCTCCGGAATCACTGAGTACTGAACGCACCATATGTACCCTTCTTAACCATTCTCCACCCAGAGGTATATTGAATTCTTGTCTCGAGTCTTGAAGTCTTGAGGTCTTGTAGATGCAGGCCTTGAAGATGCCATCTTGAAGTTGTCGTCATTGACGTAGAGTCCTCCTTCTCACACCACTCACGAACTCTCATACCAATCCCCGTCTACTGAAGCGTAGCATTGAAATAAATGACGTTCCCGGGCTTGGTAACAGGGGTGTGGGTTCCTACCTCATGCTTCTACTCAACTGCTAGATTCAATATACTACTGGAGGAAATGGTGAAATGGTGACACTAAATGCAATAAAACATAGGTATGAAAATATGGTCAAAGTGAACTTGCCTGGTAAGTTGATGATGATATTAACGTTCTCGGAAACTTGATAGAACTATTCGTCTCTCCGAGAAAATCTATATAGTTAAACATTGCATGCACATAAGCAAACAATTCTTGCAAACAATATTATCAATCAAAACAACAATCAAAAGCAATAAATAAAACAATAATGAAATCAAAGAAAACGAAAGAAAACCTCAAGAGAAAACTAGAGAGAAAACCAACTCACACTGTATCAATCAACACTCTCATAACAACACTAAAATCATCTAAATAACTAATCAACAGCAAGGAAAAATAGAATTTAAAGAAAAACAACAGAAAATAATTTACTAAAGTATGAACTAGCAAAAAGATCTAATTTAACAACTATTAGAACTATATAATTAACACTAAAACAACTATAACAACCAAGCATCCATTAAAACAATACTAAACTATACTAAATAACTATAAAACTAATGTATTTCTAAATAACAGAAACAAAATTAAAATAACTTGAAGTGGCAAAAAGAATTACTTTGAAACTAATAAAACTATTTCTATCAACTATAATTATGATCTAAGCAAACTAATACAAAGAAACAGTGGCTAAATACTAATAATTAATTATAAAAACTTATCTACTATAGACTAACAGAAGCATATAACAACATGTAAAAATCTACAAAAAGATCTAACTAAAAATAATTAAAAACAATAACTAAATGACTAAAATGACTATATAAGCAAAACAGTACTGTTTTGGCTAAAAACCTAATTTAAAATATACTAAAAATACCCAAATTACATCTATTGATAAACAAGCTCACAAGTGACCAGTAGCAAAAAGAAACACTCAAAAATCTATTCTGGAATTCAAACTAGAGCCAAAATAGTGTTTTGAACAAAATTCAGCAAATTCAAATTTAAATTTCTCAAATTTGAAATCCAAGTGCACCATCAGAAACTTTATAAAATTTGTAATATAATGCAAAAAGAATCACTCAATTTGGATTAAAAACATAAAAGATATTCAATTTCTAAAAACAGAACTATTTCTGTAAAATAAAACAAAAACAGAAAAGAAAAACTATACGCAACGGACAGGGGTACACGTGGCGTGTTCTGATTGGCTAGGGGGCGTGCGTGCTAGCGCTAAATGAGCGGACGGCCGAACAATAACAGAAAACGCTTCGGCGTTTTATAAAACTAAGCGGATCTACGGTTGCCGTTGGATCTAGATCGGAGGATGGCGGGGGTGTCCGATCGGAGAGAGAGAAGCGGGCAAGCGTTACCGAAGACGAAGACAGCGATGGTGGCTCGGACGTCGACGGTGACGACGTTCCAGAGGGCACCAGCAGTGGTGGCGGTGTCCAGTCAACCCAGCGCTTCACGCCGCGTTCGTGGGTGGTCGAGGTGGAGCTCGGGGACGACGGAGGCGAACGGCGGCGAGCTCGAAGCGGAGACAGCATCGGGTGGTCGTCGGCTACGACATTCTGGTGGCGCTGCAACTCGGGCTAGTGCACAGGGAGGTGCGGTGGACTGTGGCGAGGCGAGTGGTGGAGGCGGAGGGGCGAGGGGGCGAGGGAGGTGACGGCGAGGCAACAATGGCACGGCGGCTTGCGGTGGATTCCGGCGAGGAAGTATGGCGAGGACAGAGGGGCTTAGGAGGTGTTCAGGGGCGGAACGGGACGAGGGTGTTGGCCTTTTATAGGCGGGGAGCCGTGGGGATGGGGCGGCAAGGAGATTCGGCCGATCCCGAGAGGGATTCGGTGCCGCGGTGGAGCGCCGGCGAGGTAAGGAAGGAGTAGGAAGAAAGGCAGGTGGGGATTCGGATCGGGCAGTGGGCCCCACCTGTCAGCGAGCGAAAAACGTATAAGGAAAGGGCGGGCGACCGATTTCGGAGGGATTCGGGTGCGCGTGTGAGTGAAATGGGCTGGCCTGCTACTGTGGGTTGACTGGCTTCGGCCATTTTTTTATTTTAAACAAGCAATGAGAAAGAAAAAAAAATAAAAACTTTATATAGACATATTATATATCAAAATGACCAGAAAAAGATTTCCAACAACATGAACTATTTTCCAAGTTCAAATAAAATTCAGACAAAATTAAACAATTCAAACAGTGCTGCTATTGCATTAAAAATGCAAATAAAAATATTTTAAAATACCAAAATACTTTCAAATTCATTTTTTACCATTTTTCTATTGAAGGGAATCATTTTACCCTATTTCCCATATATTTTATTTTTGGAGAAAAACAATTTGATAAAACCCTCAAATGAGTTTGAATTTGAATTTCAAATCATTTGGAATTCTTTTCTGATTTTAAATAACCAAGTATATTTCAAATACCCCTGAATATTTGAAGAGTCATGCTACTTCTCTCTTTTGAATATTTCCAGAGGTTTTGAAATTTGAAAATTCAAATAACTCCAATTTGAAAGTGGCTTTCAAAATAATTACAGAAGACTTTCAAATTGATTTCTATAAACTTTCAACTCATATTTCATATAATTGGAAGAAGTCATTTTATCCTCTCTTATGAAAATCATTGAGTTGCATAAAGTCTCTGGTTTGAAAATATATTTCAAATGAAATTCAAATCATTTTCAAATCCCCTTTCATTTCTTTAAATGGAAGAAGTCATATCATCTTCATTCTAGGGTTTTGTGATGAAATGAATTTGAATTTTCAGGGATTAAAAGCAAAGTGAAAGTTTTGGGAAAGTCATTTCATTCCCCCTCATTTAACTTTCAAAAAGTTTCAAATTTCACTCACTTTCAATCATTCAATCAAACAGACAATCAAACAATCAATCCTATTTATTTAATTAATATAACATTCCAAAATTTAGAATTTTGGGATGTTACAAACATTGCTATCATGAGACTCTCAAAAAGATATAAGTGAAGCATGAGAGTGCAACTATTTCTTTAAAATATAACCAGTGTCGTGCTCTAAAAGATATAAGTGAAGCACTAGAGCAATGATACGTCTCCAACGTATCTATAATTTTGATTGTTCCATGCTATTATAGTATCAATCTTGGATGTTTTTTATGTAATTGTATGTAATTATATATCATTTTTTGGGACTAACCTATTAACCTAGTGCCCAGTGCGAGTTGCTGTTTTCTGCTTGTTTTTGGCTTTTCAGAGAAACAGTACCAAATGAAGTCCAAATGCCACGAAACTTTTTGGAGATTTTTTTCTAGACAAAAGAAACCTTGGAAGCTTCGGAAGGAGGCCAGAAGCCTCACGGAGGCTCCACAAGGCACTAGGGGGCGCCCCAGGGGGGCGCGCCGTGCTGCCTTGCGGGGCCCACGTGACTCCATTTGACATAATTCCACTTCTATAAATTCACAAATATTGGGAAACCCCCAGAGAGCCAGAAGAAATAACCTTTCTGTGTGCAGGTGCATTCTACCAGAGTTTTGCTTGGTTCTCCTGCTGGATTGATAACCTTGGTTCTTAACTGAGGGAAATACTTATCTCTACTGTACTGCATCATCCTCTCCTCTTCGGGGAAATACCAGCGCAGACTACAAGTAGCAAGAAGGATTTCTGGCACCGTTGCCGGGGAGACATCATCAAAATTACCAAGTACCTTCGCACAAATTATCATTCACTTGCATTTACTTTATTTATCTTTTATTTGCATTTTCCTCTCGTTTTCATCTCCCCCACTTCTAATTTTTTTTTTTTACAAAAACACGAAAATATTTTAGTTGCTAGTTTGCCCGCTTTGCTTGAAGTTGTCACCATGTCTAATTTTGTTATTGAAAAAGATAAGGATGCTAAAATTCCTAAGATAGAAATTCCCTCAAATTTGGACTCAAAATTTTTTGTAGTAGGGAGTGGAAATGTCATAGGGAAAAACGTTATTCAAGAGTTCTTTAATTGCATGGGAACTTTGGTTTATAATGATACTCCAGTCCTTAAAAGAACCAATAGTTATGGGGAGGCTTTCTCCGCACTCATTCTTAAACTTGAAAGAACACTTATCCGTACTCATCCTACCTTGCAAAGGTTGATTTATGAGTTGCCGGTTATAAATAATCCCAAGGCTAAAAAGATAGCTACTCTTATCCTCATGAATGAGTTTGATTACATAATACGAGAAGCTAGAGATATCTTTGATTTCTATAATATGAGTCAAGAAAATCCTGTGATAGATAAAATTTTATATAATGAGGAATATATGTTGTGATATGTTTTTCATGATCGCCATGCCTTTGATGAAAATACTAAAAAGGAAGTTCCTCCCATACATATCATCCAACAAGTTTTCAATGGGATTAATCGCAAGTATGCTTGGATTGTAAAAGGGAACCAAGAGGGGTTTGAAGAAGGTAGCCTTAATAACCCTAGTATTTTGGTTGATGATGTGTTCCCTATTGTTTTTGAAAAACCTCCTGAAAATCCCACACCTAAGGATGACAACACTTGAAACTATTCATTATGCCTAGCTAGGGGCATAAAACGATAGCGCTTGTTGGGACGCAACCCAATGAATAAAACAAATTTTTGCTTTTACCTTATGTTTTTGTGTGTTTGCACAATTATAGCTTCTGTTATGATTGTGTTTTTATGTTTTAATTAGTGTTTGTGCCAAGTAATGCCTTTGGGATGATGTTGATGATAGTATAATTGATGTTGTTTGGAAACAGAAAGTTTTGCGTCCAGTGCTGGATTTTTAGTTCTGTACTGGTACATGAATTTTTTACGTTGTCCTAATTTTTCAGAATTTTTCGAGTTACACAAGTATGCATTTTAAATAGATCTTTACAGACTGTTCTATTTTAGACAGATTCTGTTTTTGTTGCATAGTTTGCTTATTTTGATGAATCTATGGATCGTATTGGGGGGTATTAGTCATGGAGAAGTTGGAGTACAGTAGCATTATGCCAATATGAAATATGAATCAATTTACTACAGTACCTAGAGTTAAAGATTTATTTGTTATACTAACGGATCTTCCGAGGTTTCTGTTGAGTTTTGTGTGCTGAAGTTTTCAAGTTTTGGGTGAGACTACGATGGATAAAGGAATAAGGATCGACAAGAGCCTAAGCTTGGGGATGCCCAAGGCACCCCAAGGTAATATTCAAGGAAGACTCAAGCTTCTAAGCTTGGGGATGCCCCGGAAGGCATCCCCTCTTTCGTCTACAATCTATCGGTAACTCACTTGGAGCTATATTTTTATTCATCACATGATATGTGTTTTACTTGGAGCGTCTTGTGAAATAGTTTATTTGCTTTTTTTTGCTTTTTAGTTTGTCACAATCATCTTTTCTGAACACACCTTTCTGAGAGTGACACATATTATTCGTGATTTGTTAGAATACTCTATGTGCTTCACTTATATTTTTTGAGCTAGGCAGTTGCTCTAGTGCTTCACTTATATCTTTTAGAGCACGGCGGTGGTTATATTTTAAAGAAATAGTTGCACTCTCATGCTTCACTTATATCTTTTTAAGAGTCTCATGATAGCAATGGTAATATGCATGGGTTATGAATTTGGTCCTGATATGATAGGTATTCAAGAGGGATATAATAAAAACTTTCATGTAGATCACTGAATATGATAAATTTGATTCCTTGCAATAGTTTTACGATATTAAGATGGTAATATGTGGGAGGTACTAGTAGATAATTGTGATTTAGTAAGAATAATTGTGTTAAGGTTTGTGATTCCCGAAGCATGCACGTATGGTCTGTCATTATGCTAAGAAGTTCGAGCATGAATTATTATTGATTGTCTTCCTTTGTGTGGCGGTCGGGGGCGCGCGATGGTTAACTCCTACAAACCGCCCCCCTAGGAGCATGCGTAGTAGTACTTTCTTCGAGGGCTAATAAACTTTCGCAATAAGTATGTGAGTTCTTTATGACTATTGTGAGTCCATGGATCATACGCACTCTCACCCTTCCGCAATTTGCTAGCCTCTTCGGTACCGTGCATTGCCCTTTCTCACATCGAGAGTTCGTGCAAACTTTGCCGGTGCATCCAAACCCCGTGATATAATACGCTCTATCACACATAAGCCTCCTTATATCTTCCTCAAAACAGCCACCATACCTACCTATCATGGCATTTCCATAGCCATTCCGAGATATATTGCCATGCAACTTCCACCGTTCCGTTTTTTATGACATACATCATCATTGCCATATTGCATGATCATATAGCTGACATAGTATTTGTGGCTCAGCCACCGTTCATCATTTTTATACATGTTACGCTAGCATCATTGCACATCCTGGTACACTGCCAGAGGCATTCATATAGAGTCATACTTTTGTTCTAGTATCGAGTTGTAATGTTGAGTTGTAAGTAAATAGAAGTGTGATGATCATCATTATTAGAGCATTGTCCCAGTGAGGTAAGAATGATGGAGACTAATGAGTCCTCGAAAAAGTGGGGATGAGGTCCATGAGATCGTTCTAAACTAAAAAATAAAAAGAGAAAAGAAGAAAAAAAAGAGAAAAAAAAAGAAAAGAAAAAAGAGAAAGAAAAAAAAAGAGAAAGAAAAAAAATGAGAGAAAAAGAGAGAAGGGGCAATGTTACTATCCCTTTTCCACACTTGTGCTTCAGAGTAGCACCATGTTTTTCATATAGAGAGTCTCCTGTTTTGTCACTTTCATATACTAGTGGGAATTTTTCATTATAGAACTTGGCTTGTATATTCCGATGACGGGCTTCCTCAAATGCCCGAGGTCTTCATGAGAAAGCAAGTTGGATGCACACCCAGTTAGTTTTCATGTTGAGCTTTCATACACTTATAGCTCCTAGTGCATCCGTTGCATGGCAATCCCTACTCCTTGCATTGACATCAATTGATGGGCATCTCCATAGCCCGTTGATTAGCCTCGTCGATGTGAGACTTTTTCCATTTTTTGACTTCTCCTATTTATCCCTATCACCATATTCTATTCCACCCATAGTGCTATATCCATGGCTTGCCCTCATGTATTACGTGGGAGTCAAAAAAGCTGAAGTGCGTTAAAAAGTATGAACCAATTGCTTGGCTAAAACCGGGGTAGTGCATGATAAATACTTTCTGTGAAGAAGATGGAGCATGACAGGATTGTATGATTTTGTAGGGATAACATTCTTTAGCATGATTATTTTAAAAGACATGATTGTTTATTAGTATGCCTGAGTATTGATGTCTTTATATCAAATTACAGACTATTGCTTTGAATCACTTGGATCTTATTATTCATACCGTAAGAGAGAGATTACATGATGAAACATGATATGTAGCATTCCACATCAAAATTTTGTTTTTATCATTTACCTACTCGAGGATGAGCAGGAATTAAGCTTGGGGATGCTTGATACGTCTCCAACGTATCTATAATTTTTTATTGTTCCATGCTATTATAGTATCAATCTTGGATGTTTTTATATGCAATTGTATGCAATTATATATCATTTTTTGGGACTAACCTATTAACCTAGTGCCAGTGCCAGTTGCTGTTTTCTGCTTGTTTTTGGCTTTTCAGAGAAACAGTACCAAATGAAGTCCAAATGCCACGAAACTTTTTAGAGATTTTTTTTCTGGACAAAAGAAACCTTGGAAGCTTCGGGAGGAGGCCATAAGCCTCACGGAGGCTCCACAAGGCACTAGGGCGCGCCCCAGGGGGGCGCCGTGCTACCTTGTGGGGCCCACGTGACTCCGTTTGACCTAATTCCACTTCTATAAATTCACAAATATTGGGAAACCCCTAGAGAACCAGAAGAAATAACCTTTCCACCGCCGCCAGCCTCTGTTCTTCCGTGATCCCATCTGGAGGCCTTTTCCGGTACTCTGCGGAGGGGGAATCGATCATGGAGGGCTTCTACATCAACCTTGCTGCCCTTCTGATGATGTGTGAGTAGTTTACCACAGACCTACGGGTCCATAGCTAGTAGCTAGATGGCTTCTTCTCTCTCTTTGATCTTCAATACAATGTTGTCCTTGATGTTCTTGGAGTTCTATCCGATGTAATCTTCTTTTGCGGTGTGTTTGTTGGGATCCGATGAATTGTGAGTTTATGATCAGATTATTCATGAGAAATATTTGAGTCTTCTCTAAACTCTTTTATGCATGATTGTTATAGCTTTGTATTTCTCTCCGATCTATCGGTTTAGTTTGGCCTACTAGATTGATATATCTTGCAATGGGAGAGGTGCTTTGTGATGGGTTCAATCTTGCGGTGCTCAATCACAGTGACAGAAGGGGACATGACACGTATTTGTATTGTTGCCATTAAGGATAAAATGATGGGGTTTATTCATATTGCTTGAATTTTCTTCTCTACATCATGTCATCTTGCTTAAGGCGTTACTCTGTTTCATACTTAATACCCTAGATGCATGCTGGATAGCGGTCGATGGGTGGAGTAATAGTAGTAGATGCAGGCAGGAGACGGTCTACTTGTCTTGGACATGATGCCTATATACAAGAACATTGCCATGAATCCGTCATAATTATTTGCTATTCTGTCAAATGCCCAACAGTAATTTCTTTACCCACCGTATGTTTCTGCGCTCGAGAGAGAAGCCTGTAGTGAAAACTATGGCCCCCGGGTCTATCTTTATCATATAAAAAACAAAAAAATACCTTGTTACAATTTATTTACTTTTATTTTAATTAGTATTTTAGTTTAGCTATTTACCTCTATAAGATTTAATCCTTGCAAGTAACCGCTAAGAGGATTGACAACCCCCTTATTTGCGTTGGGTGCAAGTGTTTGCTCTTCTGTGTGCAGGTGCGTTCTAACAGAGTTTTGCTTGGTTCTCCTACTGGATTGATAACCTTGGTTCTTAACTGAGGGAAATACTTATCTCTACTATACTGCATCATCCTCTCCTCTTCGGGGAAATACCAACGCAGACTACAAGTAGCTAGCAACTGCCTAGCTCAAAAGATATAAGTGAAGTACATAGAGTATTCTAACAAATCACGAATAATGTGTGTCCCTCTCAAAAAGGTGTGTTCAACAAAGATGATTGTGACAAACTAAAAAGCAAATAAACTATATCACAAGATGCTCCATGTAAAACACATATCATGTGGTGAATAAAAATATAGCTCCAAGTGAGTTACCGATATATTGTAGACGAAAGAGGGGATGCCTTCCGGGGCATCCCCAAGCTTAGACGCTTAAGTCTTCCTTGAATATTACCTTGGGGTGCCTTAAGCATCCCCAAGCTTAGGCTCTTGCCGCTCCTTATTCCTTTATCCATCGTAGCCTCACCCAAAACTTGAAAACTTCAGCACACAAAACTCAACAGAAACCTCGTGAGATCCGTTAGTATAACAAACAAATCTTAAACTTTAGGTGCTTTTATAAATTCATTCAAATTTAATATTGGCATAATTCTACTATAATCCAACTTCTCCATGACTCACCCCCCCCCCCCCCCCCCGATACGATCCATAGATTCATCAAAATAAGCAAACTATGCAACAAAAACAGAATTTGTCTAAAACAGAACAGTCTATAAAGATCTGAATTATGGTCATACTTCTATAACTCCAATTTTTTTGAAAACTTAGGAAAACGTGGGAAATTTATATTCCAATATTGTGTAAAAAATTCAGAAGGTTCTGACACTCCAGCAAAAATTTGAAATACCAGTACTGGACGCAAAAGTTTCTGTTTTCCAGCAGCATCTATCATACTATCTTCCAAATCACCCCGAAGGCATTACTTGGCACAAACACTAATTTAAACATAAAAATACAATCAAAACAGAAGCTATGATTTTGCAAACACTCAAAAACTTATTTTATTCACTGGGTTGTCTCCCAGCAAGCTCTTTCTTTATAGCCATTAAGATAGTCTTGAGATTTCAATGATGCTCTCATGAGAGATAATAATAGAAACACAAAGAGAGCATCATGAAGTATATGAAAAACACACTTAAGTCTAACATACTTCCTATGCATAGGCATTTTATAATAGAACAAATTATCAAGACAAGCAATCTCTAGCATATGCAAGGAAGAAGAACGGAGCATTAACAATTTGAACTTCAAGAGAGGTAATTGAGTAACATGAAAATTTCTACAACCATATTTACCTCTCTCATAATAATTACATGTAGGGTCATAATCAAATTCAACAATATAGGTATCATATAAATTTTATCTTCATGATCCACATGCACAAAAGTTTTATAATCTTCCAAGATAGTGGGATTAACATCAACTAAAGTCATGACCTCTCCAACCCCACTTTTATCCAAAAATTCATAAGATTGATAATTCTCCAAAGTAGTGGGATCATTATTACCTAAAGTTGACGCTCTTCCAAACCCACTTTTAATAGTATTGCAAACATTATTATCAATAACATATTTGTAACACCCCAAAAATTTAACCATGTTTTGTTAATTAAAATTTTGCCAGGAAATTAAAAATTTTCTTTCTGGATTTTCTTGTGATCTCAGAGCCACTCCTTTTGTCTGAATTTCAAAAATTCTTCTGTTCTATCTGAAAACTTTTGAATATTGTTGTGTGGCTTGAGTGTTTTATTTAATCATTTTATTGCATTCATTAAAACCAGTGGAATAATTTTTAAAATAAAATTTGTCAAGATTTAATTCATTTAATAGCATTTTACCCCTTTTAAGAGCCTCATTTGCACTATAACTATTTTATAACTCCATTTATAAATTCCACAAAAAAATTTAGATGGCATGTGATGTCCCTGGATCACTTTTATGCAAAAACCCAGCTTGGTGTTTTGTAAATTTTGAGCTCCACTTCAAGCTTTCAAATCTGGTTCAGTTTGTAGTTTGCACTGCAATCTATTTAAATATCTCTTTAAAAATTCCATAAAAATTTGGGGATGTCAGTAGAGGTATATGACTCATGTTTATGCAAAAATCTATTTGGGTTCTTTGAAAATTTTGAGCAAACCATCCTCATTTACATTCTGGTCCAGTTTGGCAGTTTGTACTGCAACCCTATTTTATTTTGCCTAAATTGCCTTGGGATTTTTCATGATTGCAGTAAACCCTACCAAAATCTTAAGTCCAAGAGTTTGGGATCATTGCAGTGTTTTAAGGCCATGCAATAATGCACTCTAGTTTCTGTCCAGAAATGGTTTTCTCAAAAACTTGCACTAACAACTTTTTGCTTTTGCCAAACTAAGTCTACCACCCTAGTGTGCATCTAAAGAGACCATGATCTGGTAATTTTGGTGGCCATAGAAGATCCCTAGATGGCCATGACATTTTGTCAAGCACCTGTTGTGCATGTCCAGTTTTGGCATGGTTTTATTATTGCATTGGGAAGTTGCCTTCCAGGCCAAACCAGCATGTCCACTAGAGCTTTAGCAAACCACCCAGCCATCCTGTTAATTTGCAGCTCCACCCAAGCCTCCTGGCTAGCGCTGGCATTTCGTCGAACGCCTGGCGTGCGTGCTCTGGGCGCGGCCAGAGCGCACGTTTTGCTCGTGCTGCTCCCGAGCCGCCACGACCAGCTACCGCCTCCCCCGCTCGTTCCATTCATCTCCTCTGTCTCCTGGTTCTGCCGCGACGCGCCAAGACCCTGCCAGCCTTCCCCTCTGTAGCTCGTCGCCGTCCCCGCAAGCAGCCACTGCCGCCGCCAGAGCCTGCCATGACCGGCGCCGTCTGAGCCACCGCAGCGTGCCAGCTCGCTCCATTGTGCAGTGGTGAGTTCGTCTGGATGTGCCGACCAGCTCCAATTGCCGCCACGTCGCCTGCTAGCAACAGAACGGCGGTTCGCTGGCGTTCTTATCCACAGCCGCGGGAAACCGACCTCCCTGGGCTATAAATAGCCCCCCCAGGTCCCCGTGAGCTCGTCAGCGCCATGAGAGAAGCAGAACGAAGCCTCCCCTAGCTCCAATTTAGCCGGAAGCCACCGTCTTCACCAACTCCGGCAGCTTCGGCCGCCGCCGCTTTCCGGTTAAATCCGAGCAAGCCAGAGCATCCCCCTCCTCATTCTTGCCGCCGTTAGCTTCCCCTCTGCCCCGCGAAGCCACCCCGCCTCTCAAATTCGATCGGGAGCCACCGTAGCCCGAGCTCCCAATTGCTCCCGAAGCCGCCGTCCGCCATGGATGAAGGGGTGCTCACCCCCGAACTCCCCGGCGATCCTTTTGCTCTCCAGAGGATGGGGCCCTTCCTCCTGAGCACGCTGGTGTGCACAGCTCCGGGAGAGGTGCCTCCTAGCGCCGGCAATCGTCGCCGGAGTCGGCCTCTGCCTCTGGCCAGGAGCGCGCGAGAGGTGGGAGGCAAACCCGACAGGTGGGCCCCACCTGTCGGTGTCTCAACCCAGCCGCCAGTGGCGCAACCCGGCTGATGCGTTTTCCCCCTGGAGAGGCGTATTCCTGTAAGTGCGCAACTGTTTTCGGAAAGCGTAAAACCCCCGAAGTGCGTCTCCCCTTCTCTGGAAACGTATTCCGAGCCGATGTGTTTTCCTTTTTCTGGATTTTATTAAATCAAAATTTTGACCAGACTTTGACTGGCTATATCTTTTAAAATAAAACCCCAAATGAACTGATTCTTTTTCCTACCTCTCTCAAATTTCATCTAGTTTATTTTCATATTTATTTGAAAATTTTCCAAGACAACTTTTTGTACTGTTTTTGAATTGCGTTTTGATTCAGATATTTTTCAAAATAGGAAATGGAGAGAGAAGAAAAACTTTCAAGAGTTTTGTGATGCACCCTACCTCTCCCCACATTAAAGGCAAGCATCCTGAACCCTGGTGTAGTAATTGTGGTGAAATGTTTGGTGTGACAAATGAAACTATACACACATGACGTGCGCGTTATTTCATGTGAAGGTGTGATCATGCTTGCAATACATGATAATGATTCTTGCTATTAAAGTTGAGATGCTTGTGACAGTAGTCACCACCTTGTGCCACCCCTGCCTACCGGAAGGAATCCAGGATAAGTCTCTGTCTTGGGTAGACATGAGCTTGGTGCTGACATCTCGTTGGAGCGAGAATGGTCAGTGAGGCATGATGGGATGAGATAACTGGTGATTCTGCCCAAGAGTGTGGAAAAATATTTGTTGTGCTAACCATGCAGGGAACACATAAGCCTCCTGAGTCAACCATAGATCGAATCTTGTTCCAGTAACCCCCATACTTCTTTCGTACTACCACTCGTCCCTGCCGCAGGTAGGGTACGGTCCAGTAAGTTGTCAACCCCTTTCTTAGCACACACCGTACAGAGAGGCCATGGTGGAAGATACCGGCTGCAGCCGGTAGGCATGCCACCTGGTCCGGGGGCATGGGTGTTTCCGGTTGGGACCGAGAGGGGGGCACCCCTTAGAGCGCGCAATATAAATTTGATCCCATGCTAATCGAGGTTGGAGCCTCCCCACTTAGAGTTTTGCTTAACGAGTGTCATGGGTGATTCCAGACACCGGTAAGTTAAGCTGGTGTGTGCGGGTCAGGTGTGTTGTCAATTCAAAGACCGTAAACGGAATTAGTCCCGATGGACTAAGGAAATCCCTTACTCGTGGGTAAAGAGTACACCCTCTGCAAAGTTTATATCTATTCGAATAGCCGTGTCCGCGGTTAAGGACTACAGTCTGGGATGGGCCAAGTGTCGGTCTTAGTGTCGGTCTTCGGAGGAAAACTTCTAAACCGGAATATTGATCATGATGTGTGAGGAATGATGATTATGATTATTATTATGGACTAACCGATTATATTGTCTATTTATTGAGTATCCTTGGGATGGTTCTACCTCCTGGATACTCATGTATTTATTTTCCTTATAAGCCCTTTATGGGGCGTCGCTCAGACGCCCGACTGTGGCATGCCTGTTATTTATTTTCCTTATAAGCCCTTTATGCGGCGTCGCTCAGACGCCCGACTGTGGCATGCCTGTTATTTATTTTCCTTATAAGCCCTTTATGCGGCATCGCTCAGACGCCCGACTGTGGCATGCTTGTTATTTCTTTTCCTTATAAGCCCTTTATGTGGTGTCGCTCAGACGCCCGACTGTGGCATGCTTGTTATTTATTTTCCTTATAAGCCCTTTATGTGGTGTCGCTCAGACGCCCGACTGTGGCATGCTTGTTATTTATTTTCCTTATAAGCCCTTTATGTGGTGTCGCTCAGACGCCCGACTGTGGCATGCCTTATATTATTATCCTTTCGAGGCGTCGCTTCAGACACCCGATCGGTTTATTTTATTTTTATTCTCTGATTGCTTATTCCTGTTTAATATGAATGACCTGGTTGCGTGCATCATGAATTTTATTTTGAGACTGACTAAGCGATCGTGGATTGTTTCAGTACATGTTTATCACCTGCTATATTGTACCTGTTTTCACGATGTTTGCGAGTACATTCAAAGTACTCACTGGCTTGTCCCTGGCTATTGTCTTGGCCAGATTTCTTGTTTGGAGAAGAGCGCAACGACGACAGCCCGGAACCTAGGCATGAAGATAGCAGCCGCGCGAAGATAGGAGTTATCCAGGTCAGCTGTTCCTGTGGGAAATGGAGTCCCATAGACGCTGATGATCCGCAAACCGCTTCCGCCATCAACCACTAGAAAGCTTTATTTTGTACTCATAGACCAAAATGGTCTTGTACTTCATATTTTTGTAATTTTGCTTGGAATTTCTGTATCAAGATTGTGTCTCATCAGCTAACAGTAATCCTGGGGCTGGTGAGCACAAGGGCCATTTACTGGGAGTTAATATCCTGGAAAACCGGTCCTGACAACCTTGGTATCAGAGCAAGGCTGACCATTGGCTAATCCTATCTTAGCCGGGTCAAGAAAACCTACGTTAAACCACCCACCAGACCTTAACCCCACCACAGCCAAGCCTATCCTACCCGATAGCCCACACAGTGACCCCGACAGCTTTTGGCAGTCGGTGCCCAACCTATCTGCCTAGCCCATCGATCACACGCCCGTGATCGACACCTGAGTTGTCCCATTCGCAAGCGTGCGAAGGAAGACTCCGTTTTCTTTATATAAAGGGAACGTTTGCCCCAACCGACAACCACAGTAATACGTCGCATTTTGCGATATATATAGCTGTGGCATTGCGCTCGACCACCTTATAGCAGAACCGACTATTAATATTGCCCACACACCGCAATATGTCACCCAGCCCAGATGCTATACTTGAGGCCACTCCGTGATCTCACCAAGCATCCCTCACCTTGTGCACTGCCTTCACCTTGGGATTCATATAATGACCCCAGATGCAACCCCGAGGGATTTTATTAGAATAATTGTGGGATTTTTTTTCCACACCCTTGCTGTGATAAACCCAAGCCGCCATTAGCAGACCCCTGAGGCCAGACTAAGAGAGACACATCTTGTGAGTCCTCCATCCGCTCCCCAGTAGACGAAGGATATATTCCACTGCCGGGAATAATTACTCATGAACTATAGTTTGTTACCTGAACCGTCAGCGCCTTAGTTGTATTAGTTTGTGTAGCTTTTGACTGCTTGTTGTGATATCTGTACTATGTTTTAAAACTTTCTGTATGAGTTTATTTTGTTGGTTGCAGTTGTTTGCTGTGATTTGAAAAAAATCGATTGTAGCAAATTTCATAATAAGATTTTTCTTAAAAGACCACTGCGATGAAGAATGTTTTCCCCAACAAAAATCTGAGTTGCATGCCCTCGCGTTATACGACTCACAGACCACGTACACATAATACAGGACCGCGCGCGCTTTTATCACCTAATCAATCACCTCACTATTATACCACAGCTACACATTAGTCAGCGATTTTACTGTGACCCGTCCTATCGTGTGTGTGTGGTATAATTGTTTTTCTTGTTATGATTGCCGTGCGGTACGAATGATGTTTTTGCAAAATACGTCATTTAGCAAATCTCGAGGACGAGATTTTTCTTAAGGGGGGTAGTGTTGTAACACCCCAAAAATTTAACCATGTTTTGTTAATTAAAATTTTGCCAGGAAATTAAAATTTTTCTTTCTGGATTTTCTTGTGATCTCAGAGCCACTCCTTTTGTCTGAATTTCAAAAATTCTTCTGTTCTATCTGAAAACTTTTGAATATTGTTGTGTGGCTTGAGTGTTTTATTTAATCATTTTATTGCATTCATTAAAACCAGTGGAATAATTTTTAAAATAAAATTTGTCAAGATTTAATTCATTTAATAGCATTTTATCCCTTTTAAGAGCCTCATTTGCACTACAACTATTTTATAACTCCATTTATAAATTCCACAAAAATTTGTAGATGGCATGTGATGTCCCTGGATCACTTTTATGCAAAAACCCAGCTTGGTGTTTTGTAAATTTTGAGCTCCACTTCAAGCTTTCAAATCTGGTTCAGTTTGTAGTTTGCACTGCAATCTATTTAAATATCTCTTTAAAAATTCCATAAAAATTTGGGGATGTCAGTAGAGGTATATGACTCATGTTTATGCAAAAATCCATTTGGGTTCTTTGAAAATTTTGAGCAAACCATCCACATTTGCATTCTGGTCCAGTTTGGCAGTTTGTACTGCAACCCTATTTTATTTTGCCTAAATTGCCTTGGGGTTTTTCATGATTGCAGTAAACCCTACCAAAATCTTAAGTCCAAGAGTTTGGGATCATTGCAGTGTTTTAAGGCCATGCAATAATGCACTCTAGTTTCTGTCGAGAAATGGTTTTCTCAAAAACTTGCACTAACAACTTTTTGCTTTTGCCAAACTAAGTCTACCACCCTAGTGTGCATCTAAAGAGACCATGATCTGGTAATTTTGGTGGCCATAGCAGATCCCTAGATGGCCATGACATTTTGTCAAGCACCTGTAATGCATGTCCAGTTTTGGCATGGTTTTATTATTGCATTGGGAAGTTGCCTTCCAGGCCAAACCAGCATGTCCACTAGAGCTTTAGCAAACCACCCAGCCATCCTGTTAATTTGCAGCTCCACCCAAGCCTCCTGGCTAGCGCTGGCATTTCGTCGAACGCCTGGCGTGCATGCTCTGGGCGCGGCCAGAGCGCACGTTTTGCTCGTGCTGCTCCCGAGCCGCCGCGACCAACTGCCGCCTCCCCCGCTCGTTCCATTCATCTCCTATGTCTCCTGGCTCTGCCGCGACGCGCCAAGACTCTGCCAGCCTTCCCCTCTGTAGCTCGTCGCCGTCCCCGCAAGCAGCCACTGCTGCCGCCAGAGCCTGCCATGGCCGGCGCCGTCCGAGCCACCGCAGCGCGCCAGCTCGCTCCATTGTGCAGTGGTGAGTTCGTCTGGATGTGCCGACCAGCTCCAATTGCCGCCACGTCGCCTGCTAGCAACAGAACGGCGGTTCGCCGGCGTTCTTATCCACAGCCGCGGGAAACCGACCTCCCCGGGCTATAAATAGCCCCCCCAGGTCCCCGTGAGCTCGTCAGCGCCATGAGAGAAGCAGAACGAAGCCTCCCCTAGCTCCAATTTAGCCGGAAGCCACCGTCTTCCCGAACTCCGGCAGCTTCGGCCGCCGCCGCTTTCCGGTTAAATCCGAGCAAGCCAGAGCGTCCCCCTCCTCATTCTTGCCGCCGTTAGCTTCCCCTCTGCCCCGCGAAGCCACCTCGCCTCTCAAATTCGATCGGGAGCCACCGTAGCCCGAGCTCCCAATTGCTCCCGAAGCCGCCGTCCGCCATGGATGAAGGGGTGCTCACCCCCGAACTCCCCGGCGATCCTTTTGCTCTCCAGAGGATGGGGCCCTTCTTCCTGAGCACGCCGGTGTGCACAGCTCCGGGAGAGGTGCCTCCTAGCGCCGGCAATCGTCGCCGGAGTCGGCCTCTGCCTCTGGCCAGGAGCGCGCGAGAGGTGGGAGGCAAACCCGATAGGTGGGCCCCACCTGTCGGTGTCTCAACCCAGCCGCCAGTGGCGCAACCCGGCTGATGCGTTTTCCCCCTGGAGAGGCGTATTCCTGTAAGTGCGCAACTATTTTCGGAAAGCGTAAAACCCCCGAAGTGCGTCTCCCCTTCTCTGGAAACGTATTCCGAGCCGATGTGTTTTCCTTTTTCTGGATTTTATTAAATCAAAATTTTGACCAGACTTTGACTGGCTATATCTTTTAAAATAAAACCCCAAATGAATTGATTCTTTTTCCTACCTCTCTCAAATTTCATCTAGTTTATTTTCATATTTATTTGAAAATTTTCCAAGACAACTTTTTGTACTATTTTGAATTGCGTGTTGATTCAAATATTTTTCAAAATAGGAAACGGAGAGAGAAGAAAAACTTTCAAGAGTTTTGTGATGCACCCTACCTCTCCCCACATTAAAGGCAAGAATCCTGAACCTTGGTATAGTAATTGTGGTGAAATGTTTGGTGTGACAAATGAAACTATACACACATGACGTGCGCGTTATTTCATGTGAAGGTGTGATCATGCTTGCAATACATGATAATGATTCTTGCTATTAAAGTTGAGATGCTTGTGACAGTAGTCACCACCTTGTGCCACCCCTGCCTACCGGAAGGAATCCAGGATAAGTCTCTATCTTGGGTAGACATGAGCTTGGTGTTGACATCTCGTTGGAGCGAGAATGGTCAGTGAGGCATGATGGGATGAGATAACTGCTGATTCTGCCCAAGAGTGTGGAAAAATATTTGTTGTGCTAACCATGCAGGGAACACATAAGCCTCCTGAGTCGACCATAGATCGAATCTTGTTCCAGTAACCCCCATACTTCTTTCGTACTACCACTCGTCCCTGCCGCAGGTAGGGTACGGTCCAGTAAGTTGTCAACCCCTTTCTTAGCACACACCGTACAGAGAGGCCATGGTGGAAGATACCGGCTGCAGCCGGTAGGCATGCCACCTGGTCCGGGGGCATGGGTGTTTCCGGTTGGGACCGAGAGGGGGGCACCCCTTAGAGCGCGCGATATAAATTTGATCCCATGCTAATCGAGGTTGGAGCCTCCCCACTTAGAGTTTTGCTTAACGAGTGTCATGGGTGATTCCAGACACCGGTAAGTTAAGCTGGTGTGTGCGGGTCAGGTGTGTTGTCAATTCAAAGACCGTAAACGGAATTAGTCCCGATGGACTAAGGAAATCCGTTACTCGTGGGTAAAGAGTACACCCTCTGCAGAGTTTATATCTATTCGAATAGCCGTGTCCGCGGTTAAGGACTACAGTCTGGGATGGGCCAAGTGTCGGTCTTAGTGTCGGTCTTCGGAGGAAAACTTCTAAACCGGAATATTGATCATGATGTGTGAGGAATGATGATTATGATTATTATTATGGACTAACCGATTATATTGTCTATTTATTGAGTATCCTTGGGATGGTTCTACCTCCTGGATACTCATGTATTTATTTTCCTTATAAGCCCTTTATGGGGCGTCCCTCAGACGCCCTACTGTGGCATGCCTGTTATTTATTTTCCTTATAAGCCCTTTATGCGGCGTCGCTCAGACGCCCGACTGTGGCATGCCTGTTATTTATTTTCCTTATAAGCCCTTTATGCGGCATCGCTCAGACGCCCGACTGTGGCATGCTTGTTATTTCTTTTCCTTATAAGCCCTTTATGTGGTGTCGCTCAGACGCCCGACTGTGGCATGCTTGTTATTTATTTTCCTTATAAGCCCTTTATGTGGTGTCGCTCAGACGCCCGACTGTGGCATGCTTGTTATTTATTTTCCTTATAAGCCCTTTATGTGGTGTCGCTCAGACGCCCGAATGTGGCATGCCTTATATTATTATCCTTTCGAGGCGTCGCTTCAGACACCCGATCGGTTTATTTTATTTTTATTCTCTGATTGCTTATTCCTGTTTAATATGAATGACCTGGTTGCGTGCATCATGAATTTTATTTTGAGACTGACTAAGCGATCGTGGATTGTTTCAGTACATGTTTATCACCTGCTATATTGTACCTGTTTTCATGATGTTTGCGAGTACATTCAAAGTACTCACTGGCTTGTCCCTGGCTATTGTCTTGGCCAGATTTCTTGTTTGGAGAAGAGCGCAACGACGACAGCCCGGAACCTAGGCATGAAGATAGCAGCCGCGCGAAGATAGGAGTTATCCAGGTCCGTTGTTCCTGTGGGAAATGGAGTCCCATAGACGCTGATGATCCGCAAACCGCTTCCGCCATCAACCACTAGAAACCTTTTTTTTCTACTCATAGACCAAAATGGTCTTGTACTTCATATTTTTGTAATTTCGCTTGGAATTTCTGTATCAAGATTGTGTCTCATCAGCTAACAGTAATCCTGGGGCTGGTGAGCACAAGGGCCATTTACTGGCAATTAATATTCTGGAAAACCGGTCCTGACAATATTCATCATGAGGCTTAAATAAATTTTCAAGATCATAAGAAGAATTATCACCCCAATCATGATCATTGCAATAAGTAGTGGACATAACAAAATTTTCATCCCCAAGCTTGTAGCTTTGCACATAATTAGCACGATTGACATTCATAGAATTTATAATAACATCATTGCAATCATGCTTTTCATTCAAGGAGCTATCAAGTATGGGTGCTATAGCAATAATTTCATTTTTAACATAAGGAACTATAGCAAGTTCATCTCTATAAGCATCATTAATATTGGCATCATGGCCATAAGAATAGCAAGCATCACATTCATCAACAGGGGATATTTCAATCGAATCAACGAAATCATAATTATCTATGGATTCATGCATATCATTATTTTCTTCCAAAGTAGCAGACATCCTTTCAATAAATTCATTGACATAGGTATTAGGAGCATAGTTTTCATAGCAATATTTAAGTATGTCAAAATTTTCAGATTTGTAGAGAGTAATATCATACTTTTCAATTAAAGAAGCAACTTCATAAGCACCCTTAAAAGCAACAAATTCTTCAATTTGTTCGATATCATAGTAACTATAAACACCCTTGGCATAAGAAGATAAGATTTCATTATCATTAAACTCACATAGGTAGGGAAGGTGTTTTTTAGGGTTCTTAGAGCAACAAGTAAAATCATAAATTTCACATAGATTCCAAGCATAGCATAGCAAAGTATTTATTTGATTCCATAAGAGTCTCCCTTTTTGAGACAAACGGTGACGCACAAAATGAGCATGCTCATCTAATGATTTTCCCTCAACTAAACTAGTTGGGGTTTCAGCACGAGCACAAATGGATCGAAGATGATCCAAGTAGAAAACCTTAAGGTGATCCATAGTATCTTAAATTTTTGTTTTACTTTCTGTTCTTGAGTGTTTGACATGAAGGCAATAAAAGCAAGCAAGCAAGCAAGCAAACAAGCAAATAAAATGTTTTTGTGTTTTTGTATAAAAAATTAGAAGTGGAGAAGATGAAAACAAGAAGCAAATGCAAATGAAAAGGTAAATAAAATAAATGCAAGTTATTGATAGTTTGTGCGAAGGTACTTGATAGATTTTGATGATGTCTCCCCGGCAACGGCGCTAGAAATTCTTCCTGCTACTTGTAGACTGCGTTGGTATTTCCCCGAAGAGGAGAGGATGATGCAGTATAGTAGAGATAAGTATTTCCCTTAGTTAAGAACCAAGGTTATCAATCCAGTAGGAGAACCAAGCAAGATCCAGTGAATATCACCTACACACACAAAAGCAAACACTTGCACCCAACGCGAATAAGAGGGTTGTCAATCCTCTTAGCGGTTACTTGCAAGGATTAAGTCTAATAGAGATAAATTGATAAAGTAAATTACAAAACTGAATAATAGTAAATAAATTGCAGCAAGGTATTTTTAGGTTTTTTATATGATAAAGATAGACCCGGGGGCATAGTTTTCACTAGAGGCTTCTCTCTCGAGCGCAGAAACATACGGTGGGTAAACAAATTACTGTTGGGCAATTGATAGAAAAGCAAATAATTATGACAGATTCTTGGCAAGGATCATGTATATAGGCATCACGTCCGAGACAAGTAAACCGACTCCTGCCTGCATCTACTACTATTACTCCACTCATCGACCGCTATCCAGCATGCATGTAGAGTATTAAGTTAATAAAAACAGAGTAACGCCTTAAGCAATATGACATGATGTAGAGAAGCAAATTCAAGCAATATGAATAAACCCCATCTTTTTATCCTTAATGGCAACAATACAAATACATGTCATGTCTGTTTCTGTCACTGGGATTGAGCACCGCAAGATTGAACCCATCACAAAGCACCTCTCCCATTGCAAGATAAACCAATCTAGTTGGCCAAACCAAATCGATAGATCAGAGAGAAATACAAAGCTATGTTTAATCATGCATAAAAGAGTTCAGAGAAGACTCAAATATTTCTCATGAATAATCTGATCATAAACTCACGATTCATCGGATCCCGACAAACACACCGCAAAAGAAGATTACATCGGATAGAACTCCAAGAACATCAAGGAGAACATGGTATTGAAGATCAAAGAGAGAGAAGAAGCCATCTAGCTACTAGCTATGGACCCGTAGGTCTGTGGTAAACTACTCACACATCATCGGAAGGGCAGCAAGGTTGATGTAGAAGCCCTCCGTGATCGATTCCCCCTCCGGCAGAGTACCGGAAAAGGCATCCAGATGGGATCGTGGAAGAACAGAGGCTTGCGTTGGTGGAAAAGTTTTTTCTTCTGGCTCTCTGATGGTTTCCGAATATTTGTGAATTTATAGGAGTGGAATTAGGTCAAACGGAGCCATGTGGGCCCCACAAGGCATCAGGGTGCGCCCCCGGGGCCATGCCCTGTTGCCTTGTGGAGGCTTCGTGGACCTTTTCGCCTCCTCTCCAAGTCTCCAGGGTCTCTTTTGTCCAGAAAAAAAATCTCCAAAAAGTTTAGTGGCATTTGTACTTCGTTTGGTACTGATTCTCTGAAAAGCCAAAAACAAGCAGAAAACAGCAACTGGCACTGGGCAATAGGTTAATAGGTTAGTCCCAAAAAATGATATATAATTGCATATAATTGCATATAAAAACATCCAAGAATGATACTATAATAGCATAGAACAATCAAAAATTATAGATACGTTGGAGACGTGTCACATATGAACAAATCCCCTTTAACCCTCTTAGTAAAAAGAGTGGGATCGATTATCTCAATTTCAAACCCACGGTCTTGCAACAACTCGGTACGGTGCTCATACCACGCACGTGGGACTTGTTTAAGGCCATAGAGTGCCTTATCGAGCTGGTATACATGATTGGGGAACTTGGGATCCTCGAACCCCGGGGGTTGTTTGACATATACCAACTCATTAAGGGGACCATTAAGAAATGCACTTTTCACATCCATTTGTTGCAACTTAAAATCATGATGAGATGCATATGCAAGCAACATGCGAATAGATTCAAGACAAGCAACCGGAGCAAAGGTTTCACCGTAGTTGTCGGCCCAGTGGGAACCAGGGTACCACGGCCCGTCTGCCTCTAGCTCGGAGGGCAACGCTTAGGCCGGCCCACGAGGGCGGCGCCCCGCCTCGGCCGCTCCAGAGGAAGCCGCCTCGGGAGGGGCGAGCCTCACGAGGTCCCTCTCCGCCAGGCCAGGCCTTGCCGAGACCGCCAAGCACCAGGATGCCTCATGAGGCTCCCCTCGCGAGGCCTCCTCATGAGGCAGGGCGTGCGGCGTCAGCCGCGGGGCTTCGCGCCCAACACATGGGTGACGACCCGCTGTCAGGATAAGGACAGCGGGGTGTGACCGAGCCCAGCTTCCATTCTGGTGATAAGGGAGCAGCGGTATCTGCCTCTCCCAAAGCAAGTCCCAAAGCATTTCCTCTTTGGTGAAAGAAGATCAGGACGGATCGGCACGCCAGGACGGAGGTCATCGCCAAGCCCATCTGCACGTCACGAAGACCAGTTTATCAGGCGAAGACCGCCTTTAGTCAGGATAGACCTGCGCGCCTGTTCCCCTTTGAATTGCCGCCCTGTGGCCACCCTTTCCCGCTCATATTTTCGGGGAAGAGGACCAAGGCACTACAAAAGGGGCAGGGCCGCTTCCATGTAAGGGGATCGACTCATTTTCTCCCCCACACCCCATGTACCTCGAGCCACAAGCTCTCCATTACAGAGCAATCCAACACAGAGCAGGAGTAGGGTATTACACCGCACGGTGGCCCGAACCTGGGTAGCTCGCACGTCCCCTTCGTGTCCGGTGAGAGCCAGCGAGCCCGACGTCCTCCCGCCGTAACTGCCGTCGTGTCGTAGGTTGCCAAGCAGAGTCCCCCAGAGTTCGAATCCTAAGTTCTTGGAGAAGTTTCTTGGACGCAAATCCTAGACTCCGACAGTAGTCGATACCCTCGACTTGGGAGTAGCCTTGTGCTACCAATCTTGCCTTGTTTCGAACAACAACACCGTTCGCATCTTGCTTGTTCTTGAAGATCCATTTGGTTCCAATGACATTGTGGTTTTCCTTTGGCCTTGGCACCAATTGCCACACCTTGTTGCACTCGAAGTTGTTGAGTTCATCATGCATGGCTTCAAGCCAATCAATGTCCTCGAGCGCCTCATGTACCTTTTGGGGTTCAACACAAGAAACAAACGCGTGATGCTCACAAAAGTTTGATAATTGTTTACGAGTGGTTACTCCTTTCTTTAAGCTTCCATAAACATTCTCCAAGACATGTCCTTGATGTTTGAGTTTGGAAGCAATCTTGGCACCACGACACTCCAATAGCTCCTCCATAGGCATTTGAGGAGAATCATCTTGATCATCTTGAGCGCCGTCTTGAGCTTGCTCTTGATCTTGAACTTGCTCTTGATCTTGAACTTGTTCTTGATCTTGAGCTTCCTCTTGATCTTGAGCTTGCTCGGAGTCTTGAACTTGATCTTGGGAATCACTTGGTGAATCACCATGATCATGAGATTGATCTTGCCTTTGATCTTGTTCACTTGGTTGAGGGCCTTCATTTTGTTCTTCGGAAGCGTGTGGGTCAATAGTTGGTGATGGCTCACTTGCGTAGAGCATTGTCTTTCTCCTTCGGCCACAAGGGGTTCCTCAATGGGAATAATTTAACCAATCCCCAATCTTCTTATGGCTTGGGGAGGAATTTCATCACCTACATCACAAAGACCACTTTGCTCCACTTGGGAGCCATTATTTTCATCAAACTCTACGTTACATGTCTCCTCAATGAGTCCATTGGACTTGTTGAGGATACGGTAAGCATGAGAGTTTGTAGCATAACCAACAAATATGCCCTCTTGAGCTCTGATACGTCTCCAACGTATCTATAATTTTTTATTGTTCCATGCTATTATAGTATCAATCTTGGATGTTTTATATGCAATTATATGCCATTGTATATCATTTTTTTGGGACTAACCTATTAACCCAGTGCCCTGTGCCAGTTGCTGTTTTTTGCCTGTTTTTGTCTTTTCAGAAAATCATTATCAAAAAGAGTCCAAATGAGAAAAAAAAACTTTGGATTAATTTTTTCTGGACCAGAAGAGACCCACGAAGCTTCGGGAGAAGACCAGAAGAGCCACGAGGAGGCGGCAAGCCTGGAGGGCGCGCCCAGGGAGGGGGGTAGGCGCGCCCCCCAGGCTTGTGGGCCCCTCGTAGCTCCTCCTGACCTAATTCCAGCGCTATAAATTCCAAAATATTCCCAATATACCAGAGAGATAGAAGAGAAAACCTTTCCACCCCCGCAAGCCTCTGTTCTTCCGCGATCCCATCTGGAGGCCTTTTCCGGTACTCTACCGGAGGGGGAATCGATCACGGAGGGCTTCTTCATCAACCTTGTCGTCCTTCCGATGATGTGTGAGTAGTTTACCACAGACCTACGGGTCCATAGCTAGTAGCTAGATGACTTCTTCTCTCTCTTTGATCTTCAATACCATGTTCTCCTCGATGTTCTTGGAGTTCAATCCGATGTAATCTTCTTTTGCGGTGTGTTTGTTGGGATCCGATGAATTGTGGGTTTATGATCAGATTATTCATGAGAAATATTTGAGTCTTCTCTGAAATCTTTTATGCATGATTATTATAGCTTTGTATTTCTCTCCGATCTATCAATTTGGTTTGGCCAACTAGATTGGTTTATCTTGCAATGGGAGAGGTGCTTTGTGATGGGTTTAGTCTTGCGGTGCTCAATCCCAGTGACAGAAACGGACATGACACGTATTTGTATTGTTGCCATTAAGGATAAAAAGATGGGGTTTAATCATATTGCTTGAGTTTACTTTGTCTACATCATGTCATCTTGCTTAAGGCGTTACTCTGTTTAATAATTAATACCCTAGATGCATGCTGGATAGCAGTCGATGGGTGGAGTAATAGTAGTAGATGCAGGCAGGAGTCGGTCTACTTGTCTCGGACGTGATGCCTATATACATGATCATTGCCATGAATCTGTCATAATTATTTGCTTTTCTATCAATTGCCCAACAGTAATTTGTTTACCCATCGTATGCTATGTGTTCGAGAGAGAAGCCTCTAGTGAAAACTATGGCCCCCGGGTCTACTTTATCATATATTAAAAACCTAAAAATACCTTGCTGCAATTTATTTACTTTTATTTTATTTATTATTTTAGGTTATCTATCTATCACTATCAGAATTAATCCTTGCAAATAACCGCTAAGAGGATTGACAACCCTCTTATTTGCGCTGGGTGCAAGTGTTTGCTTTTGTGTGTGCAGGTGCGCTTAACGGGATTTTGCTTGGTTCTCCTACTGGATTGATAACCTTGGTTCTTAACTGAGGGAAATACTTATCTCTACTATACTGCATCATCCTCTCCTCTTCGGGGAAATACCAACGCAGTCTACAAGTAGCAAGCTCTAGGTTCGAATTTAGACAAACAAACACCTTTCTTGAGAATGAAACACTTACACCCGAACACCCGGAAGTACTTGAGGTTGGGCTTGTTACCGGTAAGTATCTCATATGGAGTCTTGTTCAAGCCTTTGCGGAGGTAGAGCTGATTGGATGCATGACATGCGGTGTTGATGGCTTCGGCCCAAAAGTTGTACGGAGATTTGAATTCCACCATCATGGTCCTTGCCGCGTCCATCAATGTACGGTTCTTCCTCTCCGCAACACCGTTTTGTTGAGGGGTATAAGGTGCGAAGTATTGTTGCTTGATCCCCTCATCACTAAGGAACTCATCCAATGTGTAGTTCTTGAACTCGATGCCGTTGTCACTTATACTCATCAATATCTTTGCCTCATGTTGATGTTGAGCTTCATTTGCAAAGTCGATGATGGTTTGTTGGGTCTCGCTCTTCCTCTTGAAGAAATATACCCAAGTGTATCTTGAATAGTCATCCACAATCACCAAGCAATACTTTCTTCCCCCAAGACTATCAAAGGATGGAGGTCCAAAGAGATCCTTGTGAAGTAGCTCCAAGGGCCTCTTCGAGTAGATAATAGTCGTGGGTCAGTGAGCCGTCTCATGAAGCTTTAAAATATCATGTAAGACTTATATATCCATTAATAGAAATGTCTGTGTTCATGATACTTGTTGTAAAAGCGCATGCCAGAGTGATCTCCAGGGCTGGTGTGTGCGGCGACCGTCTGGCTACCGTGGTAATCAGGCGGGGTGCCACAACGGATGGTATCAGAGCCAGGCTGACTGTAGGTTACCCTAGCCGGATTTCATTGCCTCTTGACCGGTAGAAAGCCCAGATGGATTTCAGCCATCTTTGCCAGACAGGCACGGCTACTATTGATCATAAGGCAATCCCATAGGTCTTTGGCTCCATCGAACCCCAACTCTCGTGACCTTTGCCTCCGGTGGGAAATGTCTGCACCAGGCAATGACCCGTGAGCCCTTAACCCTAGGTAAACCAGATATCCCTACCTTGCTTGCTAACCATGGCATGTCTCTCCTCAAATTCAGTTTCCTTTGGGAAACGCCTATAAATTCCATCTTTCCCCGACAACCCTAGGATCGTTGCCTAAGCCACTTTGGCTATGGTCATGCGTCGAGTTTGATATTCCCTAAGGAAGTAGTAGGAGCTTGACACCAATTGCTACCAGGAGCATTGTGTGGTTTGGCTTCCAAATCCTTAGAGGTGCATCGAGTGTGCTAGGTTAGTTATACTAGTGAATCTTCGGCCACATGTGTAAGGTCCGCAAAATTTGAGCTTTATTTGCTTTTTGGTTTTTCGTGGTTCTTGTTTCTTCTGCCGATTCCGTTCTCCTACACCGACTGGATCCATCTGCAAGAACTGCCAAAGAAGACCAGCATACAACTTGGATAATACCCAATAATCCAAGTTCAGTAAGAATCAAGCCGAGTCAACTGCCCGATATTCAGAACATTATCACCGGATCTGTCAAGAATGAAAAATGGGTCAGAAGCAGAATTTGTGTGCAACAGACAAGGCCAGGATATACCTGAGAGAGTTTGCCTCAGAATTGATCACACCAAAAGAACAGCGAGATGAGCTATCGGGATTGGACACCAGCAAGAGCAAATTATTCGATCCACGACACAAGGATTATTTCTGTCAGCAGGGTGAACCTTGAGTCTTTTCTCCATGGACTCAAGAATCATTTATTACCCACGGAAGACATATTTCAAGAATGTAAAGGTGCCGAGAACAACAACAAAACTCTGGTGTGTTGATACAAAATTCAAAGCATATTTTGAAATTTATCGGTGCACATACAAAATTTTCTGAGCAAAGTGAACAAGGTTTGCGAGAAATATGGATGAGTTCACGACTACCCAGAATTAATGAGAATTCCAAACACCTGAAAGCTCAGCTAAATCGAATGAAACTATCCGCCAACTGCTTACCATCGGCACACGTTTGGATTAATTATCAACATGAAGTCTATAACCATTGCCATGATTAGACCAGCAGAAGGACAAGCGTGTGCATGACCAACGGAATATCTTCCGTCAAGGTATGGCCTATACCAAGATGGCTTCACTATGGGCAAATTCTGGATACTTCGGAAGGAAGCCAGAATTGGCCACAGGTTCGACTGCGTATCACGGTGCAAGGATTTTGGTATAAGGAACCCAGCCTTCCTCCGCAAGCTATCGAGAAGAGCTTACGACGCAAGACTATCAATCTTCCTTGCTACGTCACCAGGGAGAAAATCTTCTGGGGTACGGCACTCCCATCTTCCTCAGCCCGCTACCGCGGAAAGCTTCCAGCATAAGGCACCTGACCTTCCGCAGAAAGCCACATGAAGGAAAAAATTTTGGGGTACAATACCCAGCCTTCTTCGGCACGCTACCTTGGCAGAAGCTTCGAGCATAAGGAATTCAACCTTCTTCAACACGCCATCGTGCCCACAACAATCTTGTCAGAAGCACGAACTAGTCTGGACACACATCCGCCTCATAACTCAGTGGTTATGAAAGGATCTACCCTACCCCTGCATATGTTGTGAGCATGCAGTCCAGTGGATCAGGTCATGTGAGCCACTCGTACACGGGAATGACTGTGTTTAGAGAAACATCGGCCCCATAGTTCAAAGAAGAAGATGAGCACAGTAACCCCTACGAGATATGCAAGAATAAGTTGTGAATACAAGCCCGACAATCTGGGATATAACCAAGGAGCCACGATGATAGGTAATGACAAGTTCGCCAAAAGGAACCCTCAAGAACAAGAAAGTCTTGAATAAACAATCTCTGCGACGGTCAATGAAGTAAAGCTTCACAGACAAGGTGATATTGCCAATCCTTGTCGGACTCTTGCATATACGGCCACAACAATGTAGCAAGCATGTTGTACTCCTCATGCGCATGGGCCATCAACCAAGATAAGAGACTATTGTCTATGATTACTTTGTGACCATGTCGGACAATTCAGTTGGGGATCCCCTGAGGACAAAGCCCGAATGCATATGACAAAAGAAAGCACCCGTATAGAACCCACAGCCAGACTAAGGATTTATCCTGAGCAAGACACAGGGACCCTTGTCCACAGATACTCAGGAGGAAGAGTGGATGTATGCATGCAATACCATGCACCAAGGAAGGATGTTTTGCCCTTGGCAGTCAGTATACGAAGTATCGCAATAAGCCCGAAGCAGCTACTTCGAGGCCATGGAAATCGAGCTATTTGTGGGTATTACCCGCTACCCCACCCAGCAACACCACTACCAGGATGGAAGGTACACCTGACAGGAAAGAGAAGGATTCAATACAGCCGTTTGAGAAGACAGCGCCTGAGCCATCAGAAGAGTCAGTTAAAAGGTCAGTAAACCGACGAAGACAAGACAGTTGATGGATCCAAGTCGCACATAGGTAATGTCCCCTTAGCTGGGAGGTAAGCCCAGAAATCTCGAGGATGAGATTTTCTTAAGGGGGGTAGGTTTGTAACACCCTAATTTTCGCTCCTCGATTTTTCCCTTCGCGGGATTTGGCTCCTGTCTTTTTTTCGATGTTATGGGATTTTCTCTTGCCTTTGGGTATATGAAGATGGTCACTTAGCCTTGCCTCTCCCATCCAACCAGAGATTTTCTCCAGACCAACCTTGCCACCCAAGATATATTCCCAGGATTTTGCCACCGAAACCCTATCTCCCGAGTTACCGGAAGGGAAAACCTAATTCCTTCCGTTACAAAGGAACCCTAATTTCCTTTGATCTGTTGCCTCCCAAACTTTTCCTAGTGATCATATCACATCTATAAACCCTGGATATGCAAAAATATTGCTAAGCCATTTGCAATATTTTTCATTTAAAATTAATTCCTTTTTCTGCCAGTTAAAGGAATTAAATCCAGGAAAATATCTATCCATCTCCAAAGTTCATGAAAACTTGTGGAGATATTCTTTGTGATCATATTGAGCTGTCATAAAAATATTGGCCATAATTAAATAAGGGAAATTGCCTTTTCCTATTTAAAGCCAATATTGCATTTTGGGCACTTTCCAAAGGAACTACCATTTTGGTAGCCAGGAAAAATCTGAAATAATTTGTGGAGCTTCACCTATCTATATCTTCACCATTTCCATCAAGAACCCAAGTTCCACAGTTCAAAGTTTGAGTGCATCATCCAATTTTTGTTTCTTGATTTATTTTGAGGTTGTGAAGCAACTATATTTTATATTGCTTCAAAATTCTTGAAATTAATCCAGGACCTCACATTCCATATATGATGTGAGCATGCAAAAATTCACATCATTTTATTTAGCCATTTTATCCCAAAAATTCCATCTAGTTTCTGTCCAGCAGGAAGCTCTGTGAAGGAAGTACCACTTTGGCATTTTCAAATGAGCTGAAAGTTTGCCAGTACCTCCATACTTCCAAATAATCACCCTACACAAAAATTAAGCTCATTTCACCAAGCCAGTTGAGCACAACATCAAAATCCATTTTCTGGACCAAATCTTGCATTACAAAGGAAGTGTGTGCAAACAAGGTCCAAATGACTTGAAATTTTTCCAGCATATACTCCTTCCTACCCCATCTCAATTTGACAACATCTCAATTTCACTTACTAAGCCATTTCACCTCAGCTTGGTCCCCAAGTTTCTGTCCGGAAGTTGTTCTGGATCCTTATGATCAACCCAGACCCTTCCCAATCCCTCCAGTGGCAAACCTCACCTATTTGAGCAATGAGGGACGTGTTGGACAAGCTGTGGCAAGTAGGCGTGCGCCAGAGCAGCCGGTGTGCATGGTGACCACGTGAGCTGCACGCAGGAACAACGCTCTGTACGTCCACCGCGTCGGGCAGGACAACTCAGGTAGCCCCGACGTGTCCTCTTGTGCCGACTACGTCGCCGCCGTCCGCGTGGCCATCCTCCTGTAGCTTTCCTCTTCAGAGTCTTCCTCCTTGCGCCACGGCGGTCACCGCCGCGGCACTGTCCGCCCGTGATCCGCCGTGTCCTCTTCTCCCGTTGGCCCCTGCCTCCTCGAGCTGTCGCCTCCCTCTGCCCCTCATCAGGTCGGCCGCTCCCCGATGCCAGGAACCGTCCAGCCACGTCGCTCGCAGGCTCTAGACGCCGGCCAGCTCACCGGAGCGGCCGTGCTTATCCGGTGGCCTCGGCCGGCTATAAAAGCCGTGGCTCGGAGCCCTCCCCGAGCACCCACAGCACACCACCCCACTCCCCTCCCTCCCATCTCTCCAACGCTTCGCTCAGAGGAGCACCGGAGCCCCTCTGCTCCGCCTCCGGCCGCCTCGGCCTTCGCCTCTGCTCCGGGACGACCGAGCAACAGAACCACCCCCTGGCCCTCTCCACCATCTAAACCTCCTCCACACCCCTCCTAGAACCCTCCCAGCTCGCGGGATTGAGCTCGAGCTGCTCCCTCCGCATCAATTTAGCCGAGCTGTCGCGGCTTTGCCGCCACCGCCACGCCACCTCCGGCCATCCCCGAGCCACGTGAAGCCCACCAGTGGACGCGGCAAGGTGCTGCGGACCTATTCCCCTCGTCGCCCAAGTCCGCCGAGCCCTCCCTCGCCGGAGTCAACCACGGCCGGCGTCCTCTGTTCCCGCAGCAGGAGGATGAAGAAGAAGCAGAGGAGGGAGGAGAGAGAGGGAGCCGGCGGGCCCCGCTCGTCAGTGACCGTGACCCCGGGCCCATGCTGTTTAAGTGAAGGCGTATTTACAAAAATACGTTTTCCTCTTGAGAAGGCGCACTCAGCCACGACTTCTGGTGAAAATGCACCTCCCCATGTTGAAAGCGCATTTTCCCGAAAGGCGCTTTCTGCCTCAGGCCCGCGGCTGAACCGGTTAAATTGAGGACGTTCACTGGTTAAAGGCAAAAATGAACAGAATTTGTTTGTTTTCTGCCTAACGAACGAACGGCCCTAACTTCGCGACCGTAACTCCGATCCAGGTGAATCCAAAGCCCACTTCTTCAGTTCGTCGAGCCCGTTCCGATGCTATCACTTTCACCATGTTAACACTTTCTGAAAATGCCCATTTTGCCCCTGCCCTATATCCAACCTCTCCGAGAGGGGATCCTTTTCGGCGAATTTTTCCGCGAGACGACCGCACTTCTCCCCGGTGCATTCCTCGACCCCCAGGCAAGCCGACCATCTGATATATGCCCTAAAGCATTTCTCTATGTTATTCTTGCGTGTTTAATTAATGAATGTGCCTGTGTTAGAAATAATTAAACTCCTGTTAGTTTGAACTTGCTAGTTACATTACCTGCTAATGCTCATCATATTATTGCACTAGTGACTCGTTGTGATATTGTATATGGAGATAGGTTGTTATGTTCTCCTAGTTGTTACATCATGCATTGTTACTGTTATTGCAATGATAAAGAATGTGACCTAATAATGACAACCACCTCCGTCGGCTGGATCGAGTCATAGTGCCACCGAACCGAGCTCCTCAAGGGCAACCACACTTGCCTGGATGGGGAGGCCCTAGCTTGGTCTATTGTCCTGCCTCTTGTCGGTACTTCCAAAGAGGGAAGGTTATGCGTGCGCGCTACCCTGGCCCGGTAGGCGGCGATAACCTTGTGAGCCCAGTTGTTTGTTTGCGCGTGGTCCCCGTTTGGGACAGTTTAGTTTGGCTACGACGGTGGCAGGTTTCATGGGGTGAAACAGGGGCCTCCCAGGACATGACCCTGGGAGGGTATGATTGTCGGTGGGACCGTAAGAGTGCCAGGCAATAGACAAGTTTTATTGGAGCAGGACCGGTCCACCCGAATGGGAGCATGAGACTAGAAGCTCCATAGTGTGGGTAAAGTGCGCAACCTCTACAGAGTGTAAATCTATTCGAATAGCCGCGTCCTCGGTCATGGGACACAGTTCGTACTAGGTCACACTATTTGGTCTATGTCGAGTCTGGAGGAACAAACTATATAATGTTATTGCTAATACTGAACCAGACAATGGTAAGGTTTGTCAGACTTGCAGTACAGATGCATGAACATCGGATGATGTCAGGAATATGAGATGTTAGCCAGGGGATGGATAAGAGAGAAATGGTCGTATGACCGAAAGATTTGGATTGGATTTGGATCGGATTCGGATTCGGATTGGATCTGGATCGGATTTGGATTGGATCATGAGAATATTCGGAGTATGGATTATTTACTGGATATGCTTTATCTTCGTCATACTGTATTTACTTCAGTAGATATCTTGCTGATAATCCTGCTATGACCTGATAATTTATATTGCTAGCTAGTTATGCCATGCCATGATAATTAATATTGCTCTAATAATTGAAGCATGCTTGAATGCCATGGATTGCTTTGCTTGGTGTATATGTTGGTTTGGTTTGCTTGCGAGTACATTCAAAAGTACTCAGCGCCCTTCAATGTGGCCAGGTTCACCTAAGGATCCAGCGTCCACTAGCGAGGAGCCGGAGTGTTCGCGGGCTAGAAGAGTAACCCAGTCAGGTCCCTGTGGATTGGAGCCACACCAAGATCATGCTGCCTTAGATAGAGTTTTTCCGCTGCCATCACCCTTGTAAAATATCATGTAAGACTTATATATCCATTAATAGAAATGTCTGTGTTCATGATACTTGTTGTAAAAGCGCATGCCAGAGTGATCTCCTGGGCTGGTGTGTGCGGCGACCGTCTGGCTACAGTGGTAATCAGGCGGGGTGCCACAACATGCCCAACAAAGCCTACTTTAAGAGTCTTGCTCCACAAAAGGGCCACGGTATCAAGATCAAAGAATGTAGCAAAGCCCATAAGTGCAAGTTGACGAATGGAAAGTAAATTGTATGCAAGGGTCTCAACAAGCATGACCTTCTCAATAGATAAATCATGAGAGATCACAACCTTGCCAAGACCCAATACCTTAGATGTTGAAGCATCACCAAATTGGACATGGTGGGCATAGACGAGCTTGGTTGCACGTCCACCACCAAGTGCTTGCTCCTGGTCTTATGATTTGTTGCTCCACTATCGAGCAACCATGATCCTCCACCGGAAGCAAACTCCTACATAAGATCAATGCTTGGTTTTAGGTACCCATTTTTGAATGGGTCCTTCGATGTTAGTAACAAGGGTCTTAGGAATCCAAATAGACCATTCAATGTACTCATAAGAAGAACCAACAAATTTGGCATAAACATGCCCATCACTGCACAGCACAAAACATAAGAAGGGTTAAAGTCGCCGACTTTGTCTTGAGGAGTGATTTTGCCCTTCTTGGCATCACCACCCACCACCTTGTTCTTCTTCTCCTTAGGAGCACCCTCTCCTTCCTTGATAAATACCTCTTTGAGAGGGAGAGGTTTCTTGGTCTTGCTATTCTTCTTCTTCTTTGACTTGGGTGCAAACCCAAGTCCCTCCTTTGCCACTACTTCCTTTTGATTGCTCGAAAGTTTGTTGAGGTTCCTCTCGCCTTGTATGCAAGTCACAAGGCCCTTTTCAAGTTGCTCCTTCAACTTGGCATTTTCCTCCACAAGATGAATATGCTCACAACAAGGGTTAATAGAATGAGCATTATCAATTAGCACAAACGGAGGACATGTGGCAATCTCCTTAGTGAGTTTCACTTGGAGTTGATCATGAGACTCCTTGAGTGTAGCATGTGCACTTTTCAAGGCCTTGTGAGCCTTGTCAAGTAGCTCAAACTCCTCTTTGAGTCTAGCATGGCCAACCCCAAGATCAACATTCTCGGATTTAAGCACACGAGCGAGAACTAGAGCATGATCATGATCTTTCTTTAATTTAGCAACATCAACATTTTGCGACTCCTCAAGAGCCGAACGAAGACCTCGCTCTTCCTCAAGAGCAATGGAAAGATCAGCAATCTCATCGACATAGTCACGACTATGGCCTTCCAAGTTAGTGATAGTCTCTTCGTGAGACTCAATGATATAATTGGCCTCACCTAGTTGTTCCAAGAGAGCAACAAAGTGCTTCTTGGTCTCACCTTTGAGCTTACGCAAGAACTTGTCGAACTCATTTTCATCCACCTTTACCTCCTCATTTTCATCCACACAATCCGTCAAAGGGGATTAGTAGTGAATGAAGTTTTGATGTTGGAGGTTACCTTGTTGATGCCTCTTGACATGAGGCACTTGGGGATGACGTTCTCGTTGGGGGCGTCGAAGAGGGACACCGAGGTTGGGGAAGAGGTGGAAATGGCCACGGTGGCCGTTGCATACCCTTCACCACTTGTATCATCATCATCATCGGAGTTGTACTCTTCTTGCGCCACCAATCCCTTTTGTGGCGCCTTCCTCATGAAGTTGTTCTTGTTTGGGAAGGACTTGGCCTTGTCTTTGCGGATGAGCTTGTCACCATTGTCTTCTCTCTTCTCGTAGGGGCAATCCACCATGAAGTGACTTACATTGCCACAATTGTAGCAAGTTCTCACATGTTGCTTGCCCTTGGAGCCACTTGAGTTGTTCTTGGAGAAATTTGGCCTTGAGTTCCTCTTGTTCCCCAAAATTGCCTTAACGCAAGAGCCATGTGCTCGTGGTAAGCATACTTGGTGTCTTCGGGGCAACTCTTCTCTTCTTCCTCTTCTTCTTCTTCCGGAGTGGCCTTGGCCTTCAAAGCAGGGTTGGTCTTCTTTGACCGTTGGACATGAGCTAGAGCGTTGTCGGCGGTCTTGTTCAAGATGTTCATTGCGATGAATTCATCCAACACTTCACTTGAGGACAAGGTGTGGAAGTCCGGTCTTTGACGGATCATGGAGGACATGCTCTTGTTGAATGGCATGATGGCCTTTAGGAACTTGCGCTTGACCCAAGTGTCATCCGTATCCTTGCTCCCATGGTCTCAGAGTGAGACCGCGAGAGTAGTCAATCTCCGGTATAGCTCACGAGGATCTTCATCATCTTTCATCACGAACTCATCGGCCTCATCAAGTATGACCTCAAAGTTGGACCGTTGAATGGTTGAGCTTCCCTTGACAATGAGACAATGTGCTCCCAAGCCTCCTTGGCACACGTGAATGGCCGCAAATGAGATAGTTCTTCCGGCGGCATTGTGGATTGGAGAATGAACAAAGCGGAGTGATTGAGTTGATTGTCCACTTCTTCTCTTGGCGTCATGTTGTTCCGATCATGAGGGTAGAAACCTTGCTCAATGACTCTCCAAAGTTGTGTTGAGCTGTGATTCAAATGATACTTGATACGAAAAACCCAATGATGAAAGTTATTCATATCAAGCTTAGGAGGAGGGCCAAGAGGGTTAATGCGAGGTGATGGTACCGGTCCTCCATAGACCGGGGGAGGGGCAACCACGGCATGGATGCCTAACCCATTCTTTCCTTGAGGAGCATTGACCTTATCACTACTAGCCCCCTCCTTACCGGAGTTGGCATCCGACTCTGAATTGGTGGGGTTAACCACTTGCAACGGATCAGTAGAAAGTTTGAGGCCCTCAAGGAGTTCTTGAAATAAGTATTTGACCTCGGTCGTCATGGAGGTTTTAAGTGAGGCAATTGCCTCATTTAAATCCTCACGCGTGACCGTGGCCATATATACGAAGATAGTTGCTCCATAGCTCCATAGCTCAGTCTGAGGAATCATGGTTTGACCAGTGATTCACATATATACGAAGCCAAGTCCACACAAAATATGAATTTTGTGAAAGCGTGAAAACACGAGGATATGCAGAGATACACACGGAACTGAAGTTGTCAGATCCGTTGGACATCAGACTATACCACATGCGAAGCATTTTTTACACCGGTATGCCATAGGTGTAAAGTCTATCAGCATTGACTAGATTATTGACTCTAGTGCAAGTGGGAGTCTGTAGGAGATATGCCCTAGAGGCAATAATAAATGTTATTGTTTATCTCCATGTTCATAATTATGTTTATGTTCCATGCTATAACTGCTATGGTTCTCGAGTCTACAATAACCACGAGGCTCGGAGGAAGACTCATATGCACGTGTGGAATAATAAATGGTAAAATGTATTCCTAGTCTGGCCTCTAAGACTAGCTCAAGTGTTGCATGATGGTTCTGTTTTCCTGATCATAGGCATAGATATGCCGGCAACTTTGAGGGCACAATGTTAGGAGAACACTTGTGTTGAATCGACCCGAATTGATGTTATGCTATGAGATACATTCGTCACAAGTTAGTGGTTAATAACACAGAGAAAGTTTACGTTTGCATAATTCCTCAGACCATGAGAGTATCGAGTTTCTTCATACTTGATTCATGAACTTTGGGGTTTGTTAAACGTCATCCGTAACTGGGTGGCTATTACGGCAGCTTACGGGTTCATGGGAAAGTATGTCAAGGGATTTGATAGCTTGAGATTGGGATTTGCTCCTCCGACGATGGAGAGATATCTCTGGGCCCTCTCGATGTTACGGTATCCTTCATCGTCTGGCCAGACACAATGTGATTTGATCACAGGGATGCCAGAACACGGGAACGAGAAAAGAAAACAAAACCGGTAACGAGGTAACTGGCATAGTGGACAAGTGTTGATCTACGGGGATGCCGATAAATCTCACCTCGGGTGTTTGTAACATATCGCGAAGCAACAGGAATAGCACACGGCAACTGGAGGTTCACTCGAATATTTATTCGTGTGGGTATAGGGGTCAATATGGGTGTCCACTGCTCCGATGTTGATCATTGATCGGAAAGTATTCCGGTCATGTCTATACTTCACCGAACCTATAGGGTCACATGCTTAAGGGTCATCTATCTGCTGAATACTAGACAGGGAGTCTAAGAGAAAGTCACCGGAAAAGTTTCGGAGAGAGCGGAAAAGTTTCGGAGAGAGAGCACCGGAATAGTTTCGGTAAAACTGAAAAGTTGTTTCAGGGTATACCATTGAATCAAATTGGTTTCAGCACACGTGTGGAAATTCTTGGAGGGTGCCAGAATTGTTCTGGAAACTTCTGGGATTTTTCCGGGATAAAAACCGGAAATGTTCCGGAGCTGCCGGAACCAGTTTGGTTGCTTTTCGCAGATGAAAATCAATAATCCAAAATTCTTTCGGAACGCGTCCAAAATCATTTGTGTGGGTACTGGAATTATTCTAAGACCCACATTTTTTTTCATATTTAACGGTCGCGGAAAAATGTTTTTGTGAATAGTGAAAGTGCTTTTTGGGTGGCTTCTTGGAGAAGCCACCTTGAGGGCCTTTTGGTATTTTTTCCCTTGGCTTCTTGGAGAAGCCACCCTTAGGCTTGGCCTATAAATAGGGGTGGAGAGGGCTGCCTAAAGACTCATCCCTTGCTCTCATACACATGCCATGACATTTCTGGCTTCTCTCTCCCTCCCAGCGAAATAGTTTCGTAGAGCCGAAAGGCTGTCTGGGTTCCGGCAGGAACTAGTTCTGGACGGCGAAGCCCTGCCGGATAGCTGACACCGTATGTGTGCAACCCCGTAGAGAGGTCGTAGTTTCGATCCTTTGCCCGAGGGGCTGTCCGAGTGACCCGCCCGAAGGGCTGTCCGTGAGGCCTCCCGGAGGGCTGTCCGAGGATCCGTCCGGTGGGACTAGCCGAGGGACTGTCCAGAGGCCTCCCGAAGGGCTGTTCGAGGATCCGTCCGGTGGGACTATCCGAGGGACTGTCCCGAGGCCTCCCGAAGGGCTGCCCGGAGATCCGTCCGGTGAGCTGACGAGGGAGTACATCCTCGCGGTTGGGAGGTTGTAAATCCTAGCTACGGGGATCTGCACCGACGATCAACATCGACTCTACTTCCGCTGCGCTACGAGTCGGTAACGATCAGATCAAACCCTGTATGCATCTCCATAGTGATCCTGGGCTGGTGCGTTCGTCGGAATTTTTTTGTTTTCTGCTGCGTTCCCCTACAGCAACTACCAATTTTTAGCTTTTCTTAACAAATTAGGTTTAGCAACAAACAGGTTGTCTAGATATGCAACTAGGTGAGCAACCTATATGATGCTAACAACAATAACAACAACAAGCAAGCAAATGATACAACACAACAATAGCTTGCACAAAGTAAAGGTAAGAAGTAACCACAAGTGGAGCCGGTGAAGACGAGGATGTGTTACCGAAGTTCCTTCCCTTTAGGGGGAAGTACGTCTCCGTTGAAGCGGTGTGGAGGCACAATGCTCCCCAAGAAGCCACTAGGGCCACCGTATTCTCCTCACTCCCTCGCACAATGCAAGATGCCGTGATTCCACTAGTTGAGCCCTTCAAGGCGGCAACCAGACCTTTACAAACAAGGTTGGGGCTCTCTCCACAACTTAATTGGAGGCTCCCAACACCACCACGAAGCTTCACCACAATGGAATGTGGCTCCGAGGTGACCTATTCCGTCTAGGGTGCTCAAACACCCAAGAGTAACAAGATCCGCAAGGGATTAGTGGGGAGAATCAAATATCTCTTGGTGGAAGTGTAGATCGGGGCCCTCTCAAGCAAACCCTAGAAAATCAACAAGAGTTGTTGTCTAGGGAGAGAGATCGGGCGAAAATGGAGCTTGGAGCAACAATGGAGCTTAAGAGGATAAGAGGCAAGTCTTCTTGGGGAAGAAGACCCCCTTTATATAGTGGGGACAAATCCAACCGTTATGCTGTCCACAGCCCGCACACAAGCGGTACTACTGCTCAAGGAGCAGTACTACCGCTCAAGGAGCGGTACTACCGCCCGTGCGGTAGTTCCAGGCATACAGTGCAACAGGCGCAGTGCCTCGAGCCGGTAGTGCCGCCGGAGCGGTACTAGCGCTCGCCCCAGCGGTACTACCACTGAGGTCGCGGTACACAGGAACACATCAGTAGTAGACGCAAAGTACGGCGGCAGTACCGCTGGAGTGGTACTATCGCACGCTCACTGCCGCTCTACTGCCGCGAAGTGGCACCCGATTCCAGAAGCAGTTGAGTAAGCGGTAGTGGTCGGGACCGCTTCACTACCGCTCTACTGCTGCTTAGCACTTTGAGCTATTGCGAGACCAGCAGTAGCGGAGCGGTGGTAGTGGCAGAAGTACCACGAGCGGTACTACCGCCCTACTGTCGCACCACTTCCACTGAGCGCAAAGAGACAACAGAACACCTCAACTAAGCGATAGTACGCACGGTACTGGACCGGCAGTACTACCGTTCACCAGCGATACTACCGCTTAGGAGAGCGGTACTACCGCTTAGCAGCTTATAGGACAGGAGACAGAAAAACAATTGGAACTCCAAAGTTGCGGGAACGAAAAGTGGGTGCAAAGGGAAACGTGTACGTGATGATTCCACCCAAACCTTTCTGAAGCGGACCCCCTCTTAATAGTACGGTTTTCCTACGACTCAAGTCCACCGAAAAGAAACGCGGGAAAAATAACCGTCTTGTCTTTAACACTCCGAGGGGCATCAATCGTCTTGTGCCATATGATGGATTATCTGAAATGCTCAATGCACACGATTTGTCCGCAAGTGCATTTTCTTCAATCACCAAAACCACTAAGGGAGAAATATGCCCTAACACTTTCTAGCTGCTTCTTTTCTTTGGGCAAAGTGAGCCTTTTTCTGGCCAACTGGGTTTGAGATGGTGCTGACAAAGGTAGCCCACGGAGGATAGATACCGTCAACCAGATAGTAGCCCATGTTGTACTCATGTCCATTGACAGTATACTGGCAAGGAGGAGCTTTTCCTTCAGTCAGCCTCGCAAACAACGACGATCGTTGCAACACATTGATGTCATTGTGAGACCCAGGCATGCCAAAGAAAGCGTGCCAAATCCAAAGATCCTGCGATGCAACTGCTTCAAGAATGATAGTGGGCTTCTTAACATGACCTTGATATTGCCCTTGTAAAGCCTTCGGGCAGTTCTTCCATTTCCAATGCATGCAGTCAAGAGATCCATGCAAACCTGGCCACCATCTTGCTTCTGAGATTGCCAAGAGCCTCTCCGTGTCTGCCACAGTTGGTTGTCTCAGGTATTGAGGTTCGAACACCTCGACCACGGCAGTTGCAAACCTGACCATGGCATCTCCGCATGTGCTCTCGGACATCCGTAGGTACTCGTCCCACGAATCAGTGGCCGTGCCATATGCAAGCATTCGGAGTGCGGCCGTGCACTTCTGGTAACCAGAGAACCCAATCGTTCCCATGGCGTCCTTCTTCAGGATGAAGTAGTCATCGTAGGACCGAACGCCATGGTACAAACGATCGAAGACAATCTTGCGCATCCGAAAGCGCCGGCGAAAATGGTCAGCGAATAGTGCGTCCGGGGCAAAGTAGTAGGCCATCAGTGTCAAATGCTCGCGCGCCCTGTTGCGGTTGAGCACTCGATGACCCTTGATCGAGCCCTTGAAATTGAGAACATGCTCCTCTGCACGCTCCGCGTCTTCAAGGACCGCCTGCATCATGGCCGTCTCATCGGAGTACTCCTCGTCATCCGACGAGCCGTCGGACGACTCAACATACTACTCGTATATGTACTCCAAATCGGAATCCATTGCTAAAAAGAAGAAGGGACAACTGTTTTTCAGCTCCGGGGATTCATCGAACAGTTGCCGGGCACGGTAGAGGGTGGTACTTGGCGGAGCGGTCGGAGGACAGGGGTTGAACGGAGACGGGGGAGAAGCGGCGGGGAGCCCAGGTGGAGCGCCGGAGGTGACGGAGACGCAGAGTTGCGGCAGGGGTGTGGCGTGGTGGCCGGGGTGGTGGAGCGGCGGCGATGGCAAGAGAGAAAGAAGGAAGGAGAGAAAATGAGGAGGATGGAGTCGCGGGGTCCGGGAAGGGTTTTGGGTGGGTCAGGGGTGTCGGATTCGTTCGTTTCGCGTGTCCGGACTCCTGCAAACCTCCCGCACTTTTGTCTCCGTTTTGCGGGAGAAATTGCGTTCGGACCGCCCCGCGGATCGATACAGGTCGGTGTTGGATGACTCACGCGGTCCGGATAGGGCGGTCCGGACAGATGCGGGCGGTTTGCGGATCAGCCATGGAGATGCCCTTACTATCATTGCGAAGGATGTTACTATCTATTAGTATTTTGCCTTGTTAGAAAAAGAATGCATGCTTCATCTTGTAACGGAAACTCTAATATACTTATGCCTCAATGGACACACATTTGCATCATATTGATATTGTTTATTTTGAACAAATTATATCCTATATTTTTTGGAAGTCCTATTAATATTGTATTGATAGATTTTTTTATATACAAATATTGTATTGATAGATGTGTTGGAGTGCAAAATGTCATATATATTTATTTTTTGGACAGTTGGACATTACAACCATGTCTTCTTATTTCAGCCCATAAAAGTCGTTCCCATGCCCTTTGACTCCTCCCTGTTGGCCCATTCACAGCCCACTACGTTCTTAAGTCCTCTGTCTGATTGTGCTTGAGTTATGATCCTATATACCTCCCCTCGGAAAAAATAATAATCCTATATATACTTAAGAGAGTCATCCCCATTAACTTTTTTTTGTGGGTGAAAAGGAGATTCTCATTACTCACGGTGGCTTCTCAGCCATTCCCAAGTATACAACAAAGTCTAACCCCGAATGCAACCAAACAGCGGTGCGGGGGGTTCTACGGCCATAGGCCGCAAGTTCATGACCGACTTTATTCTGCGAACGACTACAAAGAGTAAAAGAAATCTCCCTAGCCTCCGTAGCGGCCAGCCTCCTAATCTCCTCAATGAGAATACGGTGAGCCGATCTATCCTCTGATTGTGCTTTGATCATTGCCACCGCCTCAGCACAATCCATCTCGACCGTAATGGCCATCTCCGTCCTGTAAAGGGCCAGCTCCAGTCCCTCTCTACATGCCGCTAGCTCCGCGGCGAGCGCATTATCGCATGTGCGGATTTCTCGACACGCGCTGTAGATGATCTCTCCTCGTGCATCCCGAAGGACCATACCTCCCCCTGCCGAACCTGTAGAAGCGACAAAGCTCCCATCTACATTGAGCTTTACCTGGCCCGGCTCCGGCGGGACCCAGCGTGGCTCTTGCTTAGGCACACAAATAAGAGAGTCATCCCCATTAACTTATTTATCTTAACATGCAAGCATGCCATCTCACCACACAAATAAGATAAGACCCACCTCAACATGTAATCATTGAATGAAAAAAGATCCACCACAACATTCAACCATGCATGAAAAAATATTTCTCATTCAGTGTTTCTACTTATATTCAATAAACATTGTTACAACTATACATAATCAAATACAATAACTCATATGTATTTTCTCATGTTATCAACCTAAATTTTCATAACCAATTCCCGCAACAACGCGCAGGGTATCTCTAATTTCTCAGTTGTTAGGCTTAATCGGAAGACTGTACCCGGCTAAACCAGAAATCTACCCCTAAAGAAAAGGCTAAACCAGAAATTGAACGGTTGAAGTACAACCAAGTGGACTAATTAAAATGTTAGAGTCCCAATAACTTTTATATATAAAGGTTTTTGTTTTTTTCTGTCTATTACTGTGCTTTTCTTAAATACAGGTGCTCATATACATGCATATACTCTCAACCTTATGAATGCACACATGCACGCCCTACCCCTATAAGCACCTTCGAGATACTGAGCCGGCACACAATCTTGAGATTGACTATGCCGCCACAGATACCTTCGTAGTCGACTTGCTCCCACTGAACGCACATCGCCAGAAGGCCTGGATAAATCCAGAAAAATGTGATCACCGGTGTCAAGTCTATGACTTGAGCCCTGGTGGATTGGTTCCACCACGAGGAACCTAACCATCTGAGTTTTTGTTTGTTTGTTTTGGAACCAAGAACCGTAGAACAATTCGTTCTACGGCAAATTATATTAAAATAAAATATATACAAAGTACAAATACAGAAAACATCTAAAGAAAATTATCCTATTCCAGCTCTAGGAAACATCGTGTGAGTCATGATAATCAATTTAGAAAATCTTCAATCCAGCTAAAAAGAGTATCTTTATACTTGTCCTTTATTCTGTGCATGATCAACAGAAGGTCCATCTTGAGGAGACGTCTCCGAGAGGTAATAGAAGCATTTTGGGCTTTAAAGAGTTTGGCGTTTTTTTGCATCCATATGTGCCAACAACCCATAATGATAATTTCCATGGCAATCTTGGTAGGGAGTACTTTGATGAGAAGTGTGATTTCATCAAGAGCTGAAATTCCTCTGTCTCTACTGACCGTAATCGAGTCCCAGCAGGCTAGGGCAAAGTGACAATCCCAAAAAAGATGCATCGCAGTTTCTTCTGTATTGTCTGGGCATAGCTCACATTTGTAGGAGGGCAGGAAGAAGGTTTTTCTTTGCAGCAAATTCCTGGTATTTACTCTGTCATGTAGGAGCATCCAGATGAAGATCTTATATCTGAGCATGGTGGCATTCTTCCAAACCCTAACCATATGAGTTACGCTCAGTTCACCTATTAATGTGCTTTTAATTTAATACTAAGTATACTGCATAGATTCATGTCAAAACAAAGAGAGATAGTAGGAGTAGTATATTGAATAGATTGATAGACGATGCAAAACCACCTTGCCACACAGCACATTAGAACCGTCTGCATGACGCAAACAGCCAGCATACCTATATATCTACATGCCAGAGTGGCCACATATACACAACAGTGAAGCCAAAGTGGATGACGATGATATATACAGGCGAATGCCCTTCCTTCACCCACTACACATGTGGATCCGTGAACGCGAGGAGGATCGATCAACAGTCAAGGCGTGTAGCTAGTGTAGGACAGTAGGAGGAGGAAGAGGACACCAGAGCCACAACTCACATTCTTATCGACCGGTCGACACATATATTCGGTCCGGTCTGCAGGCAGGCCGGTACGAAAACGGATATTGTAGGCCGCCCGCAATCCAAGCGAGCTACGCGCCGGAGATGGACTGGGAGCGAGTAGCCATTAGCCGGACGGTTTCGTTGGTTCCTTTTGGTTGGTGGTCTGTTCACATCCATCCACCCCTCATCATCACATCTCGCCATCGGCCACTGCTTTTCTAGTTTAAGTTTCCTACGCAACTAATCCACTCCCGGTCTGAGATAATCGATTCGTCTAATGTGTTCCTGTCACCGTCACTGTCAGGGGCTCGGCCGTGCCCTGCTGCTAGTGCTCGTGAGATGACACCACGCATGGCTCATGATCATCAGCACTTAGTTAATTGAGTGATAGATTTTCTAAGCAGGGAATGCAGATGGTGCCTGCTACTGAAGTTTCAAGTGGTGGGCAAAAACGACAAATCTGACCTGTGAACGGAAAGAATTCACAAACTAAACTGTGTTTGAAAATTTTTCACCCAGCTGACCCTTTTGTGCAGCGCCCGACAGTCAGGCGCTGCACTCCACTGTGCAGCGCCTAACGCTCAGGCGCTGCACGCCTGGCCAGCGTGGCATAGTTGGGCCCCGCACCGAGCAATACAGCGCCTTGGAGCTAGGCGCTACACTACCATGTGCAGCGCCTAGCTCTTAGGCGCTGCACAATGACTTAAACCGCCGCAGCCCGCCACCCCCATCCGAACCCCCCATTAGTTCGTTCCAGTAACCGAACAGAGGAGCGCGGCGGCGGCCATTTGCTCTCCCCCTCTCTATCCCCTCTCCAAAATTCTTCCGATCTGAAGGTTTGGGTCGTGGATTTAGTTCCTCATTCCTCGTACAAGGTAAATTTCTCCGATCCCCTTCTTTGTATCCATAAAACCGTTCACTTTGTTTTCAGATTGTTTGCAAGTTAGGGTGAAACCCTTGATTTGGTTCGTCATAGAAATTTATATGATACATTGAAATAGTGTTGTGTGATTTAGGATTTCGAGATGATATGCAATCTTTTTGGAACCCTAATGTTGTTGATTTGTATTGTCAATCTTGGTTCCATACAAATTTATACGTATATATGGAAAAGAAGTCACATATGAAGTCATATTTGGTTGTTGAGCATTATTATTGAGTATTACATTAGTATTTAACCGTAGTTTGCGCATGTTTTGTTGTTGAGTATATATGCAAAAGAAGTCACATAGAAAGTGTTTTAGGAAGTCACATTTGAACTCTAGTGTTTAAATTTCTTTTAGTACCTAGTGTTTTAGTATGTATACATGAAAAATGCTTGCATGTGAAGTCATGAATAGGAAGTGTTTTAGTTTTGTCATGTATGTTTACTGTTTCAATATGGTAGGATGGTTTGGCTTCTCGAAGATTACTATGACGTTCAACACCGGGCCTACATGATGTCGGAGAAGAAACAGGTAATAATCATAATAGTTGGTATTTTGAAATATTTGTCTAGTTCAAATAGGCATGCCTATATGTAATCATTTGATTTGCGTGTTTGCAGTTCCTTCAACCTCTGAAGATTCGGTCTCACGGGGTCTCTGGTGCTGTCATGCCTTACGATGAGCGGTACACACCGTACATCAGGCAGACAGGACTCCTCCCATTCATTCAGCTGGTCAGCCGGTCGACGCCGAACCTGAATGCTGCAGCCATCATCGCGCTTGTTGATCGGTGGAGGACGGAAACGCACAGTTTCCATCTTCGGACCGGGGAGATGACCGTGACGCTCCAGGATGTCGCCTTGATCACCGGTCTTCCTATCGAGGGGAAGCCTCTCTGTATGAGCACCGATTCTGATGTGTGGCGTCAGCAGATGGAGGCCCTTATCGGTATGGCTCCTCCAGAGGCTCAGGCAGAAGAGGAAGAGAAGAAGGAGAGAGTCGCAGCCGGAGCTCCTTTCACGTGGATTGTAGCAAACTTTGCGCATTGCCCTCAAGGTGCTAATGATGATGTGATCCAGATATATGCTCGTGTCTACATGTGGTACGTTATCTCCAGGACTTTGTTTGCTGACGCCACTGGTAAGAATGCTCCATGGATGTGGCTTAAGGCGTTGACAGTCTTCGACAACCAATGGAGTTGGGGTTCGGCGGCACTGGCCTACTTGTACCGACAGGTAGTCAGTTGTTTGTTTTTCACTTCATTTCTACATTATGAATGCAATCTTGCTCTTGAGTGAACCATAGCATTCGTTTCGATGACGGGTGAATGCAGTGGGTTTCCTAGCAGTGCGTTGAACTCGCTTTCCCCTACCCCTCTCGCTTCCTGATACTTTGTAAGACTGATGTATTTCCGTTCTATGTAATGGAAAGGGGGTTAGCCCGGTTCAAAAAAAAAAGAGTGAACCATGTTTTCCTTCATGTGCAGTTGGACGATGCTTGCTGTAGGATCTCGAAGGACGGATGTATTGGTGGTTGTATGCTCGTACTCTTGGTATGGAGCTGGGAGCGCCTGCCGGTCGGACGCCCGAAGGACGTCAAGTTCAATGAATGGGATGACAAAGAGGACGAACTACGGCTCCCCACTTGTTGACTAGCACTTGGTTGGCTTGACCCTTGTTGCGTATGACCATGTTCACTACTATTTGCTTGGCTTGGCCCTAGTTGGCTAGGAACTTGTGTATCTCCTTGTTGGCTTGTGCTTGCATCATTTTTTTTGATCTCTTTCTTGGTTTGGTACAAGTTCTTGTGTTGTGTCCCCCACCTTTGCAGTCACCACAACGGGATCTCTCACGAGGCTCTGGGAATTGGCTGTTGCCCGATTGTCGACCGCCACCATGGCCCCATCCGTCCATGTCACCTCTAAAACGCTTTGTCTTACGTCTTCCCCATTTAACGACCTTCAATTCCGGATCGGGCCATAGTTGAACTCCATGATACTCCGGCCATTGTGATTGGTCGAAGTATGGGTGAAATCGGGGAGCCCATGTATTCTTAACCGTCATGATTGAGAACTCGGACTCCCTCACGGTGAGCGTGTGATCGACGTCCACATTCCTAATGCGAGCTGCGGTATACAAGTGCGAGCATAGGAGATGAAGCAACAATGGCCTCTGGCAAGAGCAATCACACCGTGTTACGGAGACCTTGAAAGCCCGTCCTCCGTGTTGGCGGCCATCGTTTGTGGTTCCTCCTGGCTCTTTCACTTCGAACAACCAATCGTCGTCGTTATATAATATAGCTTCTTGGGAGTCCGCCTTCCGTGATTGAAATTCCAATCATTCATCAACCTTGGGTGGGAACTTGTACTTGTACTTCTTCTTGTTCTCACCCACAATCTGCTTATCCGTTTCCATTGAGTGCTTTAGAAAGTACGCATTCATCTTGTCGAATGTGTATTGAACTATTGCCGTCACGGGTAATGCACGTACACCCTTGAGCACCCTATTGAAGCATTCGGCCATGTTGCTTGTCATTTGACCATACCTCCGGCCATCTTCATCAAAAGCACGTGCCCACCTATTCCTTTCTTGAATGTTCCTATTGAGAAAGTCAAGACCCCCGGGATCAAGTTTTTTGTGTGTGAGCAATTTGTTGTACAAGTTGGCGAACCGCTTGTCGGAGAAAGCGAGACAACAATCTTGAAGATCATCGGCCAACTCCTTAAGGCCACATGCCCTATAGAAGTTTGAACAAAAGTGCCTCATGCACCATCGATGGTGCAACGAAGCATGCCCAGGAATGTCAATGTCCACCGCGTTAAGAATTCCTTGATGGCGATCCGATATGACACAAATTTCCCTTTGAGCCGGTAATACCTTGGTTCTCAAAAGACGCAAGAACCACTCCCACTTATCATTGTTCTCCACCTCAACCAAAGCAAAAGCCAAAGGCAACACCCGGTTATTGGCATCACTTGATATTGCAACCAACAAGGTGCCCTTGTATTATCCGGTCAAGAACGTGCCATCAACGGCGATGACCGGCCGAAAGTGTTCGAAAGCCCTCACGCATTGCTCGAATGCCCAAAATGCACGGCCAAATACTCGCACGGTCCTTCCGTCGTGAATCGTTGTTTTTTGCCCATGAGGCTCGACCACATGAACCATGCCCGGGTTAGTGGCGGCCATAGCTAACAACAACCTAGGGATTCGGTTATATGCTTCATCCCAATTACCATACAACATCTTGAATGCGGCTTGCTTCGCCTTCCATGCCTTGCCATATTTCACCTTGTAATGAAAGATGGCTTTCACAAGGTCCATGACGCTCTGAATGCTCATGATTGGAAGTGTGGATATTGTGTTGGAAAGCCTGTAAGCGATGAACTCGGACGTGAGTTGTCTATGGTCTTGGGACACAATCTTGCCATCCACCTTCTTGCCTCGGCACATGTGACTTGGTACATAACTAACTATGTGCCAAGTGGGTCGTCCTTTCCATGGTCTTGCACGCACAATCCATGGACATCGGCCGGCCTCACATGCAACCATGTAACGCACATTGACGTCCGAGTGAACCACCTTGTGTGGACGATAATGCGTGACCGAGTAGTTGTCGAGCCACATCTTCAATTCCAACAAGGTTTCGAATTTCGACCCAGGAAAATCCCGTTCTTGCCGTCTTTCAAATCCCGGTGAGAAGATGGCCTAACTCCAAGACATACACCTTTGCCACCGTCCACCATGGCTTCATCCGCGAGACTAACATTCTTGAACAATGGTGTCCGATGATCCCGCCCGAATACCTTCTCGAAAGCTTCGGCCTCCTTCACCGTGAACCCCTCCTCATCAAGTTCTTCATCGGGACCTTCGTCATCCGACTCCGATGCATAGCCACGGGAATAAGGGATGAAATGGTCCATTGTCTCTTGCACGTGATATTTGTCGAGATCACCCACATTGTTGTCATGGAGATCAACTTCATTCTCATCATCCTCATACTCATCATTCTCCTCTTGCAAAGCTTCATTTTGGTTGTTTGAAATCGGGCTCAATATTGGCCTTACTTGTTGAGTCAAAAGAGGTTCACTCATTTCATCTTGCTTCATGGGTGGGGGACTACTAGCAACCAACGGGGAGGCGTTCCGGTTCAAGTCCAAATGCAAACTAGACTCAACCTTCTTCGTAGCAAATAACTCAAGAGCCTTGTCTAGTGATTCGGCCACCGTCTCCTTGTATGCAACCCAACGTTGCTCGAAGTTCACACACATGGTCTTCCAACGGATGTGCATTCTAAAACTCACATTATGCCTTCCCTCCAACTTAACGATATCACTTGGGTCCATCCAATTCAAATCTTTCCTCACTTGTTCCAAGACCTCGGCATAGCTAGGACTACTCTCAAACACCATGTCAAGCTCATCCGGGTCCGGTTCAATATTGCCTTTCAAAAAGGCGTCTTTGTCCACACGATGAATATAAACACATGTTCTTTCCATCCCTAGAATAATTAAAACAACACAACGTAACATAGATACCATAAGTACTCATCCGAAGATTAACACAAAATAAAAAGCCCTAACATGTATATGAAACAATAACCCTACCCCCCCACTAAACAATAACCATAAACATAACCCTAACATACTAACAACCCTAACCCCAACATAACAACATCCATAACCCTGACCCTAACATACTAAGAAGCCTAACCCTAGCAAATTGGCAAACAAACATCTCATATCTCCATACAAATTTCAACATCCATAAAAAACTAGGGTTTCCCCAAACTAGCAACAAATGAGCAAATGTGAGCATTTTTTGGATGAAAACGAGGGGATCGGAGGAGATTACCTTGAGGGAGGGATTGGGTTGGAAATCCACGAGGAAATCTTCAGATTTGGAAGATTTGGAGAAGGATTTGAGAGAGAGAGAGAGAGAGAGAGAGAGAGAGAGAGAGAGGGAGAGAGGTGTTGGGGTTGGGGGTGTGTGTGGGAAGGGGGGGGGACCAGCCTACATGTAATAGAATGTGCAGCGCCTAGCCCAGCGCCTAACGGCTAGGCGTTGCACATTACAAGTGTGGCGCCTAGTTGTCAGGCGCTGCACATCTCATGTGTGGCGCCTGTGGGCTAGGCGCTGCACAGTCTGGGTGTGGGGCAGGGCCTGGGCCAGGGGTGCCACGCTGGCCACATGTGTAGCGCCTAAGAGCTAGGCGCTGCACAGTGTAATGTGGTGCCTAGCTGTCGGGCGCCACACAAAAGGGTCAGCTGGGTGAAAAAAAATTCGGGACAGTTCAGTTTGTGAATTGTTTTCACCCAGAGGTTAAATTTGTCGTTTTTGCCCAAGTGGTGCCGGCAGGTGGCGGAGAAGAGCCATGTCGTGGCATTATAGGGTCGTACGTCATGCATGTCACATCCTTGTTTCCAGTATATTGGGACAGGTAAGATCAGTGCATGAATAATACAGTACGTTTCATTAACTGAAAGCTTACAACTCAATCTTTTCATCTCTCCCGCCAAAAAAGAAAAAAGAACTCAATTGGGCCAGTCATTTACCGTCAAATTGACGTTTTCGTTGCGTATGTACGGTGAAGCAGATGAATAAATGGATCATCTAGATTAGGCTGTCCGCTTTTACTCACTCCGGGATAGATGTCACATGATTGTTGCGGAAAAAGAACGACAGATATGTATGAGAGTTAGTTAGAGGTCAAAAAAAAAGATATGTATGAGAGTTAGTGCATTTTTGTTTGGTCAAATATAAGCATTAGTATTTTTGGGGGAAAATAAATAAATAAATAAGCATTATTTAGAGATAGTAATACTCCGGGCCACAAGTCGGCGTAGCGTAGCCAGCTAGCCCCGCCGGCGGCTCGGCGAAAAAGGAACTGAACCCAATCGCATCGTCTCGACAAAGGAAACATAAGATGACATGCATATATATTGACGCGCGGAGCACAGGCACGGCACACGGAGACAGAAATACACACACGCATAGAGCCGCGGCTGCCTCCTGCGTGCAGGATCGAGCTCCGTCGAACGATCGGACCAGCGAGTTGCCATGGCAGCATCTGGTGCTCTTCTCATGGCGGTTCTCGCGGTCTCAGCCGCCGCAGCGGCCGCGGCGCTGGACACGTCGCCGGTGCCGTTCGTCGCCGGGTACGCGCCGCTCTTCGGCGGCGATAACCTCGTGCGGTCGGCAGACGGCCGGAGCGTCACGCTCAAGCTGGACCGATACACCGGTAAGTAATTCAATCAATGGCACAGTACGTATTTCCGATAACCGTTTACGTACCCCGATCGCGATCCAAATCAATTTGGTTTCGACAGTTATTTGATCGCTCCATCGATCGAGAACCCGATAATTATTCCAAACTAAGTGAGTATGACGATGCAGGGTCTGGGTTCATATCCAAGTCGGCCTACCGCCATGGGTTCTTCGGCGCTTCCATTAAGCTGCCCGGCGACTACACCGCCGGCGTCGTCGTCGCCTTCTACGTACGTGCCCCAGCCAAGTCCCCCTCTTCCAGTTTGATCCTTCTACCTGCTTCGTTCGATCGATTAATCTCCTGGGTCACTTGATATTTTGACATGACCAAGTCTGCTAGAAACTCAACTCCACTTACTCTTGGTCTAGGTAGATCGATTGACCATGCGTATGCTACGTATTAATCTGCGATAAAACACACTTTAATCATGAACAATTCCCAGCTGGCTTGCCAGCGAACAGCACCACAATCCACCGGCTAGAACCGTGTAAAGTGTCGCTCGTTCTTGTCCATCGATATAGCTGAGCAAGTGTGTGTAGCGACCACGCGGCAGGAAGGGAGGAGAAATTCCGTCTACTTTCCCCTCCGTGTTGGTGCAGTGCACACCGGTCAGCATCATATCGATCGCTTTCGCTTTAGCACCGCCCTAACACCGGTCCTGCTAGGTAGGCGTACACGAAACACCCATCCGCCATCAGCCCAAGAAAAAGAAGATATGCGCGATATATACTAAGCTATTGGCGTAGAAAGAAATGGACGTCCATCTTGGCGTGCGTCGACCAATTGCCCTGCAGCATGGGTAATCTATCGGTCTAAGCTAGCTCGATCCCTCTCGTGTGGTTGCATTGCATTGGTGGGATATGTCGACATCGATGGCTGGCTAGCTAGCTTTTCTGGCCTGAAAATTGTTGCTGATTTTATTACCCTACTTGGCCCGAACAACGCTAGTGAGGCCGAGTGATGGTTTGTTAATTCCATCTCTTTTTGTTCACTTCAAGAAAGAAATTTATGCTCGGCCCTGGTGCACCTTCACATGGTGGATTGGTGGGTGATGTGGACATCGATGTCATGCTTTCACGGCCTAGAAAAAATATCGGCCATCGATTGCCCTATCTGGCCCAAACAACCCAACAGTACTGATTCATATCTTAGTTATGATCATTATTATTTCTCAAAAAAAAAGTTATGACCATTATTTGTCTTCCCAAATTATGACAGAAATGAAGAAAGCAAACACGTATACAGGAGAAAAAAATTTGTTACTGAGGATTCACGCATGCACCCTTTGATTGGCATGCATGATTAGTTCTTTGATAACTGTTTGATTGGTTCAAAATTTCTTCTTATTCCGATCGAAATATTTATCTCTACGAGAATTTTGGTGCTGCTGTTGCTGTGAGACAGCTGACTTGTTCATGCCATCGAAAACTTTGCATTCGTGCTGGTGTGAGACTGACTTGTGCGTGTGCGTGCAGCTGTCGAACTGGGGCGACTACCCCAAGAACCACGACGAGCTGGACTTCGAGCTGCTGGGCAACCGGCGCGGCCACGGCTGGCGTGTCCAGACCAACATGTACGGCAACGGCAGCACCGCCCGCGGCCGAGAGGAGCGTTACCATCTCCCCGTCGAACATACCGTCGCCGGCGTCCACCGCTATGCCATAACCTGGACCCCCAACAACATCGTCTTCTACCTCGACGGCGTGCCCATCCGCGAGGTGGTCCGCGTTCCCTCCATGGGCGGCGACTTCCCCTCCAAGCCCATGTCCGTCTACGCCACCATCTGGGACGGCTCCGCCTGGGCAACCGACGGCGGCAAGTACAAGGTCGACTACGCCTACGCGCCGTTCGCCGCCGAGTTCTCCGACCTCGTCCTGAGCGGCTGCGACGCCAGCACCGTCGCCGACCCCGAGGGGTGCCAGGTCGACCTGCTCACGCACGACGTCGCCGTCATGGCCCCTGCCAAGCGCGCCGCCATGAGGGGGTTCCGCGAGCAGTACCTGACCTACACGGCCTGCCGCGACAGGGTGCGATACAAGACCACCGTCTTCCCCGAGTGTGACGACCTCGCCGACGGCGACTCCAGCTTCCACCTCTGGGGGGAGTCCAAGAAGAGGCGCCGCCGGTCGTCGCCGCCGCTGCAGTACTCTTCCAGCATGCAGTAGGTTATGGGTTCCGATCGAATGAGTCTAGTGTGGCATCCTCAAGATAGTTTTCTCGGTCGAGGTTGGTGCATCTGTCGGATATGTACACAGTACACAGGAGGATTACAGATAGGAATACATAAAAAAAAACGAAATTTTATCAATAGTTCACTTGCTTATATAGTTTTTTTTTCTTTGCGAATACACTTGCTTATATAGTTTATGTTTTCCAAACCATTTTCCCGCCGGATTCCATGAACAAAACACGAGCCAACGTCTAGGTGTAAGCAAAAGACTCCCAAACATGAACAGCATGATCCCAAGTCCCAACAACCAAACCACCAAAAGCTTTCCATGTTCTAGAACATCATGACTCGCTCCTTTCTGTCTTTTTTGACACCAAAACAACCCGAAAATTCACAGGGGCGCACACCTGTGGAACCGTCTGTAGCCGAACAGATGTTCGGGGAAACTGATTGAAAAATGGATGCAAATTCTTAACCTTTTGAATACAAGACAATATACGTGTTTATTCTGTACTAGCAAAAGAGCCCGTGCGTTGCAACGTGAGAAAAAATACCACACGCTCCTAACCCAATAATCATGACTCAAGACCCCGATAGGTTCACATCCTTTATTTCAACATATGACATCCCATCTATGTTGCCGCTTATCCTCCTTTTCACCCTCGCCGACGGTGGTCTCAGTCAGTGGCGGAGCTTCAAAGAAAAAGCTGGGCGGGCCAAATTAAAGAAGAGCACATAAATTTTAGGCATCATTCACTACTGTACCTTTTGTTCTCATTTGAATTTTCGGTCTATATGTCAACAAACAAGTTACAGCTGGCAAGATAATCATATTCTACATTATTACGCAACATTTTTTCAATGATCTTCATATACTAAAACACAGTTAATAAAAAGTATTAAGCATTATGTACGAATTCGCAGGGAAAAATAGCACTTTATCTTCTATTTCTACATATAAATTTGTAATAAAATGCATTAACTGTGCTCAGTTCAACCAATGAACAACAAAAACACACTACTCCGAAGTAATTACAAATTACCCAGCGGCACCGTTGTCACTTATCAAGATGTAAACTGGACTGAGTGCATAGGTATATAAAATATCATGAAAATCCTGGGCGGGCCATGGCCCGGTTTTGCCCCAATGAACCTCCGCCCCTGGTCTCAGTGCTCACACAATCACAACACGTTCGAATGTGGTCAATCATAAGGCATCACTCTCAGCATAAGATGAGAAATATACCTTTTTTCCTATGAGGTGTTGGCAAGGCGTACATGTGTGGTTATAGATGGTTTCGTTCAGTTTTGTTGAGGTATTCATTTCCAATCCGGACCGGCACCGATACGAAAGAAAGACAGATCATGCGCTATTGATTAAGGTTGCACCATAAATAGTATTTTAAAAATGTTTAACACGTAAACTAACATCATATTTAGATTGTACACATTTTTCTAATCAATTTTCATATATTATATGTTAAATTTGGAGTTGGAATTTAAAAGATATGGATACTTTAAAAATCATCTGATACAGAACGTGGGGTGATTAACTGAAAGTACATGGGTTTTCTGCAAAACTGGAAATCTGACTTAAAATGGGAGTGCGTGTTGATTCACAAAAACTATAGTCTGAAAGAACAAAAATCTGACTTAAAATAGGACCACGGGTTGATTAACCGGAACTACAGGAGGTTTTCTGAAAAGAAGAAAATCTGACTTAAAACAGGACCGCGAGTTGATTAACCAAAACTATACGGGGGGTTTCTGCAAAATGGCCGACGAACGGGCAGAAGCCCTATTCCCTTTATTAGTAGGTATAGATAAATACTTTACTTGTGCTTACGCTGCATCCCCGTTCTATTATATAGCCTGTTCGACCAGTGCACTACAGTGTTCACCTTCTTCTTCCTTGGTTCGTGCCTGTTCCGCTCTGGGGTTCCAGTACTCTTTCATCATGTTCTTTCTCTATTTTTTTCCTTCTGTGCAATTGTTTTCCTTTACCTGATGTGGACCACCAACTCGTCCTGTCCTGCCGCTTCGCAAGTTCACGTCATCGTTCTTCCCATGAAAAATTGCTACACTCTTTTTGCCAAATTTTGATTTCTCTTCCTTCAGATATCCATACTTCTATTCAACAGTTGCATGCTTGCACTGTGAAATCTCAATTTGTCGAAAGACTTCAATGTCTTCGTTATGAATTTTCTCATACCAGATACCATTATGATTTCGTTCTTCGAAGCGCACTGCTTTTTGTACGATTTGATTTCATTTTCAGTCGTAACATTTTAGTTCTTATTCTGCCAAGTTAAGTTCAACGAAACTGACTTTCTTTTTTCTAGCAAACTTACCCACTGCCTTCAGTTTTCTAAGTAGGAACTTGTGCCCATTCCGCTGCTTAAATTTCTAATAATTTGTACCTACGCGCAACCGACAAGTCGTGAGCTCGAGTTACCTAATATTTATTTTGCAGTGCGCAGTCCGCAGACACCTCAACTTCTTTCTCGCTCCTCTTTTCTCCTCTCGTATCGTTCCTTTCTACTTGTTGGATCGAAAGGATAGGTCTAGAGGGGGGAGGGTGTGAATAGACACTAACAAGGCCAAAGGTGCAATTTTTAATTTTGTTGAAACTTAGCCAAATTTTAACACAAGTTAAGTGGCAAGCAATACAATCTACACATGCATATCTAGAGTATGGGCAGCAGAAAGAGGTTGACATGCAAGTGCAAGAAAGTAAAGGGGTAGAGTTTGGAGAAGATCAAACGCAATGAAGACAAGGTGATTTATCTCGTGCTTCCGATAGGTGGTTCTATCATACATCCATGTTGATGGAGACTTCAACCCACGGAGGGTAACGGCTGCGCGAATCCACGAAGGGCTCCACCCACAAAGGGTTCACGAAGAAGCAACCTTGTTTATGCCATCATGGCTTACGCCCACGAAGGACTAGCCTCACTTGGGGTAGATCTTCACGAAGTAGGCGATCTCCTTGCCCTTACAAACTCCTTGGTTCAACTCCACAAGCTTGGAGGCTTCCAAGTGACACCTAACCAATTTAGGAGACACCACTCCCCAAAAGGTAATAGATGTTGTTGTTGATGATGAACTCCTTGCTCTTGTGCTTCAAAAGATAGTCTCCTCAACACTCAAACACTCTCTCACAGATTTTGGCTATGTGGTAGGAGAGATATTGGAGTGGAAAGCAACTTGGGGAGGCTAGAGATCAAGGATCAAATGTTGGAGTGGAATCCCCTTGATCTCAACACAGGTGCAGGTGGTTCTCTCTCAGAAAATGGATATGGGCAGTGGTAGCTTCGAACTTGTTGCTCTCTGAGAGTTGGTAGAATGGGTGGGGTATATATAGGCAGCACCAAAAATCCAACTGTTACACACCTTTATGCACTATTCGGTGGGACCGGGTGAAAATACTCGGTGAGACCGACTTCTACAAAAGGTCTGAACTTTAGGCTTTTCAGTGAGACCGGATGAAATAGTTCAGTGGGACCGAATGGTGATGACCTAATCACTTTCCACACTTCGATGAGACTTATTGAAACTACTCAGAAATTCTGAAATGAAACCAATTGGTAACAGAAGGTTGGCAAGTGCTCTTCAGTGAGGCCGAAGGGTCATCTCGGTGAGACCGAGTTGCTAGGGTTTAGGCAGTGGTTATGTCAAGTGTATCTCGGTGAGTCCGGTTGTATGTGTGTTTTGGTGGGATCGAGAATGACTTTAGGGTTTTGGACATAGATGAATGTGAGAGTGTGATTGAGGGTTTTGGAACAATATCTCTAACCACTAGAGCACTTAGACTATGATCAAAACCTCATCCCTTTTAATAGTATTGGCTTTCCTATGGACTCAATGTGATCTTGGATCACTTAACCAAAAATGTAGAGTCTTGAAGCTTTGCCAACACATGTCCTTTGTACCCTGAGGGGTCCACATCTCAATCTATATACTTGCCTAAATTGAACTCTTCATGAAATATACTCAAGGAAAACATTAGTCCAAAAATATGTATGTTGACATGAATTACCAAAACCAACAAGGGAGTGAATGTGCCTTCTATCTCTCCCTTTTGGATAATTGATGATAACATACATCTGATACGTCTCCAACGTATCTATAATTTCTGATTGTTCCATGCTATTATAGTATCAATCTTGGATGTTTTTATATGCCATTATATATCATTTTTGGGACTAACCTATTAACCTAGTGCCCAGTGCCAGTTGTTGTTTTCTGCTTGTTTTTGGCTTTTCAGAGAAACAATACCAAATGAAGTCCAAATGCCACGAAACTTTTTAGAGATTTTTTTCTGGACAAAAGAAACCTGGGAAGCTTCGGGAGGAGGCCATAAGCATCACGGAGGCTTCACAAGGCACCAGGGCGCGCCCCAGGGGGGGCGCGCCGTGCTGCCTTGTGGGGCCCACGTGACTCTGTTTGATCTAATTCCACTTCTATAAATTCACACATATTGGGAAACCCCCAGAGGGCCAGAAGAAATAACCTTTCTGCCGCCGCAAGCCTCTGTTCTTCCGCGATCCCATCTGGAGGCCTTTTCCGGTACTCTGCCGGAGGGGGAATCGATCACGGAGGGCTTCTACATCAACCTTGCTGCCCTTCTGATGATGTGTGAGTAGTTTACCACAGACCTATGGGTCCATAGCTAGTAGCTAGTTGTCTTCTTCTCTCTCTTTGATCTTCAATACAATGTTCTCCTTGATGTTCTTGGAGTTCTATCCGATGTAATCTTCTTTTGCGGTGTGTTTGTTGGAATCCGATGAATTGTGAGTTTATGATCAGATTATTCATGCGAAATATTTGACTCTTCTCTGAACTCTTTTATGCATGATTGTTATAGCTTTGTATTTCTCTCCGATCTATCGGTTTAGTTTGGCCTACTAGATTGATTTATCTTGCAATGGGATAGGTGCTTTGTGATGGGTTCAATCTTGCGGTGCTCAATCCTAGTGACAGAAAGGGACAGGACACGTATTTGTATTGTTGCCATTAAGGATAAAAAGATGGGGTTTATTCATATTGCTTGAATTTTTTTCTCTACATCATGTCATCTTGCTTAAGGCGTTACTCTGTTTCATACTTAATACCCTAGATGCATCCCGAATAGCGGTCGATGGGTGGAGTAATAGTAGTAGATGCAGGCAGGAGTCGGTCTACTTGTCTCGGACGTGATGCCTATATACATGATCATTGCCATGAATCCATCATAATTATTTGCTATTCTGTCAATTGCCCAACAGTAATTTGTTTACCCACCGTATGTTTTTGCGCTCGAGAGAGAAGCCTCTAGTGAAAACTATGGCCCCCGGGTCTATCTTTATCATATTAAAAACCCAAAAATACCTGGCTGCAATTTATTTACTTTTATTTTTATTAGTATTTTAGTTTAGCAATTTATCTCTATAAGTTTTAATCCTTGCAAGTAACCGCTAAGGGGATTGACAACCCTCTTATTCGCGTTGGGTGCAAGTGTTTGCTCTTGTGTGTGCAGGTGCGTTTCAAAGGAATTTTGCTTGGTTCTCCTACTGGATTGATAACCTTGGTTCTTAACTGAGGGAAATACTTATCTCTACTGTACTGCATCATCCTCTCCTCTTCGGGGAAATACCAACGCAGACTACAAGTAGCAGGAAGAATTTCTGGCGCCGTTGCCGGGGAGACATCATCAAAATTACCAAGTACCTTCGCACAAATTATCATTCACTTGCATTTACCTTTTATTTACCTTTGCCTCTCATTTTCATCACCCCCACTTCTAATTTTTTTACAAAAACACAAAAAAAAATTATTTGCCTGTTTGCTAGTTTGCTTGTTTAAAGTTGCCACCATGTCTGATTTTGTCATTGAAAAAGATGAGGATGATAAGATTCCTAAGATAGAAATTCCCTCAAATTTAGACTCAAAATTTTTTGTAGTAGGGAGTGTAAATGTCATAGGGAAAAATGTTATTCAAGAGTTCTTTAATTGCACGAGAACTTTGGTTTGTAATGATACTCCAATCCTTAAAAGAACCAATAGTTATGGGGAGGCTATCTCCGCACTCATTCTTAAACTTGAAAGAAGATTTATCCGTACTCATCCTACCTTGCAAAGGTTGGTTTATGAGTTGCCGGTTATAAATAATCCTAAAGCTAAAAACATAGCTACTCTTATCCTTATGAATGAGTTTGATTACATAGTACGAGAAGCTAGAGAGATCTTTGATTTCTATAATATGAGTCAAGAGAATCCTGTGATAGATGAAATTTTATATAATGAGGAGTATATGTTGCGATATGTTTTTCATGATCACCATGCCTTTGATGATATACTAAAAAGGAAGTTCCTCCCATACATATCATCCAACAAGTTTTCAATGGGATTAATCGTAAGTATGCTTGGATTGTAAAGGGGAACCAAGAGGGGTTTGAAGAAGGTAGCCTTAATAACCCTAGTATTTTGGTTGATGATGTGTTCCCTATTGTTTTTGAAAAACCTCCAGAAAATCCCACACCTAAGGATGTCAAAACCAAGGATGTCAACACTTGAAACTATGCATTATGCCTAGCTAGAGGCATAAAACGATAGCGCTTGTTGGGAGGCAACCCAATGAATAAAATAAATTTTTTCTTTTAACTTTTGTTTTTGTGAGATTGCATGATTATAGCCTCTGTTATGATTGTGTTTTTATGTTTTAATTAGTGTTTGTGCCAAGTAATGCCTTTGGGATGATGTTGATGGTAGTATAATTGATGCTGTTTGGAAAACAGAAAGTTTTGCGTCTAGTGCTGGAATTTTGGTTCTGTACTGGAGCGTCAGAAAAATCTGAATTTTTTACAAAGTATTGGTATATGAATTATTTACGCTTTCCTAATTTTTCAGAATTTTTGGAGTTACATAAGTATGGCATTTAAATAGATCTTTACAGACTGTTCTGTTTTAGACAGATTCTGTTTTTGTTGCATAGTTTGCTTATTTTGATGAATCTATGGATCGTATTGGGGGGTATGAGTCATGGAGAAGTTGGAGTACAGTAGCATTATGCCAATATTAAATATGAATCAATTTACTACAGTACCTAAAGTTTAAGATTTGTTTGTTATACTAATGGATCTCACGAGGTTTCTGTTGAGTTTTGTGTGCTGAAGTTTTCATGTTTTGGGTGAGACTACGATGGATAAAGGAATAAGGAGCGGCAAGAGCCTAAGCTTGGGGATGCCCAAGGCACCCCACGGTAATATTCAAGGAAGACTCAAGCGTCTAAGCTTGGGGATGCCCCGGAAGGCATCCCCTCTTTCGTCTACAATCTATCGGTAACTCACTTGGAGCTATATTTTTATTCATCACATGATATGTGTTTTACTTGGAGCGTCTTATGAAATAGTTTGTTTGATTTTTAGTTTGTCATAATCATCTTAGCTGAACACACCTTTTTGAGAGGGATACACATTATTCGTGATTTGTTAGAATACTCTATGTTCTTCACTTATATCTTTTGAGCTAGACAGTTGCTCTAGTGCTTCACTTATACCTTTTAGAGCACGGCGGTGGTTATATTTTAAAGAAATAGTTGCACTCTCATGCTTCACTTATATCTTTTTGAGAGTCTCATGATAGCAATGGTAATATGCAGGGGTTATGAGTTTGGTCCTGATATGATAGGTATTCAAGAGGGATATAATAAAAACTTTCATGTAGATCACTGAATATGATAAACATGATTCCTTGCAATAGTTTTGCGATATTAAGATGGTAATATGTGGGAGGTATTAGTAGATAATTGTTGTTTAGTAAGAATAATTGTGTTAAGGTTTGTGATTCCCAAAGCATGCACGTATGATCTGTCGTTATGCTAGGAAGTTGGAGCATGATTTATTATTGATTGTCTTCCTTTGCGTGGCGGTCGGGGGCGCGCGATGGTTAACTCCTACCAACCTCCCCCCTAGGAGCATGCGTAGTAGTACTTTGCTTCGAGGGCTAATAAACTTTCGCAATAAGTATGTGAGTTCTTTATGACTAATGTGAGTCCATGGATTATACGCACTCTCACCCTTCCGCAATTTCCTAGCCTCTATGGTACCGTGCATTGCCCTTTCTCACATCGAGAGTTGGTGCAAACTTCGCCGGTGCATCCAAACCCCGTGATATGATACGCTCTATCACACATAAGCCTCCTTATATCTTCCTCAAAACAGCCACCATACCTACCTATCATGGCATTTCCATAGCCATTCCGAGATATATTGCCATGCAACTTCCACCGTTCTGTTTTTTATGACATACATCATCATTGTCATATTGCTTTTCATGATCATATAGCTGACATAGTATTCGTGGCTCAGCCACCGTTCATCATTTTTATACATGTTACGCTAGCATCATTGCACATCCTGGTACACTGCCAGAGGCATTCATATAGAGTCATATTTTTGTTCTAGTATCGAGTTGTAATGTTGAGTTGTAAGGAAATAGAAGTGTGATGATCATCATTATTAGAGCATTGTCCCAGTGAGGAAAGGATGATGGAGACTATGATTCCCCCACAAGTCGGGATGAGACTCCGGACGAAATAAAAAAATTGAAAAAAGGGAAAAAAAGAAAAAAAGAGAGGCAAAAAAGAGCGATGAAAAAAAGAAAGAAAAAAAGGAATAAAAAAATAAATGAGAGAAAAAGAGAGAAGGGGCAATGTTACTATCCTTTTCCACAGTTGTGCTTCAGAGTAGCATCATGTTTTTCATATAGAGAGTCTCCTATTTTGTCACTTTCATATACTAGTGGGAATTTTTCATTATAGAACTTGGATTGTATATTTCGATGATGGGCTTCCTCAAATGCCCGAGGTCTTCGTGAGCAAGCAAGTTGGATGCACACCCACTTAGTTTTCATGTTGAGCTTTCATACACTTATAGCTCTTAGTGCATCCGTTGCATGGCAATCCCTACTCCTCGCATTGACATCAATTGATGGGCATCTCCATAGCCCGTTGATTAGCCTCGTTGATATGAGACTTTCTCCATTTTTTGACTTCTCTTATTAATCCCCTATCACCAAACTCTATTCCACCCATAGTGCTATATCCATGGCTTGCACTCATGTATTGCGTGGGAGTTGAAAAAGCTGAAGCGCGTTAAAAAGTATGAACCAATTGCTTGGCTAAAACCAGGGTTGTGCATGATAAATACTTTGTGCGACGAAGATGGAGCATGACAGGATTGTATGATTTTGCATGGATAACATTCTTTAGCATTTTTATTTTGAAAGACATGATTGTTTTATTAGTATGCCTGAGTATTGATGTCTTTATATCAAATTATAGATTATTGCTTTAAATCACTTGGATCTTATTATTCATACCGTAAGAGAAAGATTACATGATGAAACATGATAGGTAGCATTCCACATCAAAAATTCTGTTTTTATCATTTACCTACTCGAGGACGGTAGGAATTAAGCTTGGGGATGCTTGATACGTCTCCAACGTATCTATAATTTTTGATTGTTCCATGCTATTATAGTATCAATCTTGGATGTTTTTATATGCAATTATATATCATTTTTTGGGACTAACCTATTAACCTACTGCCCAGTGCCAGTTGCTGTTTTCTGCTTGTTTTTGGCTTTTCAGAGAAACAGTACCAAATGAAGTCCAAATGCCACGAAACTTTTTGGAGATTTTTTTCTGGACAAAAGAAACCTGGGAAGCTTGGGGAGGAGGCCAGAAGCCTCACGGAGGCTTCACAAGGCACCAGGGCGCGCCCCAGGGGGGGGGGGCGCACCGTGTTGCCTTGTGGGGCCCACGTGACTCTGTTTGATCTAATTCCACTTCTATAAATTCACAAATATTGGGAAACCCCCAGAGAGCCAGAAGAAATAACCTTTCCACCGCCGCAAGCCTCTGTTCTTCCGCGATCCCATCTGGAGGCCTTTGCCGGTACTCTGCCGGAGGGGGAGTCGATCACGGAGGGCTTCTACATCAACCTTGCTGCCCTTCCGATGATGTGTGAGTAGTTTACTACAGACCTATGGGTCCATAGCTAGTAGCTAGATGGCTTCTTCTCTCTCTTTGATCTTCAATACAATGTTCTCCTTGATGTTGTTGGAGTTCTATCCGATGTAATCTTCTTTTGCGGTGTGTTTGTTGGGATCCGATGAATTGTGAGTTTATGATCAGATTATTCATGAGAAATATTTGAGTCTTCTCTGAACTCTTTTATGCATGATTGTTATAGCTTTGTATTTCTCTCCGATCTATCGGTTTAGTTTGGCCTACTAGATTGATTTATCTTGCAACGGGAGAGGTGCTTTGTGATGGGTTCAATCTTGCGGTGCTCAATCCCAGTGACAGAAAGGGACATGACACGTATTTGTATTGTTGCCATTAAGGATAAAAATATGGGGTTTATTCATATTGCTTGAATTTTCTTCTCTACATCATGTCATCTTGCTTAAGGCGTTACTCTGTTTCATACTTAATACCCTAGATGCATGCTAGATAGCGGTCGATGGGTGGAGTAATAGTAGTAGATGCAGGCAGGAGTCGGTCTACTTGTCTCGGACGTGATGCCTATATACATGATCATTGCCATGAATCCGTCATAATTATTTGCTATTCTGTCAATTACCCAACAGTAATTTGTTTACCCACCGTATGTTTCTGCGCTCGAGAGAGAAGCCTCTAGTGAAAACTATGGCCCCCGGGTCTATCTTTATCATATTAAAAACCCAAAAATACCTTGCTGCAATTTATTTACTTTTATTTTTATTAGTATTTTAGTTTAGCAATTTATCTCTATAAGTTTTAATCCTTGCAAGTAACCGCTAAGGGGATTGACAACCCTCTTATTCGTGTTGGGTGCAAGTGTTTGCTCTTGTGTGTGCAGGTGCGTTATAAAGGAATTTTGCTTGGTTCTCCTACTGGATTGATAACCTTGGTTCTTAACTGAGGGAAATACTTATCTCTACTGTACTGCATCATCCTCTCCTCTTCGGGGAAATACCAACGCAGACTAGAAGTAGCAACATCAAAGCTGCAAATGAAGGATATATCATAGAAATACATTGAAGCTTTGAGAAACATGCAGCATGGATAAGCTCCCCCTACAATTGTGCATATTTAGGAATTTTATTATGGAATGCAAATGCACAGTTGAATAGGTAAGAAGGCTCTACATATCACATGTATCTTGGCAGTATGCATCAGAGCAAAAGATAGGAATGGAAATGCTCATGTGTACAATATCCTTTCTTGCAAATAAGTATATACATCAAGCAAGAAATCATCATGCACATGAGTATGATGCATACACTTACCTTGAGGTGCTTGAGCATTATACTTGAAGAAACAAACTTGAGAAAACAAGGTTAGATAACACAAGAATCTCTTTTCAAGAAAATGTAAGAACTTCAAGAATACCAAGATTGGGATGACATGTAAAAGAGATAGCATAACTAGGTGAATACTTCCTGAAAGCCGACATGTCCCCAAGAGATCCAAAAAGATTTGCAATAGAGTTTCAAAGGATTTATCTCCCCTAAACTTGAACTTCCTCCCTCCCTAAATCTGATATTGTAGACATGGAAGCAGGTAGGGTGAGATAAAATCAGAGCAGAAGATAGAATCAGAGCAGAAGAAAGATCAAACAAATAGAGCACAAAGACCTACAATTCAAACATATGTTTCTCCCCACTTAGAAATATATACTTCTCTCTCCTCTTATATATGTGCATCTCTCTCTTTAAATGAGTCTTTAGATAAGCTTTGATGTGCATCTCTCCCCCTTTGACATCAATTTCCAAGAAGTGTTGGTCTTTTGGTCATTGTTCAATACGAAGGGTCCTGGATGAGCACACTTAGCTGAGATGATGCTTAGAATGCAGTGGAGGGGAAAGAATCATTGAGTGGAGCTGGAATGAATCTGAAATTTAATTTTGGCAAACATTCCTTTTTCTTGTGCACTTCGGTAGCTCCGAAAATGATCAATCGGTCATTTCGAGAATTAAACCTGAATAACGTGTTGATCACATTGGTGATTCTGAGCCAGTTCACTTCGGTCAGGCCGATGAACTGCTGAACAATATATCTTGTAGACTTGTTGGCACCGATGAATTTTGATCGGAGAGACCGATTGCACAATAGAAAGAAAGATTTGTCAAACTCAGCTCACTTGCAATAAGACCAAAAAGGATTTGCAATGAATTCAGATAAGATATGAAATGAATTGATAGAAGAAAATAAAAGGTAACCAAGAAGAAGGTTTTTTAATATCAAGGTACTAGATCTAAATAAGACCAAATAAAACAAGGATCAAAAACAGCAAATGAAAAACTTCAACTAGGATAGGGTCGGCGACTAGGTCACCTATGTTAGAGTATATTGAAATAGGACTCAAGTGAGAGCACTTGATCATAGGTCATACTCATCATTAAGCTCAAAATGGGGGTTACCATTTCTCGTTTAAGCATTTCAATGAATTAATTCACATCTTTTTTAGTTGCTTTGGCTCATGTCTTGGAGTAAAGATTCTCTAAGATGTGAGGACTTACATTGGGGTTTGTTGTTGGCGAGTTCATGTAGTTGAACTTGGTGAGGATGCTCGAGGATGATGATGCTCATCATGGCAGCTATCGATATCCTTTGTTCTTTGAAGTTCATCTTCCTACATGGGTTAGTCACGCAAGGAACACCATGTATATCCAAATTGACAAGAGTGAAATATCATGTCAATTATTGTTAAAGGATACTTTTGGTGTTGTCTTGTTCCTTGATTACAACAAATGGGGTCTTTGATACTTAGTTCATATATGATTGCTCAAGATGGAAGTTTGGAGCAATCTTGTGAAGTATAGCTTGTCCAAGTACCTACATGCGGTTAGATGCAATACAACGGAGCAATGTGTCCAAGATATGAGATAGTCATCATGAAAGAAATATCAAGGATTAGTCAAGTAATCTCATGTCCTTGCATGCATCCAAGTGTGTTTCTAGTTCACATTGCAAGCATCAAGAAGGTTCAACTCACTCCTCAATCGACAAAATGTCTTTTCATCAAGAGGTTTTGTGAACATATCTGCGACTTGCTTGTTGGTACGAACATGCTTAAGGTTAATGTCACCTTTAGCCACATGATCACGTATGAAATGGTGACGAACATCAATATGCTTAGTGCGAGAGTGTTGAACGGGATTGTGTGCAATCTTAATAGCACTCTGATGACCCACAAGTATAGGGGGTCAATCGTAGTCCTTTCGACAAGTAAGAGTGTCGAGCCCAACGAGCAGGGGCGTAGGCAGGCCCCAGGCTACCTGGGCCATGGCCTGGGGCGCAGCAAGCATCCACTTCGGTGACTGTAGCAAATAGTAACAAACTGTGGCAATAGTACTCACTATACCTACACTGGTAGCCCAGGGCTTGTGCAAATCCTAGCTACGGCACTGCCAACGAGGAGCAGAAGGAATCAATAAGCGGTTTTCAGCAAGGTATTCTCTGCAAGTGTTGTAAAGTAGTTGTGACATATAGTTTGATAGCAAGATAATTCATAGCAAGTAAGAAGTAACCAAAGTAACAAGGTGCAGCAAGGTGGCCCAATCCTTTTATTGCAAAGGACAAGCCAAAAGTACTTCTTATAGTGAGCAAAACGTTCTCGAGGACACATGGGAATTTCGTCCAGTTAACTTCATCATGTTTAGTTAATTCGCATTCACTGCTTTGATAAGTTGTTATGTGGGTGGACCGGTGCTAGGGTGCTGTTCTTACTTGAACAAACAACCCACTTATGATTACCCCCTCTCGCAAGCATCCGCAACTATGAAAGAAGAATTAAGATAAATCTAACCATAGCACGAAACATATGGATCCAAATCAGCCCCTTACGGAATAGCGCATAAACTAGCACTGGTGCAGCGACGTCCTATACAAATAGTTTTTACCCCCTTTCCGTGACATAGTTTTAAAGTGTCGCCTTGCATGTGTGTGTGATAGGGGGGTCCATCCCACATGACCCAGAAAATCGTCGGTGATAGCTCCTCCGGTCACACACGCTTAGCGCATATGCTCGTGTGCGATCAGGGGAGCTAACGCAGACAATTTCGCCAGACAAGCCATGTGAGATCGTCTTGGCATCCCACACAGTAACTATGGAACAAACGTTTGTGTTGGCAGACCGCATCACACACAGCTTTCTGTATAGCCTCGTCTGTGATAGGTGGAGCGATCATAGACACTTTGCCTCAGTTAAACGTTTGTGTTATTCAAGTATATCACACACGATTCGCTGAAGAAAACTGTATGACATAGGGCTATCCATCACACACGCTTTTATTGCTGGAAACGTTTGTAAAGTGCCATGGCCCATTTGGCAGGTTTATTAGTTTACTATTAATACTCCGAGTATTAAGCAAATTCACATTTCATATCAAATAGATGTTTACCACTTTTCTATCGGGCACACAAATATATTTTAACGTCATAGTACAGATAGCTACGTCACAACAACACAATACACAATATAGCTAGTTCACCTTCATAAGCACAAAGTATGTTGAGCACAATATTAGAACAATATATTCATTTCCCTATGCTACTTGTAGACTGCGTTGGTATTTCCCCGAAGAGGAGAGGATGCTGCAGTATAATAGAGATAAGTATTTCCTTCAGTTAAGAACCAAGGTTATCAATCCAGCAGGAGAACCACACAAAACCCCTTTAGCAGCACCTGCACACACAATAGCAAACACTTGCACCCAATGCAAATAAGAGGGTTGTCAATCCTCTTAGCGGTTATTTGCAAGGATTAATTCTGATAGTGATAGATAGAAATATAAATTGCAAAATAAAATAAAAGTGAATAAATTGCAGTAAGGTATTTTTGGATTTTAATATATGATAAAGATAGACCCGGGGCCATAGTTTTCACCAGAGGCTTCTCTTTCGAGTGCAGAACATACGGTGGGTAAACAAATTACTGTTGGGCAATTGATAGAAAAGAAAATAATTATGACGGATTCATGGCAATGATCATGTATATAGGCATCACGTCCGAGACAAGTAGACCGACTCCTGCCTGCATCTACTACTATTACTCCACCCATCGACCGCTATCCAGCATGCATCTAGGGTATTAAGTATGAAACAGAGAAACGCCTTAAGCAAGATGACATGATGTAGACAAAGTAAACTCAAGAAATATGATTAAACCCCATCTTTTTATCCTTAATGGCAACTGTCGAAAGTCGGGCTCCGGGGACCCAAAGGTTGGAAAACTGGGGTGAGCTCGTTCTACTACTCCGTCTCCTACCACGGCAGCGCTACGGCGAGACTACGGCGAGGGCGCGCTAGCGTAGGACGGGCGAGGACACAGCGGTTTACCCAGGTTCGGGCCACCTTGCAGTGTAAGACCCTACTCCTGCTTGTGTGTTGGGATTATTGTGGGTGAGAGAGTTCTCGCGTACAAGGTTGAAGATGATGGAATCTAGAGCTCTCTCTCTCCAATGGCTGCTCTGCCCTTTTTATATCAGCCTTGGTCCTCTTCCCCCTGGAAACTTAGGCGGGAAGGGTTGCCACAGTTGGCGGTTTTGAAAGTGGACAGGCGCTCAGGCTATCCTGACTAAAGGTGGTCTTCGCCTGCCAAAGCATGATCCATGACGCGCCGGTGGGGTCGGAGCTGGAGCCGCTGCCGTCCACCGACACCTTCTTCGTCTCGGCGCGGTCTTGAGAGAACAGCTGCTTCTTCTTCACGGGCGCGGCCTCGGAAGGCTCGGCCGCGTCCTCGTCGGCGGGGTGCGCGACAGCGGCTGCCTTGTAGGCGCGCTCGAGGGTGCTGGTCGCGTCCTTTTCGTCACAGGCAACGGTGATGATGCCGCTGCAGCCGGGCGTCTTGAGGACGTTGTAGGCGTGATGAGTGGCCGCCATGAACTTGGTGAGAGCTGGGTAGCCCAAGATGGCATTGTAGGGCAGGCCGATGTGCGCCACATCGAAGTCGATGAGCTCGGTGTAGTAGTTCTTGCGAGTGCCGAAGGTGACGGGGAGGCGCACCTGCCCCAGCGGAATGGTGGAGCCATCGGTCACTCCGGAGAAGGGCCTGGTCGGCATCAGCTGGTCATAGGGCACCAGGAGCGTCTCGAAGGTCTCGACGGAGAGCACGTTGAGGCCGGCACCCCCGTCGATGAGGGTCTTGGTGACCGCGACGTTGCTGATGGTGGGAGTGCACAGCATGGGGAGCGCGCCTGTGGAGGCCGTGGACTTGGGGTGGTCCTTGGAGTCGAAGGTGATGGCGTACTGCGGCCACTTGAGGGGCCGCGCGACCTCGGGCCTCGGGAGGGCGGCGTACACCTCGCGAGAGAGTTGCTTGAAGTGGCGAATGGATGCGGGGGCTTGGGACCCGCCGAGGATGTAGGCGACCGCGCGAGGCTCCTGGTAGCCCCCGGCGCCCTCGTCAGGCTGGTTGACGTCGTTCCTCTGAGGTGGCGGAGGCAGCGGCGGGAGAGCGGCATTGGCCTGAGGATTCGCCTCACGAGGCTGATCGCGCCAGGCGGCCTCACGAGGCTGATCGCACCAGGCGGCCTCACGAGGCTGATCGCGCCAGCCCAGGCGGTAGCCGCCATTATTGTTGCGGCTGTCCCAGCGGTTGCCGCTGCGGCCACCTCCGCGGCCAGCGCCACGGCCGTTGTGGTCGTCTCGGCGGCTCTGGCGCTCGTCGCGGAGCAACTTGAGCTCATGACAGTCTTCGGTGCTGTGGGAGCGGACGTTGTGAAAGGCGCAGAGTGGCCGGTTGTCCTTCCTGGGCTCGTCGAGGTCACGGCCGCGCTTCTGCTCGGGCTCCGCCGCAAGCACATCAGGGCCCTTGCGCTTGACGTCCTTGCTCTTGGCCTTGGTGCCATCGAGCGCTGCGTCGGGGTCGTTGTGGACGAAGAGGCGGCCTTCCTCAGCCTTGGCGCACTTGTCGGCGAGGTCGAGCAGCTCGAGCACGGAGTCGAGCTCACCGTTGATGGCGAGCTTCTCGCGCATCTTGATGTCCGTGACGCCGGTGGAGAACGCGGAGATGACGGCCGCATCGGAGGCGCGTGGGATCTTGTTGCGCACCTGACTGAAGCGCTGAATGTACTTGCGGAGGGTCTCGTCTGGGCGCTGTCGAACACGCCGCAGGTCGTTGATGGTGAGGGAGCGGTCTTGTGTGCCCTTGAAGTTGGCGATGAACTGGCTGCAGAGCTCGGCCCACGACGAGATGGAAGCCTCGGGGAGGTTCATGAGCCAGGAGCGCGGGCCGTCCTTGAGGGCCATGGGGAACCAGTTCGCCATGACCTTGTCGTCGCCGTTCGCCGCCTCGACGCTCAGCGCGTAGAGCTGGAGGAACTCCGTAGGGTTGGGGGTGCCGTTGTAGCGCGGAGGCAGCTCGGGCTTGAACTTCGCAGGCCAGACCACGCGACGCAGCTCGCGGGTGAAGGCACGGCAGACCACGCCGCTCGAGGGGACGCCGCCAGCGAGGGCGGCGCGGTTTTGGCGCCCGGCTGCCGCAACGTCTTGAACGGCCTGGTCCTGGCGCTGGCATTGGCGCTCGAGGAGCACTCGCGCGTCGTAGCCGGCGTCATCAGGACGGTAGCGGAGCAGCTCGCGCGCCATGAGCAACGCGGCCTGCGGGTTCGGCGACCCACGGTTGGCGAGGGAGGAGGCCGTGGCGGTGTGGCCGTCCGCCCGCACGGAGGGGTGCAGGGAGGAGGCCTGCTGCTCGCGGGCAGCGGGGTCGGTGGCGGCGGCAGCCTCGGCGTCGGGGCGGCGGCGATTGCCGCGGGCCACCGGCTCTGTCTGGGCCACGCTGCCAGCTCTGCGCTCAGCGCGCTCGCGACGGGCGTCGGCCATGGGGCTGGTGGAGCTGAGGGCGGAGCAGGAGAACAATAGCGCACCCCTACCTGACGCGCCAAATGTCGGAAGTCGGGCTCCGGGGACCCCAAAGGTTCGAACACTGGGGTGAGCTCGTTCTACTACTCCGTCTCCTACCACGGCAGCGCTACGGCGAGACTACGGGGAGGGCGCGCTAGCGTAGGACGGGCGAGGACACAGCGGTTTACCCAGGTTCGGGACACCTTGCGGTGTAAGACCCTACTCCTGCTTGTGTGTTGGGATTATTGTGGGTGAGAGAGTTCTCGCGTACAAGGTTGAAGATGATGGAATCTAGAGCTCTGTCTCTCTCTCTCTCCAATGGCTGCTCTGCCCTTTTTATATGAGCCTTGGTCCTCTTCCCCCAGGAAACTTAGGCGGGAAGGGTTGCCACACTTGGCGGTTTTGAAAGGGGATAGGCGCTCAGGCTATCCTGACTAAAGGTGGTCTTCGCCTGCCAAAGCATGATCCATGACGCGCCGGTGGGCTCGGTGATGACCTCCGCCCTGCGCGCCTGCCGTCTTGGTCTTCCTTCGCCGATCGAGCACCCTTTGGGGTTGCTTTGGAGAGTAGATAGCTGGCCCTGCTTCCCTAACACAAAAGAGGAAAACATCCGCATCCGCGCCTGCTGGCGCGGCCTCTGCTGCTGCCCGTCGCCGCGCGCGTCACCCATGTGATCGGCTGAGACCGCGCGACTGAGCCGGATCTTCCTTGCCTTGTAAGCCATCGGGAGGATGCCTCGGGGGACCGCTTGGAGAGGGGGCCTCGTGAGGCCACCTCGGGGAGCCGCCTCGTGAGGCCACTCGGGAAGCCGCCTCGTGAGACCAACTCGGGAAGGCGCCTCGTGAGAGGACCTCGCGAGGCCGCTGAAGGTGATGCGGAACGTTGCTTGCTACTCCCTGAGGAGGGAGCCTCAGGAGGCCAGGGCCTCATGAGGGGTCTTGGTGAAACACTTGGTGGCGACGGCCCACCGGGCCCACTCCAGGCGTCGCGCCCTGGGCCGAAGGCAGACGGGCCTGGATACCCCGGGTTCCATGGGCCCGACAGCAACAATACAAATACGTCTCATGTCCCTTTCTGTCACTGGGATTGAGCACCGCAAGATTGAACCCATCACAAAGCACCTCTCCCATTGCAAGATAAACCAATCTAGTTGGCCAAACCAAATCGATAGATCGGAGAGAAATACAAAGCTATAACAATCATGCATAAAAGAGTTTAGAGAAGACTCAAATATTTCTCATGAATAATCTGATCATAAACTCAAAATTCATCGGATCCCAACAAACACTCTGCAAAAGAAGATTACATCGAATAGAACTCCAAGAACATCGAGGAGAACATGGTATTAAAGATCAAAGAGAGAGAAGAAGCCATCTAGCTACTAGCTATGGACCCGTAGGTCTGTGGTAAACTACTCACACATCATCGGAAGGGTAGCAGGGTTGATGTAGAAGCCCTCCGTGATCGATTCCCCCTCCGGCAGTGTACTGGAAAAGGCCTCCAGATGGGATCGTAGAAGAACAGAGGCTTGCGGTGGCATAAAAGTTATTTGGGGTGGCTCTCTGATGGTTTCCGAATATTTGAGAATTTATAGAAGTGGAATTAGGTTAAAGGAGCCACGAGGGGCCCAAAAGGCATCAGGGTGCTCCCCTGGGGCCGCGCCCTGTTGCCTTGTGGCCTCCTCGTGAGTCTTCTGGCTTCCTCCCGAAGCTTCCAGGGTCTGTTTTGTCCAGAAAAAAATCATCAAAAAGTTTCGTGGCATTTGGACTTCGTTTGGTACCGATTTCCTGAAAAACCAAAAACAAGCAGAAAACAGCAACTAGCACTAGGCACTAGGTTAATAGGTTAGTCCCAAAAAATGATATATAATTGTATATAATTGCATATAAAAACATCCAAGATTGATACTATAATAGCATGGAACAATCAAAAATTATAGATACATTGGAGACGTATCACCCTACTCGGATGATGTATGGTGGTGGATGCGTGCATGATCGGCCAAATTCGTCTTCTCCAGCTCTACTTTCAGTTCAGTAAGAGCCTGTTTTGCACTGCCCAACTGGGAAAGTGCCTCCTCCTTCTCAAACACCATCTTAGCAAAGTCTAATTTAAAAAATCTGAGCTCATTCTCCATCTTCCTCTTTTCTTCCCGTATCTTAAAATATTCTTCAGCGTTGACAACATTTTCTCTAAGCCTATCTCTATTCTTTTCCTTATACATGCTCCATAGCTTTGCTAGGCACATCTTCAGGGACTTTGGCCACTCTTGATCAACCCACTCTAGGTAAGAACACTTACGTTCATCCTATAATATTTAAAACTAAATCAGTTACAATTGTAGGGGAAAATGGGTTTCTAGCAACTTAGAAAATCACCACATACATATTTTGAAAAACTGAAGAAACACATTAATTAAGACATATCTTCTAAAAAAGTTCAACGTGCAAATGAATTAATTGCTACTAAGACAACAACCAAATTCAGGAATATCACAAGCTAAAATTTACTACATCAACGCTACAAATTCTTAGTCATGTAAAATAACAAATTGACCATTTTTTGAGGAAGCTAAATATAACTGCAACGACACAGCGGCAGTGTTTGAATGACATCAAATTAATACTAACAGTGTCTTAATCACATCCAGAATAAGATAGCACTGTGACAGTGTTTGAATCACATCTAACAAAGGATTTCTAACAACAAAAGTGGGGCTAACCTTCTCTGCACATTCCAGAAACTTCCTCCCACTGTCCACAGATTCAAAACCACTAACTTCACGCATGGAGATTGATGCTGACAACGAGCAGGCAGATCTTTAGCTACCCTGCTCCATTCCTTGCAAGTGATGGTCCTAGGGAGCTACAAGAGGAAGAAATGGCTCAAATCGGCCGCTAGGTTAAAATCCTCAATTCCAAATCATAACCCTAAGCCTAAGGGAGCGAGAGAGAGGGGAGAGGCATACCTGGCTGGTGACTGAGTCGTCATCGGAGGAGGAACCACTAGAGAGGTCATTCAAGAAGACCATGGCGTCCGCGGTGGTCGGATGCGAGACGGCGAGAGTGAGCAAGCAAGCGAGGAAGCGGCTATAGCTTAGGATGGAAGGAGGAAACAGGGGAAATGTGGCTCTTGGTCGGGGATAAAAGGGGGTGGGGAGGGGGGGAGTTAGATATTTCGGCGGTAGGCGAATTTTTTTGATAGGTGTGGGAAAACTTGGCGCGGAAAGTGCCATCGGAGACGATTCACTTTGAACAAATGTGTGCAGCAACATACCATCGCAAACGATTCTTTTGCTTTACGCGCATGCGATGAGTTTGAGCATTCAAATTCTGGTCCAAATTTCCCTAGTTACAGTGCTCGTCCACGTCATTGCTTAATTTAACATCACTTGCTAATTTGGGTACACAAAAGAGCCTACAGCACACAGACCACACTTACTTAATTGAGCAAGTTTAGTAATTAAACAGAGCCAATTGACCTAAACATTGCTCTAACAAAAGACCAGCGTTCTAAGCAAAGGCTAAGTATGCATAATTTTAACACAGCCGCCGTATGCCTTGCCGGCGTAAGATGAGATGTCGACGACTTGTCCTGGCGACATTCCGCTATTGGTGGACTCCGCATCCACCAGGCTGAACTCAACCGCGGCGTCATTCTCTTCCTCGTGCTCGGCGACACCCTAAATGTTGTAGTACTCGTAGTAGTGGCGGCGCCAGAGCTCGTGTTGGTACTCCACCGCTGATTCCTTGACGGACAGTCGCTTCTCTACCTCCTCCTTAGCCACGCGCAACTCGTCCTCCCGGCGCTTGTCGCTCTCCGCCACCTCCTGCATCTCAAGAGGAAGGGGCTCCATAGCCTCCGCCGCCGCATCGTCGGCAAGCATCTCGGCCTCTGCCTCTGCTGCCTCTTCGGACGTGGGGTGCAGGTTGGATTCCGAGGAGGCCTGGAATATCTTGGCATGGGCGTCCTCGATCTGGGTGTGGATGGCCTCGACCCGGGCCAGGGCGACCTCCGCGGCACGGACGGCTGCTCCAGCGCTCTCGGCGTTTGCAACCGCAGTCGCAGCAGCTGCTGTAGCTGCTGTAGACGCCCTCTCGGGGGATGCGGCTATGCTCAATGCGGATGCGGCTGCGCTCTCGACGTAGGCGGGCGCGCTCTCGGCGGAGGCAGAGCTGCTCGGGGCGGACGCGTCGACCGTACGGTCCCTCACAAAGCGTCTCCACAGCGTCATTCTTGGCAAGAAGGGGTTGGGGAATGGGGATCGGGGATTCGGGGGTGAACGGCACTTGAGCAGACGAAGCCGATGAAGCTTATGGAGGAAGACATAAATAGACCCACGAATTTTCATCGCAAACGGTTCCTATAAGCAACTGTGTGTGGTGTAGTTGATTTTTTTGTATTAGCTTTGAAAGACTAATTTGGGGTACAGTGGCAACAGATGGTGTTTTAGTTGTACGAAAAAAATTGTACCGCTAACATGCACTAATACAACTATCATGTTAAAATTTGGAAATTTTCAGGGTTCATTTGACCTTTTTAAGACATTAAGTGAGTTTCTAGCCATATAATGGCCGTAATACAAATATGAACTACATGTACATGCAACGACAAATCATCATGGTTTGGAAAATCATATTTGTGTCCTTGTGTGCAAGTTTATGCCCTGTGCAGTAAATTCGAAGGGATTTTCAAACATATTGGTGTCATGGCTTGAACACAAACATTGAGAACCATGGTTTTAAAATTCCAAAAAAATAAAAAATGATCCGAAATACATGAAGCCTTGCTTGATGCCATGACATGGTACCAAGATGCCATGGTAACAAAATTGGCCTGTTTGACGAAAGGTTTGACACATACCTCTCTCAAATCGGAGCATCTCACGAGAAGACTCGTGGTTCCGAGAGGGAACAATGCATGTTTGATGACGAACTGACGGTCGCTACCTCTTATGGCCTTAATTTTTTTTTCTACCGTTAACATGCACAAATACAACTGTCATGTTAAAATTTCGAAATTTTCAGGCCTCATTTGACCTTTTTAAGACATTAAGTGAGTTTCTAGCCATATAATGGTCGTAATTCAAATTTGAACTACATGTACATGCAACAGCAAACCATCATGGTTTGTAAAATCATATTTGTGTCCTTGTGTGCAAGTTTATGCCCTATGCAGTAAATTGGAAGGGATTTTTAAACATATTGGTGTCACGACTTAGACACAAACAATGAGAACGATGGTTTTAAAGTTCCAAAATAAATCAAAAATGATCGAAAATACATGAAACCTTACTTGTTGCCATGACATGGTACCAAGGTGCCGTGGTAAAAAAATTGGCCTGTTTGACGAAAGGTTTGACACATACCTCTCACAAATCGGAGCAACTCACAAGAAGACTCGTGGTTCCGAGAGGGAACAATGCATGTTTGATGACGAACCGACGGTCGCTGCCTCTTATGGTCTTGAATTTTTTTTCTATAGTTAACATGCATCAATACAACTGTCATGTTAAAAGTTTGAAATTTTTAGGGCTCATTTGATATTTTTAAGACATTAAGTGGGTTTCTTGCCATATAATGGTCATAATTCAAATTTGAACAACATGTACATGCAATAGCGAACCATCATGGTTTGGAAAATCATATTTGTGTCCTTGTGTGCAAGTTTATGCCCTGTGCAGTAAATTGGAAGGGATTTTCAAACATATTGGTGCCATGGCTTGGACACAAACATTGAGAGCCATGTTTTCAAAATTCCAAAAAATTCAAAAATGATCCGAAATACATGAAACCTTGGTTGATGCCATGACATGGTACAAAGATGTCATAGTAAATAAATTGGCCTGTTTGACAAAAGGTTTGACACATACCTCTCACAAATCAGAGCATCTCACGATAAGACTCGTAGTTCCGAGAGGGAACAATGCATGCTTGATGACGAACCGATGGTCGCGGCCTCTTATGGCCTTGAATTTTTTTTCTACCATTAACATGCACGAATACAACTCTCATGTTAAAATTTGGAAATTTTCAGGGCTCATTTGACCTTTTTAAGATATTAAGTAAGTTTCTAGCCATATAATGGCCGTATTTCAAATTTGAACTACATGTACATGCAACAGCAAACCATCACGGTTTGGAAAATCATATTTTTGTCCTTGTGTGCAAGTTTATGCCCTGTGTAGTAAATTAGAAAGGATTTTCATACATACTGGTGTCACGGCTTGGACACAAACATTGAGAACCATGGTTTTAAAATTCCAAAAAAATAAAAAATGATCGGAAATACATGAAACCTTGCTTGATGCCATGACATGGTAGCAAGATGCCATGGTAAATTTGTTAGCCTGTTTGACGAAAGGTTTGACACATACCTCTCACAAATTGGAGCATCTCACGAGAAGACTCGTGGTTCCGAGAGGGAACAATGCATGTTTGATGACGATCTGACGGTCGCTGCCTCTTATGGCTTTGATTTTGTTTTCTACCATTAACATGCATGAATACAACTGCCATGTTAAAATTTGGAAATTTTCAGGGCTCATTTGACCTTTTTAAGACATTGAGTGAGTCTCTAGCCGGGGCTGTGATTCAAATTTGAACTACATGTACATGCAACAACAAATCATCATGGTTTCGAAAATCATATTTTTGTCCTTGTGTGCAAGTTTATGCGCTATGCAGTAAATTGGAAGGGATTTTCAAACATATTGGTGTCACGGCTTGGACACAAACATTGAGAACCATGGTTTTAAAATTCCAAAATAAATAACAAATGATCCGAAATACAAGAAACCTTGCTTGATGCCATGACATGGTACCAAGATGCCATGGTAAAAAAATTGGCCTGTTTGACAAAAGGTTTGACACATACCTCTCACCAATCGGAGCATCTCACGAGAAGACTCATGGTTCCGAGAGGGAACAATGCATGTTTGATGACGAACCGACGGTCGCTGCCTCTTTTGGCCTAGAATTTTTATTCTACCATTAACATGCATGAATCAACTGTCATGTTAAAATTTGGAAATTTTTAGGGCTCATTTGACCATTTTAAGACATTAAGTGAGTTTCTAGCCATATAATGGCCGTAATTCACATTTGAACTACATGTACATGCAACAGCAAATCATTATGGGTGGGAAAATCACATTTTTGTCCTTGTGTGCAAGTTTATGACATGTGCTGTAAATTGGAAGGGATTTTCAAACATATTGGTGTCATGGCTTGGACACAAACATTGAGAACCATGGTTTAAAATTCTAAAATAAATAAAAAATGATCCGAAATATAAGAAACCTTGCTTGATGCCATGACATGGTACCAAGATGCCGTGGTAAAATAATTGGCCTGTTTGACGAAAAGTTTGACACATACCTCTCACAAATCGGAATTTCTCACAAGAAGACTCGTGGTTCCGAGAGGGAACAATGCATGTTTGATGACCAACCAACGGTCGCTGCCTCTTATGGCCTTGAATTTTTTTTTCTACCGTGAACATGCACGAATACAACAGTCATGTTAAAATTTTGAAATTTTTAGGGCTGATTTGATATTTTTAAGACATTAAGTGAGTTTCTAGCCATATAATGGTTGTAATTCAAATTTGAACTACATGTACATGCAATAGTGAACCATCATGGTTTGGAAAATCATAATTGTGTCCTTGTGTGCAAGTTTATGCCCTGTGCAGTAAATTGGAAGGGATTTTCAAACCTATTGGTGTCACAGCTTGGACACAAACATAGAGAGCCATGGTTTCAAAATTCCAAAAATTTCAAAAATGATCCGAAATACATGAAACCTTGCTTGATGCCATGACATGGTATGAAGATGTCGTTGTAAAAAAATTGGCCAGTTTGACAAAAGGTTTGACACATACCTCTCACAAATCGGAGCATCTCACGAGAAGACTCATGGTTCCGAGAGGGAACAATGCATGTTTGATGACGAACCTATGGTCACTGCCTCTTTTGGCCATGAATTTTTTTTCTACCGTAAACATGCTCGAATACAACTGTCATGTTAAAATTTATAAATTTTCAGGGCTCATTTGACCTTTTTAAGATATTAAGTGAGTTTCCAGCCATATAATGGCCGTAATTCAAATTTGAACTACATGTACATGCAACAACAAACCATCATGGTTTGGAAAAACATATTTGTGTCCTTGTGTGCAAATTGTGCCCTGTGCAGTAAATTGGAAGGAATTTTCAAACATATTCGTGTCACGGCTTGGACACAAACATTGAGAACCATGGTTTTGAAATTGAAAATAAATAAAAAATGATACGAAATACATGAAACCTTGCTTGATTCCATGACACGGTACCAAGGTGCCGTGGTAAAAAAATTGGCATATTTGACGAAAGGTTTGACACATACCTCTCACAAATCGGAGCATCTCAATAGAAGACTCGTGGTTCTGTGAGGGAACAATGCATGTTTGACGACGAACCGACGGTCGCTGCCTCTTATGGCCTTGAATTTTTTTTCTACCATTAATATGCAAGAATACAACTGTCATGTTAAAAATTTGAAATTTTTAGGGCTCATTTGATATTTTCAAGACATTAAGTGAGTTTCTAGCCATATAACGGTCGTAATTGAAATTTGAACTACGTGTACATGCAATGGTGAACCATCATGGTTTGGAAAATCATATTTGTGTCCTTGTGTGCAAGTTTATGCCCTGTGCAGTAAATTGGAAGGGATTTTCAAACATATTGGTGTCACAGCTTGGACACAAACATTGAGAGCCATGGTTTCAAATTTCCATAAAATAAAAAAATGACCCGAATACATGAAACCTTGCTTGATGCGATGACATGGTACAAAGATGTCATTGTAAAAAAATTGGCCTTTTTGACAAAGGGTTTGACACATGCCTCTCACAAATCAGAGCATCTCACGAGAAGACTCGTGGTTCCGAGAGGGAACAATGCATGTTTGATGATGAACCGACGGTCGCTGCCTCTTATGGACTTGAATTTTTTTTATACCATTAACATGCACGCATACAACTGTCATGTTAAAATTTTGAAATTTTTAGGGATCATTGCATAATTTAAGACATTAAGAGAGTTTCTAGCCATATAATGGTCATAATTAAAATTTGAACTACATGTACATGCAATAGCGAACCATCATGATTTGGAAAATCATATTTGTTTCCTTGTGTGCAAGTTTCTGCCCTGTGCAGTAAATTGTAAGGGATTTTCAAACATATTGGTGTCACGGCTTGGACACAAACATTGAGTGCCATGGTTTCAAAATTACAATAAAAAATGATCTGAAATACATGAGACCTTGCTTGATGCCATGACATGGTACAAAGATGTCAATGTAAAAAATTGGCCAGTTTGACAAAAGGTTTGACACATACCTTTCACAGATCGAAGAACCTCAAGAGAAGACTTGTAGTTCCGAGAGGGAACAATGCATGTTTGATGACGAACCGATGGTCGCTGCCTCTTATGGCCATGATTTTTTTTCTACTGTTAACATGCATGAATACAACTCTCATGTTAAAATTTGGAAATTTTTAGGGCTCATTTGACCTTTTTAAGACATCAAGTGAGTTTCAAGCGATATAATGGCCATAATTCAAATTTGAACTAAATGTACATGCAACATCAAACCATCATGGTTTGGAAAATCATATTTGTGTCCTTGTGTTCAAGTTTATGCCCTATGCAGTAAATTAGAAGGGATTTTCATACATATTGGTATCACGGCTTGGACACAAACATTGAGAACCATGGTTTTAAAATTCCAAATAAAATAAAAAAATGATCCGAAATATATGAAACCTTGCTTGATGCAATGACATGGTACCAAGATGTCGAGGTAAACAATTTGGCCGGTTTGACGAAAGGTTTGACACATACCTCTCACAAATCGGAGCATCTCACGAGAAGACTCGTGGTTCCGAGAGGGAACAATGCATGTTTGATGACGAACCGATGGTCGCTGCCTCTTATGGCCATGATTTTTTTTCTACTGTTAACATGCATGAATACAACTCTCATGTTAAAATTTGGAAATTTTTAGGGCTCATTTGACCTTTTTAAGACATTAAGTGAGTTTCAAGCCATATAATGGCCATATTTCAAATTTTTAGGGCACGTCCGCATGGCAGTTTTTGCCGCACGTAACTGCGTTGTGGTGCCGCGTCCGGCGTAACCGCATGCATATGGCACCCCGAATATACGTGATCGTGTGCCTGTCCGAAACGCTTGCAGCGCGCATGGAGGGACACGAGCAGAGCGCGCGTGGCGGGACGTGAGCAGAGCGTGCCGCGGCCGCCTCAACCATGAACAACCACACGCATAGAGCAGTTGAACACACAGGGAATGGCCGTCTACAAGCCAGCCGGCAGTTGCGAGCCGGCGGCGTGATGTGAAACTACGTCGCGTTCCACATCACACAGTGGGCGAACAATCGTTCACGACGCTGCGTAGAGAGCGGCCGTGTGTTAGGTAATTAAATCGCAAACGTTTTTTATTAACCATTTGTGTACGTGTCATTTCGTCCTCGTCTCGCACGTCTTGTCACCGCGCTGCCGCAGAAGGCTTTCGAGCGCGAGCTTGAGCACCGCACAGGCGTTCTTTTGGCCAAACATTAGCTCGAAGAGGCGCCAATGAATCGTTGGTGAGCCCGTTCCCGCGCAACCGCGCAGGTTCCCGCGCACAACCGTGGGTGTGCTTATTGTGCCGTGGGGCACGAGAGATGAAGGTAAATGGCTGTGGGAATAAATGAGGGTCGGGCGGCCGGGATTCTCGGCACGTCCGCATGGCAGTTTTTGCCGAACGTAACTGCGTCGTGGCGCCGCGTCCGGCGTAACCGCATGCAGATGGCACCCCGAATATACGTGATCGTGTGACTGTCCGAAACGCTTGCAGCGCTCATGGAGGGACACGAGCAGAGCGCGCGTGGCGGGACGTGAGCAGAGCGCGCCGCGGCCGCCTCAACCATGAGCAACCACACGCATAGAGCAGTTGAACACGCAGGGAATGGCCGTCTACAAGCCAGCCGGCAGTTGCGAGCCGGCGGCGTGATATGAAACTACGTCGCGTTCCATATCACACAGTGGGCGAACAATCGTTCGCGACGCTGCGTAGAGAGCGGCCGTGTGTTAGGTAATTAAATCGCAAACGTTTTTTATTAACCATTTGTGTACGTGTCATTTCGTCCTCGTCTCGCACATCTTGTCACCGCGCTGCCGCAGAAGGCTTTCGAGCGCGAGCTTGAGCACCGCACATGCATTCTTTTGGCCAAACATTAGCTCGAAGAGGCGCCAATGAATCGTTGGTGAGCCCGTTCCCGCGCAACCGCGCAGGTTCCCGCGCACAACCGTGCAAGCTTCTCGCCCGACTCGGCGAAATCCCAAAAAACCCCAATGCTTACCGGCCTGCTATATAAACAGTCGCGGCCGGCGAGTCGGCATCGCATTTTCCCCTCCCTCCCCGTAGCTTATATCGTCTGCTTCTCCTGCCATCGCCAATGGCACTGGTCCGTCGTCGTCGCTCAGCCCCTCCGCCGTCATCTAAGGACAGCTCCAGCTGGGAGGCTACATTGCGGCAGCATCGCAGTCCCCGGTGACATGTACTGCCCGTGGCGTCCCTGTTGGGTCTGCGCACAACACCCTCCACACGCTCCGCCGCCGCTGCCCGACGACAGCTGTTGCCGGCCGCCATTGTCACCACCCCACCGTTGGCCGCCATGGCCACCACACCACCGTCGGCTGCCAGGGCCATCCCCTGCTCCGCCATCGCGGCCCAAAGGCAGGTGGTGGCCGTCGTGGCCACCACCCCACCATTGGCCACCGTGGCCATCACCCGCTCCGCCACCACGGCCTGAAGGCGGGAGGTAGCCGCCACCCCACCATCGGCCGCCGTGGCTGCCACCCCACCGTCGACCGCTGGGGTCATCACCCGCTCCGCCACCGCGGCCCGAAGGCTGGATGTGAAGGCCCGCACGAGCATCAGCGACCTTGCCGCGCGCTACATCGAGTTCCTGCGGGAGGAGGAGGAGCGCCTGGTCGAGCACGCAAAGCGTCTTACCGCCGCCGTGGCCGCAGCAGAAGCCGCCGCAGTGGCGCGGAATGCGGAGATATATGAGGAGTCCCGCCGCTTCGAGAGGGATCGTCTGGAGCGGTAGAGGGCATTCGAGCTGGGCATCGCTAAAGGTGCAGCAGCGGCAAGTGCCGGATTCCACTTCTCCAGCTGGTCGGTAGGCTCCTCCTGCTCGGCCTCTTACTGAGCACGCTCGGCAGAGGAGAGGCTGCTGGCAGTAGTACAAAGCCCCTCCGTAGTAGTAGTATTTAGGGGCTATTTTGTTTAGTTCATCTGACTATAGATATGGTTGAACTATACTACATACTTAAATTTAGCTAGTATATATAGTTGAACTGGCTATTTCAGTACGTGGTTGGCAACAATTGGGTAAAAGTTTGTTCGGTTCACCTGTCGAGTTGAACTGTTTGTATAAAGAACGACTGCTTAATCTATGAAGGAAATCTATGCTTACTGAATTTCATTTGCAAAAATTACAGTACTTGTGATTTTTAGCTGCAAAATTTGACAAATGGCAGTGTTTTTTTCTGAGGATCACAGATGGCAGTGTTACAAGGTTGACAAATGGCAATGTTACTAGATTGAAAAGTTTCAATTTTTCCAATTTGACAAATGGAAAATATACCCAATATGACAGATGCAAATCTTACCACATTGTTTGTACATCGTTGCACACGGGTTATCATGCACAATCGTTTGCGATGAAGAGATGCACAAAACCTGCGCGCCACATTTTTCCTTGGCTTCGCTACAAAGGAACCCAGCTCTCGTTTTGCATACAAGTGTTCATTCTGAAACGTTTGTGATGAATAGATGCACAAAACCTGCACGCCACATTTTTCCCTTGGCTTAATTGCGAAGGAACCTAGCTCTCGCTTTGCATATGGGTGTTCAGTCTGAAATGTTTGCGATGAGAGTTTTATTCAGAGAAAAACATTGATTTTTGTTACTTTGATAAGTCTGTACATTCAAAAAAAAAATGCTAAGTTGATCAAAACCATAGATTTCATTCAGTGACACTGTGATTTTACATTCATACGATCGAGATACAATATTAAACTAAAAAACTAATTGCGGCGGCGGCGAAGGCGGCAATGGTGGCGGCGGCGGCAACGGCGGCGGCGGCGGCAATGGCAGCGGCGGCGTGGTGTGCCGGCTTTGTCGTCCTCCGAGACGCCATTGTTCTGGACTTGCAAATCCAAGAGCCGATCGTCGCGCGATCGACGGGCGGGGGGGCGGGGGGTCGGCGACTCGCGGCCCTGCGAGGTAGTGGTCTATGGCGGCGTCCCATGACGCTGAGGGGGGAGGGGCAGCGGGTGCAGGCGCGCGCACGGGCACGGGCGTGGCGAGCGCACGGGGACCGGCGCCGCGGTAGGTGCTGGGGCGCGCACGACCACAGGCGGGTGCACTGGCGCTGGCACGTACACGAGCTCGCGTGGGTCCATGGGGACCACGCTGATGGCTGTGGCTTCCAGCGCTATGATGGTGCTCGGCGACCAGCCCGTCAATGCCACGGGGATGGTTGCTGGCGCGGGCGCGAGGATGGGAGCTGGGACGGGCGCGGGGGCAGCATCCTCCGCGGCTAGCTCGTTCAGGGCCATGTCCCTGAGGTCCCATTCCTCCTTATTTTTTATCTCCTCCGACTCAGAGTCCACTTCACCAAACCAGAAGACTAGTGGCAGATGATCCTTGTGCGCCATTGCGTAGGTGGACCTCTGGAAAATAGGATTCGGGTGAGAGGGGAATGGGAGGCAAAGAGAGACCAGTAAGGCTACCTATTAAACAGCGGCTCAGGCGCCATTAATGGAGAGGTTGAGAGCGAGGCGGGCGGCAATGGAGGTCAATGGGCTCGCTTCCCGATGAGCCTACGCAGCGTACTGCTCGCACGCCTCCCGGTGAGCATGCGCAGCGTACTGGTCGCACGCCTCCCAGTGAGCCTGCGCGGAGGAGGACTGGTCACACGCCTCCCGGTCAGCCTGCGCCGCGGACTTTGCTCGCACGCCTCTCGTCTACTCAAACAGCTGCCCGCACGGCACCTCCTTGCCAATAAAAAAGTGGGACGTGTGGTGGCACGTAAATGGTCAGTAGAATGCCCACGATTTAAATAATACTGTACAACCGTTTGTGATGATAACGTGACAGCTATTTGTTCCAAAATGGCTATGTTGGCTGTTGTTGTTAGTGTGGGCGCCCTTTGTCATATTGGACAATTTTTTTACCACAACATGTTGGTGCCATTTCATGACAACATGCCAAGTGTCATGAATTTCAGACGAGTTTTGGATTTACAGGAATTTAAAAACCAAGTTTCTCAATGTTTGCGGCCGAGCCACGAAGCCTGGGTGTTTGAAATTCATTCCCATTTCTTGCATGGGACCTAAACATGCACCCAAGGACACATATATGATTTTTCAACCCATTTTGGTGCACCGGAGCATGTGCATGTAGTTCAAATTTGAATTATGCACATAAAATTCCCAGAAAACTCAGTTAATCTATAAAATGTTCAAAGGAACCCCGAATAATTCCAAAATTTAACACAACACTCCAATTGGTCTGTGTTGCCTCTACAAAAAAATCAAGGCAAGAGGAGGCAACGAATTTCGCTTCATCCACAAAGGTGACACGTTCCCTACCGGAACCACGAGGCTTCTTGTGAGAAGCTTATACCAAAACCTACCACAAATGGGACAAATTTTTTACCATGGCATGTTGGTGCCACTTCATGATAGCATGCCAGGTTTCATGAATTTCAGACGAGTTTTGGATTTACTAGAATTTCAAAACCAAGTATCTCAACGTTTGCGGTGGAGCCACGATGCCGAGGTGTTCGAAATTCATTCCCATTTCTTGCATGGGACCTAAGCATGCACCCAAGGACACACATATGATTTTTCAACCCATTTTGGTGCACCGGAGCATGTGTCTGTAGTTCAAATTTGAATTATGCATATAAAATGCCTAGAAAACTCAGTTAATGTATAAAAATGTCCAAACAAACCCCGAATAATTCCAAATTTTAACACGACACTCCTATTGGTCGATGTTGCATCTAGAAAAAAAAATCAAGGCGGGAAGAGGCAACGATTATCGTTTCGTCCACAAAGGTGACACACGTTCCCTACCGGAACCATGAGGCTTCTTGTGAGAAGCTATGGTTTGTGAGAAGCTTATACCAAAACCTGCCCCAAATGGGACAAAAAATTTACCACACCATCTTGGTACATTCCATGATAGCATGCCAAGTTTCATGAATTTCAGACAAGTTTTGGATTTACTAGAATTTCAAAACCAAGTATCTCAACGTTTACGGTGGAGCCATGATGCCAAGATGTTTGAAATTCATTCCCATTTCTTGCATGGGACCTAAGCATGCACGCAAGGACACACATATGATTTTACAACCCATTTTGGTGCACTGGAGCATGTGCCTGTAGTTCAAATTTGAATTATGCATATAAAATGCCTAGAAAACTCAGTTAATGTATAAAAATGTCCAAACGAACCCCGAATAATTCCAAATTTTAACACAACACTCCTATTGGTTGATGTTGCATCTAGAAAAAAAATCAAGGCGAGAAGAGGCAACGATTGTCGTTTCGTCCACAAAGGTGACACATGTTCCCTACCGGAATCATGAGGCTTCTTGTGAGAAGCTATGGTTTGTGAGAAGCTTATACCAAAACCTGCCCCAAATGGGACAAAAAATTTAACACACCATGTTGGTGCCATTCCATGATAGCATGCCAAGTTTCATGAATTTCAGACGAGTTTTGGATTTTCTAGAATTTCAAAACCAAGTATCTCAACGTTTGCGGTGGAGCCACGATGCCGAGGTGTTTGAAATTCATCCCCATTTCTTGCATGGGACCTAAGCATGCACGCAAGGACACATATATGATTTTACAACCCATTTTGGTGCACCAGAGCATGTGCCTGTAGTTCAAATTTGAATTATGCATATAAAATGCCTAGAAAACTCAGTTAATGTATAAAAATGTCCAAACGAACCCCGAATAATTCCAAATTTTAACACGACACTCGTATTGGTCGATGTAGCATCTAGAAAAAAAATCAAGGCGAGAAGAGGCAACGATTGTCGTTTCGTCCACAAAGGTGACACATGTTCCCTACCGGAATCATGAGGCTTCTTGTGAGAAGCTATGGTTTGTGAGAAGCTTATACCAAAACCTGCCCCAAATGGGACAAAAAAATTACCACACCATGTTGGTGCCATTCCATGATAGCATGCCAAGTTTCATGAATTTCAGACGAGTTTTGGATTTACTAGAATTTCAAAACCAAGTATCTCAACGTTTGCGGTGGAGCCACGATGCCGAGGTGTTTGAAATTCATCCCCATTTCTTGCATGGGACCTAAGCATGCACCCAAGGACACACATATGATTTTTCAACCCATTTGGTGCACCGGAGCATGTGCCTGTAGTTCCATTTTGAATTATGCACATATAATGCCTAGAAAATTTAGTTAATGTATAAAAATGTCTAAACGAACCCCGAATAATTCCAAATTTTAACACGACACACCTATTGGTCCATGTTGCCTCTAGAAAAAAATGAAGGCAAGAAGAGGCAACGAATGTCGTTTCGTCCACAAAGGTGACATGTTCCCTACCGGAATCATGAGGCTTCTTGTGGGAAGCTATGGTTTGTCAGAAGCTTATATCAAAACCTGCCCCAAATGGGACAAATTTTTTACCATAGCATGTTGGTGCCATTCCATGATAGCATGCCAAGTTTCATGAATTTCAGACGAGTTTTGGATTTACTAGAATTTCAAAACCAAGTATCTCAATGTTTGCGGTGGAGCCACGATGCTGAGGTGTTTGAAATTCATTCCCATTTCTTGCATGGGACCTAAGCCTGCACCCAAGGACACATATATGGTTTTTCAACCCATTTTGGTGCACCGGAGCATGTGCCTGTAGTTCAAATTTGAATTATGCACATAAAATGCCTAGAAAACTCAGTTAATGTATGAAAATGTCCAAACGAACCCCGAATAATTCCAAATTTTAACACGACACTCCTATAGTTGTATGTTCACTGCAGCTAAATGTTCTAGCAATTCAAACACCGTCCTTTGTCGCTGTTACCCCATTCCGTATTTCAAATCAAGACGAAAAATCAAGTACATCACACACAGTTTATTATCACCAACCGTGTGAGATGCAGCACAGAAACTCTTCGAGCACCGTCATATATGGCTTACGCGAGAAGGTTCGTCGGCTACAGTCCACAGCCGGTGCGTCAAGCAAACTAGCTCCCCAAATATCATTTCACTATTCAATCATCGCCGGTCAAAGATGGGGACGTGGACCCGCGTCGTGAGGGCAACTTCGGCGGCCCAGTCCGGCGAGAGCGCGGCCGCAGCCACCATGAGCATGCTCACAACCTACGCGAGCGTGGCCACAATCTCCGAATGGGCGGCTGCGGCAGCCAAAACGGCCGCTACTGCAGATTAGATGGCGGCAGCAACATCTGCGACGGGGATAGCAAATGGTGAGAGCGGGACAGCAGCTGTCCATTCTGCGGCGGCCGCCTTAGCCCTGATGGAGGCCGCCCGCGCCCATGTCGAGGCCGGCCATGCCCAGCTCCTGGCGGTCACCGCAGAAATGACATGAATCTTCTCCGACAATGGTCGGCAACCCACGGCCGAAGAGTTGGCAATTGCCGAGAGCGTTCGAGCAGCCGTCCGTTCGTTCACGGCATACCTTGCCGTGATGGAGCCCGTCCAAGCCCAGACCGAGGCCGCCCACGCCCAGCTCGTGGCGGCCTTTTCCAAAGAGATGGCGGACACGGATGGCGAGATGCTTGCCGAGTATGTTACGATGGATGCCATGGAGCCCCTTCCCCAGGAGATCGTCGGGCGCGAGCTGGACAAGGAGGAGGCGGCGGAGATCGACGAGCGCCAGGCGGAGTAGTAGTCTTTGTTTAGATCGCCGGTCTTTTGTTAGAGTAATGTTTAGGTCAGCTAAGCTCTATTTAATTGCTGAACTTGCTTGATTAAGAAGTGTGGGTGTGCTGTAGGTTCTTTTGTGTACCCAAATTATGCAATGACGTGGACGACCACTGTAACCACGGAAATTCAAACTAAAATTTGCACGTTAAACTCATCACACACGGAGTAAGCCATATGAATTGTTTGTGATGTTCAGATATCATACATAGTGCTGAATAAGGGACTGTGTCTGATGACACTTTGCGCGCCAGTTTTTCACTACATGGAGCAAAAAAAATCGGCATCCACGGAAATATCTACCTCCCATGCCCCCCTCCTTCTTACAAAAAGCCACATTTCCCCTGTTTCCACCTTCCATTTCAAGTTCAAACCTTCACTGCTTGCTTGCAGCGCCGTCGCCTCACCGGCGACGCTCCTTCCTGCTGCTCGGCCTCGTCGATCTAGTCAGGTAATCCACACCCGACCCCCATCCTCCACCTCCTTCTACATCCCACATGCCCAGACCGCCGGCGCGACACCTTCCACCCAAATCACCGACCCATCCTCCAAATAAGCGCCGCCCTAAGCCATGGTGCATGCACTATAGCCAGGAGCTCAAGGAGCATTTGGCAGCGGAGAAGCAAATCGCGGCCACACGCGCGGATGAGGTCGCGATGGCTGCCATGCGTGCTGACCCCCAGATCTTGGAGGAGCACCTCGCCGTCGAGGCCACCGTCGACACCTCGCGCGTGGACGCCGCCACACGGTTGGCTTCTTTAAACGACAGTTCGTGGCATTTTCTCGAGGCCACAGTCGGTGCCTTCGACTAAGACTATGAGGTGTTTTGTCAACGTGCCCATGCTTACCTCAACTCCAGAGCCAGCAGGTTGGTGCCCGGAGCGGCTCAGGCGACTCACCACCCGAAGGAGGGCACCCGCGATGTGGAGGCCTAGCCCTCTTCCAAGTCTAAGGAGCCCATCGTCATCGATATCTCCGACGATGAGGAGTAGCTTGTCTTTTTAGCTCACTACAAGGACCTATGTTCAGCTAGCTAGCTAAGCCGGTTAAGCATGTTCAGTTTACCTGTTGCATGTGCTGCTCCTGCCTTTCCTTTACAAATTCTAGTGAATTGTCCTATGAACTGTTACTATGCAATCTGATCCTCTAGTATATATGTTCTATATATTGTGCAATGTGGTGCTCAGTTAACTGTTTGGTTAATTTGTTGTCATGTTCAGTTAACTGTTTGGTTCAATTCTGCAATGTGATGCTCAACTCTTGTGGGTGCAATTTTGTATTCTCTTGCACGTGAGAAATAAATCGAATTTGGCTGTACAAAATACATGAGAAACAAATACAATTGCTATATTTCCAAGTTTTTAAGCATACTAGGTTTGGTTAACTATCTGATCTTCTAGTATGTTCTATTGTGTAATGTATTGCTTAGTTAACTGCTTGGTTCATTTGTTGTGGTGCTTAGTTAACTGTTTAGTTCAATTCTGCAATGCGATGTTCAATTGCTGTGGGTACAATTTTGTATTGTTATGCATGTGAGAAATAAATCGAATTTGGCTGTACTAAATACATGAGAAACATATACAATTTCCTAGTTCTTAAGCATACTTGGTTTGGATAAATGGCTTTTCCATGTGGCTCGAATTAATCTGCTGAATCTGCAATGTGTTTATTTTTCATCAACATATTTTACTGATAGTATGCCAACCCTCACTTAACCTGATCAATAACTACCTTATATGTGTTGCAGGGAAACAATGGGAGGCACTGAGGTTTACCATCGAGGTTCGCACATGCATGGTCCTTTGTCTAATAGAACATTATTGTGCAATTGCAGGAACCATTCTAGTATTTAGGTTTTTAACAATTTGGTCTTGCACATATAGGTCCTGCTATCAGAGGTTTTGACCCACTGTTCGACCCTTTTTGCATATGGGGGAAATGAGATGTCCATGAATATCAGTCAAGTCAAGAAACTCAGAAAGATTGTGAGGATAAAGAAACTAGCGACGAAAAACAACAAGATCTTTGTCTGCACAATGAAGAAGACATCAGTGTACTACAGGATGGTACTAACTCTTATACTCCCTCCGGTCCTTTTTAGTCTGCATATAAGTTTTGTCCGAAGTCAAAGTATCTCTACTTTGACCAAAGTTATAGAAAAAAGTAGCAACATTCAAACTGCCAAAACATTATTTTTCGATGCATTATGAAATACAATTTTATAGTATACATATTTGGTATCGTGGATGTTGATATTTTTTAAAATAAATTTGGTGAAACTTTACAAAGTTTAACTTGATACAAATCTAATACGCGCAGTAAAAAGGACCGGAGGGAGTACCTTGTTTTTTTATTCCTTTGCGCCATTTCAAAATTCAGAGAAGATATTTATGCGTATCTTTGTTTTCAGGCCTTTCCAAAGCAGTTCACAGATGATTACCTCTCAAACCACCTGTATGGTCAAGAGGCGAGGAAGGTGTTCATACAACACCCACGGTACAATATTGAAGTCTTCCTCATGAGGACGAAGGATGGGCGGTCAATCATCCACAGGCACTGGCCTAAAGTTGCAAGGACCTTCAACATCATTGAAGGCTCAATATTCGCCTTCATCTTCAGCAGTTTTACAGATGAGATTCATCTGCCTATCTATCGTCTATGATGCTAATTTCCAAAGGTTTTAGATGTTGCATAAGAAACTTGGTGCTGTTATGTAATGGGGTAGCTAGCCTATATGGTGTTAGTGAGTGCTGAAGCTATATGATGTTTTACTCTGATGTATTTCAATTATGAAATCCTGGTTCCGTAATACGAAAATGAAATATATTGTGTGTTTAATATGAAATGTAAATTTGATTACTAAATGATTAATAATAATAGGCCAATTAGCCTGCTTATTGGGTTTTTCTAGTGTAAACGGTTATTGAGACAACACCGTGGGCGATGATCTTAGACAACCCACACAGTTTCTAGGAAGTAAACTTGTTGGATCAATGAACAATCACACATGACTTCCTCTGAACAACTGTTTGCGTTAGGCCACCTTGCACAAACATTTTCCACATAAAAAGTGTGTGTGATGGACAGCCTATGCCACACTGTTTCTTCTAGACACCGTGCGTGATGCATTCAATAACACAAACGATAAAATTATTACTATCGTCTGCAATGGCAACGTTATCACAGACGATGTGATGCGCAAAATTGTGTGGGATGTACATACGAACGGAAACGTTTGTCTGGGATTCACTGTGTGAGATGTATATATGAACGGCAACGTTTTTCTGAAATTCACTGTGTGGGATGTACATACGAATGGAAATGATTGGGCCAGTATAATTGTCTGTGATGGCTCGCCTGATCGCACACAAGCTCTTTTTGCCCCGCGTGTGTGACCGGAGGCCCTATCGCGGATGGTTTCTGGGTCGTGTTGGAAGGACCCCCCCTATCGCACACACAGGCAAGGCGACGGTTTCAAACTCTGTCGTTGAAAGGGGGTAAAAACCGTTCGTATAGCAGGTCGCTGCACTAGTATTATGCCCTGTGCAGTAAATTGGAAGTGATTTTCAAACATACTAGTGTCACGGCTTGGACACGAACATTGAGAACCATGGTTTTAAAATTCCAAAAAAAATAAAAAAATGATCCAAAATACATGTAACCTTGCTTGACGCAATGACATGGCACCAAGATGCCGAGGTAAAAAATTTGGCCTGTTTAACGAAAGGTTTGACACATACCTCTCACAAATCGGAGTATCTCACGAGAAGACTCGTGGTTCCGAGAGGGAACAATGCATGTTTGCTGACGAACCGACGGTCGCTGCCTCATATGGCCTTGAATTTTTTTACTACCGTTAATATGCACGAATACAACTGTCATGTTAAAATTTTGAAATTTTTAGGGCTCATTTCATATTTTTAAGACATTAAGTGATTTTCTAGCCATATAATGGTCGTAATTCAAATTTGAACTACATGTACATGCAATAGCGAACCATCATGGTCTGGAAAATCATATTTGTATCCTTGTGTGCAAGTTTATGCCCTGTGCAGTAAATTGGAAGGGATTTTCAAACATATTGGTGACACGGCTTGGACACAGACATTGAGAGCCATGGTTTCAAAATTCCAAAAAAAATCAAAAATGATCTGAAATACATGAAACCTTGCTTGATGCCATGACATGGTACAAAGATGTCATTGTAAAAAAAAATTGGCCTGTTTGACAAAAGGTTAGACACATACCTCTCACAAATCGGAGCATCTCACGAGAAGACTCGTAGTTCTGAGAGGGAACAATGCATGTTTGATGACGAACCGATGGTCGCTGCCTCTTATAGCCATGAATTTTTTTTCTATCGTTAACATGCACGAATACAACTGTCATGTTAAAATTTGGAAACTTTATTGCTCATTTGACCTTTTTAAGACAATAAGTGAGTTTCTAGCCATATAATGGCCGTAATTCAAATATGAACTACATGTACATGCAACAACAAACCATCATGGTTTGGTAAATCATATTTGTGTCCTTGTGTGCAAGTTTATGCCCTGTGTAGTAAATTAGAAGGGATTTTCATACATATTGGTGTAACGGCTTGGACACAAACATTGAGAAACATGGTTTTAAAAAATTCCAAAAAAAATTCAAAAATGATTCGAAATACATGAAACCTTGCTTGATGCCATGACATGGTACTAAGATGCCGTGGTAAAAATATTGGCCTGTTTGCCGAAAGGTTTGACGCATACCTCTCACAAATCGGAGCATCTCACGAGAAGACTCGTGGTTCCGAGAGGGAATAATGCATGTTTGATGATGAACCGACGGTCGCTGCCTCTTATGGCCTTGAATTTTTTTTCTACCATTAACATGCAAGAATACAACTGTTATGTTAAAATTTGGAAATTTTTAGGCCTCATTTGACCTTTTTAAGACATTAATTGAGTTTCTAGCCATATAATGGCCGTAATTCAAATTTGAAATACATGTACATGCAACAACAAATCATCATGGTTTGGAAAATCAAATTTTTGTCTTTATGTGCAAGTTTATGCCCTGTGCAGTAAATTGGAAGGGATTTTCAAACATATTGGTGTCACAGCTTGGACACAAACATTGAGAACCATGGTTTTAAAATTCCAAAATAAATGAAAAATGATCCAGAATACAAGAAACCTTGCTTGATGCCATGACATGGTACCAAGATGCCATGGTAAAAAAATTGGCCTATTTGACGAAAGGTTTGACAGATACCACTCACAAATTGGAGCATCTCACAAGAAGACTCGTGGTTCCGAGAGGGAACAATGCATGTTTGATGACGAACCGACGGTCGCTGCCTCTTATGGCCTTGAATTTTTTTTCTACGGTTAACATGCACAAATTCAACTGTCATGTTAAAATTTTGTACTTTTTAGGGCTCATTTGATATTTTTAAGACATTGTGTTTCTAGCCATATAATGGTCGTAATTCAAATTTGAACTACATGTACATGCAATAGCGAACCATCAAGGTTTGGAAAATAATATTTGTGTCCTTGTGTGCAAGTTTATGCCCTATGCAGTAAATTGGAAGGGATTTTCAAACATATTGGTGTCACGGCTTGGACACAAACATTGAGAGCCATGGTTTCAAAATTCCAAAAAATTCAAAAATGATCTGAATACATGAAACCTTGCTTGATGCCATGCCATTGTACAAAGATGTCATTGTAAAAAAAATTGGCCTGTTTGACAAAAGGTTTGACACATACCACTCACAAATCGGAGCATCTCACGAGAAGACTCATGGTTCCGAGAGGGAACAATGCATGTTTGATGACGAACTGATGGTCGCTGCCTCTTATGGCCATGAATTTTTTTCTACCGTTAACATGCACGAATACAACTATCATGTTAAAATTTGGAAATTTTCAGGGCTCATTTGACCTTTTTAAGAAAATAAGTGAGTTTCTAGCCATATAATGGCCGTAATTCAAATTTGAACTACATGTACATGCAACAGCAAACCATCATGGTTTGGAAAATCATATTTGTGTCCTTGTGTGCAAGTTTATGCCCTGTGCAGTAAATTAGAAGGGATTTTCATTCATACTGGTGTCACGGCTTGGACACAAACACTGAAAACCATGGTTTTAAAAAAAATTCCAAAAAAATCAAAAATGATCCGAAATACATGAAACCTTGCTTGATGCAATGACATGGTACCAAGATGCCGTGGTAAAATTTTTGGCCAGTTTGACGAAAGGTTTGACACATACCTCTCACAAATTGGAGGATCTCACGAGAAGACCCGTGGTTCCGAGAAGGAACAATGCATGTTTGATGACGAACCGACGGTCGCTGCCTCTTATGGCCTTGAGTTTTTTTTCTACCATTAACATGCATGAATACAACTGGCATGCTAAAATTTGGAAATTTTCAGGGCTCATTTCTACTTGTGAGTTGTGTTGGGATTTCCTCGAAGAGGAGAGGATGATGCTGTACAATAGAGATAAGTATTTCCCTCAGTTAAGAACCAAGGTTATCAATCTAGTAGGAGAACCACACAGAACCTTGTTAGAAGCACCTACACACACAAAAGCAAATACTTGCAACCAACGCGAACAAGAGGGTTGTCAATCCCTTGGCGGTTACTTGCAAGGATCAATTCTGTGTGAATTTTGATTTTGCTAACCACATGTCCCATGCGGTTGCAAGGATCAATTTTGATAGTGATAGATAGATTGTAAATTTCAAAATAAAATAAAATAAATAAAAATGCAGCAAGGTATTTTTGGAATTTATATATGATGGATAAGTGACCCGGGGGGCATAGTTTTCACTAGAGGCTTCTCTCTCAAACGCATAGCATACGGTGGGTAAACAAATTACTGTTAGGCAATTGATAGAAAAGCGCATAGTTATGACGATATTCAAGGCAATGATCATGTATATAGGCATCACGTCTGAAACAAGTAGACCGACTCCTGCCTACATCTACTACTATTACTCCACCCATCGACCGCTATCCAGCATGCATCTAGTGTATTAAGTTAATGAAAACAGAGTAACGCCTTAATCAAGAAGACATGATGTAGACAAAGTAAACTCAAGCAATATGAATAAACCCCATCGTTTTATCCTGAATGGCAACAATAAACATACGTGTATTGTCCCTTTCTGTCACTAGGATATAGAACACCGCAAGATTGAACACATCACAAAGCACCTCTCGCATTGCAAGATAAATCAATCTAGTTGGCCAAACCAAATGGATAGATCAGAGAGAAATACAAAGCTATAACAATCATGCATAAATAAGTTCAGAAAAGACTCACATATTTTTCATGAATAATCTGATCATAAACCCACAATTCGTCGGATCCCAACAAACACACCACAAAAGAAGATTACATCGAATAGAACTACAAGGAGATCGAGGAGAACATTGTATTGAAGATCAAATAGAGAGAAGAAGCCATCTAGCTACTAGCTATGGACCCGTAGGTCGGTGGTACACTACTCACACATCATCGGAAGGGCAGCAAGGTTGATGTTGAAGCCCTCCGTCATCTATTCCCCCTCCGGTGGAGTACCGGAAAAGGCCTCCAGATGGGATCGCGGAAGAATAGAGGCCTACGGCGGCGGAAAAGTTATTCGGGGTGGCTCTCTGTTGGTTTCCCAATATTTGAGAATTTATAGAAGTGGAATTAGGTCGAACGGAGCCACAAGGGGCCCACAAGGCATCAGGGAGCGACCCCCTGGGCCGCGCCCTGTTGCCTTGTCACCTCCTCGTGAAGCTTCTGGCCTCCTCCCGAAGCTCCCAGGGTCTCTTTTGTCTAGAAAAAATTGTCAACTAGTTTTGTGGCATTTGGACTTCGTTTGGTACTGATTTCCTGAAAAACCAAAAACAAGCAGAAAATAGCAACTGGCACTAGGCACTAGGTTAATAGGTTAGTCCCAAAAAATGATATAAAATAACATAATATTGCATATAAAACATCCAAGATTGATACTATAATATCATGGAACAATCAAAAATTATAGATACGTTGGAGCACTTTTACTAGCAACCAATTTCATAAGAGCATCCATGTTATCACTCAAAGTATTAATTTCTTCGACAAAATTTACCTTCTTACTAGTTGGAGTTCTTTCAGTGTGCCATTGGGAATAATTTGTCATAATATTACCAAGGAGTTTTGTAGCTTCTCCCAATGTAATTTCCATAAAAGTACCACCTGCGGCAGAGTCTAGCAAATTTCTAGAGACAAAGTTTAGTCCCGCATAATTTTTTTGTATGATCATCCATAAATTCAAACCATGAGTTGGGCAATTTCTTATCATTAATTTCATTCTCTCCCAAGATTTCTAGAAACAAAGTTTAGTCCCGCATACATTTTTTGTATAATCATCCATAAGCTTAAGCCATGAGTGGGGCAATTTCTTATCATTAATTTCATTCTCTCCTAAGATTGTGCAACATGTTCATGCTCAAGTTGCGTAAAATTCGTAATCTGATTTCTTAGAGAAATAATCTTAGCGGGAGGAAAATATTTGGCAATAAAAGCATCCTTACACTTATCCCAAGAATCAATACTATTTCGAGGCAAGGATGAAAACCATGTTTTAGCATGATCTCCTAGTGAGAACAGAAATAATTTCAATTTGACAATATCATTATCCACATCTTTCTTCTTTTGCATATCACAAAGTTCAATGAAAGTATTAAGATGGGATGCAACATCTTCATTAGGACTACCAGAAAATTGTTCTTTCATAACAAGATTAAGCAAAGCAGCATTAATATCACACGACTCCGCACTAGTGGCGGGAGGAGCAATTGGAGTACTAATAAAATCATTATTATTAGTATTGGAAAAGTCACACAATTTGGTGTTTTCTTGAGACATAGCGACAAAGCAAGCAAACTAGCAAACAAGCAAACGAAAATATTTTTGTGTTTTTGTAAAATTGTTTTAGAAGTGGGGGAGATGAAAACGAGAAGCAAATGCAAATAAAAGGCAAATGAAAATAAGAGCAAGTAGATGATAGTTTATGCGAAGGTACTTGATAGGTTTTGGTGATGTCTCCCCGGCAACGGCGCCAGAAATTCTTCCTGCTACTTGTGAGCTACGTTGGGATTTCCTCGAAGAGGAGAGGATGATGTAGTAGAGTAGAGATAAGTATTTTCCTCAATTAAGAACCAAGGTTATCAATCTAGTAGGAGTACCACACAGAACCTCGTTAGCAGCACCTACACACACAAAAGCAAATACTTGCACCCAACGCGAACAAGAGGGTCGTCAATCCCCTTGGCGGTTACTTACAAGGATCAATTCTCATAGTGATAGATAGATAGTAAATTGCAAAATAAAATAAAATAAATAAAATTGCAGCAAGGTATTTTTGAATTTTATATATGATGGATAAATGACCCGAGGGCCATAGTTTTCACTAGAGGCTTCTCTCTCGAACACATAGCATACGGTGGATAAACAAATTACTGTTAGGCAATTGATAGAAAAGCGCATAGTTATGACGATATTCAAGGCAATGATCATGTATATAGGCATCACGTCCAAAACAAGTAGACTGACTCCTGCCTGCATCTACTACTATTACTCCACCCATCGACCGCAATCCATCATGCATCTAGGGTATTAAGTTAATGAAAACAGAGTAACGCCTTAAGCAAGATGATATGATGTAGACAAAGTAAACTGAAGCAATATGAATAAACCCCATCGTTTTATCCTTAATGGCAAAAATACAAATACGTATCTTGTCCCTTTCTATCACTGGGATATAGAACACTGCAAGATTGAACCCATCACAAAGCACCTCTCCCATTGCAAGATAAATCAATTTAGTTGGCCAAACCAAATGGATAGATCAGAGAGAAATACAAAGCTATAACAATCATGCATAAATAAGTTCAGAAAAGACTTAAATATTTCTCATGAATAATCTGATCGTAAACCGATAATTCATTGGATCCCAACAAACACACCGCAAAAGAAGATTACATCGAATAGAACTCCAAGGAGATTGAGGAGAACATTGTATTGAAGATCAAAGAGAGAGAAGAAGCCATCTAGCTACTAGCTATGGACCCATAGGTCGGTGGTAAACTACTCACACATCATCGGAAGGGCAGCAAGGTTGATGTAGAAGCCCTCCGTGATCGATTCCCCCTCCGGCAGAGTACCGGAAAAGTCCTCCAGATGGGATCACGGAAGAACAGAGGCTTGCGGCGGTGCAAAAGTTATTCGGGGTGGCTCTCTATTGGTTTCCCAATATTTCAGAATTTATAGAAGTGGAATTAGGTCAAACGGAGCCACGAGGGGCCCACAAGGCATCAAGGCGCGCCTGATACGTCTCCAACGTATCTATAATTTTTGATTGTTCCATGCTATTATAGTATCAATCTTGGATATTTTTATATGCAATTATATATCATTTTTTGGGACTAACCTATTAGCCTAGTGCCTAGTGCCAGTTGCTGTTTTTTGCTTGTTTTTGACTTTTCAGAGAAACAGTACCAAATGAAGTCCAAATGCCACGAAACTTTTTGAAGATTTTTTTCTGGACAAAAGAAACCTTGGAAGCTTCGGGAGGAGGCCAGAAGCCTCACAGAGGCTTCACAAGGCAACAAGGAGCGCCCCAGGGGGGACGCGCCGTGTTGCCTTGTGGGGCCCACGTGACTCCGTTTGACCAGATTCCACTTCTATAAATTCACAAATAATGGGAAACCCCCAGGGAGCCAGAAGAAATAACCTTTCCGCCGCTGCAAGCCTCTATTCTTCCGCGAACCCATCTGGAGGCCTTTTTCGGTACTCTGCCGGAGGGGGAATCGATCACGGAGGGCTTCTACATCAACCTTGGTGCCCTTCCGATGATGTGTGAGTAGTTTACCACAGACCTACGGGTCAATATGGCTTCTTCTCTCTCTTTGATCTTCAATACAATGTTCTCCTTGATGTTCTTGGAGTTCTATCCGATGTAATCTTCTTTTGCGGTGTGTTTGTTGGGATTCGATGAATTGTGAGTTTATGATCAGATTATTCATGAGAAATATTTGAGTCTTCTCTGAACTCTTTTATGCATGATTGTTATAGCTTTGTATTTCTCTCCGATCTATCGGTTTAGTTTGGCCTACTAGATTGATTTATCTTGCAATGGGAGAGGTGCTTTGTGATGGGTTCAATCTTGCGGTGCTCAATCCCAGTGACAGAAAGGGACATCACACGTATTTGTATTGTTGCCATTAAGGATAAAAAGATGGGGTTTATTCATATTGATTGAATTTGCTTCTCTACATCATGTCATCTTGCTTAAGGCGTTACTCTGTTTTTATTAACTTAATTCTCTAGATGCATGCTGGATAGCGGTCGATGAGTGGAGTAATAGTAGTAGATGCAGGCAGGAGTCGGTCTACTTGTCTCGGACGTGATGCCTATATACATGATCATTGCCATGAATCCGTCATAATTATTTGCTATTATGTCAATTGCCCAACAGTAATTTGTTTACCCACCGTATGTTTCTATGCTCAAGAGAGAATCCTCTAGTGAAAACTATGGCCCCCGGGGTCTATCTTTATCATATTAAAAACCTAAAAATACCTCACTACAATTTATTTACTTTTATTTTAATTAGTATTTTAGTTTAGCTATTTACCTCTATAAGATTTAATCCTTACAAGTAACCGCTAAGGGGATTGACAACCCTCTTATTTGTGTTGGGTGCAAGTGTTTGCTTTTGTGTGTGCAGGTGCGCTTAACGAAATTTTGCTTGGTTCTCCTACTGGATTGATAACCTTGGTTCTTAACTAAGGGAAATACTTATCTCTACTGTACTGCATCATCCCCTCCTCTCCGGGGAAATACCAACGCAGACTACAAGTAGCAGCGCCCCCCTTGGGTCGCGCCCTGTTGCTTTGTCACCTCCTCGTGAGGCTTTTGGCCTCCTCCCGAAGCTTCCAGGGTCTCTTTTGTCCAGAAAAAAATCTTCAAAAAGTTTGGTGGCATTTGGACTTCGTTTGGTACTGATTTCCTAAATAACCAAAAACAAGCAGAAAACAGCAACTGGCACTGGGCACAAGGTTAATATGTTAATCCCAAAAAATGATATAAATTAGCATATTATTGCATATAAAACATCCAAGATTGATACTATAATAGCATGGAACAATAAAAAATTATAGATACGTTGGAGACGTATCACTCATTTGACCTTTTTAAGACATTAAGTGAGTTTCTAGCCATATAATGGCCGTAATTCAAATTTGAACTACATGTACATGCAACAACAAATCATCATGGTTTGGAAAATCATAATTTTATCCTTGTGTGCAAGTTTATGCCCTGTGCAGTAAATTGGAAAGGATTTTCAAACATATTGGTGTCACGGCTTGGACACAAACATTGAGAACCATGGTTTTAAAATTCCAAAATAAATCAAAAAAGATCCGAAATACAAGAAACCTTGCTTGATGCCATGACATGGTACCAAGATGTTGTGGTAAAAAAATTGGCCTGTTTAACGAAAGGTTTGACACATACCTCTCACAAATCGGAGCATCTCACAAGAAGACTCGTGGTTCTGAGAGGGAACAATGCATGTTTGTTGACGAACCAACGGTGGCTGCCTCTTATGGCCTTGAATTTTTTTTCTATGGTTAAACTGCATGAATACAACTGTCATGTTAATTTTTTGAAATTTTAGGGCTCATTTTATATTTTTAAGACATTAAGTGAGTTTCTAGCCATATAATGGCCGTAATTCAAATTTGAACTACATGTACATGCAATAGTGAACCATCATGGTTTGGAAAATCATATTTGTGTCCTTGTGTGCAAGTTTATGCCCTGTGCAGTAAATTGGATGGGATTTCCAAACATATTGGTGTCATGGCTTGGACAAAAACATTGAGAGCCATGGTTTCAAAATTCCAAAAATTTCAAAAATGATCCGAAATACATGAAACCTTGCTCGATGCCATGACATGGTGTCGTGGTGATATGACCATCTATGGGGCCGTGCAGCCCCTTGTGGTTCGGCGGGGGGGGGGGGGATCGACGTGCACAAAGAGCATGAACAATGGAGGGCGCAAGGGATCTACCCAGGTTCAGGCCGCTGAGAAGCGTAAAACCCTACTCCTGCTTTTGGTGTATTAGTGGTGTGGAAGCACAGTACAAGGAGCGCTTCTCCCGGCAAGGTATGGGGGAGGAGCAGCTACACGAGGCGTGCTTGTGTTTGAAAAGGGGTCCAAATCCCTCTAACTATTGCCTTGGCCCTCCTTTTATAGCTCAAGGGGTTACCACAGTGGCAAAACAGTAATTACATAGCGATTAGATAGCAAACAGTGCTATCATACCTAACTCTGCCAGTTTAGGACAAAAGCATTAAATGCACTGTTAGGTGTCATGTGGAGAGGTAGTCCCGGCAAGGTTTCTGCACCGCTTGCCCAACCACCTCGTATTATTCTGACACGCCTCCTGGACGGGTGTCATTAAAGGCAAATCCTGTCTCAGTGTGCTGACACGTGCCCGACAAGCCTTACCAAACAGTCTACGCGGTCGACACCTCACCCATTAGCGGACATCTGTGCAGTGAGGTGGAGCGCAGGAAGGCTGGCAGAGGCTTGTCGGGTCTTCACCTTGCCGGTTTAGCCTTGCCGACGAGGAAACTCTTCATCTTCGGTACTAGTTGAGTGCTCATTCGTGCTGTTCCTTGAGCTTCTCCCCAGTGGCTTCCACAACTGGATCTTGAGTCTTGGTCTTGGCGGTCCCCGGCAAGGCTTGGCCGGAAAGGAGGCTGCTACTGTCTATGCATAAGTTAGGGTATAAAATACCCATGTTTTATACACCGATAGGAGCCCCCGGGCCTGGGCCATACGCGCGTCCGAAGCGTCGTTGGGCTAGGCCCAAATAATGCACAGACACGCGGCGGGAAAACTGCCGCTGTAATTTTCGTCATGATGGTTATCCTCTTCCCTTGAGATCTTCTTTGCTTCTTCATTAACTTGGCCTTGAGCGTGCCCTTGGTCATTTTCCGGCAACTCTCGCCATTAAACGGGCTTGAATAGGTGTATGGTAACGCGTGGCGAAGGGTAACTGTCATTCATGCCATGACTCCTCCTTTTTATGTGCCCCTCCATCACGCGCGCCTGCGTGCATGCAGGGTAGTGGATTGGTGGTGAAGGGCGGCTGTTGGAGTGACGCGCCGGGCCAGGGGGGGCGCAGGACGCGGGATTGGCAAACGTGGGCGGTCGCTGGAGTAGTGCGCCCATCAGAAGCGCAGGGCACGGGAGTGGCGGTCGTGGGCGGCCGCCCGAAGACGGTGAAGAGCCAGCCCTCCGCACTCCCCCTATAAAGGGGGGGGGGCGGGGTGCCATGCTCATCCATCTCTTCCTGCCTCGATCTCTAGCAACTGTCGTCTCCTTCTCGTATCTTCTTCCTCCGCATCCGACGACGACATGGCGAGAGGAAGGGGGCACGGTCGTGCTTCCGCCACCGCGGCGAGGGCTTCTTCCTGGCTCCATGCCCAAGCTTCGGCCGCGGCTGCGGAAGCCGGCTCTAGTGCCCAAGGGAGGGCAGCGGCTCGTGGCCGTGGAAGGCGCGGTGCTCGTGGCCGAGGCGACCATGGCGGAGCGCCCGCTGCTGCGACTCTGGCTCCCCCTCCTCCGACAGCAGGCCACATGGAGGACACGGCGGAAGAATTCGTCTTGGAGCTGCACGACCAGCCGCGAAGCTGGCTGCGGCTTCCTCGCCCTTTTGCTAGGGAGATGGAAGGCCGCCACCTGCACAGCTTATGGCTGCGCATGGACGGTTGCTGCAACGGCCCGGTCTGGGTGACCATTGAGACCTCCAACAATGGTATCATGTACCTCATGCGCGGGTGGAAATCCTTTGCCCGCGCCCATTGCTTAGGGCAAGGGCACCTCCTTCACTTCAGGCTGGATGGACCAGACACGCTTGTTGTGAAGTTCTTTGGGGCTTCAGGCGCTCGTCTGGAGTGCTGCGCGGAGAGCTCGAGCGACAGTGACACCGCTTCCTCCAGCGATGCTGAGGATGACGATGATGACGGCGATGACGATGGCTCTCCGGGTGTGAAGATCGAAGACGACGGCGAAGAGTCTGGCTGATCGCCGGCAGCACCATCATTTGGCCTTCCGGGAACAAGCCGGACTCCGCCTAGGCGCTCCTTTTGCCCTCCTTGCACTCGAGATAAACCCTGGCAAAGGGCCAACAATATGTAATCGAGTACCTGCTTAATGAACATCTAGTGTTTGTCGGGTTTAGATGAATGCATGCTGTTTCCCTTGTTTTATTTTGCCTTTGTATGACTGTGTTCCCTACGCTTATTGGAAGCTTGCCGGTGCGCACACTTGCCGCGAGCGCTTCGAGGAATGGGTCCTTAGCAGCCTGCTGGAAGTGCCGCCGCCGGCAAGGCTACTTGCCAGATCAGAACGCAGCTGCTAAGCTTGCCGAGCGGGCTCGAGGCGAGTTAGAGCGCAGACCGATCGCGACAAGGTTCCTCTCGCATGCAGGTTTCTCATACAGAGCACAGAATCGTTCAAGGGAAAACATGAATGTAACAAGGAAAAATTTCCAAAGTTTTTCAACTTAGCTTTTCCTTGCGTCGTTTGTATGAAATGATCACTTGAACTCCATTAAAATGGTACCCCATCTCCACTCCCCCCGAGAAACTTGCGCGCGAGGGATCCTTCTATCCTTTTAAGAAAAAGAAAGAAGAGAAAAGAGCGGTTTGGGAATCTTGACGGTCCATCAGTCATTCCATACAAACCAAAGTGTAAATCACAACATCACATGCATTCACATATACAAATGAATATGTATGAGGGGTTGTGAAACACTTAGCTTTATTATGCACAGGATCTGCGCCTGGCTTTGTACAAAGGGTTACATGTCTCGCCGACAAAGCTTGTACAAAAGGGGTTGCCGTGAAGTCTCCCGGCAACAGCGCCTTATGGGTAGAACTTGCGAAGATGCTCAATATTCCATGAGTTTTGCACTGGGGCGCCATCTTCGGTCTCCAGACGGACTGCGCCAGGCCTGGTGACTCGTACTACCCGATAAGGGTCATCCCACTTTGGCAACAACTTGTTTGATCCTTTGGCGGACTGAGCGCGCCGAAGAACAAGGTCGCCTTCCTCAAGGCTTCTGGCACGCACTTTGTGGCTATGGTAGCGGCGCAAGGCTTGCTGGTAGTGTGCAGCTCGCACAGCCGCCCAAAGACGATCTTCCTCAAGGAGCGTTGCGTCGTCTTGCCGCAGCTGCTCTTGCTCAGCTTCATCGTAAGCGAGCACTCGAGGTGACCCATATATGAGTTCCGAGGGGAGCACCGCTTCTGCACCATAGATTAGGGAGAAGGGTGTTTGGCCGGTAGCTCGATTTGGTGTCGTTCTGAGTGACCAAAGAACCGTCGGCAACTCATCAATCCAGTGTCTTCCACACTTGCGCAGCTTGTCGAAAGTTCTTGTCTTGAGGCCACGCAACACTTCAGCATTCATCCTTTCCGCCTGGCCGTTGCTTCTCGGGTGGGCAACAGACGCAAAACAGATTTTGATGCCAAGGTCTTGGATATACTGCATGAAGGTGCGGCTCATGAATTGCGTGCCGTTGTCGGTGATGATTCTGTTAGGAACCCCGAAACGGCAAACTAATCCTTTGAAGAACTTGATGGCCGATTGCGCTGTCACCTTCCTCACTGGCTCCACTTCAGGCCACTTTGTGAACTTGTCGATTGCGACATACAAGAACTCAAAGTCCCCGGCAACACGGGGAAAGGGGCCCAAGATATCGAGCCCCCAGACCGAAAAGGGCCAGGAGAGAGGGGTCATTTGGAGAGCTTGAGCTGGCTGATGTATGTTCTTTGAATGGAACTGGCATGCTTCACACTTGGTTACTAGCTCAGTTGCATCCTGGAGGGCAGTGGGGCAATAGAAGCCTTGCCAGAAAGCTTTGCCGCTAAGTGCTCTTGATCCTATGTGAGAATCACATATGCCTCCATGTATCTCCGCCAACAACTCCAGTCTGTTTGCCCGGCAAATGCACTTACATTTCACACCGTTTGGTCATTTTCTGTATAGGATGCTATCCACAAACTGGTACATATTTGACTGACGGGCTACTCTCTCAGCTTCTTCTTGTTCATCGGGAAGTTCTCCTGTTTGAAGGAAATGAACTATCTACTATGCCCATGCCGGAGCCTGTGGCTCGACGACAAGGACTAAAGGCATTTCTTTAGTTATGGGAGCACTTGCTTCTGCGGCAAGAACCTGAGGTTCTGCGCTAAGAGGCTGCTCACCGTCAACCGTGTCGTTGTTCCCGGCAACATTCTTGTCGGCGGCTTCCGGGAGCTCTGCCGGAAAATACTTGCCGGTATTCATCTTTCTCCTTTTACTGGCCTGCGTCGATGGAGTGACTGTTGGTTGATTTAAATGGAGCACAAAAGTTCCCGGTTCCACACGAGGGACGTGCTCTGTTTGCAACCCGTCAAAGTGCTCTTCCAGTTTCCTCACTTCTCCCACATACGCCTCCATCAACGGGCTCTGGTAATCTTTGTTCACTTGCTTCACAACAAGCTGCGAGTCGCCGCGAATGATCAGTTTTTTGATCCCAAGGTCCACTGCGATCCTAAGACCAGAAAGGAGTCCTTCGTACTCGGCAGTGTTGTTTGTAGCTTGCTCCCTGGGAAAGTGCATTTGAACTACATACTTGCGGTGCTCTCCGGTGGGTGCGATAAGCAGCACTCCGGCACCGGCGCCTTGCAGCGAGAAGGCACCGTCAAAGTACATGATCCATTCCCTTACCGTTTCCTTGCCGGGGAGAGCTGTGTCTTGAATTTCTTCGTCTTGCATTGGCGTCCATTCGGCGATGAACTCTGCCAAGGCCCTGCTCTGAATGGTTGAAGTGCTTTCAAACTTGAGTGCAAAGCTTGACAATTCCAATGCCCACTCCACTATCCTGCCAGTTGCCTCCGGATTCCTCAGGATACGTTGCAACGGGAAGCGAGTGACGACGTTGATCTCGTGTGCTTGGAAGTAGTGACACAGCTTTCTCGAGGCCATAAGGAGGCCGAAAAGCAATTTCTGCACCCCAGAGTATCTTGACCTAGCCCCCTGCAGATGGGAACTGACAAAATACACGGGTCACTGCACCACTTTCTTCTTCGGCACTGTTTGTTGATTGTCTCCATTTGCTTGCGCTGTTTCTGACTTGTCGGCACCATGCTTTGCCGGAGAAGATTCTGGTTCATCGCTGGATGGGTTTGCCGCGGTTACTTCCTCGCCCTCGACTTCCCTCTACGCCACTAATGTAGCACTAGCCACTTGATTTGTTGCCGCTATGTAAAGCAACAACGGTTCTTGTGGTCTAGGCGCAACCAGTGTTGGCGTGGAGGAGAGGTACCTTTTCAAGTCCTGCAGCGCGGCCTCCGCTTCCGGAGTCCATTTCATCGGTCCTGCCTTTTTCAAAATCTTGAAAAATGGCCAGACACGCTAAGCAGACTTTGAAATGAACCTACTTAAGGCAGCAACACAGCTGGCAAGATGCCGCACATCTTTGACACTTTTTGGTGCTTGAATCTGCTCAATTGCTTTGATCATGTCGGGATTCGCTTCAATTCCTCGTTGAGATACAAAGAATCTGAGAAGCTTGCCGAATGGAACGCCAAACACACACTTCTCGGGATTGAGCTTCAAGTTGATTTTGCGCAAGTTTGCAAATGTTCTTCCAAATCTTGAATGAGGGTAGACTTGTCCTTGGTTTTACCACTATATCATCCATGTACGCTTCCACATTCCTGTGCAACTGGGGCTCAAAACCAATCTGGACTGCCCTTGCAAATGTTGAACCGGCACTCTTTAATCTGAAAGGCATACGCACAAAGCAGTACGTGCCATAGGGAGTAATGAATGCAGTTTTCTCCTCATCCTCCTTGGCCATGAATATCTGATGGTATCCAGAATATGCATCAAGGAAGGAGAGCAAATCACAGCCGGAAGTAGAGTCTACAATTTGATCAATGCGCGACAAAGGGAAAGGATCCTTTGGACATGCTTTGTTAATATCAGTGTAGTCGATACAAAGTCTCCACTTTCCGTTTGCTTTGCGCACCACTACCGGATTTGCCAACCAAGTGGGATGTAGTACACCTCTAACCAATCCTGCTACTTCAAGCTTCTTGATTTCTTCGGCAATGAACTGTTGCCGCTCCAACGCTTGGTTCCGGACTTTTGCTTGACGGGCCGAGCGTGTGGACAGACAGCAAGGTGATGCTCAATTACCTCCCTGGGAACGCCGGGGATGTCAGATGGTCGCCATGCAAACACATCGACATTCGCCCGCAGGAAGGCAACGAGCGCGCTTTCCTATTTGCTGTCAAGGGTGGCACTGATGGTGAAGGTACCGTCAGTGCCGTCCTCCCTCGCTGGTACCTTTTTGGTTGCCGGTGAAGCAGCTTTGGATTTCTTACCGGTAGAGCACTCCGGCAAGTCTTCAACGGGCGTGCAGCACTCTGAAGAGTTGCACTTCCCGGAATCCTTGCTGGAAGTCTTGCCGGACTTTTTGCTTTCTTTCTTCTTGGCGGGAGCTGGTGCCTTGGCGGCCTTTGCTGCAACCGCATCTTTGTACATCTTATCGACGCAAATGACTGCATCTTTCTTGTCGGAGTTGATGGAAATGACACCCATCGGCCCTGGCATATTCAACGTGTTGTAAGCATAGTGAGATGCTGCCATGAATTTTGCCAAGGCTGGGCGGCCAAGAATTCCATTGTATGGCAAGGGGATTTTGACGACGTCAAACACAATCTTTTCCATTCTGTAGTTCAGTTCCCCACCAAACGTCACCGGCAATGTGATCTTTCCCTTGGGCTGGCTTCTTCCCGGGTTCACTCCTTGAAACGTGCCCGTTTTCTCGAGTTCCTCGTCGGGGATCTGTAGCCTCTTGATAACTTCCAGAGAAATCAGATTCAGACCGGCCCCACCGTCAACTAACATCTTTGTTACTTGGAGGTTGCGAATTGTTGGTGAAACCAACAACGGCAAACACTCGACCACAGTTATGCGATTAGGGTGGTCCTCAGCATAAAAAATGATAGGCGTGTGTGACCATTTGAGTGGTTTTTGAGAGCTCATTGCCGGTTCCACCGCATTAACCTCACGCGCCCATTGCTTAAGTTGGCGGTGAGTGGAGTGCAAAGAAGCTCCTCCGTCAACGCACATGGCCTCAGTTGCCTTCTGGAATTCTTGTTCACTGGACTCTTCGTTGTCTTCTTCCTCACTTCCATCATCTTCTTCTTTCTTTTCGCGGCCTCTAGCAGGCTTTTCTTTCTGCTGTTTGGCCTTGTTGCGGCGGCCTCCTCGACCACCACGGCCCTTTTTGCCAGATCCTCCGGCACCGTCTTGACCCTTCTCTTTGTGGCGCTTCTCGTATTCAGCCTTCTGTTTCTCAACAAGGTGCTCGACTTGTCGGCACTCTTGGAGATCATGGCCCTTGGTGCGGTGAATCTTGTAGTATGGCCCATCGGATTTGCCGGCCTTCTCGTTTGCCGCCGCCTCCTGGCAAGTGGCGCATACAGCAGCCTCCCTGCCGGAGTTCTCAGTCTTGGCTTTCTGGGCGGACTCGGAGTTGCCGGAGCCTTCGACAGCCATAACAGTTTTGCCCTTGCGCTTCCTATTGCGCTTCCGGCCCTTCTTCCTCGGGGTGGCAGCATCAACGTCCTCAGAATCTACTTCAGCACCAGCGCCCTCCCCGGGAAGCCTTCTTCCTTCCTCAACACGTGCACACTTATCCGCCAACGTGTAGAGCTCGTTGACGGTCCTGGGCAACTTGACGTTCATTTTCTCCCACGTCCTCCGATTGCGCACATTCGTGTGAAAGGCGGCAATGACGGCTGCGGGGTGTACATCTGGAATGTTACGGTGCACACGGCTGAACCTCTGGATGTACTTGCGTAAAGTTTCGCCATCTCTTTGCGGGATCACTTGCAGGTCGTTGGGCTGTCCAGGGGCCTTGTGGCCTCCGGTAAAGGCACCAACGAACTCGTTGCAGAGATCTGACCACGAAGAAATGGAGTTCTCCGGCAAGTTCATCAGCCAAGACCTCACGTTGGGTTTCAGTACCAACAGGAAGTAGTTGGCGAGGATTTTCTCGTCTCTTCCCCCGTCAGCTTATACGGCAATTGTGTATATGCCCAGAAACTCTGTCAGGTTCAGCTTGCCGTCATACTTCTACGGCACTTATGGCTTGAAGGCTCGAACGGACGGCCATCGGACTTGCTGTTGGAGGTATGCCCTAGAGGCAATCATGTATGATGATATTCCCGATGTGTTTATGAACCGATGTTGTCCTCGGATGTTATCAATGATACTTGTTGACAAGTACGTGACTTGTCTGTGAGATCTTGTGTTGTATGATATGTCCTAAAATGGTCCCTAGTCGTAAGTGACGTGTGGGCACACGTCGGACTAGACTAGCATGCAATACGGTGGATGGTTTTGTCTCACTAGCCATGAAGCATGTGATGCTGCCGAAGTGCATGGATCTGATCGGATCCGAGATAGGATACGGGTGACCGGATCCGAGCTCGGACGGATATCGGATTGGACAGACCCAACTATGAGACACAGCGATAGGTCATCTGTGAGTCTCTAGTACACATACGTTCTGTGTCCTCGGACATGAGCTGACGCATGTGCTCGGGATGGTGACCGACCTGCTTTGGGCTGGCCAAATGCTAGTCCTTAACTGGGTAGTTATAAAGGTAGGTTTCGAGCTTGTCCAGACCTATGCTGCGTGACATGGTTAAGCAAGATGGGATTTGCCCCTCCGATGAGGAGAGATATACTCTGGGCCCCTCGTGTAATCCGACTTTTATAAGCATGGCCATGCGACGAGGATTATGAGATAATCCGAGGTGTTGGTCGGATTCACTGAAACGAGAGAGAGGTCGGGCTGTAACAGGGATGGCCACATCGCCTTGAGCCCGACAACATATATCGTGTGGCAAAGGGAACGGAAGTGTGACGTACAGGTTCGCCAACCGGCTTCATAGTCTACTTGGTGGTCGGCACGCCTTGCTAGAGGCCGCTACCTGCCGAGCAGGTCAGAGGTGATCCGAACTGCGACCAAGCCGACTTGAACCTAAGGGGTCGCGCGCTTAAGGGAAGGAACCTACGAGGTCGGATCCGAGGACACTGATCGGATGTGATCCGAGCTGGACTTTGATCGTGACCGAGTAGACTTTGGGCTTTAGGATCTGTGTGAGGCCCAAGTGTTGAGCCCACGACAGATGCCTATAAATAGTGGAGGTACAACACGCTTATCAAGAATGATCGCTTTGGCGTTGTCATTAGGGCTTTGCATGTGTTGCAACTAGCCACCTCCACGTGCCACAAGCTGAGTGATCGGACCTAGCAGTCCGCCGCATAGCCTTCCTCCCGCACGCGCGGATACCATTAGAGGTGGTGCAATTGTGCCACTCTGGCGAACCTGTTCGTGGGACTTGGTGATCAGTTATACGTGGGAGATCGACGAGGAGACGACTCCGGTGACGCGCTGCCACGACTCTACTTCCGCTACACGGCACTGCGCGTCTAGTGGTAATGATCTATGATCCATCTCTGTTAGCATGTTCCTGGTTGTTCTGCGGGTAGGAAAATTTTAATTTGCAGTCGATGCACCCTACCGTAGAACCCAACAGTGGTATCAGAGCCTCTATTATAGGATTTGGATTCAGATCGTATGCATATTAGATATGTGGAGGCAGCAGATGAGATCTGTTGTCATTTATGAGATCGGCTATGTGCACGGTTGATGAGATCAATAGCACAAGGGATCATTGAGGCTATGTTTTCTGACGATCGGAATCGATGAGGTCGTGACACAACCTACCCCTACCGGTCGGTTTCCGCCATCGAGGTTAATAGTGAAACGTAAATCCGATTCGGATTCGTAATGATCGATGAGATCGGTCTGATCGGAAAATTTGGCGTGATCGGAGTACAGATACGATCTGTGATCGATGGTACCGCCGTTTGCGTAGCGCCATAGATTTCGTACATGTTCACTCAAACCGGTAGAATGCAATTCTATGCATAACTTGTTTTTGCAGGTTTGAAGTGAATAGTATGGCTCATGTGTATGTGATGCATGTGTGTAAATTATACATGGCCTGCGCGTCATGATTTGTCAGCCGGCAGGAGCCAAAGTGCTGTCATTATAATGTCTAACGACCTGCGTGTCGACTTGTGATTCTCTGTAAATTCATTACTAGTTGTAGTAGTTGGAGGACAGAGATCAAGTCACTGCCCGGATAGAGATCCGAGGTGGTGTTCCGGTGTGACAAGATGGAGCCGACCTGGTCCTCGGAGTTGGAGCCGACCTGGTCCTCGGACGTCCATGAAGGAGCCATACTATTTCACAATATTTATTTATTTGTGATTGATATTGCTTATTGTCTTCTACACATGTTAAAAAAATGGTAGAAAGATCCCTCGTTAATATCAAGCAAATTGCCATCCCCGATGTTGCACCTTCGCACGTCAAGTACGTCTAGTAGTGGGCTCATAAAATTGGGGTGCTGCTAGGTGTCCTTGAACTGAAGGGTTCGTGTCGGACACGGACATGCACTGCATCAGGTTAACTTGACAAGGCTATCAAAACGGTTTTGGGCCTTGTGGCAAAAGAGGTCGGGAGCCGTGGTATGAGATACCAACCCAGCCGACAGGAGTCATATAGAGATACGATTAGCAACGAGTTGCTTACCGGATAGTCACTTCGGCTAGCAGTGATGCTAAAGCTCACTAGTCAGATTGCACTACTCAGATCCTGGATCACTGGAAGTTGCAGAGGGATGTCAACTTCAGTGGGAGTATATCTGTTTAGGCTTGATTTACTCTACATAAACACAGTGCTTAGTGTTTGCGTATTTTTCTATTGTAGATCAATGGCACCACCTGCTCAACCCAACTTTGCATTGAAATCAATCTTGGAAAAGGATAAACTTAATGGAAAAATTTTTACCACCTGGTATAGAAATTTGAGAATTGTTCTCAAGCATGATAAGAAGGAACAAGTTCTAGAGAATCCACTTCTAGATGAACCTGCCGAGAATGCTAATGCCAGAACAAGGAATGCCTACCAGAAACTCGTTGATGATTCAATGGAGATCAGCTGTCTGATGCTGGCTTGTATGTAGCCCGATTAGCAACAACATTTCGAAAACGTTGAGGCTTTCGATATGATCGAGAATCTCAAGAGCATGTTTCAGATGTAGGCTAGGACCGAAAGGTTCAACGTTTGGTGATCCTTGATGGATTGTAAGCTGAAGGAGGGTGATCCACTGAGCCCGCATGTGATCAAGATGATCGGATACGTGCAAGCTTTGGAACGCTTAGGCTTCCCGCTCTTGGATGAGCTGGCTACCGATGCAGTTCTGGGTTCTCTTCCAGCTAGCTATGGGACGTTCATTTCGAACTATCATATGCATGGCATGGATAAGAAGCTCACTGAACTGCATGGGATGCTTAAGGTGGCAGAGCAGGATATTAAGAAAGGCACGCATCAAGTGTTGATGGTGCAGAACTCGGGCAAGTTCAAGAAGAGTTGGTCCAAGAAAAGGGCTAAGGCAAAGGGCAAGGAGAAGGAATCTGTTCCGAGCTCCGCCGCTACGCCGAAGTCTGGACCGGACTCGGGGACTGTTTGCTATCATTGCAAGGAGACCGGTCACTGGAAGAGGAACTGTAGCAAGTGGCTTGCCGAGCATGGCAAGAAGGCCGGAAGTGCGACTTCGGGCAAAGGTACACTTGTTAAATATGTTATAGACATTTACCTTGCCGCATACCTAGTAGCCCTTGGGTATTTGATACCGGATCGGTTGTTCATATTTGCAACTCAATGCAGGGGCTGGTAAGAACTAGGCGTGTGTCACAAGGGGAGATTGACATCAGGGTCGGCAACAAAGCAAGAGTTGCTGCATTGGAGGTCGGCACGATGCAACTCCAGCTACCTTCCGGATTCATTTTGGAATTGAATAATTGTTATTATATTCCTGCGCTTAGTCGGAACATTATTTCTGCCTCATGTTTGATGAGTCAGGGTTATGAATTCAATTTAAAGGACAATGGTTGTTCGATATCTTTGAATGGAATGTTCCACGGCTATGCACCCATAGTTGATGGGTTATTTATCTTGAATCTGGAATCTGAACCTGTCTATAATATGAATGTCAAGAGGCATAAGCCTAATGAGATAAATCCAACATACTTCTGGCATTGCAGGCTTGGACACATTAGTCTGAAACGCATGAAGAAGCTCCATGATGATGGGCTTCTAACTTCGTCTGACTTCGGGTCGTTCGAGACATGTGAATCATGCCTCCTCGGCAAAATGACCAAGTCACCTTTTGCAAAGAGTTGCGAAAGGGCGTCCGAGCTGTTGGAACTGATACACAGTGATGTGTGTGGTCCAATGAGCATAAGTGCCAGAGGTGGCTATCAGTACTTCGTGACTTTTACCGATGACTTGAGTAGATATGGATATATCTATTTGATGAGGCACAAGTCAGAAACTTGTGAAAAGTTCAAGGAGTTTCAGAACGAGGATGAAAATCAGCTCGGCAAGACTATACAGCTTCTACGATCTGATCATGGAGGTGAGTACATGAGCCAGGAGTTTGATAATCATCTGAAAGGCCGAGGTATAGTACCTCAGCTCACACCTCCGGGTACACCATAGAGAAATGGCGTATCGGAACGGAGGAATCGTACCTTGTTAGACATGGTCCGATCTATGATGAGCAAATCGGTTTTACCCTTGTCATTCTGGGGATACGCTCTAGAAACTGCAGCTTTTACACTCAACAGAGTACCATCAAAATCCGTAGACAAGACACCACATGAGATGTGGACTGGGAAGAGTCCCAAGCTGTCTTTTCTAAAGATTTGGGGTTGTGAATCATTTGTCAAGCGACTCATGTCAGACAAGCTTACACCCAAGTCGGATAAGTGCATATTTGTGGGATATCCGAGGAAAACCTTGGGATATAGCTTCTACAACCGCGAAGAGAACAAAGTGTTTGTTGCTCGGAACGGGGTCTTCCTTGAGAAAGAGTTTCTCGGACGGGAAGCCAGTGGGAGGCAGGTGCAACTCGAAGAAATTCGAGAACCACTTGGGGATAGCTCGGCTGGTGATGTGATCATACCGGAGTCTGTCAAGGAACCCGAGGTGGAAGCAGCACCACAACCACGGAGGTCGGAAAGATTGCGCAGAGTGCGCGATGTGCTGTTGCTGGAAAGCGACGAGCCGGCTACGTATGCAGAAGCGATGGTGAGCCCGGATTCCGAGGAGTGGCTGGAAGGCATGAGATCTGAGTTAAAGTCCATGGATCACAATCAAGTCTGGGACTTGGTTGATCTGCCACCTGGCGTCACTGCCATTCGTTGCAAATGGGTCTTTAAGAAGAAAACCGATGTGGATGGAAATGTTCAGATCCACAAAGCTCGGCATGTCGCAAAAGGATATGCACAAGTTCAAGGGATTGACTACGATGAGACCTACTCGCCAGTAGCGATGCTGAAGTCGGTGAGGATCGTACTAGCTATAGCTGCATATTTCGATTACGAGATATGGCAGATGGATGTCAAAACTGCTTTCCTTCACGGAAATTTAATCGAGGACGTGTATATGATACAGACCAAGGGTTTTGTCGATCCGACTAGTGCTGGTAAGGTATGCAAGCTCAAGAGATCCATTTATGGATTGAGACAAGCATCTCGGAGCTGGAACATTCGTTTTGATGAGGTTGTTACAGACCTCGGATTTATCAAAAGCGAAGAGGACGCTTGTTTATACAAGAAGTTGAGTGGGAGCTCGGTAGTGTTTTTGATCCTGTATGTGGATGACATACTACTGATCGGAAACAATGTTTCGATGCTGAACTCGGTCAAAGATTCATTGAATGAAATTTTTTCGATGAAGGACCTCGGTGAAGCAGTTTACATATTGGGCATTAAGATCTATAGAGATAGATCGAGGAGACTGCTCGGTTTGAGCCAGTGCACGTACATAGATAAAGTGTTGAAACGGTTCAACATGAGTGAGGCCAAGAAAGGGTTCTTGCCACTCTCACATGGTATAAGGCTGAGCGAGACTCAGAGTCCTTCGACATCTGATGAGCAAAGCAGGATGAGCCGGATACCGTATGCCTCGGCAATCGGATCCATCATGTATGCCATGATATGTACCCGGCCTGATGTTGCTTTTGCAATAAGCTTAATGAGCAGATACCAGGCAAATCCCGGTGAGGCTCACTGGGCGGCGGTGAAGAATATTCTAAAGTACCTGAAAAGGACTAAAGAAATGTTTCTAGTTTATGGAGGTGAGGAAGAGCTCGTCGTAAAGGGTTACGCCGATGCTAGTTTCCAAACCGATCGAGATGATTGTCGATCACAGTCCGGATTTGTGTACATCATGAATGGAGGAGCAGTGAGCTGGACCAGTTCCAAGCAAGATACGGTGGCCGATTCCACAACAGAAGCCGAATACATTGCGGCTTGTGAAGCTGCAAAGGAAGGTGTTTGGATCCGAAACTTTCTGGATGATCTTGGTGTTTTCCCAACCTTCGTAAAACCGTTGGACCTTTATTGTGATAATTCTGGTGCCATCGCACAAGCCAAGGAGCCAAGGAACCACCACAAGACCAGACACATAGATCGGAAATATCACCTGATACGTAAGATCGTAAAGAGTGGTGATATAGAGTTATGCAAAATTCACACGGATGCAAATGTTGCAGATCCGTTGACTAAGCCGCTTCCACAACCCAAGCATGAGGGGCATATTAGAGCCATGGGCATACGATGCCTGTTTGATTGACTCTAGTGCAAGTGGGAGACTGTTGGAGGTATGCCCTAGAGGCAATCATGTATGATGATATTTCCGATGTGTTTATGAACCGATGTAGTCCTCGGATGTTATCAATGATACTTGTTGACAAGTACGTGACTTGTCTGTGAGATCTTGTGTTGTATGATACGTCCTAAAATGGTCCCTAGTCGTAAGTGACGTGTGGGCACACGTCGGACTAGACTAGCATGCAATACGGTGGATGGTTTTGTCTCACTAGCCATGAAGCATGTGATGCTGCCGAACTGCATGGATCTGATCGGATCCGAGATAGGATACGGGTGACCGGATCCGAGCTCGGATGGATATTGGATTGGACAGACCCAACTATGAGACACAACGATAGGTCATCTGTGAGTCTCTAGTACACATACGTTCTGTGTCCTCGGACCTGAGCAGACGCATGTGATCGGGATGGTGATCGACCTGCTTTGGGCCGACCAAATGCTACTCCGTAACTGGGTAGTTATAAAGGTAGGTTTCGAGCTTGTCCAGACCCATGCTGCGAGACATGGTTAAGCAAGATGGGATTTGCCTCTCCGATGAGGAGAGATATAATCTGGGTCCCTCGTGTGATCCGACTTGTATAAGCATGGCCATGCGACAAGGATTATCAGATAATCCGAGGTGTTGGTCGGATTCACTGAAACGAGAGAGAGGTCGGGCTGTAACAGGGATGGCCACATCGCCTTGAGCGCGACAACATATATCGCGTGGCAAAGGGAACGGAAGTGTGACGTACAGGTTTGCCAACCGGCTTCATAGTCTACTTGGTGGTCGGCACGCCTTGCTAGAGGCCGCTACCTGCCAAGCAGGTCGGAGGTGATCCGAACTGCGACCAAGACGACTTGAACCTAAGGGGTCGCGCGCTTAAGGGAAGGAACCTACGAGGTCGGATCCGAGGACATTGATCGGATGTGATCCGAGCTGGACTTGGATCGTGACCGAGTAGACTTTGGGCTTTAGGATCTGTGTGAGGCCCAAGTGTTGAGCCCACGACGGATGCCTATAAATAGTGGAGGTACAGCACGCTTATCAAGAATGGTCGCTTTGGCATTGTCATTAGGGCTTTGCATGTGTTGCAACTAGCCACCTCCACGTGCCACAGGCTGTGTGATCGGACCTAGCAGTCCGCCGCATAGCGTTCCTCCTGCACGCGCGGATACCATTAGAGGTGGTGCAATTGTGCCACTCCGGCGAACCTGTTCGTTGGACTTGGTGATCAACTGTACGTGGGAGATCGACGAGGAGACGACTCCGGTGACGCGCTGCCATGACTCTACTTCCGCTACACCACACTGCGCGTCTAGTGGTAATGATCTGTGATCCATCTCTGTTAGCATGTTCCTGGTTGTTCTGCGGGTAGGAAAATTTTAATTTGCAGTCGATGCACCCTACCGTAGAACCCAACACTTGCCGCAGCTCGCGGGAGAAGGCGGGACATCCAACCTCGTAAAGTAGATATCCGCCAACCCCTGGCGCAGGCGCATCAACGATGGGGCCGTTGCGCGCGTCGGATTGACGGCGCGCCTCCCGGCGCCTTTCGATGGTGGTGCAGGCGTCTTCTGTCCGTCTATCTCGCAGCACTTGCTGCTGATCTTGCCGTGCTCGTGGATCCGAAGAGGCCATTGACACCTCGTCGGGCTCGAAGGATCGTCGAGCTTGCTGTGGTTGTTGGCGTTGTTGCTGCTGAGATTGTTGCCGCTGAGGTGATTGCACCGTTAGCGCAGCACTGTCAGTGCGGCCACCAACTGGGGTTGCTGGTGCCATTTGCGGATGCCGCGAGGGCTCCACTTGCTGTGATTTACTGGCCTCGGCAAACCCAATCAAGCTTTGGATGGTGGCTCTCCACTCATCCATCTTCTCTGCCGCTGGAGGGAAGTTCAGCAGCATCTTGGCTCATGCCATTGCTTCTGCCGCCGTGGCTGGCATGGCCAGAAGCGAAGAGCGCGACGTCGCTCTGCTCCTGGCGGAGCCAGCAGGAACGCCATCGCTGTCTTGCTGCCACGGCACATGATCAGCAGCGGGTCGCCGTGGCGGAGGCGGTGCCTGAGGATCCGGGATTTGATCAATAGGGGTCTTGCCGTGAGGTCGCCGTTGCCCGGAGTCGTTGGCGCCGCTCGGAGCTGTGTCGCGTCCATTATATGAGGGGCGCGGTGTTTATCCCGAAGCTGCATTCTTGGACGCCAACGCGGCAGGATCTTGGCTCGTGCCGGCCTCGGCGTTACCGCTCCGGTGGCTCCATTCGTCGGCGCGGCGAGGAGGAGGAGGAAGAGGTCGTCCGTCCGCTCTGCCCGCGCCGTCGCAGCTTTGTTCGCCAGAGGATCGAGGAAGTCGACTGCCCCCAGTGTGCTTGTCTCTTGCACCGACCGCGGTGGGCGCGGTGACTGCACTGCCTGCGCTGGTCGTGCCAACCGCGGTATCCGCACCGCCCGCATTGGCCGCGCCGCCTGCGCCGCCTGCGGATGCATGCGGGGTGGTCGTCATCGTGATGCCCTTCTTCTTGGGCGCCATCGACGACGAGGAGGACGACGAGGAAGTTGACGAAGGTGATGAAGAAGACGCGCAATCCACTGATCAAGGTTCGTGCAAGCGATTACCCCCTACCTGGCGCGCCAAAGATGTCGTGGTTATACGACCATCTATGGGGCCATGCAGCCCCTTATGGTTCGGTGGGGGAGATCGACGTGCACAAAGAGCATGAACAATGGAGGGCGCAAGGGATCTACCCAGGTTTAGGCCGCTGAGAAGTGTAAAACCCTACTCCTGCTTTTGGTGTATTAGTGGTGTGGAAGAACAGTACAAGAAGCGCTTCTCCCGGCAAGGTATGGGGGAGGAGCAGCTACACGAGGCGTGCTTGTGTTTGAAAAGGGGTCCGAATCCCTCTAACTGTTGCCTTGGCCCTCCTTTTATAGCTCAAGGGGTTACCACAGTGGCAAAACAGTAATTACATAGCGATTAGATAGCAAACAATGCTATCATACCTAACTCTGCCAGTTTAGGACAAAAGCATTAAATGCACTGTTAGGTGTCATGTGGAGAGGTAGTTCCGGCAAGGTTTCTGCACCGCTTGCCCAGCCACCTCGTATTATTCTGACACGCCTCCTGGACGGGTGTCATTAAAGGCAAATCCTGTCCCAGTGTGCTGACACGTGCCCGACAAGCCTTACCAAACAGCCTGCGCGGTCGACACCTCACCCATTAGCGGACATCTGTGCGGTGAGGTGGAGTGCAGGAAGGCTGGCAGAGGCTTGTCGGGTCTTCACCTTGCCGGTTTAGCCTAGCCGGCGAGGAAAGTCTTCATCTTCGGTACTAGTTGAGTGCTCGTTGGTGCTGTGCCTTGAGCTTCTCCCCAGTGTCTTCCGCAACTGGATCTTGAGTCTTGGTCTTGGTGTTCCCCGACAAGGCTTGGCCGGCAAGGAGGCTGCTACTGTCTGTGCATAAGTTAGGGTATAAAATACCCATGTTTTATACACCGACACATGGTACAAAGATGTCATTGTAAAAAAAATGGCCAGTTTGACAAAAGGTTTGACACATACCTCTCACAAATCGTAGCATCTCACGAGAAGACTCATGGTTCCGACAGGGAACAATGCATGTTTGATGACGAACCAATGGTCGCTACCTCTTATGGCCTTTAATTTTTCTTTCAACCGTTAACATGCACGAATACAACTGTCATGTTAAAATTTGAAATTTTTCAGGGCTCATTTGACCTTTTTAAGAGATTAAGTGAGTTTCTAGGCATATAATGGCCATAATTCAGATTTGAACTACATGTACATGCAACAGCAAACCATCATGGTTTGCAAAAATATATTTCTGTCCTTGTGTGCAAGCTTGTGCCCTGTGCATCATCGGAAGGGATTTTCAAACATATTGGTGTCACGGCTTGGACACAAACATTGAGAACCATTGTTTTGAAATTCCAAGATAAATCAAAACTGATCCAAAATACATGAAACCTTGCTTGATGCCATGACACGGTACCAAGATGCCGTGGTAAAAAAATTGGCGTGTTTGACGAAAGGTTTGACACATACCTCTCACAAATCGGAGCATCTCACAAGAAGACTCGTGGTTCCGAGAGGGAACAATGCATGTTTGACGACGAACCGACGGTCGCTGCCTCTTATCGCCTTGATTTTTTTCTACCGTTAACATGCACGAATACAACTGTCATGTTAAAATTTTGAAACTTTTAGGGCTCATTTGATATTTTTAAGACATTAAGTGAGTTTCTAGCCATATAATGGTCACAATTCAAATTTGAACTACATGTACATGAAATAGCGAACCATCATGGTTTGATAAATCATATTTGTGTCCTTGTGTGTAAGTTTAGGCCTGGTGCAGTAAATTGGAAGGGATTTTCAAACATATTGGTGTCACGGCTTCGACACAAACATTGAGAGCCATGGTTTCAAAATTCCAGAAAATCAAAAATGATCCGAATACATGAAACCTTGCTTGATGCCATGACATGGTACAAAGATGTCATTGTAAAAACATTGGCCTGTTTGACAAAAGGTTTGACACATACCTCTCACAGATCGGAGCATCTCACGAGAAGACTCATGGTTCCGAGAGGGAACAATGTGCTACTTGTAGACTGTGTTGGTATTTCCCCGAAGAGGAGAGGATGATGCAGTATAGTAGAGATAAGTATTTCCCTCAGTTAAGAACCAAGTTTATCAATCCAGTAGGAGAACCACGCAAAATCCCTTTAGCAGCACCTGCACACACAAAAGCAAACACTTGCACCCAACGCAAATAAGAGGGTTGTCAATCCTCTTAGCGGTTATTTGCAAGGATTAATTCTGATAGTGATAGATAGATAGACTAAAATACTAAATAAAATAAAAGTAAATAAATTGCAGCAAGGTATTTTTGGTTTTAAATATATGATAAAAGTAGACCCGGGGGCCATAGTTTTCACTAGAGGCTTCTCTCTTGTGACGCCCCCGACTTGACCATGCACTAATCATACACGCAAATGCGCACGATCAAGCCCAGGGACTCACGGGAAGATATCACAACACAACTCTAGACACAAAATAAAATAATACAACCTTTATATTACAAGCCAGGGGCCTCGAGGGCTCGAATACATAAGCTCGAGTTACACAAGCGTCAGCGGAAGCAACAATATCTGAGTACAAACATAATTAGACAAGGTTGCCTTAAGAAGGCTGAGCAAAACAATGACACTAGATCGAAAAGGCGTAGGCCTCCTGCTTGGGAGCCTCCTAAACTACTCCTAGTCGTTGGTCTCCACGTAGTAGTAGGCTCCACCGTGGTAGTAGTAGTCGTCGGTGGGATCAGCTGGCTCCGGGGCTCCATCATCTGATCGCAACAATCGGGTATGGGGAAAAGAGGTAGCAAAGCAACCGTGAGTACTCATCCAAAGTACTCGCAAGACTTACATCAGAATTATTCTATTTATGCATCGGTATCAAATGAAGGGGCTATATCTGTGGACTTTACTGCAGAAATGCCAGAATAGAGGGGAAGGCCTGGCCTATCGAAGACTAGCATATTGCAGCGTCTTGCAGCATTAGAAGAGTGCAGATTAGTATCATATCATATTGTAATAAGGAATAGTAACAATGCCCAGAGATCCTTTCTCGACTCCTTGCGAGAAAGCGATCCCGGAGCCAACATATTATTAAGCATCACAAGTATCCAGTTCTAGTTGTAGTAGATCGGGATACAACTCCGAGCGTCCTGTTACCGTGGACATGGCTATTCGAATAGATAACTTCCCTGCAGGGGTGCACTACTGTTACCCAACACGCTCTATTAACTCTGGCCAGACGCACTTTTCTCGGTCATGCCCGGCCTTGGCTGATCGACACGATGTAGTCCTACCTAGGCTCCGCAGAGAGGTCCCCGCCGGTCTACATCCTAAGTGCTCAGGTGTCTTGGGCCCATCGCCCTTTGCACTCCGGGTCGTTGCGAGCAGGGCGATCCAGGCCACCTCCTCTGGGGCGCCGACAAGGCCGTGCCGCAATGCTGAACTGGACGTCTGACAGAGCTTTCGGCTGATACATACGGCGCCAAGGGCCCCATTATACTATTACCCCGCGTGGTGGTAGTGCGTATAGGCCAGTGGCCAACTCAGATCAAATACCCAAATTCGTTAGTGAATTATTAGGAGCTCGCGGAGATGACCAGTGCTTCGGCCGTTCCGACTAGGTATCTCGCGGACCACAACCAGGGACTAGGCCCACCTCTCTCCTAGGTAGTCTTCGCCTGCCCTGTTGCTCCGACTACAGTGTAAGTTCCGTGTCGGCTGTCGGGACAAGTCCCGAGCTACCACCACATCCTGGGTGGTACCGCTAACAGCCAGCCGCCACAAGACTCTCTCGCGGGTACCCTTGGGGTCGACCTGACTTCAACATTATCTTGCGGGTGCTCTTGGAGCCGACCCATCTTTAACAACGGTCTGAGGTGAAGGTCAAAGTACCCGTGTGTCCATAACATCAAGAAGGAATCCGAGGAATCACCCTCGATGGATTCCCACTCGATGTAACCATCAAGGTGAACTTGGAGGAATCACCCTCGATGGGTTCACACTTGAGGGGCTGCACGACAGAGGCCTCATCGGAGGTGGTGAAAGAGGAATCACCCTCGGTAACCCACCACCGACTAGCTACGCTACAGAGATATCATCAGGAGTGAGGTAGGAGGTATCACCCTCGGCACTCGATAGTAGCTCTGCAGAGTCGTACAACTAAGGGGGTGTGCGGTGATGTGTCGGTCTCTGCACGTCGATGATACGTCTCCAACGTATCTATAATTTTTGGTTGTTCCATGCTATTATATTATCAATCTTGGATGTTTTTATATACATTTACAGCAATTATATATCATTTTTTGGGACTAACCTATTAACTTAGTGCCCAGTGCCAGTTGCTGTTTTTTTGCCTGTTTTTGGTTTTCCAGAATATCAGTACCAAACGAAGTCCAAATGCCATGAAACTTTTTGGAGATTTTTTTCTGGACATAACAAGTACTGGAAGCTTCGGGAGAGGGCCATAAGATGGAGCAGTGGCCCACGAGGCACCAGGGCGCGCCCTAGGGGGGTGGCACGCCCTGGTGGCCTGTGGGGCCCACACAGCTCTGTTTGACCTAATTCCACCACTATAAATTCCCTAAAATCAGGAAACCAACAGAGGAGTCCACGAAATACTTTTTTCGCCGCCGCAAGTTTCTGTTCTTGAGAGATCCCATCTGGAGGCCTTTTCCAGCACTCCGTCGGAGGGGGAATCGATCACGGAGGGGCTCTACATCAACCTTGCTACCCTTCCGATGATGCGTGAGTAGTTTACCATAGACCTTTGGGTCCATAGTTAGTAGCTAGATGGCTTCTTCTCTCTTTTTGATCATCAATACAATGTTCTCCTCGATGTTCTTGGAGTTCTATCCGATGTAATCACTTTTTGCAGTGTGTTTGTTGGGATCCGATGAATTGTGAGTTTATGATCAGATTATCCATGAATATTATTTGAGTTTTCTCTGAACTCTTTTATGCATGATTATTATAGCTTTGTATTTCTTCTCCGATCTATTGATTTGGTTTGGCCAACTAGATTGATTTATCTTGCCATGGGAAGAGGTGCCTTGTAATGGGTTCGATCTTGCGGTGCTCAATCCCAGTGACAGAAAGGGACATGACATGTATGTATCGTTGCTATTAAGGGTAAAAAGATGGGGTTTATTCATGCGTGAGTTTACTTTGTCTACATCATGTCATCTTGCTTAAGGCGTTACTCCGTTCGTTATGGACTTAATACACTAGATGCATGCTGGATAGCGGCCGATGTGTGGAGTAATAGTAGTAGATGCAGGCAGGAGTCGGTCTACTTGTCTCGGACGTGATGCCTATATACATGATCATTGCCTTGGACTATGGCCCCCGGGTCATGATTATTTGCTTTTCTATCAATTTCCCAATAGTAATTTGTTTACCCCGTATGCTATTTTTATGAGAGAAGCCTCTAGTGAAAACTATGGCCCCCGGGTCTATCTAAACCATATATTAAAAAACCTAAAAATACCTTGCTGCAATTTTTTTTTTGTATTTTTGTTTCTATCTATCTATCTATCACATACAATTTAATCTTGCAAGTAACCGCCGAGGGATTGACAACCCCTTGTTTGCGTTGGGTGCAAGAATTTGTTGTTTTGTGTGCAGGTGCTGCTAACGAGGTGTTGCATGATTCTCCTACTGGATTGATAACCTTGGTTTCATAACTGAGGGAAATACTTATCTCTACTGTACTGCATCTCCCTTCCTCTTTAGGGAATTACCAACGCAGCTCACAAGTAGCAGGAAGAATTTCTGGCGCCGTTGCCGGGGAGACATCATCAACATCTATCAAGTACCTACGCATAAAACTTACATCTCCTTGCATTTACTTTATTTTCCTTTGCCTCTCGTTTTCATCTCCCCCACTTCTAAAAAGTTTTTACAAAAATACAAAAATATTTTCCGTTTGCCTTTTGCTTGCTTACTTTTATTTCCTTCATGTCGAACACACAAGAACAAAAACTAAAAGCAAAAATATAAGATACTATGGATCCACTTAAAGTTTACTACTTGGATCATCTTCGATCCATTTGTGCTCGTGCTGAAACCCCAACTAGTTTAGTTAAGGGAAAATCTTTAAAGGAGCATGCTCATTTTGTGAGTCACCGTTTGTCTGAAAAAGGGAGACTCTTATGGCATCAAATAAATTGTTTGCTATGTTATGCTTGGAATCTATGTGAAATTTATGACTTTACTTGTTGCTCTAAGAACCCTAAAAAACACCTTCCCTACCTATGTGAGTTTAATGATAATGAAATCTTGTCTTCTTATGCCAAGGGTGTTTATAATTACTATGGTATCGAACAAATTGAAGAATTTGTTGCTTTTAAGGGTGCTTATGAAGTTGCTTCTTTTATTGAAAAGTATGATGTTACTCTCTACAAATCTGAAAATTTTGACATACTTAAATATTGCTATGAAAACTATGCTCCCAATGCCTATGTTAAAGAATTTACTGAGAGAATGTCTACTGCTTTGGAAGAGAATAATGATATGCATAAATCTATAGATGATTGTGATTCTGTAGATTCGATTGAAATATCCCCTCTTGATGAATGTGATGCTTGCTATTCTTATGGCCACGATGCAAATATTAAATATGCTTATAGAGATGAACTTGCTATAGTTCTTTATGTTAAAAATGAAATTATTGCTATAGCACCCATACTTGATAGCTCCTTGAATGAAAAGCATGATTGCAATTATGTTATTATAAATTCTATTAATGTCAATTATGCTAATGATATGCAAAACTACAAGCTTGGGGATGAAAATTTTGTTATGTGCACTACTTATTGCAATGATCATGATTGGGGTGATGATGCTTTTTATGATCTTGAAAATTTATTTAAGCCTCAAGATGAATATGTTATTGATAATAGAATTTGCAATACTATTAAAAGTGGGTTTGGAAGAGCGTCAACTTTAGGTAATAATGATCCGACTACTTTGGAGAGTGTTCAATCTTATGAAATTTTTGCTAAAAGTGGGTTTGGAGAGGTCATGACTTTAGTTGATGTTAATCAGACTATTTTGGAAGATTATAAAACTTTTATGCATGTGGATCATGAAGAGAATATTTTATATGATAGCTATATTGTTGAAATTTATTATGATCCTACATGTAATTATTATGAGAGAGGAAAATATGGTTATAGAAATTTTCATGTTACTCAATTACCTCTCTTGAAGTTCAAATTGTTAATGCTCCATTCTTCTTCCTTGCATATGTTAGAGATTGCTTGTCTTGATAATTTGTTCTCCTATAAAATGCCTATGCATAGGAAGTATGTTAGACTTAAATGCGTTTTTCACATGTTTCATGATGCTCTCTTCATGTTTAAATTACTATCTTTCATGTGAGCATCATTGAAATCTCAAGCCTATCTTAATGGCTATAAAGAAAGAGCTTGTTGGGAGACAACCCAATAAACTTTTTACCTACTGTTATTGTGTGTTTTCACAACTATGCTACTGTTATGATTAAGTTTTTATGTTTTGAATTAGTTTTTGTGCCAAGTAAATCCTTTAGGACAATTTGGAAGATAGTATAATTGATGCTGTTTGGAAAACAGAAAGTTTTGCGTCCAGTGCTGGAATTTTGGTTCTGTACTGGAGCGTCAGAAAAATCTGAATTTTTTACAAAGTATTGTTATATGAATTGCCCACGTTTTCCTAATTTTTCAGAATTTTTGGAGTTACATAAGTATGGATTTTAAATAGATTTCTACAGACTATTCTGTTTTTGACAGATTCTATTTTTGATGCGCTACTTGCTTGTTTTGATGAAACTATGGATTGTATCGGGGGGTATAAGCCATGGAGAAGTTATAATACAGTAGGTATAATGAAAAAATAAAATATGAATGGGTTTGCAATAGTACTAAAGTAGTTATTTGTTTTGTTATACTAACGGATCTCACGAAGGTTTTGTTGAATTTTGTGTGATTGAAGTTTTCAAGTTTTGGCTGAGATCTCGATGGATGAAGGAATAAGGAGTGGCAAGAGCCTAAGCTTGGGGATGCCCGAGGCACACCAAGGTAATATTCAAGGAAGACTCAAGCGTCTAAGCTTGGGGATGCCCCGGAAGGCATCCCCTCTTTCTTCTACCAACCATCGGTAATTTTACTTGGAGCTATATTTTTATTCGTCACATGATATGTGTTTTGCTTGGAGCATCTTGTATTAAATGAGTCTTTGCTTTGTTTGCTTTTTATTTTGTCACAATCATCTTTGCTGGACACACCAATTTGAGAGAGCCACACGTTCATCATAATTTATTAGAATACTCTATGTGCTTCACTTAAATTTTTTGAGCTAGGCAGTTGCTCTAGTGCTTCACTTAAATCTTTTTTAACACGGCGGTGGCTATATTTTGAAGAAATAAACTCTCATGCTTCACTTATATTATTTTGAGAGCTGATAAGATTGAAATTTTGAAGAAATATTTGCGCTCTCATGCTTCACTTATATCTTTTTGAGAGTTGATAACAGTAATGGTAATTTGCACAAGATATGAATTTGGTCCCAAAGTGATGAATATTCAAGAGGGATATAATAAAAACTTTCATATAGATCATTGGATATGGTAAGTGTGATTCCTTGCAATAGTTTTGCGATATGGAGATGATGATATGTGAGTCATGTTAGTGAGTAATTGTGATTTAGTAAGAATATTAGTGTTAAGGTTTGTGATTCCCTACGCATGCACATTAAGTCAATAGTTATGCAAAGAAATTATATCCTACTTATGGTGCATTATTCGGTGTTAGTTATGTTCAATGCATGTTTATGACCGTTTTCGCTTTTTGGTTGGTTGCTTCTCAATCTATTTGCTAGCCTTCATTTGTACTAAGCGGAAATACTGCTTGTGCATCCAAAATCGTTAAACCCAAGTTGTGCCAAATGAATCCACTATATCTACCTATATGCGGTATTTCAATGCCGTTCCAAGTAAATTTGCATGTGCCAACTCTAAATTTTCAAAATAATTTTCCGTTTCGTGTGCCCGTACCGCTCATGAAGCGGCAGGGGTGGCCATTATTTTCCATGCTAGGTGTGTTATTCTCACCCTGAGTGTTTATTCACTTGTCATTGCACGAGAGAGTGGCTGGTAATAGGGATGCCCAGTCCCACAATGAATCAAAAATTAATAACAACAAAATTCCTTGGAAAGTGTTGGTATGGAGGGCACCCGTGGATACAGCTAGCCATGGATTGTGAAAGGACGATGGAAAGGAAATAAACTTTACTTTCTGTTTGGGAACCGCCTATGATGTGTCTAGCATGGAAAATATAGGGAATTCTCGGTCGTTTTCGTTGACAGGAAAAGCATGCCTCTCAAAATATTTTATCTCTCTAATTTAAGCTTTGAGCTCTGGCACATTAGCAAATCTCAGCTTCCCTCTACGAAGGGCCTATCTATTTACTTTTATGCAATTTTTATTTTTATTTTGAGTCTCCATCTTCTCTTATAAAGCACCAACTAGAGAGCACTATTGTCATACTTGTGCATTGTGTGTAGCTAATATTGAGTGTGTTTCATGAATGGATCAATGATTGAGCATAATGGGCTGGGGATAACTTTCTTTAGCGTTGATATTTTGAAAGACATGGTTGCTTGTTAGCATGCTTGAGTATGTATATCTTCATGTCAAATTATAGACTATTGCTTTGAATCATTCAAGTCCAAATGTACATGCTACAAAGAAAAGAATATGAGATGAATATGATAGGTAGCATTCCACATCAAAAATTCTGTTTTTATCATTTACCTACTCGAGGACGAGCAGGAATTAAGCTTGGGGATGCTGATACGTCTCCAACGTATCTATAATTTTTTATTGTTCCATGCTATTATATTATCAATCTTGGATGTTTTTATATACATTTACAGCAATTATATATCATTTTTTGGGACTAACCTATTAACTTAGTGCCCAATGCCAGTTGTTGTTTTTTTGCCTGTTTTTGGTTTTCCAGAATATCAGTACCAAACGAAGTCCAAATGCCACGAAATTTTTTGGAGATTTTTTTTCTAGACATAACAAGTACTGGAAGCTTCGGGAGAGGGCCATAAGATGGAGCAGTGGCCCACGAGGCACCAGGGCGCGCCCCAGGGGGTGTGGCGCGCCCTGGTGGCTTGTGGGGCCCACACAACTCCGTTTGACCTAATTCCACCACTATAAATTCTCTAAAATCGGGAAACCAACAGAGGAGTCCACGAAATACTTTTTCCGCCGCTGCAAGTTTCTGTTCTTGAGAGATCCTATCTGGAGGCCTTTTCCAGTACTGCGTCGGAGGGGGAATCGATCACGGAGGGGCTCTACATCAACCTTGCTGCCCTTCCGATGATGCATGAGTAATTTACCACAGACCTTATGGTCCATAGTTAGTAGCTAGATGGCTTCTTCTCTCTTTTTGATCTTCAATACAATGTTCTCCTCGATGTTCTTTTGCAGTGTGTTTGTTGGGATCCGATGAATTGTGAGTTTATGATCAGATTATCCATGAATATTATTTGAGTTTTCTCTGAACTCTTTTATGCATGATTATTATAGCTTTCTATTTCTTCTTCGATCTATTGATTTCGTTTGGCCAACTAGATTGATTTATCTTGCCATGGGAAGAGGTGCTTTGTAATGGGTTCGATCTTGCGGTGCTCAATCCCAGTGAGAGAAAGGGACATGACACGTATGTATCGTTGCTATTATTGGTAAAAAGATGGGGTTTATTCTTGCATGAGTTTACTTTGTCTACATCATGTCATCTTGCTTAAGGCGTTACTCCATTCTTTATGGACTTAATACACTAGATGCATGCTGGATAGCGGTCGATGTGTGGAGTAATAGTAGTAGATGCAGGCAGGAGTCGGTCTACTTGTCTCGGACGTGATGCCTATATACATGATCATTGCCTTGGATATCGTCATGATTATTTGCTTTTCTATCAATTGCCCAACATTAATTTGTTTACCCACTGTATGCTATTTTTATGAGAGAAGCCTCTAGTGAAAACTATGGCCCCCGTGTCTATCTAAATCATATATTAAAAACCATAAAAATACCTTGCTGCAATTTTTCTTTATTTATTTTATTTTGTATTTTTGTTTCAATCTATCTATCTATCACATACAATTTAATCTTGCAAGTAACCGCCTAGGGATTGAGAACTCCTTGTTTGCGTCGGGTGCAAGGATTTGTTGTTTTGTGTGCAGGTGCTGCTAACGAGGTGTTGCGTGATTCTCCTACTGGATTGATAACCTTGGTTTCATAACTGAGGGAAATACTTATCTCTACTGTACTGCATCTCCCTTCCTCTTCAGGGAATTACCAATGCAGCTCACAAGTAGCAGTCGACCACACTGATTGAGCATCTGGAAGCAAAGCATGGCAACACGGACAAGGGTGCGTGGCCACTGATGGATCACTAACCAACCTATACTAAGCATTTAGGATAGCAGGTAAGGTATCAACAGCAGTTATAAAAATAGGCTATGCATCAGAATAGGAGCAATCAAATACAGTAGCAAAATCTAATGCAAGCATGGGAGAGAAAGAATGGGCGATATAGGAATGGTCAAGGTGGTTTTGCTTGCCTGGAAGCTTTGCTGAAAAAGGAAGAAGGTTCGTCGCTGACGTAGTCGATCACAGGGGCATCGTCGGTCTTGAGGCTACTGGATAGAAGAGGGGGTAGAAACAGTAAATATAAAGCACACAGATGCAACACAGATGCACGACATGCCGGTAGGTTATGCTAGGGGTGTCCTAATGCAGTGCTAGGTATTTTTAACGGAGCGGGAAAATATCCGGGAATATTTTCCCAGCTCCGGGCAGTGATCGGTATATTGAACCGGAGGGGAAAGTTCCATGTTCATATAGATAGGAGTGATGGTCAAGCATTTCCATCACATATTCGGATTCGTCTTATTTTTCTAGTCATTTTTCGTATATAAATTATTTTCATCCAAGCTACGGTTTATTTTATATGATTTTTCAAAGTTTTAATCATTTTCTGGAATTTTCTGGAATTATTATTATTTCAAAATTAAAAGATTAAATCGCTACAGGTACACAGAGAGTGTACCCAGAGCTTTGCTAATTAGGCTGACAGTGGGCTACAGTTGACTGGGTCAACTGCCCAGTCAGCAGAGGCTGACTGGTGGGCCCAGGGGCTGAGTCAGCGGTCCAGTCAGCATTGACCGTTGACTGGTCAAACTAACCGGTGGGGTCCACCTCTCATAGGCTCTGTACTAATTAAACAATTTTAATTAAGTTAATTAAGCAGATGGGTCCACTATCAGTGTAATTAACCTAATTAACCGCTACAGTGTAATGGGACCCACATGTCAGTGAGACGTTTTAATCCAACCGTTTTTTAGGGTGGGGCCCGGCTGTGAGCGACTAATAGCTCTAACTAAACGTGATTAGCACCTAATCTAAACACTGACGCGTGGGGCCAGTGAACAGTGCCTGCCGGCACTTAAATGCCGGTGGCCACAGAACACGGCGGAAACCCGTCGGAATCGCGCTCCGGCGACCAAATCGTGTGCGGCTAGTACCGTTCGAATGCCCGCAGCGAGGCGCATCGAGTGGTGGTACGGGTGTGACCAAAAGGCCACTGGGGGAACACCGGCGTCAAGGTCCAGTGACGGCCGGAGCACGGGCGTGACGGGATCGGCGCTAGGGATGACCAGAGGGAGGGAGGGAGGGCGCATCCGGCGCAGCGGCTCACCGCGGTGACGAGGAGCTGCTATTGGTAGCCAGGGAAGGTCGGAGATGAGCGCATCGAGCGGCGGCCGAGGCGGATGCCGACGGAGGGGAATGGCTCGATGGCGACGATGTAGTGCGTCCCCGGATGAACGAGTGCCCGCAGCCGACGTAGACGATGACGGCGCAACCGCTGGACAAGGTGGAGCGGCGTGAGGAGGCCGGTGGCCACGCCAACGACGACGACCGAGCTCGGGCGAGCTCCAAACGACGAGGAAAAGGGAGAGAGAGAGATGTGAGGGGTCTAGGGTTTATCAGCGGAGACGAGGGCGACGACGGCGTCCTTATCCCCTCCTCGGAGCCACAGATGCTCGACGCGTGCGCGTCGGGCGCCATGGGTGCGTCCGCGGCTGGCACGACGACGTGAGATGGGAGACGACCCGGGAGTGGGCTTGGCCACACACCGTGCTACATAAGCCCAGTAGCACAGTGGTTTTCTTCTTTTCCCTTTTTCTTTTTCTGTTTAGTTTTCTAGCCTCTGTTTTGCATTTCTTTTTAATACTAAATGAATTTAGTTGGCTATGAAATTTGACACACAAACATTAGGCAACATTTTGAGCTAGCATAAGAAGTCTCAATTTATTGTGGGTAGTTTAACTATTTAATTAAATTGAAATGGCTTAATATAATGCTGTTGGTCCACTGTTTTAATTCCAAGGGGCATTTTGGTAATTTAGGTGATGTTGTTTTCCTTAACATAATTAGTTATGGAATATTTCCAAAATTATGAACTATTTCTGGATTTGTTTGAAGATGAAAATATTTGGCTTGCACTTGCAAATTTGAATTTGGAGTTGGTTTTATTTTTATAATAGCTTTGGGAATTTTTGCAATATTGTGAACTATTTTGTTTGCAAGTTTGGAGTTTTTCTAATTTCACTTGTTATTTGAATTTTGAATTTGAGTTGAATTATTTCTTAATTGCATTTCTTAGGATATAATGATGACGACCTCGCATCATTACCATCTGGTAACTGCAGTTAACCAGTGGGGGTGTTACATCTCTCGAGCGCAGAACATACGGTGGGTAAACAAATTACTGTTGGGCAATTGATAGAAAAGCAAATAATTATGACAGATTGATGGCAATGATCATGTATATAGGCATCAAGTCCGAGACAAGTAGACCGACTCCTGCCTGCATCTACTACTATTACTCCACCCATCGACCGCTATCCGTCATGCATCTAGGGTATTAAGTGTGAAAAAGAGTAACGCCTTAAGCAAGATGACATGATGTAGACAAAGTAAACTCAAGCAATATGATTAAACCCCATCTTTTTATCCTTAATGGCAACAATACAAATACGTGTCATGTCCCTTTCTGTCACTGGGATTGAGCACTGCAAGATTGAACCGATCACAAAGCACATCTCCCATTGCAAGATAAACCAATCTAGTTGGCCAAACCAAATCAATAGATCGGAGAGAAATACAAAGCTATAACAATCATGCATAAAAGAGTTCAGACAAGACTCAAATATTTCTCATGAATAATATGATCATAAACTCACAATTCATCGGATCCCAACAAACACACCGCAAAAGAATATTACATCGGATAGAACTCCATGAACATCGAGGAGAACATGGTATTGAAGATCAAAGAGAGAGAAGAAGCCATCTAGCTACTAGCTATGGGCCCGTAGGTCTGTGGTAAACTACTCACACATCATCGAAAGGGTAGCAAGGTTGATGTAGAAGCCCTCCGTGATCGATTCCCCCTCCGGCAGAGTACCGGAAAAGGCCTCCAGATGGGATCGCGGAAGAACAGTGGCTGTCGGCGGCGTAAAAGTTATACGGGGTGGCTCTCTGTTGGTTTCCGAATATTTGAGAATTTATAGAAGTGGAATTAGGTCAAACGGAGCCACGAGGGCCCCACAAGGCATCAGGGCGCGCCCCCCTAGGGCCGCGCCCTGTTGCCTTGTGGAGGCTTCGTGAACCTTCTGGCCTCCTTTCTAAGTCTCCAGGGTCTCTTTTGACCAGAAAAAAATCTTCAAAAAGTTTCGTGGCATTTTGACTTCATTTGATATTGATTTCCTAAAAAACCAGAAACAAGAAGAAAACAGCAACTCGCACTGGGCATTAGGTTAATAGGTTAGTCCCAAAAAAATGATATATAATTGCATATAAAAACATCCAATATTGATACTATAATATCATGGAACAATCAAAAATTATAGATACGTTGGAGACGTAACAAGCGTCCCCAAGCTTAATTCCTACTCGTCCTTGAGTAGGTAAATGATAAAAACAGATTTTTTTATGTGGAATGCTACCTAACATGTTTCATCATGTAATCTCTCTCTTACGGTATGAATAATAAGATCCTAATGATTCAAAGAAATAGTCTATAGTTTGACATAAAGACATCAATACTCAGGCATACTAATAAACAATCATGTCTTTCAAAATAAAAATGCTAAAGAAAGTTATCCCTACAAAATCATATAATCCTGTCATGCTCCATCTTCTTAACACAAAATATTTATCATGCACTACCCCGATGACAAGCCGAGCAATTGGTTCATACTTTTTAACGCGCTTCAGCTTTTTCAACCCCCACGCAATACATGAGCGCAAGTCATGGATATAACACTATGGGTGGAATAGAATGTGGTGGTAGAGATTAATAAGGGAAAGTCAAAAATAAGAAGATAGTCTCACATCGACGCGGCTAATCAACGGGCTATGGAGATGCCCTTCAATTGATGTCAATGCGAGGAGTAGGGATTGCCATGCAATGGATGCACTAAGAGCTATAAGTGTATGAAAGCTCAACATGAAAACTAAGTGGGTGTGCATCCAACTTGCTTGCTCATGAAGACCTCGGGCATTTGAGGAAGCCCATCATCGGAATATACAAGCCAAGTTTTATAATGAAAAATTCCCACTAGTATATGAAAGTGACTAAACAGGAGACTCTCTATATGAAAAACATGGTGCTACTTTGAAGCACAAGTATGGAAAAGGATAGTAACACTGCTCCTTCTCTCTTTTTCTCTCATTTTATTTTTTTTCTTTTTTTTCTTTCTTTTCCTTTTTTCTTTTTTTCGTGGGCTCTTTTTGGCCTCTCTTTTTTTTTCCTTTTTTTCTTTTTTTTATTTCTTTCCTCACTGGGACAATGCTCTAATAATGATGATCATCATACTTCTATTTACTTACAACTCAAAAGAAAATTACAACTTGAAACTAGAACAAAAAATATGACTCTATATGAATGCCTCTGGCGGTGTACCAGGATGTGCAATGATACTAGCGTAACATGTATGAAAATGATGAACGGTGGCTGAGCCACAAATACTATGTCAGCTATATGATCATGCAAAGCAATATGACAATGACGATGTGTGTCATAAAAACGGAATGGTGGAAGTTGCATGGAAATATATCTCGGAATGGCTATGGAAATGCCATGATAGGTAGGTATGGTGGCTGTTTTGAGGAAGATATAAGGAGGCTTATGTGTGATAGAGCATATCATATCACGGGGCTTGGATGCACCGGCAAAGTTTGCACCAACTCTCGATGTGAGAAAGGGCAATGCATGGTACCGAAGAGGCTAGCAAATTGCGGAAAGGTGAGAGTGCGTATAATCCATGGACTCACATTAGTCATAAAGAAATCACATACTTATTGCGAAAGTTTATTAGCCCTCGAAGCAAAGTACTACTACGCAATCCCCTAGGGGGATAGATTGGTAGGAAAAGACCATCGCTCGTCCCCGACCGTCACTCATAAGGTAGACAATCAAGAATAAATCATGCTCCAACTTCTTAGCATAACGACAGATCATACGTGCATGCTTCGGGAATCACAAACCTTAACACCAATATTCTTGCTAAACCACAATTATCTACTAGCACCTCCCACATATTACCATCTTAATATCGCAAAACTATTGCAAGGAATCAAACTTATCATATTCAGTGATCTACATGAACGTTTTTATTATATCCCTCTTGAATACCTATCATAGTAGGACCAAATTCATAACCCGTGCATGTTACCATTGCTATTCATTAGACTCTCAAAAAGATATAAGTGAAGCATGAGAGTACAACTATTTCTTTAAAATATAACCATGGCCGTGCTCTAAAAGATATAAGTGAAGCACATGAGCAACTGCCTAGCTCAAAAGATATAAGTGAAGCACATAGAGTGTTGTAACAAATCATGAATAATGTGTGTCCCTCTCAAAAAGGTGTGTTCAGCAAGATGATTGTGACAAACGAAAAAGCAAACAGACTATATCACAAGATGCTCCAAGTAAAACACATATCATGTGATGAATAAAAATATAGCTCCAAGTGAGTTACCAATAGATTGTAGACGAAAGAGGGGATGCCTTCCGGGGCATCCCCAAGCTTAGACGCTTGAGTCTTCCTTGAATATTACCTTGGGGTGCCTTGGGCATCCCCAAGCTTAGGCTCTTGCCACTCCTTATTCCTTTATACATCGTAGTCTCACCCAAAACTTGAAAACTTCAGCACACAAAACTCAACACAAACCTTGTAAGATCCGTTAGTATAACAAATAAATCTTAAACTTTAGGTACTGTTGTAAATTGATTCATATTTAATATTGGCATAATGCTACTGTACTCCAACTTCTCCATGACTCATACCCCCCGATACGATCCATTGATTCATCAAAATAAGCAAACTATACAAAAAAATAGAATCTCTCTAACACAGAACAGTCTGTAAAGATCTGAATTAACGTCATACTTCTATAACTCCAAAAATTCTGAAAAATTATGAAAACGTGGGCAATTCATATATCAATATTTTGTAAAATATTCAGAAGGTTCTGACATTCAAACAACATCAATTATACTATCTTCCAAATCATCCCAAAGGCATTACTTGGCACAAAAACTAATTAAAATATAAAAACACAATCATAACAGAGGCTATAATTGTGTAAACTCACAAATAATAGAAGGTAAACAAAAATTTATTTTATTCATTGGGTTGCCTCCCAACAAGCGCTATTGTTTTATGCCCCTAACTAGGCATAATGCATAGTTTCAAGTGTTGTCATCCTTCATATTAATTCCATAGGTGGCCCTCATAACAGATTCATAAGGTGGCTTAATTCTCTTTCTAGGGAAGTGTTCCATCCCTTTCTTTAATGGAAATTGAAATCTTATGTTACCTTCTTTCATATCAATAATAACACCTATGGTTCGTAGGAAAGGCCTACCAAGTATTATAGGACAAGAAGGATTGCATTCAATATCAAGAACAATAAAATCCATGGGCACAAAGTTTCTATTTGCAAGAATAAGCACATCATTTATTCTACCCAATGGCTTTTTAATAGTGGAATCCACTAGATGCAAATTAAGGGAACAAGGATCCATATTGGTGAGACCTAGCACATCACACAAAGATTTTGGTATAGTGGAAACACTAGCACCAAGATCACAAAGAGCATTACATTCATAATCTTTAATTTTAACTTTAATAGTAGGTTCCCATTCATCTTATAATTTTCTAGGAATTGAAGCTTCCAACTCAAGTTTTTCTTCATGAGATTTCAACATAGCTTCTACAATATGTTTAGTGAAAGCTTTATTTTGTTCATATGCATTTGGTGAATTAATCACGAATTGCAACAAGGAAATACACTCAATTAAAGAGGAACTATCATAATTAAAGTCCTTGTAATACAAAGTAGTGGGTGCATTACTATTTAAAGTTTTGACCTCTCCAAACCCACTTTTTCATTTTTCTCATTAAGATTATCACCCTCCAAATGATTGGGACGCCTTCTAGCTAAAGTTGACTCATCTTCAGTAATTTTTTCATCAAGTTTTATATTACTAAATAGAGATTCAATAGGTGAGACACCAATCATTTTAATATCTTCATCGTTACTACGATAGAAACCGGGTGGAATAGCTTTTTCTAGAAATTCTCGCTTAGCTCTCAACCTAGCGGTCCTTTCTTTACTTTCATTAATGTACACATAGAAAGCTTTAATAGACTCATTTATATCATGCTTGGGTGGCAAAATTTTAATTTTGAGATTTTCCACATCATGAGCAATTCTATCCATGTTCCTAGACAATTCATCAACTCTATTCAATTTTTCTTCTATCATAGCATTAAAATTCTTTTGAGAATTAATAAATTCTTTAATATTACTTTCAAGATCAGAGGGTATCCTATTATTATTATTATATGGATTACCATAGGAATTACCATAATTATTAGAGTAATTTCCAAGAAACGGTCTAGGATTGAAATTACCCCTATAAGCATTGTTGTTGAAATTATTTCTAGAGACAAAATTCACATCAATAGCATCATTATTTTGCTCAATCAAAGTAGACAATGGCACATCATTAGGATCAATATGAGCACTTTTAGTAGTAACCAATTTCATAAGATCATCCATCTTATCACTCAAAGTATTAATTTCTTCAACAGAATTTACCTTCTTACCAGTAGGAGTTCTTTCAGTGTGCCGTTGAGAATAATTTGTCATAATATTGTCAAGAAGTTTTGTAGCTTCTCCCAATGTAATTTCCATAAAAGTACCACCTGTGCCAGAGTCTAGCAAATTTCTAGAAACAAAGTTTAGTCCCGCATAAAAAATTTGTATGATCATCCATAAACTTAAACCACGTGTTGGGCAATTTCCTATCATTAATTTCATTCTCTCCCAAGAATGTGCAACATGCTCATGTTAAAGTTGCTTAAAATTCATAATTTGATTTCTTAAAGAAATAATCTTAGCGGGAGGAAAATACTTGGCAATAAAAGCATCCTTACACTTATCCAAATAATCAATACTATTTCTAGGCAAGGATGAAAACCAAGTTTTAGCACGATCTCGTAGTGAGAACGGAAATAATTTCAATTTGACAATATCATTATCCACATCTTTCTTCTTTTGCATATCACAAAGTTCAACGAAAGTATTTAGATGGGATGCAACATCTTAATTAGGACTACCAGAAAATTGTTCTTTCATAACAAGATTAAGCAAAGCAGCATTAATGTCACATGACTCCGCACTAGTGGCGGGAGGAGCAATAGGAGTACTAATAAAATCATTATTATTAGTATTGGAAAAGTCACACAATTTTGTGTTTTCTTGAGACATCGCGACAAAGCAAGCAAACTAGCAAACAAGCAAACGAAAATACTTTTGTGTTTTTGTAAAATTGTTTTAGAAGTGGGGGAGATGAAAACGAGAGGAAAATGCAAATAAAAAGGCAAATCAAATAAATGCAAGTGGATGATAGTTTGTGCGAAGGTACTTGATAAATTTTGGTGATGTCTCCCCGGCAACGGATCCAGAAATTCTTCCTGCTACTTGTAGACTGTGTTGGTATTTCCCGAAGAGGAGAGGATGATGCAGTATAGTAGAGATAAGTATTTCCCTCAATTAAGAACCAAGGTTATCAATCCAGTAGGAGAACCACGCAAAATCCCTTTAGCAGCACCTGCACACACAAAAGCAAACACTTGCACCCAACGCAAATAAGAGGGTTGTCAATCCTCTTAGCGGTTATTTGCAAGGATTAATTTTGATAGTGATAGATAGATAAACTAAAATACTAAATAAAATAAAAGTAAATAAATTGCAGCAAGGTATTTTTGGTTTTAAATATATGATAAAAGTAGACCCGGGGGCCATAGTTTTCACTAGAGGCTTCTCTCTCGAGCGCAGAACATACGGTGGGTAAACAAATTATTGTTGGGCAAATGATAGAAAAGCAAATAATTATGACGGATTCATGGCAATGATCATGTATATAGACATCACATCCGAGACAAGTAGACCGACTCCTGCCTACATCTACTACTATTACTCCACCCAGCGACCGCTATCCGTCATGCATCTAGGGTATTAAGTATGAAACAGAGTAACGCCTTAAGAAAGATGACATGATGTAGACAAAGTAAACTCAAGCAATATGATTAAACCCCATCTTTTTATCCTTAATGGCAACAATACAAATACGTGCCATGTCCCTTTCTGTCACTGGGATTGAGCACCGCAAGATTGAACCCATCACAAAGCACCTCTCCCATTGCAAGATAAACCAATCTAGTTGGCCAAACCAAATCGATAGATCGGAGAGAAATACAAAGCTATAACAATCATGCATAAAAGAGTTCAGAGAAGACTCAAATATTTCTCATGAATAATCTGATCATAAACTCACAATTCATCGGATCCCAACAAACACACCGCAAAAGAAGATTACATCGGATAGAACTCCAAGAACATCGAGGAGAACATGGTATTGAAGATCAAAGAGAGAGAAGAAGCCATCTAGCTACTAGCTATGGACCCGTAGGTCTGTGGGAAACTACTCACACATCATTGGAAGGGCAGCAAGGTTGATGTAGAAGCCCTCCGTGATCGATTCCCCCTCCGACAGAGTACCGAAAGAGGCCTCCAGATGGGATCACGGAAGAACAGAGGCTTGCGGCAACGTAAAAGTTATTCGGGGTGGCTCTCTGTTGGTTTCCGAATATTTGAGAATTTATAGAAGTGGAATTAGGTCAAACGGAGCCACGAGGGCCCCAGAAGGCAACAGGGCGCGCCCCCCTAGGGTCATGCCCTGTTGCCTTTTGGAGACTTCGTGAACCTTCTGGCCTCCTCTCCAAGTCTCCAGGGTCTCTTTTGTCCAGAGAAAAATCTCCAAAAAGTTTCGTGGCATTTGGACTTCGTTTGTTACTGATTTCCTGAAAAACCAAAAACAAGCAGAAAACATCAACTCGCACTAGGCACTAGGTTAATAGGTTAGTCCCAAAAAAATGATATATAATTGCATATAAAAACATCCAAGATTGATACTATAATAGCATGGAACAATCAAAAATTATAGATACGTTGGAGACATATCACAATGCATGTTTGATGACGAACCGATGGTCGCTGCCTCTTATGGCCTTAATTTCTTTTTCTACCGTTAACATGCACGAATACAACTGTTATGTTAAAATTCGGAATTTGTAGGGCTCATTTGACCTTTTTAAGATATTAAGTGAGTTTCTAGCCATATAATGGCCGTAATTCAAATTTGAACTACATGTACATGCAATGGCAAACCATCATGGTTTGGAAAATCATATTTGTGTCCTTTTGTGCAAGTTTATGCCATGTGCAGTAAATTGGAAGGGATTTTCAAACGTACTGGTGTCACGGCTTGGACACGAATATTGAGAACCATGGTTTTAGAATTCCAAAAAAACAAAAATGATCCGAAATACATGAAACCCTGCTTGATGCAATGACATGGTACCAAGATGCCGAGGTAAATAATTTGGCCTGTTTGACAAAAGGTTTGACACATACCTCTCACAAATCGGAGCATCTCACGAGAAGACTCGTGGTTCCGAGAGGGAACAATGCATGTTTGATGATGAACCGACGCTCGCTGCCTCTTATGGCCTTGAATTTTTTTTCTACCATAAACATGCACGAATACAACTGTCATGTTAAAATTTGGAAATTTTTAGCGCTCATTTGACCTTTTTAAGACATTAAGTGAGTTTCTAGCCATATAATGGTTGTAATTCAAATTTGAACTACATGTACATGCAACAACAAACCATCATGGTTTGGAAAATCATATTTTTGTCCTTGTGTGCAAGTTTATGCCCTGTGCAGTAAATTGGAAGTGATTTTCAAACATATTGGTGTCACAGCTTGGACACAAACATTGAGAACCATGGTTTTAAAATTCCAAAATAAATAAAAAATTATCTGAAATACATGTAACCTTGCTTAATGCCATGACATGGTACCAAGATGTCATGGTAAAAAATTGGCTTGTTTGACGAAAGGTTTGACACATACCTCTCACAAATCGGAGCATCTCACAAGAAGACTCGTGGTTCCGAGAGGGAACAATGCATGTTTGATGACGAACCGATGGTCGCTGCCTCTTATAGCCTTGAATTCTTTTTCTATCGTTCACATGCACGAAGACAACAGTCATGTTAAAATTTTGAATTTTTTTAGGGCTCATTTGACATTTTTCAGACATTAAGTGAGTTTATACCCATATAATGGTCGTAATTCAAATTTCAACTACATGTACATGCAATAGCGAACCATCATGGTTTGGAAAATCATATTTGTGTCCTTGTATGCAAGTTTATGCCCAGTGCAGTAAATTGGAAAGGATTTTCAAACATATTGGTGTCATGGCTTGGACACAAACATTGAGAGCCATGGTTTCAAAATTCCAAAAAAATAAAAAATGATCCAAAATACATGAAACCTTGCTTGATGCCATGACATGGTACAAAGATGTCATTGTAAAAAAATTGGCATGTTTGACAAAAGTTTTGACACATACCTCTCACAAATCGGAGCATCTCACGAGAAGACTCATGGTTCCGAGAGGGAACAATGCATGTTTGATGACGAACCGATGGTCGCTGCCTCTTATGGCCTTGAATTTTCTTCTACCGTTAACATGCACGAATACAACTGTCATGTTAAAATTTGGAAATTTTCAGGGCTCATTTGACCTTTCTAAGACATTAAGTGAGTTTCTAGCCATATAATGGCCGTAATTCAAATTTGAACTACATGTACATGCAACAGCAAACCATCATGGTCTGGAAAATCATATTTGTGTCCTTGTGTGCAAGTTTATGCCCTGTGTAGTAAATTGTAAGGGATTTTCAAACATACTGGTGTCACGGCTTGGACACAAACATTGAGAACCATGATTTTAAAATTCCAAAAAAAATAAAAAATGATCCGAATAAATGAAACCTTGCTTGATGCCATGACATGGTACCAAGATGCCAAGGTAAAAAATTTGGCCTATTTGACGAAAGGTTTGACACATACCTCTCACAAATCGGAGCATCTGATGAGAAGACTCGTGGTTCCGAGAGGTAACAATGCTTGTTTAATAATGAACCGACGGTCGCTGCCTCTTATGGCCTTGAATTTTTTTCTACCATTAACATGCACGAATACAACTGTCATGTTAAAATTTGGAAATTTTCAGGGCCCATTTGATCTTTTTAAGACATTAAGTGAGTTTCTGGCCATATGATGGTCGTAAATCAAATTTGAACTACATGTACATGCAACAAAAAACCATCATGGGTTGGAAAAATCATTTATGTATTACATTTATAATAATATCATAGTAACACAAATAAGCATTCATGCATTACATTTGGAAAGAAAATGTAAATATCTGGCAAGACAACTGGGCCCCACATGATTGGCACTCTGTTTCGCACCTCGAGGTTTGGAAGGTGAGTGGCGTGGGTTATTAATCAGATGCGGTTCTGTATTGGGAACCGACAGCCATGCAAGTCACACACGGCTTTTGCTCTGGGAATCTGTGTAATTCAAGCTACAGTACTACTAAATTCCGGCGACCGGCACGTGTACTGCTCCCTCGATCTAGATTCCGGTCGCCAATAAATACTACCCCGCCCACGTCGCCCCACCTGCATTCCCATCTATATTCTTTCCTCGCTCGCCCCCCCCTCTCTCACCAAACTCTGCCATGGTGCCGCCGGTCTACCCACGCGCCGAGGAGGAGGTGCAGCCCGCGAGGATGTCAAGGCACAGAGGAGCGACGAGGAGGACCCTACGTGCCACCAAACGAGGTTGCGTCGGACCCCCCAACGGAAGAGTGGCTTTGGGGCCAGTACAATCTGTCTATGTGGAAGACGCCGCCGCCGGCTGAGGAAGCCAGGAAAGTGGCATTCAAGGAGTTGGCAAAGGAGCGCGCCAGGTACTTGGAGGCCTGTGATGTGCCTATGGGGCCGCCTTGGAAAAGGAGCTAGAGCTTTGGCAGCGGGCGCGTCGACGTGCGGAGGAGGTGTACAAAGACGGTCGGTACAACGCCAGGAGGGCCAAAGGCACTAGGCACCTCATCGCTGCATGGAGGTGGGCCAATAAGCTCCAGTGTGCTACCGCCGAGCAGCTCCTGTTGGTGCCCAATGAAATGGCAAGATCAGTCGTGTGCGTTCGCCAGCAAGAGGCCAATTGGTATGTCAAGCGCTGCAAGGCGGAGGAGGCAGAGAACTCCCTCCGCGCTAGGAAGCCGCCGCGCACCAGGGAGCTGGTGGCGAGGGGCTGCCGGAATACTGGCCCCCTAAGGAGGGATTGTTTGTTTTAGTATTGTTCGTTTTCAATTTATATGCATTGTACGTAGTAGTTAAGTATCATCACGTATATGTGATGATATTATATACATATATGTGATGAACTACTGAACAATTAATATATATTATAAATTTCATATTTCTATCTATTTTCATACTAATTTCTATCTAGCTGTTACCATCCACATGTACAGAATGGAAAGCATAAACACATTGAAACAAAACAATATATAAGAATGGAAAACGTAGTACACACATTGAAATAGAGAAATATTATGATTGTTGTGAAGACATAGCGATCAACGTCGAAACGACTCAAGAAAATAAAACGCGTCCATGACCACCACCATTGCCTACGGAAGCTCTTGGCTCTGCCTGAACTCGTACAGGCGTTCGTCCAAGCGGTTGACATGCTCTTGGTACATCTGGAGCACGATCTCGAGCTCCAAGCTGGCTATTTCATCGGAGATCACGATACGATGGCCATGTTCCTCTACTGCACCTTGGTGGACACCTGGGCCAAGGAGGCGCTCGAGCCTAGCGACCAGCGCGTTGGCATCAAGTGGGCCGCGGACAAGGCGAATGGCGCGACCCATGCGAACGGTGTGGTCAGTGTCCGCTGCAAGTACGGCGCGGCCGGCCTCTGGTGCAAGTACGGCATAGACGGCCTCTGCCCACTCCTGGCGAGGAATTGGGCTACTGACGGGCCATGTACCCAAGTGCAACACCCTGTCGATAGCAGGCAAGCGCCGATGGATCCGCTCTTGCTGTGTGGCGCGCTGCGCCTCTCGCTCTGCGGTGCTCCATCGGTCTTGATGTGTGGCGTGCATCAGCCTATTGGCGTGGACGTGCCTATCTTGCTCTGCGACGCACCACCGATCATGTTGTGCGGCGAGCTGCAGCCTCTCGGTGCTGACGCGCCTATCTTGATCTGCGGCGCTAACGCGCCATGCGCCAAGGTTCTGTTCAACCCTGGCGATGACGCACAACACAACGTCGTCCATCGCGTTGCCGGGGACGCCCTCAGCCTCGATGGGCCATGGCGCCTGCACCAGCTCATTTTCCTTGTCGAGGAGGTTGATGGCAAAGGTGACTCTCCGATGGGTTGGCATGCTTGGAAAAGGTAGAGAGGCTATAGGCTGCGCTTGTGCCTCCATGTGTCGCGTGCCACCTAAGCTTATGCGCAATCGCTGGTGGTAGGAAACCGATGGGAAAGTGGTGGGAAACGCTGGCGTGTTCATAAATCACCATCAATTATTGGAAAACTTAGCAAAGAAAGAAGCGCGAGCTAGCACAACGCGTGCACGAACATTGCTTACCCACGGATGTGATCGATATACTCGTGTGCCCAATAGAGCACACAATTCACTAAAGAATATATTATTCTGTACACAGAGCGTAAATGTTATGCGGACTGAGAAAATCACATCGCAAACGATTAAACTAAGGAACTCGTTGGTGATGATTTCAAGAATCACAGACAATTATTTACCAGCAAGCGTTTTCCCACAACACACATAGCTTATTAGCAGGAATCGTCTATTTTATTATTGGTCTTCCCACACAATTCTGATTACTCACCTGTTTGTCGGGTATCACACACATCTTGTTAAGCCGAATCATTTGTCTTCTTCTGGATCATCACAAACAATTCATCCGAGAGACCTATATGTTGTGTATCGCACACATCTTGACCTGGGTAACCATTTGTGTTTTTTTGCTCATCGCAAACAGTTCGTATGCATCAACTGTATGCCACGTTTCTCACACGCAACTCTTATCTGAATAGTGCTTGATGGATCAGCCATCGCACACATTTCATTTTATTGGTAACGATTTTATTACAGTATTGTTTGTGATTCATGCATCGCACACAGTTTGGTCGAATGGTCTCCTATACATGTGTCATCTTATGACCTTCCTGCAGTAGTGTAGGGTTTAAGCTTCTGCCAATCTCGCAACCCATCATCTACTTACTAATCCTACAATGCCTTCCCCTAGGCTCAAGATTGGTAATATGTCATGTAGTCAGTGTTCACACGACACCACTAGAGGAAGAACAACATAATACATCATCGTAACATTAAACGAAAACCAACTTCACATGATTACTTATAACAAGACTTCTCCCATGTCCTGAAGAACAAATGAAACTACTCACAAATCATATTCATGTTCACGATCAGAGGAGATAAATATATGATTAACAATCTAAACATATGATCTTCCACCAAATAAACCAACTACCATCAACTACAAGACGTAATCAACACTACTAGCAACCCACACGTACCAATATGAGGTTTTGAGACAAAGATTGAATACAAGAGATGAACTAGGGTTTGGAGATGAGATGGTGCTGGTGAAGATGTTGATGGAGATGAGTCCACCCATGATGAGAGGAGTGTTGGTGATGCCGATGTCTTTGATTTCCCCCTCCCAGAGGGAAGTATCCCCGGCGGGATCGCTCCGCCGGCGGCGCTTCGTCCTGAAAGTCTTCTCTTATATTTTCTAGGGCAAATGGCCTCATATAACAGAAGATGGGCATTAGTGGACCTCTATGGGCCCCACAAGGCAACTGGGCACGCCCTGGAGGCTAGGGCGCCCCCCTGCCATGTGGGCCCACTGAGGGTCTTCTCCGGTACTTCTTTCTTTTGGTATTTTTAATATATTCCAAAATAATTCTTCATCAATTTTTAGGTCTTTTGGAGCTCCGGAGAATAGCTATCTCTGTTGTAGCTTTTTCAGGCTCATAATTCCAGCTGCTGGGAATCTCCCTCTTGAAGTGTATCTTACATATTAAGAGAGAAAAGGCATTAGAATTGCATCATAAAGTGAAATATTGATCTAAAACATTATAAATAATAGTAGGAAAACATGATGCAAAATGGACATATCAACTCCCGCAAGCTTAGACACCGCTTGTCCTCAAGCGAATACCGAACTCGATAATCATGACCACAGGTTTATAGACAGAGGTGTCGATAAAACAAAATACAAACATGGCAGCATCATGATCATTATTATTACAGTAAGTATTAATCATAAAACTTCTCATGATCAAGTAACAATTCATTCACAACCTAAAGTATAAACAATAAACTTTCTTGAAAACTAACAAACTATGTTCTCAGTCATCGAAGCAATTGCAATTCATCATATTTCCAGGAAGGGTCTATGTAAGAGCTTTTGGTTAGCAAACTCCACATACTCAACTATCATATAGTCTTCCATGATTGCTGGCACTCAAAGCATATTTTTAGAACAAACATTTTCAATCAGACACAGAGGAAGACGGGGGTTTAATGTTTCACCGCCCGACTTATTTATCTCAGGGATAATGTCAACAATAATAACTCATGATTACCTATATTAACTGGATATATGTGCCTGGATCATTCCCTACCACATAATGCTTGCCTAGTGGAGAATAATTGAGGTTGGAATAGGATTAATTTTTTTGACTCTTGCATGAAAGTAAAGAATAAACATTGAAAGATAGGCCCTTCACAGAGGGAAGCAGAGGTTGTCATGCGCTTTTATCTTTGTTGTGCAAGCTCTTAATGCAAAGGAACATCACTTTATATTGCCCCTTATGATAGCAACCTTTATTGAGTAGTCCGTCGCTTTTATTGTGTTACCATCACAAGTTCATACAAAGCTTATTTTCTCTTACAATAAAAGATCATACCTATTTAGGAGCAATTTTTATTGCTTTGCACCGATGACAACTTACTTGAAGGGTCTTATTAAATCCGTAGGTAGATATGGTTGACTCTCATGACAAGTAACTAGGCTTAAGGGTATTTTGATGCACAAGTAGTATATCTACTTAATACAGAAAATTTTGGTTAGCAGAAGATTACAAGCAAGCACCACATGTTAGAGGATCCATGATAATATAACTTCTATGCAAATATAAGCAAACATAACCCATTACGTAGTCTTCCTTTTCCAACATCAACTACTTGATCAAGCTTGAAAATAATTATTGGGGGTTCACAATCATAGAAGGTCTCGAGGATAGTATATTTATATGTGAAATCTCTCTTCCTTTATTATTCTTTCGTGAATTGCATCAATGACCAATGCTATGTTTGTCACCTTCCAATAAATTTTATCAATTATACTTCTTTTATGTAAAGTCATTACTCCCCACGGGATTAGCATATGAGCCTTTTATTATTTTTGCTATGGATGATGCAGAAGAGTAAAAGCAAAAGAACACTCAAACTCATACTACTATTTATTATTAATTCACGCACGATTACGTAGATAGAATGATCACGAAGCAAGCACACCAAAACTACTTCATACTAATACTTTTATTCTTCTAAATCACGAAATAACTAAGGATCAAACTAAGATAGATAATAATGATAAAAGTGATGGTGATATGATACCGGGGCACCTCCCCCAAGCTTGGAACAAGCCAAGGGTGGTGCCCATACCCAAGTACTCAAGTTTCCTTCTCCGATGATGGTGGTGGTATATTCTTGGCGATGATTCCCTTGAGAATACGATTTTCCTCTTTCAATTTATTGACTTCCAGTTTAAGATCTCTGACTTGGCCACGCAGCTTGCTCGTGACTATGAGAGCCCCATCAACCAACGGATGATGATTGTACGAAGAGGTAGAAGCAACATCTGCCTCCACACGACGAAAAGAAGTAAATTGAACCCTAGGAGCGTTCACCATATCTGGTAGGTTTGACTTTCTGAACTCCACATGCATGTCCCCTGATTGAAGTAGAGGGACGTCTTCTTCCTCCTCGCTCGAGTACTCCATCCTCATCAAATCAGCATCCTCTTCCTCGTCCATTGGCCACTCGTAAGAGTCAACATCGCCGTACACCCTGGGATTGGCGGTGAAGCGAGAGACATAGCTCTCCCCATCCGAATCTTGCGACGACATAATGATCTAGGCTTCGAGACCCTGGCAGAAAATAGCTCGAAACAAGAACAAAGGAGAAACTTGTGATACAGAGGTCAAAATAGTGGGGAGTATATATAATGAATTTTTATCTTGCAGAACAAGCATACGGGAGAAATACGGAGTCGGGAAGGTGCATGAGGGTCCCACAAGGCACCAGAGCGCTCCCTGGGGGGTAGGGCGTGCCCCCTGCCTTGTGGCTCCCTTGTGGACCTTCTCGGCTGTTTCTTATTTTCCCAATTTTTAAAATTGACCAAAGGTATTTTACGGAATTTTTGGAGTCGATTTAGTTACCGTATCACATACCTCTTCCTTTTTTTAGGATTCTGGAGCGTTCCGGAAGGTCTCTTTTAGATAGTCCTCTGGTGTAATTACTTCAATAATGTCTGCTTCAATGTTAATGGGGGTACCTGCAATATAATGTTTAATTTTTTGCCCGTTAACCACCTTCAGGTTATCTCCTTCGGCGTTATTTATTTTGTTGGCTCGGGAGCAGTAAACTTCTTCGATGATGTATAGGCCTTCCTATTTGGGGAGAAGTTTGCCTGCAAAATGTTTGAAAGGAGACTTGTACAAAAGAACTTTATCACCAATATGAAATTCTCGTTTCCGATTTCTTTTATCATGCCATCTTTCAACTTTCTCTGTAAACAACTTCGCATTTTTGTAAGCTTTTTTCACTGCAAGTTTAAAATCATAGTTAAGTTCTTTAATAGCCCAATACGCTTTATGTTCCAACTCAAGAGGTAAATGACATGATTTTACATAAAACATTTTATACGGGAACATACCCATAGGATTTTTATAAGCAGTTCTATATGCCCAGAATGCATCATCTAGTTTCTTAGACCAGTTCTTTCTAGATCTATTAACAGTCTTTTGCAAGATTAATTTGATTTCTCTATTGCTCAGCTCTACTTGCCCACTAGACTGAGGATGATAAGGTGATGCTATTCTATGGTTTACATCATACTTATCTAAAAATTTACAGAAAGCACCGTGAATAAAATGTGAATCACCATCAGTCATTAAATATCTAGGGACCCCAAACCTCGGGAAAATAACTTCTTTAAGCTCTTTAATAGACGTGTTGTGATCAGCGCTACTAGTTGGAATGGCTTCCACCCACTTAGTAACATAATCAATAGCAACTAAAATATGAGTATAACCGTTCGAGGAAGGAAAAGGTCCCATATAATCAAAACCCCAAACATAAAATGGTTCAATAACAAATGTATAATTCATAGGCATTTCCTGACGTCTACCAATATTACCACTTCTTTGACATTCATCACAAGAAAGAACAAACTTACGTGCATCTTTGAAGAGAGTAGGCCAATCAAAACCAGATTGTAATACCTTATGTGCAGTTCTGTCTCCAGCATGGTGTCCTCCATATGGCTCGGAGTGACACTTCCTTAAGATTTGTTCCTGCTCATACTCAGGTACACAACGTCTAATAACACCATCTACTCCTTGTTTATATAAATGTGGCTCATCCCAAAAGTAATGTCTTAAATCCAAGAAGAACTTTTTCTTTTGTTGGTATGTGTAATTAGGTGGTATATATTTAGGAACAATGAAATTAGCATAATCAGCATACCAAGGATTATCACGAGAAGATGAAGCATGAATAACAGCTAATTGCTCATCAAGAAAATTATCATTGATAGGTAGTGGGTCATCAAGAACATTTTCCATCCTAGACAAATTATCTGCTACAGGGTTATCAACTCCCTTTCTATCAACAATATGCAAATCAAATTCTTGAAGCAAAAGAACCCATCTAATTAACCTAGGCTTAGCATCTTTCATATCCATGAGATATTTAATAGCAGCATGATTAGTGTGAATATTTACTTTGGAATCAACAATATAAGGTCTGAATTTATCACATGCAAACACAACTGCTAAAAATTCTTTCTCAGTAGTAGCATAATTTCTTTGAGCACTCTTCAAGGTCTTACTAGCATAATGAATAACATTTAATTTCTTATCGACACTTTGACCAAGAACAACACCAATAGCAAAATAACTAGCATCACACATAATTTCAAAGGGTAAATTCCAATTAGGTGGTTGCACAATAGGAGCAGTTATCAAGGCTTTCTTAAGTGTTTCAAAGGCTTCTTGACAATCATCATCAAAAACAAATGGAACATCTTTTTGTAGGAGATTATAAGAGGCCTAGAAATTTTATAGAAGTCCTTAATAAACCTTCTATAGAAACCTGCATTGCTGAGAAAACTTCTTATACCTTTGATATCTTTAGGACATGGCATTTTCTTAATTGGTCAATTTTAGCTTTGTCTACTTCAATGCCTCTTTTGAAAATTTTATGACCAAGGACAATACCTTCATTCACCATAAAGTGGCACTTCTCCCAATTCAAAACAAGATTGGTCTCTTCATATCTCTACAAAACTCTATCAATATTTCCCAAACAGTCATCAAAACAATTTCCTTATATGGAAAAATCATCCATGAAGACCTCAACAATTTTCTCACAGAAATTTGAGAATATAGCAGTCATACATCTTTGAAAAGTAGCAGGTGCATTACATAAACCAAAAGGGATATGTTTATAAACATAAGTTCCAAAAGGACAGGTGAAAGTAGTTTTCTCTTGATCTTCTAATGCCATATGTATTTGAGCGAAACCAGAATATCCATCTAAGAAACAAAAGTGTGTATGCTTAGATAATCTTTCTAGCATTTGATCAATGAAAGGCAAAGGATAATGATCTTTTCTAGAAGCCTTATTAAATTTTCTAAAATCAATTACCATCCTATAACATGTTACAATTCTTTGTGGGATAAGTTCATGTTTATCATTAGGGACAACAGTGTTGCCACCTTTCTTAGGGACACAATGAACAGGACTTACCAGTCTACTATCAGCTATAGGATAAATTATACCTGCTTCCAGAAGCTTTAATATTTCCATTCTTACCACATCCTTCATCTTAGGATTCAAGCGATGTTGATGATCGACGACCGGTTTAACATCGGGCTCCATATTAATTTCATTTTGGCACAGAGTAGGACTAATGCCTTTAAGATCATTCGGAGTATATCCAATTGCAACATGGTATTTCTTCAAAGTTTTTAATAATCTCTTTTCTTCGTGCACTGAAAGGTTAGCATTGATAATAACAGGATATATATTCTTTTCATCTAGATAAACATATTTCAAAGTATCTGGGAGATTCTTTAATTTGAACACAGGATCACCCTTAGGTGGAGGTGGATCTCCCAAAATTTCAACAGGCAAATTATGTTTAAGGATAGGTTCTTTCCTAAAGAATATTTCATCTATTTCATTCCTTTCATTCATATGCATATCATTTTCATGATCTAACAAATATTGCTCTAAAGGATCAGTAGGAGGCACGACAATAGAAGCAAGACCAACAATATCATCTTTATTAGGTAAATCTTTATCATGAGGTTGTCTAGTGAACTTAGTAAAATTAAATTCATGAGATACATCACCAAACTTAACCTTCACTTTTTCTTTAACACAATCAATTTCAGCATTAACACTATTCAAGAAGGGTCTACCAAATATAATGGGACAAAAATTATCTTGTTGTGATCCAAGTACTAAGAAATCAGTATGATATTTAATCTTACCACACAAAACTTCAACATTTCTAACAATCCCAAGCGGTGAAATGGTATCACTATTTGCAAGCTTAAAAGTAACATCAATCTATTCTATCTCAGTAGGTGAAATATCATGCATGACTTCTTGATAGAGAGAGAAAGGAATAGCACTTATACTAGCACCCATATCACATAAACCATGATAGCAATGATCTCCAATCTTAACAAAAACAACAGGCATGCCAACAACTTTCTTATTCTTATCTAACATATCATGTTCATTTGTAACAGGTTTAGCAATTCTAGCAGCTTCATCACAGAAATAAATAACATGCACATCAATATTATCAACCAAATGATCTTAACCATTGCAATGGGAGGCTCTACTTTAATTTGTTCAGAGGGTTTAGGTGCTTTAATATTACTCTTATGCATCACAGTTGTAGCCTTAGCATGCTCCTTAATCCTAACTGAGAAAGGAGGTTTCTCAATATAAGTAGAAGGCACAACATGATTAGCAGTATAAGTAAGTGTTTCAGTTTTAGTAAGAATTGGTTCTTCACAAATATATTTAATAGGTGGCTGAAATTTAAACCACTTCTCCTTAGGAAGATCAACAGGAGCAGCAAAGGATTCACATAATGTAGCTACTGTCTTAGAATCAAGTCCATATTTTGCACTAAGCATATGAAAAACATCTGTTTCTACAAAAGACTTAACACAATCAAACTCAAGATTTATACCTGACGCATTACCTTTATCGACCTCCCAATCTTCAGAGTTACGTTTAATTCTTTCAATAAGATCCCATTTGAATTCAATACTTATGTTTCAGAAAGAACCAGTAGAAGAAGAATCAAGCATTGTCCTATTATTATGAGAAAGCTGAGCATAAAAGTTTTGCATAATCATATCTCTCGATAGCTCATGATTGGGGAATTTGAGCATCATTTCCTTAAACCTCCCCCAAGCTTGAGCGATACTTTCTCCTTCACGAGGCCGAAAATTATATATAATTCCGATCACGATGAACAAAGTGCACATGATGGAATTCCAGTTTTAACCGGTTCCAGACCCATGTTTCAGGTTCATCCAATAGCCTATACCATGCCAATGCTCTTCCCTCCAAAGATAAAGGGAATACTTTCTTCTTAACACCATCCCTTGATAGACCTGCAAGCTTAAACAATCCACAAAGTTCATCCATATAGATTAAGTGCATATCATGATGTATTGTTCCGTATCCTACATAGGGTTTAGCATGCAATTGTTCCATAATACCAAAAGGGATTTCATAATTAATATTTTTAGTAGGTTGAGGAGTCGCTCTTACCACTTCCGCTTGAGGTGAAGATACCCTAAACAAGCCCCTCAAAGGATTATCTTCCATAGTGACAGGTGAAGATAAAATTCAGCACGTAATATAAATGTTTCCTTATCAAAATCCACTTACCAAAAGTGCTTCATGATACGTGTCCAACGTATCTATAATTTATGAAGTATTCATGCCATGTTTACAACAATTTTATATGGTTTTGGTATGATTTGATTAGAACTGACGCTGTTTTCAGCAGAACTACCGTGGTGTTGTTTTTTGTGCAGAAATAAAAGTTCTCGGATTGGGCTGAAAATTTACGATGATTTTTATGGACAAAAAGAGACCCCCGAAGCTTTGAGGAAGTGCCAGAAGAGCCACGAGGGAACGACAAGCCTGGGGGCACGCCCCCGAGCTTGTCGCTCCCTGATGGGCCCCCCTGGCATAAATCCAACACCGAAAAATCTAATAAATACCAGAAACCCCAAAAAGAAACCTAGAAATCCCACGCCACCGCCGCAAGCCTCTGTACCGAAGAGATCTCATCCGGAGCCCTATTCCGGCACTCTGTCGGAGGGGGAAATCATCGTCGGAGGCCATCTTCATCATCTCGGCGGTCTCCATGATGAGGAGGGAGTAGTTCACCCTTGGGGCTGAGGGTTTGTACTAGTAGCTATGTGTTTGATCTCTCTCTCTCATGTTCTTGATTTGGCATGATCTCGATGTACCGCGAGCTTTGTTAATATAGTTGGATCATATGGTGATTCTTCCCTCTCTATCTTCTTATGATGAATGGAGTCTTTCCCTTTGAGGTTTCGTTATTGTCGGATTGAATACTTTGGATTTCAGAACACTTGATGTATGTCTTGCATGTGGATACCCGTGGTGACAATGGGGTATTCTATTGAGTCACTTGATGTATGTGTCGTGGTATTCTCACGGGGGATGCGCGATCACGGCAGATGCCATGGGATGGCTTAAAGAGGTGAGAGCAAGGCTACAGTGGAGATCTGGCACGGGTTTGGGCAACTGTACACGGTGGTTTACCCAGGTTTGGGGCCCTTCGTTGGAGGTAACACCCCTACTCCTGCATGTCTGATGTATATGGTTGTACATGGTTGCTCCTAGAGCTGTTTAGAGGAGGAAGAAGGGAGCTCTGTGCTCTCCTCCTTGCCTCATGCGTGTGTGTGTGGAGAACGAGAGGGAGTGTGAGCCGGAGAGAAAATGGGCTCCCTGGGTCACCTTATAATGGGTGCCCAGGGGACAAGAGGGGCCCACATGACCTAACAGCACTGTTGGGGGGACACCAGATGTGTGAACAGTGCCGGCTGTCCGTCTACAGTGCCAGCCGCACATCTACAGTGCTCTACTGTAGAGCGTGGCCGTCTCGTCTGCGTAGGTCCGACGGGACGTCTGAGGTTGACTTGGCCGGATTCCAGCCGGACGGGCTCCACCCAGACGGCTCTACCCGGACGGCTCCATCCAGACGGCTCCACCCGGACGGCTCTACCCGGACGGCTCCATCCAGACGGCTCCACCCGGACGGCTCCATCTGGACAGTTCCACCCGGACGGCTCCACCCGGTTGGCTCCACCCGGATGGCTTCACCCGAACGGCTCCACCCGGATGGCTCTACCCAGATGGCTCCACCCGGATGGCTCCACCCGGATGGCTCTACCCGGACGGGTTGCCAGGTGGCCAGCCGGACGGGTCGCCAGGTCGCCAGGCGGCGAGTCGGACGGGACGCCGGGTGGCGAGCCGGCCGGGTCGCCAGGTCGCCAGACGGCGAGCAGGACGGGACGCCGGATGGCGAGCCGGCCGGGTCGCCAGGTCACCGGGGGACGCTTCCCTGGCAAAGTTTTGAAGTGTCGTTCCAACGTCTTGGGCCTACCCGGGGGTCATCCCCCCGACAGTAGCCTCCGAGCCTCCGGGCGACTTGGTAAGTCGGGCGGAGGGTTTTCGCGGGCGTTGATGTAGCAGATGTCGCCGATGACAGCCGGCTGCGGGCTGCAGCCGGCGCGGCTTGCTTCCAGTGGGGGCGCGCCAGCGCACCCACTGGGTGTAGCCTCCGATCCTCCAGGCGACTCGAAGAGTCGGGCGGAGGGTCTTCGCTATCGTGGTAGCAGAGGTTGGCGATGACAGCCGCCTGCGGGCGGTAGCCGGCGCGGCTTGCTTCTAGTGGGGGCGCGCTAGCGCACCCACTGGGTGTAGCCTCCGAGCCTCCACGCGACTCGAAGAGTCGGGCGGAGGGTATTTGCTGATGTTGGAGCAGAGGTCGTCGATGACAGCCGGCTGCGGGCGGCAGCCGGCGTGGCTTGCTTCCAGTGGGGGCGCGCTAGCGCACCCACTGGGTGTAGCCTTCGAGCCTCCGGGCGACTCGAAGAGTCGGGCGGAGGGTATTTGCTGATGTGGAGCAGACAGTGGCATCGAGGATGTCAGTGGCAGCCGGCGGCGGGCCTGAAACCGGCGTGGCGTTTTCCCAGCGGGGCACGCCGGCGCACCCACTGGGTGTAGACTCAAGGGTAAGGAGGGGGGGTTCCCCACAGAAATGGTTATGAAAAAGACAAAGTTAGTCAGTGCAGATATATCCAATATTTAGCTTTGGCAGCGCAAGTTTTATGCAGAGGGTGCCGACTCGGTTTCGTCCGAGCCCCCTTCAGTCTTTTTCATGTCCCCTCCGCTCTTTGGCTTGTGCTCTTGCTAGCCGGACAGCCGGGAGCCGGTCTGTAGCTGAGGCGAAGAGTGGGCCGCGGAGTAGAGTGTACAGTACTCGGACTCTAGGAGCAGATTCGACCGTGCAGATACTCATAAAGGAAACAACCGGGTCGCCCAAGCCGTTTTCTCCCCCGGACGTTTTTCGCATGGGTTCACCTCCAGCTTTTGCTCTCGCTAGCCGGACAGCCGGGAGCCGGTTTGTAGCTGAGACGAAGAGTGGGCCTTCGGTACCGTGCACACTACTAAGCCGTCTGCAGGGAAGAACGTATCGGGCCAAACGGCCAGCCCGCGGGCTGAGACTAGCTGGCACCGGGGTGAACAACAGTGCAACTGGAAAGAAGCGGAGGTGGCCCCCGAAGGTCGCTCGGGGTTATCCGTTCTTGCGCGTGGTGCAAAGATATGCGGACGAGGGGCTCACATTGCTTTTTGACGCAGACGGGTCGGAGGTGACCTCCGGCAGACGACCCGAGGCTCCGGGCAGTCGAGGTGCGGCCCAACTAGTCGGGCCCGACTGGCCGGGCGCCGAAGCGGAAGGCAGCCGAGTCGGCTCCCCAGCCGGCCCAGTGTCGAAGCAGGCGAGCCAGCCGGCTGAGCGGCGACACGAGCAGGCGTGCCAGCCAGCAGAGCGGCGATCCGGGCAGGCGGGCACACATTTTTTTTCAGCCGGACCGCGCCTCGCCCTTCCTCAGGTAGCCGGCCACAGCGGACTGAGCAGCGGGAGCCGGCGTGCGCATGGGAGCCTGAGGCGACCGTCTGGAGCGGGGGCGCGGACGCGCGGGCGGCCGGGATAGAGGCGCAGTCGCGTGGGCGGCCGGGTCCGTAGGCGTGCGGGAGGCGGCCGGGCGCGGAGGAGCCGGCAGGCAGGAATGGCCGGGAGCGCGGCCGGACAACGCGAGGGCGCGGGCGCGCGGCGAAGCCGGTGACGGAGGAGCGGCGGCGCGGGTCACGGACAGCCGAAGGCCCGCGAGGACGAGCGCGGATGGGCGCGGGGGCGAAGCAGGCGGCCGGCGCGGCGACCCGGAGGCGGAGCAGCCGGCTGGAGCCGCTGGCGGGAGGCCGGGGCGACGCAGCCGGGCGCGCGGCAACCGGGCGCGGTCGAGCCGGCGTGGGCACGCGGCCGGGGCTGGGGCGCGGAGCGGCGGGCAGCCGGCAAGCGCGGAGCCGGCTTGGGCGCGCGACCGGCGCGGGGGGGAAGTGGAGGCGAGGCAGGCGCGCGGGCACGCGGCCGAGCAGCCGGCGCGACGGTGCGGGCGCGTGGAGGCGGAGCAGGGCAGAGGCGCAGGCGGCGAGGGGCGACGCGGAGGAGCGGGAGCGACAGGGCGGAGCAGCGTGGAGCCGGAGCAGCGACGGCTGCTCGCTGGGTGGTTTTCCAGGAACTTTTTTGTGGTTTTGCTTGTACTAGTGTGAAAAAAAAGAACGAGGGAGAGGCTGGAGTAGAGCGCGTGCAGAGACGAGGAGGAGTCCAGGAACGAGCGCGGGCTCGAGGCCTATGGGTGGTGGTGCGAAAGGAAAACAAGGAGGCGTGCAGGAAGAGCTCGATCCAGAGGAAAAGATTCGCGGGAGGGAGGAGCGGACGCGCAGGCGTGCGGGAGCCGGAGCGAGGCGGCGCGGTGGAGAGCGGACGCGCGACCGCGGTCGGAGCGCGCGCGAAGGCACGCGAGCACGCCGCCTCTGGACGGCGGCGACGTCGCGGTAGTGGTGACGAAGAGGGTCCCGCCCGGACCGCGGTTCCAGCAGCAGCTAGCCCCACGGTGGGCGCCAACTGTCGTGGTATTCTCACGGGGGATGTGCGATCACGGCAGATGCCATGGGATGGCTTAAATTGGTGAGAGCAAGGCTACAGTGGAGATCCGGGACGGGTTTGGGCAACTGTACACGGTGGTTTACCCAGGTTCGGGGCCCTCCGTGGGAGGTAACACCCCTACTCCTGCATGTCTGATGTATATGCGGTGTATATGGTTGTACATGGTTGCTCCTAGAGCTGTTTAGAGGAGGAAGAAGGGAGCTCTGTGCTCTCCTCCTTGCCTCATGCGTGTGTGTGTAGAGAACGAGAGGGAGTGTGAGCCTAAGAGAAAATGGGCTCCCTGGGTCACCTTATAAGGGGTGCCCAGGGGACAAAAGGGGCCCACATGACCTAACAACAATATTGGGGGGACACCAGATGTGTGAACAGTGCCAGTTGTCCGTCTACAGTGCCAGCCGCTCATCTACATTTCTCTACTGTAGAGCGTGGCCGTCTCGTCTGCGCAGGTCCGACGGGACGCCTGAGGTTGACTTGGCCGGATTCCAGCCGGACGGGCTCCACCCGGACGGCTCTACCCGGACGGCTCCATCCGGAAGGCTCCACCCGGACGACTCCACCCGGACGGCTCCACCCGGATGGCTCCACCCGGACAGCTCCACCCGGATGGCTTCACCCGGACGGCTCCACCCGGATGGCTCTACCCGGATGGCTCCACTCGGACGGCTCCACCCGGATGTCTCTACCCGGATGCCTCTACCCGGACGGGTTGCCAGGTGGCCAGCCGGACGGGCTGCCAGGTCACCAGGCGGCGAGCCGGACGGGACGCCGGGTGGCGAGCCGGCCGGGTCGCCAGGTCGCCAGACGGCGAGCCGGACGGGACGCCGGATGGCGAGCCGACCGGGTCGCCCGGTCGCCAGACGGCGAGCCGAACGGGACGCCGGATGGCGAGCCGGCCGGGTCGCCAGGTCGCCAGGGGACGCTTCCCTGGCAAAGTTTTGAAGTGTCGTTCCGCCGTCTTGGGCCTACCCGGGGGTCATCCCCCCGACAGTATGTTTTGGTAATCAACTTGCGGATTCCCGTGACCTTGGGGTAATCTAGGCATATGGGTTGGTACACGTTTTCATCTTCTTTTCCCCGATAGAAACTTTGGAGTACTCTTTGAAGTTCTTTGTGTGGATTGCTTATTATGAATCTAAAGTTGTTTGATGCATATCGAATAATCAACTCACGGATACTTGTGGTGACATTGGAGTATCTAGGTGACATTAGAGTTGGTTGATGCGTATCATATGGTGTTATTTTAGTACGAACTCTAGGTTTGTTTGTGACACTTATAGGGATGGCTCAATAGATTGATCGGAAAGGATAACTTTGAGGTGGTTTCATACCCTACAACAATTTCATCTTATGTTCTCTGCTAATAGGAACTTTGGAGTGATTCTTTATCGCATGTTGAGGGATTGTTATATGATTCAATTATGTTAGCATTGTTGAGAGATTGCACTAGTGAAAGTATGAACCCTAGGCCTTGTTTCTAACCATTGCAATACCGTTTGTGCTCCGTTTTATCACTTGCTACCTTGCTGTTTTTATATTTTCAGATTACAAAAACCTATATCTACTATCGATACTACACTTGTATCACCATCTCTTCACCGAACTAGTGCACCTATACAATTTACCATTGTATTGGGTGTGTTGGGGACACAAGAGATTTCTTGTATTTGATTGTAGGGTTGTTTGAGAGAGACCATCTTCATCCTACGCCTCCCACGGATTGATAAACCTTAGTCCATCCACTCAAGGGAAATTTTCTACGGTCTTACAAAACTCTGTACTTGGAGGCCCAACAACGTCTACAAGAATAAAAGTTGCGTAGTAGACATCATGCTCTTTTCTGGCGCCATTGCCTGGGAGGTGAGTGCTTGAAGGTATATGTTTAGATCTTGCAATTGAATCTTTTAGTTTCTTGTTTTATCACTAGTTTGGTTTATAAAAAGAAAACTACAAAAAAAGGAATTGAGATTGCCTCACATGCTTTATCTTTATGAAGTCTTTCTTGAGAATGATGGATCGGAAAATTGTGCTCAAGTGTTAGAAGAAGAATTCAATAAAATGCGTGGCATTAAATCTTTGAATGACAAGCATGATTGCAATGTTGTTAGTATGCTTTCTATGAATATCCATGATGCTAATGATATGCAAAGCCATAAGCTCGGGGATGCTATGTTTGATGAAGATGCTATTTTTAGTCCCCCCAAGTTTTGATGAGCAAATTTATTATGATGATTGCATGCCTCCTATTTATGATGATTATATTGATGAAAGTGGGTTTGGAAGAGTGTGAACTCTAGGTACTAGTGATCCCACTATTTTGGAGGGTGTTGAATCTTATGGTCATAATTATGAAAGTGGATTTGGAGAGGTCACAACTTTATTTAATGATGATTTCACTATTTTGGAAGAGGTTTCAATTGATTATGACAACAAAGTTGTTATCTATGATGATTATTGCGATGACATGTATGCTATAAATAATAATGATAACTTTGAAACTTGTCATCATGATTTTAATTTTCAATTGGATTATGCCAATCAAGTATCTCATGATAGTTATTTTGTTGAGTTTGCTCCCACTATTATGAATGAGAAGGAAATTGCTTATGTGGAGAATAATAAATTTTCTATGCTTGTGGATCATGAAAAGAATGCTTTATGTGATAGTTATATTGTTGAATTAATTCATGAGGCTACTGAAAATTATTATGAGAGAGGAATATATGCTTCTACATATCTCAATAATATCAAGTTTCCTCTCTATGTGTTGAAAGTTTTGAAATTATACTTGTTTTGCCTTCCTATGCTAGTTGATTCTTGCTCGCATAAATTGTTTGCTCAAAAAATCCCTATGCATAGGAAGTGGGTTAGGCTCAAATTTGCTTGTCATATGATTCATGATGCTCTCTTTATGTTTTAATTCTTTATTCTTATGCAAGCATCATTGAAATCATCATGCCTAGCTAAAAGGCATTAAAGAAAAGCGCTTGTTGGGAGACAACCCAATATTTATACCTACTGTTTTTGTGTGTCCACATGATTAATCTACTGTAGTAATCATGTTTATATGTTTTCTTTCAATAATGTGCCAAGTAAAGCCTTTGGGATAGTGTGTATACTTGTTGATTTGATTCTGTGAAAAAACACAAACATTTGCGTCAGTGCTAGAATTTAATTTCTGCACTGGAGCTTGAGAAAATTTTGAAATTTTTACACAGTATTGGGTTACAAATTTTATACACTTTCCTAATTTTTCAGAATTTTTGGAGGTACATAAGTATGCTTTTTAATTCGGTCACTACATGTTGTTCTATTTTTGACAAATTCTGTTTTCAATGCATAGTTTGCTTGTTTTAGTGTTTCCATAGCTTATATTGAGTAATATAAATTGTGGAAATGATAGAATAAAGTAGGTATGATGTGAGAACATTTATGAATCTTGTCTTGACAGTACCAAAGTGAATGATTTATTTTCATACTAACCTATTTCACGGAGTTCCGTTAAGTTTTATGTGATTGAAGTTTTCAAGTTTTTGGGTGAGATATCGATATGAGGAGAATAAGGAGCGGCAAGACCCTAAGCTTGGGTATTCCCAAGGCACCCCAAGGTAATACTCAAGGAAGAATCAAGCGTCTAAGCTTGGGGATGCCCCGGAAGGCATCCCCTCTTTCGTCTTCAACACTATCGGTAACCTCACTTGGAGCTATATTTTTATTCGTCACATAATATGAGTTTTGCTTGGAGTGTCATTTTATTTTGTTGAGATTTGCTTGCTGTTATCAATAATCATGTTTTGTATCTTTTATTTCAATAAAATGCCAACTATAGCCTTTACTATGCTCAGTTTGCAAGTTTATGTGTTGTTGTTTGAAAACAGAAAGTTTTCTGTTATGTCCTGAATTTATGTGAATTGTCAGAACATGATAAAAATCTGAAATTTTTACAAAGTAAGCATGCATGAGTTCTATATCATGTGGTAATTTTTCAGAATGTTTGGAGTTTGGGAAGTATAAATTTTTATTCCCTCTTTACAGACTGTTCTGTTTAGACAAATTTTGGTTATAGTTGCATTGTTTGCATATGTTGCTTGTTTAATGTTTCTATTTGTGGATAGGAGTATTAAATATGCAGAGGCATTTATTATGCAATGTTTAATTATAATTTTAGTGATTTTCTACAGTATAGAATGTTAAGGTTTTGAGTTGATTTATACTAACTTATCTCACGAGTTCTTGTTGAGTTTTGTGTGGATGAAGTTTTTAAGATTTAGGAGAAGCCATGATACGAGAGGAATTAAGGAGACACAAGAGCTCAAGCTTGGGGATGCCCAAGGCTCCCTAAGGTAACATTCCAAGAAGTCTCAAGCAACTAAGCTTGGGGATGCCCCGGTAGGCATCCCACCTTTCTTAATCAACACCTATCGGTTAGCCTAAGTTTTTACTTGTCCACATGATATGTGCTATTCTTGGACTGTCCTTTTATTTTCATTTTGTTTGCTGTTTGAATAAAATACTTGGATCTGAAATCTTTATTTGGAAAGAGTATTCACATAGCTACTTAATTATTTAACTACTCATTGATCTTCACTTATATCTTTTGGAGTAGTTTGTCATTCATTCATGCGCTTCACTTATATCCTTTGAGTAAATTGTTGAATGAATTTAATATCACAAAGATGAAATTATATATGATTCATATGCTTGTCCCATGGGGAGTAATGACTTCACATACAAGAAGTATATAAGTGGTAAAATTTATTGAAAGTTAGCAAACATAGCATTGGTCACTTGAACAATTAATGAAAGAATATTGAAGGAAGAGAGATTTCACATATAAACATACTCTCTTGGACATCTTCTATGATTGTGAGCCCCCATTAACTATTTTCAAGCTTGATCAAGTAGTTGATGTTGGACAAGGAAGACAACGTAATGAGTTATGTTTGCTTATATTCACATAGAAGTTATATTGTCATGGATCCTCTAACATGTGGTGCTTGCTTAGGATCTTTTGCTAGCCAAAAATTCGTACCAAGTAGAGATACTACTTGTGCATCCAAAAACCCTTAAACCCAGTTTCTTGTCATGAGAGTCCACCATATCGACCTATGGATTGAATAAGATCCTTCAAGTAAGTTGTTATCGGTGCAAAAAGCAATACAAATTGCTCCTAAATATGTATGATCTTTTATTGGAAGGGAAAATAAGCTTTGTACGAACTTGTGATGGTGAAGAAATAAAAGTGACAGACTGCATAATAAAGGTTGCTATCACAAGGGGCAATATAAAGTGACGTTCCTTTCCATTAAGAGCTTGCACATCAAAAAATAAAAAGCGCATGACAACCTCTGCTTCCCTCTGTGAAGGGCCTATCTTTTACTTTTCTGTATTTACTTTTATGCGAGAGTCAGCAATGTTCATCCCTATTCTGCTCTATTTATTCTCTAGTGGGCAAGCATCATGTCGTAGGGAATGATCCAGGCACATATATCCAGTTGAATATAGGCGATCACTAGTTATTATTGTTGACATTATCCCTGAGATAAATAAGTTGGGAGGCGAAACATTAAGCCCCTATCTTCCTATGTGTTTGACTGAAACGGTTTGTTCTAAAAATATGCTTTGAGTGTCAGCAATCATGGAAGACTAAATAATAGTTGAGTATGTGGAATTTGCTAAAACAAAGCTCTTACATAGACCCTTCCTGAAAATAAGATGAATTGTAATTGTTTGATGATTGAAAACATAGTTTGTTAGTTCTCAAGAAAGTTTATGGTTTGTACTTTAACATGTGGATAGCTTGCTACTTGATCATGAGAAGTTTTATGAGAAATGAGCAACTGTTTATGATATATAATGATGCTAGAAAAAGTGATTGAAATTATCATTTATCAAATTTATGCACTATGCTAGCATTCACACTTCATAAATTACTTCTTTTATCATTGACCTAATCGAGGACGAGCAAGAATTAAGCTTGGGGATGCTGATATGTCTCCAACGTATCTATAAATTATGAAGTATTCATGCCATGTTTACAACAATTTTATATGGTTTTGGTATGATTTGATTAGAACTAACCCGGACTGACGCTGTTTTCAGCAGAACTACCGTGGTGTTGTTTTTTGTGCAGAAATAAAAGTTCTCGGATTGGGCTAAAAATTTACGGTGATTTTTTATGGACAAAAAGAGACCCCCAAAGCTTTGAGGAAGTTCCAAAAGAGCCACGAGGGCACGGCAAGCATGGGGGCGCGCCCACCCCCCTGGGCACGCCCCCGAGCTTGTCGCTCCCTCGTGGGCCCCCTGGCATAAATACTAGAAACCCCGAAAAGAAACCTAGAACTCCCACGCCGCCACCGCAAGCCTCTGTACCGAAGCGATCTCATCCGGAGCCCTGTTCCGGCACTCTGTCGGAGGGGGAAATCATCGCCGGAGGCCATCTTCATCATCCCAGCTGTCTCCATGACGAGGAGGGAGTAGTTCACCCTCGGGGCTGAGGGTATGTACTAGTAGCTATGTGTTTGATCTCTCTCTCTCTCTCTCTCTCGTGTTCTTGATTTGGCACGATCTTGACGTACCGCGAGCTTTGTTAATATAGTTGGATCATATGGTGTTTCTTCCATCTCTATCTTCTTGTGATGAATTGAGTCTTTCTCTTTGAGGTTTCGTTATTGTCGGATTGAATACTTTGGATTTGAGAACACTTGATGTATGTCTTGCATGTGGATACCCGTGGTGACAATGGGGTATTCTATTGAGTCACTTGATGTATGTTTTGGTAATCAACTTGCGGATTCCCGTGACCTTGGGGTAATCTAGGCATATGGGTTGGTACACGTTTTCATCTTCTTTTCTCCGATAGAAACTTTGGAGTACTCTTTGAAGTTCTTTATGTGGATTGAATATTATGAATCTGATGTTGTTTGATGCATATCGAATAATCAACTCACGGATACTTGTGGTGACATTGGAGTATCTAGGTGACATTAGAGTTGGTTGATGCGTATCATATGGTGTTATTTTAGTATGAAATCTAGGGTTGTTTGTGACACTTATAGGGATGGCTTAATAGATTGATCGGAAAGGATAACTTTGAGGTGGTGTCGTACCCTACAATTCATCTTATGTTCTCCGCTAATAGGAACTTTGGAGTGATTCTTTTTCGCATGTTGAGGGATTGTTATATGATTCAATTATGTTAGCATTGTTGAGAGAATGCACTAGTGAAAGTATGAACCCTAGGCCTTGTTTCTAAGCATTGCAATACCGTTTGTGCTCCGTTTATCACTTGCTACCTTGCTGTTTTTATATTTTCAGATTACAAAAACCTATATCTACTATCCATACTACACTTGTATCACCATCTCTTCGCTGAACTAGTGCACCTATACAATTTACCATTGTATTGGGTGTGTTGGGGACACAAGAGATTTCTTGTATTTGATTGCAGGGTTGTTTGAGAGAGACCATCTTCATCCTATGCCTCCCATGGATTGATAAACCTTAGGTCATCCACTTGAGGGAAATTTGCTACTGTCCTACAAAACTCTGCACTTGGAGGCCCAACAACGTCTACAAGAATAAAAGTTGCGTAGTAGACATCACTTCACTCCCCGACAATGGTGCGAGAAAAGATTCTTGATGACCCACAAGTATAGGGGATCAATCGTAGTCCTTTTGATAAGTAAGAGTGTCAAACCCAACGAAGAGCAGAAGGAATCAATAAGCGGTTTTCAGCAAGGTAGTCTCTGCAAGTGCTGTAAAGTAGTTGTGACAGATAGTTTGATAGCAAGATAATTCATAGCAAGTAACAAGTAACCAAAGTAACAAGGTGCAACAAGGTGCCCCAATCCTTTTATTGCAATGGACAAGCCGGAAGTACTTCTTATCATGAGCAAAACGTTCTCGAGGACACATGGGAATTTCATCTAGTTAACTTCATCATGTTTAGTTAATTCACATTCACTGCTTTGATAAGTGGTTATATGGGTGGACCAGTGCTAGGGTGCTATTCTTACTTGAACAAACAACCCACTTATGATTACCCCCTCTCGCAAGCATCCGCAACTATGAAAGAAAAATTAAAATAAATCTAACCATAGCATGAAACATATGGATCCAAATCAGCCCCTTACGGAATATCGCATAAACTAGGGTTTAAGTTTCTGTCACTCTCTCAACCCATCATCTACTTACCAATACCACAATGTCTTACCCTAGTCCCAAATATGGTAATTAGTCAACGTTCACACGACACCACTAGAGGAAGAACAACTTAACACATCATCATAACATTGAACGAAAACCAACTTCACATGATTACTTATAACAAGACTTCTCCCATGTCCTCAAGAACAAATGGAACTACTCACAAATCTTATTCATTTTCATGATCAAAGGAGATAAATATATGATTAACAATCTGAACATATGATCTTCCACCAAATAAACCAACTATCATCAACTACAAGATGTAATCAACACTACTAGCAACCCACAGGTACCAATCTGTGGTTTTGAGACAAAGATTGAATACAAAAGATAAACTAGGGTTTGGAGATGAAATGGTGCTGGTGAAGATGTTGATGGAGATGAGTCCTCCCACGATGAGAGGAGTGTTGGTGATGACGATGGCTTCAATTTCCCCCTCTCGAAGGGAAGTATCCCCAGCAGGATCGCTCCGCCGGAGAGCAAAATAGCTCCTACCCAGGTTCCGCCTCGAGACAGCGGCGCTTCGTCCCGAAAATCTTCATCTTTTTTTTCTAGGGAAAATGGCCTCATATAGCAGAAGATGGGCTTCGGTGGACCTTTGTGGGTCCCACAAGGCACCTGGACGCGCCCTGGGGGTAGGGCACGCCCCCTGCCTATGGGCCCATTGAGGGTCTTCTCTGGTACTTCTTTCTTCCAGTATTCTTTATATATTCTAAAATAATTCTCCATAAAAATTTCAGGTCATTTGGAGCTCCAGAGAATAGGTATCTCTGTTGTAGCTTTTTCAGGCTCAGAATTCCAGCTGCCGGCAATCTCCCTCTACAAGTGTATCTTGCATATTAAGAGAGAAAAGGCATTAGAATTGCATCATAAAGTGGGATATTGATCTAAAACATTATAAATAATAGTAGGAAAACATGATGCAAAATGGACGTATCACACTCTCATTGTCACAAAGCAATGGAACATGTTACACATGTATCCCATAGACATTGAGAGTTTGAGTCATCCATAGTAATTGAGCACAACATGATCCGGTGTTAATGTATTCCGCTTCAGCGGTAGTTAGAGATTCTGAATTTTGCTTCTTGGAATACCAAGACACAAGGGACCTCCCAAGGAATTGACAAGTACCCGAAGTGGATTTTCTATCAATCTTGTCACCGGCATAGTCCAAATCGGAGTATCCCACAAGATTAAAAGATGATCCTTTGGGATACCATATTCCAAAGTTTGGTGTATGTATCAAGTATCTCACAATTATTTTGACGGCCGATAGATGATATTCTTTTGGTGCCGCTTGGTATCGTGCACACATGCACACACTTAGCATAATGTCGGGATGAGAGGCACAAAGATATAGAATGAACCGATCATAGATCGATAAACCTTTTGATCAACCGGTTTGTCCTCCTTAGTGAGGTAAAGATGTCCACTAGTAGGCATATGTGTTTTCATGGCTTTTCTATTTTGCATGTTGAACTCCTTGAACAGGTCCTTGGTATACTTTGTTTGAGAAACAAAGGTACCCTCTCTAGTTTGCTTGATTTGCAAACCAAGGAAGAATTTGAGTTCACACATCATAGACATCTCATACTTCTCCGACATCAACCTTCCAAACTTTTCACTAAATGGAGGGTTAGTGGATCCAAATATGATATCATCAACATAAATTTGGCACACAAATAATTCACCATTAACTCTCTTAGTCAATAAGGTTGCATCAATTTTACCAATTTCAAAACATTTTTCAATGAGAAACTTTGTTAAGCATTTGTACCAAGCTCTAGGAGCTTGTTTAAGACCATAAAGAGCTTTGAGAAGTTTGTAAACATGGTTAGGTTTCTTAGGATTCACAAAACCAGGGGGTTGTTGATATGTCTCCAACGTACTATAATTTATGAAGTATTCGTGCCATGTTTATAAAAAAATTATATGGTTTTGGTATGATTTGATTAGAACTAACCCGGACTAACACTGTTTTCAGCAGAACTACCGTGGTGTTGTTTTTTGTGCAGAAATAAAAGTTCTCAGAATTGGACGAAACTTTTTGACAATTTTTTGGACCAGAAGAGACCCCCGAAGCTACGTGGAAGGACCAGAAGCCTCACAAGGAGGTCACAAGGCAACACGGTGCGCCCTGGCAGGGGGTCGTGTGATGTTGCCTTGTGGGCCCCTCGTAGCTCTTTTTCGGGTGATTCCAACGCTAAAAAATCCTATAATTAGAGGAACCCCCAAAAATAAACCTAAAAATTCCACGCCGACCCCGCAAGCCTCTGTACCGAAGCGATCTCATCCGGAGCCCTGTTCTGGCACCCTGCCGGAGGGGGGAATCATCACCAGAGGCCATCTTCGTCATCCCGGCGGTCTCCATGACTAGGAGGGAGTAGTTCACCCTCGGCGCTAAGGGTATGTAATAGTAGCTATGTGTTTGATCTTTCTCTCGTGTTCTTGATTTGGCACAATCTTGATGTACCGCGAGCTTTGTTAATATAGTTGGATCATATGGTGTTTCTTCCCTCTCTATCTTCCTGTGATGAATTGAATCTTTCCCTTTGAGGTTTCATTATTGTCGGATTGAATATTTCAGATTTGAGAACACTTGATGTATGTCTTGCATGTGGATACCCGTGGTGACAATGGGGTATTCTATTGAGTCACTTGATGTATGTTTTGGTAATCAACTTGCGGATTCCCGTGACCTTGGGGTAATCTAGGCATATGGGTTGGTACAAGTTTTCATCTTCTTTTCTCTGTTAGAAACTTTGGGGTACTCTTTGAAGTTCTTTGTGTGGATTGAATATTATGAATCTGAAGTTGTTTGATGCATATCGAATAATCAACTCACGGATACTTGTGGTGACATTGGAGTATCTAGGTGACATTAGAGTTGGTTGATGCATATCATATGGTGTTATTTTAGTACGAACTCTAGGGTTGTTTGTGACACTTATAGGGATGGCTCAATAGATTGATCAGAAAGGATAACTTTGAGGTGGTTTCATACCCTACAACAATTTCTTCTTATGTTCTCCACTAGATAAGAACTTTGGAGTGATTCTTTGTCGCACATTGAGGGATTGTTATATGATTCAATTATGTTAGCATTGTTGAGAGATTGCACTAGTGAAAGTATGAACCCTAGGCCTTGTTTTCAAGCATTGCAATACTGTTTGTGCTCCGTTTTATCACTTGCTACCTTGCTGTTTTTATAATTTCATATTACAAAAACATATATCTACTATCCATACTACACTTGTATCACCATCTCTTCGCCGAACTAGTGCACCTATACAATTTACCATTGCATTGGGTGTGTTGGGGACACAAGAGATTTCTTGTATTTGATTGCAGGGTTGTTTGAGAGAGACCATCTTCATCCTACGCCTCCCACGGATTGATAAACCTTAGGTCATCCACTTGAGGGAAATTTGCTACTGTCCTACCAAACTCTGCACTTGGAGGCCCAACAACGTCTACAAGAATAAAAGTTGCGTAGTAGACATCAGTTGTTTAACATAAACTTCCTCCTCAATTCCAGCATTCAAGAAAGCACTTTTAATGTCCATTTGATAAAGGGTGATATCATAGTGATTGACATAAGCAAGAAGAATGCGAATGGACTCTAGTCTAGAAACGGGGGGCATAGGTCTCACCATAGTCCATGCCTTCTACTTGAGTGTAGCCTTGTGCCACTAGGCAGGCCTTGTTGCGTGCAACTTGTCCATCCTCATCTTGCTTGTTATCATGGGCAACCAATAAACCGTGACTTTGTTTGAGTGTTTTTCTATATTTATCTATTTCCCATTTTGTTTGTCGGTATTAATTTGAGTGGTAGATTTATATTACCGTCTTACTCTTAGTTATACTTTTACTTTGTTGTTCTACTTTTAGTAGTTGATGCTAGTATTACTGGTTTACTTTCTAGTTGTGGTTACAGTGTCTTGATAGTTGGTTAAAACTGTAAGCACGACGGAGGGTAAAAGTAGTTTTGTCTCACCCACCCTCCTCCGTCGTTAATAACATCAAGTCACGGGGCCTCAAAATCGAACCAAATCGTGCAACCATACTTGCCTTTGTGGGAAGGCCCTAGTCTAGGCTACAGTTATGTCCCCTTCGCGTATCACCAAAGAAGGAAGTTTGGAAGGTCAGTATCTCCTGGGCCGGGAGATGGTCGTCCAAAGCTTAGAGGGCATGGGAAAGTCTGAGCGCGTGTTATAAATGGTAGATTGCTAGAGGGGAAGGGGTGGCAGGGTCCCAGATCCCCTTGACCTTGGATTACCCAGCGGGATGTCGGCGCTACGGTAGGAGTGCCATGCTGTAGACAGGTTTTGTTGCACTATTAGTCCATGGTATGGGAAAACTGTACAACCTTTGTAGAGTGTGTTAAAAATCTATTCGAATAGCCACATCCATGGTAAAGGACAAGTTCAGGAGTAAGTCATTATTTCATTAATAAAAACCCAAACTCGAGTCTGCAAGGAGAGGAGTGATAGAACATGGTAGTAGGTAACTGTCGGGGTTGTGGAACCCGGGGTACCACGACCCGTCTGCCCGCGGCGCCTGGCGGAGGCCCAGATAGGCGGCCCACCAACGGGCGCCCCAGAGCAAAGTCACCTCACGAGGCTCCGGCCTATCGACGGCCCCCTCACGAGGTTCCAGCCTCCCGACGGCCCCCTCGCGAGGCCCTCTCACGAGGCTCCGGCCTCCCGAGGACCCCTCCTCAGGGAGCGGGCAAGCAGGACTCAGCAGCGGCTCCACCCGAGGCCCCCCTCACGAGGCCCCCTCACGAGGCCGCCTCACGACGCCCCCTCACGAGGCGGTCTCCCCGAGGCTGCCTCCCGAGGCCTCTTCGCGAGGCGGTCCCCCGAGGCTGCCTCCCGAGGCATCCTCCCGATGGCTTACAAGGCAAGGAAGATCTGGCTCGGTCGCGCGGTCTCTGCCCACCACGTGGGTGACGCGCGCGGCGACGAACGACGACAGAAGCCGCGCCAGCAAGCGCGGATGAAGATGGTTTCCTCTTTTGTGTTAAGGGAGTAGGGCCAGCTATCTACTCTCCAAAGCAACCCCCAAAGGTTGCCCGATCGGTGAAGGAAGACCAAGACGACGGGCGTGCAGGGCGGAGGTCATCACCGAGCCCATCGGCGCGTCATGGATCATGCTTTGGCAGACGAAGACCACCTTTAGTCAGGATAGCCTGAGCGCCTGTCCCCTTTCAAAATCGCCGAGTGTGGCAACCCTTCCCTCCTAAGTTTCCAGGGGAAGAGTACCATGGCCGATATAGAGGGCAGAGCAGCTATAGAGCAGGAGACGAGAGAAGAGACGAAAGGAGGGAGGAAAGAAGAGAGGAAAACCCTAGTTCTCATCATCCTCAACCTTGTACTCTCTCTCTCGCACCAGAGCAATACCAATCAAGCAGGACTAGGGTCTTACACCGCAAGGTGGCCCAAACCTGGGTAAACTGCCGAGTCCTCGCTCCGTCTCTCGCTAGCGTGCTCTCGCCGTGCCTCGCCGTCGCTTAGTCGTGGTAGGAGATGAAGTGGTAGAACGAGCTCACCCCAGTGTTCGAACCTTTGGGTCCCCGGAGCCCGACTTCCGACATTTGGCACGCCAGGTAGGGGTGCGCTACTGTTCTTCTGCTCCGCCCTCAGGTCCACCAGCCCCATGGCCGACGCACGTCGCGAGCGCGCCGAGCGCAGGGCTGGCCGCGTGGCTCAGACGGAGCCGGCGGCCCGCGGCCCGTGGCAATCGCCGCCGTCCCGAAGCCGAGACTGCTGCTGCCACCGACCCCGCTGCCCGCGAGCAGTAGGACTCCTCCCTGCACCCCTCCGTGCAGGCGAACGGCCACACCGCCACGGCCTCCTCCCTCGCCCACCGTGGGCCGCCGAACCCGCAGGCAGCGCTGCTCATGGCGCGTGAGCTGCTCCGCTACCGTCTGGCTGACGCCGTCTACGACGCCTAGCTCGGTCGCATCGTCGAGCTCGTCAACGTCGCCAGGGACGCTCCGGTGCCTACTCACTCGCTCCGCCCGCCGCCGTCTTGTGCTGGGGACCTAGCGCACGGTGCTCCCCCGCCGCCTCCTCTGCGCGACGAGCGCGCCGGGCCCCAGCGCAGCGCGCGGGCTCATGAGCCGTCCCGTGGCGCGTCCTCGCCAGACCGAGACGAGGCCAGCTGCCAGATCATCCACAGCGCGCCCCCCGACACACGAGTGCTCCTCGAGCGCCAGCGCCAGCGCCAGGACCAGGCCATTCAGGATGTTGCGGAGGCCGGGCGTCAAAACCGCGCCGCCCTCGCTGGCGGCGTCCCCTCGAGCGGCGTGGGCTGCGCTGTGTGGTCTGGCCCGCGAAGTTCAAGCCCGAGCTGCCTCCGCGCTACGACGGCACCCCCAACCCCACGAAGATCCTCCAGCTCTACGCGCTGAGCGTCGAGGCGGCGAACGGCGATGACAAGGTCATGGCGAACTGGTTCCCCATGGCCCTCAAGGACGGCCCGCGCTCCTGGCTCATGAACCTCCCTGAGGCTTCCATATCGTCGTGGGCCGAGCTCTGCAGCCAGTTCATCGCCAACTTCAAGGGCACACAGGACCGCCCCCTCACCATCAACGACCTGCGGCGTGTTCGGCAGCGCCCAGACGAGACCCTCCGCAAGTACATCCAGCGCTTCAGTCAGGTGCGCAACAAGATCCCACGTGCCTCCGACGCGGCCATCATCTCCGCGTTCTCCACCGGCGTCACGGATATCAATATGAATGAGAAGCTCGCCATCAAAGGAGAGCTCGACTCCGTGCTCGAGCTGCTCGACCTCGCCGACAAGTGCGCCAAGGCTGAAGAAGGCCGCCTCTTCGTCCACAACGACCCCGACGCGGTGCTCGACGCCGCCAAGGCCAAGAGCAAGGACGTCAAGCGCAAGGGCCCTGCCGTGCTCGCGGCGGAGCCCGAGCAGAAGCGCGGCCGCGACCGCGACGAGCCCAGGAAGGACAACCGGCCACTCTGCGCTTTTCACAACGTCCGCTCCCACAGCACCGAAGACTGTCAGGAGCTCAAGCTGCTCCGCGACGAGTGCCAGAGCCACCGGAACGACCGCAATGGCCGCGGCGCCGGCCGCGGAGGTGGCCACAGCAGCAACCGCTGGGACAGCCGCAACAATAATGGTAACTACCGCCAGGGCTGGCGTGACCAGCCTCGTGAGGCCGTCTGGCGCGACCAGCCTCGTGATGCGAATCCTCAGGCCAATGCCGCTCTCCCGCCGCTGCCGCCGCCACCCCGGAGGAACGACGTCAACTAGCCTGACGAGGGCGCTGGGGTCTACCAGGAGCCTCGCGCGGTTGCCTGCATCCTCGGCAGGGCTCAGGCTCCCGTGTCCTCGTCTACGGAGCTGAGGCGGTCCTTCCTTCAGAGCTTAAGTACGGTTCTCCATGAGTCCTTGCCTTCGACGAGGTGCATCAGGATGGCTCGCGGGAGACTGATCTGTGGCTCCTCGAGGAGGGCCGCTGCCAAGCCGCTCTTCGCGCCGCGAGGTACCCGCAGGCCCTGCGTCGCTACCTCAGCCGCAACATCCGCCCTCGCACTCTCCAGAGAGGGACTCCACAAGCTCTCACCCATGTGGGAAGGCCTTTTCAGGGTTACTCATGTCTCCAGGCCCGGCTCAGCCCGGCTGGAGACGGAGGAAGGAGTTTCAGCGTATGACACACAGAACGTCTGACCCCTCCGTAAGTTCTGCTCGTGGCCCCATGAGTACGAACGAAACAGGGCTGTACACGCCCCGGAGACTCTCATTGCGTAAGCCTGATGGGCCCGCGAGAGCTCCAGCCCACGCCCAAGTGGAAGCCCCATGCTCCGCGCTGGCGGAACGATCGAACCGCGATCATACCCACGCCAAGTGGAAGCCCCATGCTCCGCACTGGGGACGGAGGAAGGAGTTTCAGTGTATGACGCGCGGAACGTCCGACCCCTCCGCAAGTTCTGCTCGTGGCCCCCATGAGTACGAACGAAACAGGGCTGTACACGCCTCGGAGACTCTCATTGCGTAAGCCTGATGGGCCCGCGAGAGCTCCAGCCCACGCCCAAGTGGAAGCCCCATGCTGCGCGCTGGCGGAACGATCGAGCCGCGATCATGCCCACGCCCAAGTGGAAGCCCCATGCTCCGCGTTGGCGGAACAATCAACTGAGGGCGCCCCACGGGCTGCACCAACCTCAAGCTGACCCATGCCGGACACGGCAGCCGCATCTCCTTCTGGTTGTGTAATCAACCTTATTATTTCGTCAGTTCTTTGACGGCGAGCCATGCACGCTCAGGGCGTCCCTCCTGAGCTTCACGCGAACGGGGGATGGACACGGTGCCTGTGCTCGGGTCAGTCCCAGCAACGCCGCTAAACCCAAGTGATCGAGCTCTGGCTCGCGGGCCTGCTCCCGTGCACGTCACCTCACCAAGGTCCTTGGTGTCTCATCTTCTCGCATGATAGGCACGGTGCCTGTGCTCGGGTCCGTCCCTGCAGCGCCGCTAAACCCAAGTGATCGAGCTCTAGCTCGCGGGCCTGCTCCCATGCACGCCACCTCACCAAGGTCCTTGGTGCCTTATCTTCTCACGTGACGCCCATCATAGGGTCAGCGCGCGCGTGCGGCTCCCTCGTCACGAGACCTTCGCCTTGTAATTGTCTCAGGAGCAGGTCACACGGAAGGCCTCGCGAGCGTGCCTCGCGAGGTAACCCGGCGGCAGGATGCCCCCCGGAGCCTCAGGAGGCCTCAGGAGCACGGCTTCAGGAGCCAATCCCGACAGAGCCACGCCAGTCGGAGGCCTCACGAGCGGAGACCTCACGAGGCACACCCTACAAGTGGCGGCTCGCCCGACGCCGCCCTCCGAAAAAGCTAAGTATCATAAACACCTCACGAGATGTTTTCACCGCCCCTCAAGCTCTCCTCTCACCGCTGCCGTGCTGGGCGCTGAGTTTCCTTCTTCTGAGCAAGCCGCTTGCACGTCAAAGGGGGGCTTCTTGAGCATCGCGCCTCAGGAGCTCTTACCCCCTCGCAGTGCCCTACACCTCCTGGCCTTGTCCAGGCATCGTGACCGGACATACCAGCGACAGTTATAGCCCACCCGAGGGCTGGGTCCTGACGACGTAGAGCGACAAGGCAAGCAAAGAAAAGGAGATAAGCCTCGCGAGGAGGTCTTGTGAGCCGCTCTCGTCGTTTTTCAAGCTCTCTCTTTCTTTTTGCGATCTCACCGAGCGCCCACGTTTTTTCTTTCGCGCAAGCCGCTGCACGCAAAAGGGGGGCTTCTTGGGCATCGCGCCCCAGGAGCCCTTACTAGCTCCCGGGCCCCTCACCTCCTGGCCTTGTCCAGGCATCGTGACCGGACATACCAGCGACGGCTGTAGGCCCGCTCGAGGGCTGGGTCCTGACGGCGTAGAGCACCAAGGCAAACAAGAAAGAAAAGCGAGGCCTCACGAGAGGACTTGAAGAGGAAATAAGCATTCATTACAGCAAGTCATAAGATACATAATGCAAAGGACATCATTTTTCCTCACGCCATCAGGGGCTATGTTGACTTGTTACATGAATAAAAGGAAGAAGGGTGCCCTCGGCGCCGCCTCGCCTTCAATGCGCACAAGGAATCAAGGCGGAACACACGGGCGAGGCCATGATGGCCCCGCGCCGAGTGTGAACAGGCTTTATGTCAGCCTGGACAGTTGCCGAGGCATCGCCGGGAAGTGGAGGCGCCTTCCGTCACATCGTGCGCCACGCGTCGCGCCTGGGCCGCGGGCGGTTAGGGCCCGCGCCGTTTCGCCCCCTTAGGCGGGAACGTGTGCGCCACGGGCCCGGGGGCTACTGTCAGGGTTGTGGAACCCGGGGTACCACGACCCATCTGCCCGCGGCCCAGGGCGCGGCGCCTCGCGGAGGCCCAGATAGGCGGCCCACCAACGGGCGCCCTAGATCAAAGTCACCTCACAAGGCTCCGGCCTCCCGACGCCCCCCTCGCGAGGCCCCCTCATGAGGCTCCAGCCTCCCGACGGCCCCCTCGCGAGGCCCTCTCACGAGGCTCCGGCCTCCTGATGGCTCCGGCCTCCCGAGGACCCCTCCTCAGGGAGCGGGGAAGCAGGACTCAGCAGCAGCTCCACCCGAGGCCCCCCTCACGAGGCCGCCTCACGAGGCCCCCTCACGAGGCGGTCTCCCCGAGGCTGCCTCCCGAGGCCTCTTCGCGAGGCGGTCCCCCGAGGCATCCTCCCGATGGCTTACAAGGCAAGGAAGATCCGGCTCGGCTGCGCGGTCTCTGCCCACCACGTGGGTGACGCGCGCGGTGACGAACGACGACAGAAGCCCTGGCAGCAGGTGCGGATGAAGATGGTTTCCTCTTTTGTGTTAAGGGAGCAGGGCCAGCTATCTACTCTCCAAAGCAACCCCCAAAGGTTGCCCGATCGGCGAAGGAAGACCAAGACGACGGGCGTGCAGGGCGGAGGTCATCACCGAGCCCACCGGCGCGTCATGGATCATGCTTTGGCAGACGAAGACCACCTTTAGTCAGGATAGCCTGAGCGCCTGTCCCCTTTCAAAATCACCGAGTGTGGCAACCCTTCCCGCCTAAGTTTCCAGGGGGAAGAGGACCATGGCCGATATAAAGGGCAGAGCAGCTATAGAGCAAGAGACGAGAGAAGAGACGAAAGGAGGGAGGAAAGAAGAGAGGAAAACCCTAGTTCTCATCATCCTCAACCTTGTACTCTCTCTCTCTCGCACCAGAGCAATACCAATCAAGCAGGAGTAGGGCCTTACACCGCAAGGTCACCCGAACCTGGGGAAACCGCCGAGTCCTCGCTCCGTCTCTTGCTAGCGCGCTCTCGCCGTGCCTCACCGTCGCTTAGTCGTGGTAGGAGACGAAGTGGTAGAACGAGCTCACCCCAATGTTCGAACCTTTGGGTCCCCGGAGCCTGACTTCCGACAGTAACTGAGAGAGTATTTGAAGCAGGTTTGAGACGAAGTGTTTGGCCACATTGGGATTGCGATAACTTTAATGTTGGGCCACTGGGATTAAAAGGGTAACTTGGAACAGTTAAGACGAATTATTTGTCCATTTGGATTTAGATGACTTTACTGTAAGGCCACTTGGATTGCGCTGAGTTGAGTTATGACCACTTGGATTGTGTCAACTTTAATTGACTAATGGTCAAGTTTGAGGAAGGACTTTAGTAATAGTACTTGTGTAAGGTCGTATCATGGTTACAATAAGAGAGAAAGTGCGAGGACCTAGAAAGGTCATAGTGTTGTTCTGACCTGCTAACGAGAATATGTCTCGGTGAGTCAGGAGTAGCCCAGAAGGGGCAGTGAGTGGATGGATGGAACAACTCACCTGTTTCCACCCGCCACGGAAGGTAAAAGTGTATTTACTTCCTAGTCTAGCAGTAAGTTTATTTGTGTGTTTCTCTGGATAGTAGTGTTGTTTTACTTGAACTTTGTTCTTGCCTTGTTACTTGTTTGTTTGATTGCTATGTAATTAGCTATCTTGCGAGTACATTCAAAGTAACTACCTGGCCTTGCACATGGTCAGATTCTAGAGAAGATGAGTAATCTATATGGTCGCCCCAGCCAGTCTTGTGAGTTGTGAACCCAGCCAAGCCGCCAACGTAGTCTTCCACTGTCGTTTATTTCTTTCGCCACCAAATAGCTATGTCTTGGAGTTATACGACTTAAACTCTTGTAATCGGGTTGTATACCCCATATTATTCATAAAGTCATGTTTGGAACTTTGTATCATGAATCTGGCGCATGCCGGGAATTATCCTGGCCCGGCACATGCAGGCATCTGTCCGACTCAGATCAGGGTGCCACAACGTCCGAGTTAAAGATTTGATGTTTTGGACGGTAATCCAAGTCCTTTTCTTGTATGGAAAGTCCATCTATCTCATATATATATAGATGAGTGGCGATGTGTTGGAAATATGCCCTACAGGCAATAATAAAATGGTTATTATCATATTTCCCGTTGATGATAAATGTTTATTATTCATGCTAGAATTGTATTGAACCGGAAACTTAAATACATGTGTGAATACATAAACTATACCGTGTCCCTAGTAAGCCTCTACTAGACTACCTCGTTGATCAAAGATGGTTATGGTTTCTTGACCATAGACATGAGTTGTCATTTTATAACGGTATCACATCATTGGGAGAATGATGTGATGGACAGACCCCAACCGTAAGCTTAGCAATAGATCGTTTAGTTATTTGCTATAACTTTCTTCATGTCAAGTATCAGTTCCTTAGACCATGAGATCATGTCACTCCCGGATACCGGAGGAATACTTTGTGTGCTCTCAAACATCACTTCGTAATTGGGTGATCATAAAGGTGCTCTACAGGTATCTCCGAAGGTGTCTGTGGAGTTGCATGGATCGAGACTGGGATTTGTCACTCTGTGTGATGGAGAGATATCTCTAGGCCCTCTCGATAATACAACATCACAAGAAGCTTCATGTGGCTAATGTGTTTAGTCATGGGATCTTGTATTACGGAACGAGTGAAGAGACTTGCCGGTAATGAGATTGAACTAGGTATGGAGATACCGACGATCGAATCTCGGGCAAGTAACATATCGCCGGACAAAGGGAATTGCATACGAGATTAACTGAATCCTTGACATCGTGGTTCAACCGATAAAGATCTTCATTGAATATGTAGAAACCAATATGGGCATACAGGTCCCGCTATTGGTTATTTACCGAAGAGGTGTCTCGATCATGTCTACATGATTCTCGAACCCGTAGGGTCGCACGCTTAACGTTCGGTAGCGCTAGGGTAATGTTGAGATATTAATAGTGGAAAGTCCGAAGGTTGTTCGGAGTCTCGGATGGGATCCGGGATATCACGAGGAGCTCCGGAATGGTCCAGAGGTGAAGATTTATATATGGGAAGTCATATTTTGGGTTCCGGAAAAAGTTCGGTTTTTTCGGTATTGTACAAGGAAGGTTCTAGAAGGTTAAGGGAGTTCCACCGTGGGGCCCAACGACCCGGGAAGGGCCCACGTGAACCGAGGGGTGGGGTTATAGCCCACATTGTCTGGCCGCACCCTTACCCAAGGCACATGTTGTTTAAATCTGGAGATAAGGTCTTATCTCTAAATTTAAAGGGTTGAATCTAGAGATAAGATATTATCTCCAAGTTTAAAGGGATTTCTCCTTTGTGGCCAGCCCTAGGAGGGTTTTGGACACCCTCCCCTGCCCCCTAGCCTAAATATAGAAGGGGGAGGCGCATGGGGGCAGCCACCCCTTCACCCTTGCCCATTGCCTCCCACGCTTCTCCGGTACGCGCCATGCGAAGCCCTGCCAGAATTCCGCTGCCACCACCACCACCTCGCCTTTGGGCTGGTCCCGATCTCATCTACCTCCTCTCCCTCGCTTGCTAGATCAAGAAGGAGAGGATGCCATTAAGTTAAACGTGTGCTAAACTCGGAGGTGCCGTCCGTTCGGCGCTAGATCGGTTGGATCGTGATTGGATCGCGAAGAGTACGACTACATCAACCGCGTTTTATACGCTTCCGCCTTTCGGTCTACAAGGGTATGTAGACACACTCCCCTTTTGTTGCTATGCATCTCCTAGATTAGATCTTGGGTGTTCATAGGATTTTTTTGATTTTCATGCTTCGTTCCCCTTCAGTGGCATCATGAGCTAGGTCTATACGTAGATGATATGCACGAGTAGAACACAAAGATGTTGTGGGCATTGATCTTCAAATTGCTTACCTCCCTTGTCTTATTTGGATTCGGCGGTATTGTGGGATGAAGCAGCTCGGACCAACCTTACTTGTCCTCACACAAGAGACCGGTTCCACTAACAGACATGCAACTTGTATTGCATAAAAGTGGCTTTGCGGGTGTCTGTCTCTCCCACCTTAGTTGAATCTGATTTGACAACGGCGGTCCTTGTAGAAGGTTAAAAGACAACTTGTATATCACCATTGTGGTTTTGCGTAGATAAGAACGGTTCTTATAGTTTGCCCTAGCAGCCACGTAAAAATTGCAACAACAAAGTAGAGGACGTCTAACTTGTTTTTGCAGGGCATGTTGTGATGTGGTATGGCCAAAACGTGATGTGATATATGTTTATGTATGAGATGATCATGTTTTGTAATAGGTTCACGACTTGCATGTCAATGAGTACGGCAACCGGCAGGAGCCATAGGGTTGTCTTTAATTTATTGTATGACCTGCGTGTCAACTACTAACCGCCATGTAATTGCTTTACTTTATCGCTATGCGTTAGCAATAGTCGTAGAAGCAATAGTTGGCAGAGACAACTACATCACGGCACGATGATGGAGATCATGGTGTCATGCCGGTGACGATGGAGATCATGCCGGTGCTTTGGAGATGGAGATCAAAAGCACAAGATGATAATGGCCATATCATGTCACATATTGATTGCATCTGATGTTTATCTTTTTATACATCTTATTTTGCTTAGGATGACGGTAGCATTATAAGATGACCCCTTCACTTAATTTCAAGATAAAAGTGTTCTCCCTAAGTATGCACCGTTGCGAAAGTTCATCGTTTCGAAGCACCTCGTGATGATCGAGTGTGATAGAATCTTCGTTTACATACAACGGGTGTAAGCCTGTTTTACACATGCAGGATACTTGGGTTAAACTTGACAAGCCTAGCATGTACAGACATGGCCTCGGAACACGGAGGGCCGAAAGGTCGAACATGAGTCATATAGTAGATATGATCAACATGGAGATGTTCACCATTGATGACCACCCCATCTCACGTGATGATCGGACATGGGTTGGTTGATTTGGATCATGTAACACTTAGACAACTTGAGGGATGTTGATTTAAGTGGGAGTTCACTAAGTAATTTGATTAACTGAACCAATTATCATGAACATAGTCTAAATGTCTTTGCAAATTTTTGTTGTAGATAAATGGTTTACGCTGTAGCTCCCCTGAATTTGAATGCGCTCCTAGAGAAAGAAAATTTGAAAGATGATGGAAGCAACTATGCGGACTGAGTCCGTAATTTGAGGATTATCCTCACTGCTGCACAGAAGGCTTATGTCCTTGATGCACTGCTAGGTGTGGCACCCGCTCCCGCTAATCTGGATGCTATGAACGTCTGACAGACATGAAATGATGACTACACAATAGTTCAGTGCGCCATGCTTTACGGCTTAGAACCGGGGCTCCAAAGACGTTTTGAGCACCACAGAGCATTTGCGATGTTCTAGGAGCTGAAATTGGTATTTCAGGCTCATGCCCCGGGTTGAGAGGTATGACACTTCCGACAAGTTCTTTAGTTGTAAGATGGAGGAGAATAGCTCCATTAGTGAGCACGTACTCAAAATGTCTGGATACTATAATCGCTTGAATCAATTGGGAGTTAATCTTCCAGATGAAGTAGCGATTGACAGGGTTCTTCAGTCACTTCCACCGAGCTACAAGAGCTTTGTGATGAACTATAATATGAAGGGATGGAGAAAACGACCCCTGAGCTTTTCACGATGCTTAAGGCCACGGAGGTAGAAATCAAGAAGGAGCATCAAGTGTTGATGGTCAATAAGACCACTAGTTTCAGGAAGGGCAAGGGAAGAAAGGGAACTTCAATAAGAATGGCAAGCCAGTTGCCGCTCCCGTGAAGAAACCCAAGGCTGGACCCAAACCTGAGACTGAGTGCTTCTATTGCAATGGGGAAGGGTCATTGGAAGCGAAACTGCCCCAAGTACTTGGCAGATAAGAAGGCTGGCAATGTCAACAAAGGTATATTTGATATACATGTTATTGATGTGTACCTTATTAGTGCTCATAGTAGCGCCTGGGTATTTGATACTGGTTCGGTTGCTAATATTTGTAACTCGAAACAGGAACTACGGAATAAACGGAGACTAGCTAAGGACGAGGTGACGATGCGTGTTGGAAATGGTTCCAAAGTTGATGTGATCGCCGTCGGCACGCTCCCTCTACATCTACCTTCGGGATTAGTTTAAACCTAAATAATTGTTATTTGGTGCCTGCATTAAGCATGAACAATATATCTGGATCTTGTTTATTGCGAGACGGTTATTCATTTAAGTCAGAGAATAATGGTTGTTCTATTTATATGGATAATATCTTTTATGGTCATGCGCCCCTTGTGAATGGTTTATTCTTGTTGAATCTCGATCGTAATGATACACATGTTCATAATATTGATGCCAAAAGATGCAAAGTTAATGATGATAGTACCACATACTTGTGGCACTGCTGCTAAGGTCATATTTGGTGTAAAGTGCATGAAGAAACTCCATGCTGATGGACTTTTGGAATCACTTGATTATGAATCATTTGAAACATGTGAACCATGCCTCATGGGCAAGATGACTAAAACCCCATTTTCTGGCACAATGGAGCGGGCAAGTGACTTGTTGGAAATAATACATACGGATGTATGCGGCCCGATGAGTGTTGAAGCACGCGGTGGATATCATTATTTTCTTACCTTCATTGATGATTTGAGTAGATATGGGTATAATTACTTAATAAAACACAAGTCTGAAACATTTGAAAAGTTCAAGGAGTTTCAGAGTGAAGTAGAGAATCATCATAACAAGAAAATAAAATTTCTGTGATCTGATCATGGAGGAGAATATTTGAGTTACGAGTTTGGCGCACATTTAAGACAATGTGGAATTGTTTCACAACTAACGCCACCTGGAACACCACGGCGTAATTGTGTGTCTGAACGTGGTAATCGTACTTTATTGGATATGGTGCATTCTATGATGTCTCTTACCAATTTGCCACTATCGTTTTGGGGTTATGCATTAGAGACAGCTGCATTCACTTTAAATAGGGCACCGTCTAAATCCGTTGAGATGACACCATATGAATTATGGTTTGGCAAGAAACCTAAGCTGTCGTTTCTTAAAGTTTGGGGATGCGACGCTTACGTCAAGAGGCTTCAGCCTGATAAGCTCGAACCAAAAGCGGAAAAGTGTGTCTTCATAGGATACCCTAAAGAGACCATTGGGTGTACCTTCTATCACAGATCTGAGGGCAAGATCTTTGTTACCAAGAATGGGTCCTTTCTAGAGAAGGAGTTTCTCTTGAAAGAAGTGAGTGGGAGGAAAGTAGAACTTGATGATGTAATCGTACCTTCTCTCGAACTGGAAAGTAGCACATCATAGAAGGCAGTTCCAGTGATGCCTACACCAACCAGAGAGGAAGCTAATGATTGTGATCATGAAACTTCGGATCAAGTTACTACTGAGCTTCATAGGTCGACCAGGACACGTTCCGCACCAGAGTGGTACGGTAATACTGTCCTGGAAGTCATGTTGTTGGACAACGGCGAACCTATGAACTCTGAAGAAGAAATGATGAGCCCAGATTCCGACAAATGGCTTGAGGCGATGAAATCTGACATAGGATCCATGTATGAGAACCAAGTATTGACTTTGGTAGACTTACCCGATGACCGGCAGGCCATTGAGAACAAATGGATCTTTAAGAAGAAGACAGACGTTGATGGTAATGTCACCGTCTATAAAGCTTGACTTGTCGCAAAGGGTTTTTGACAAGTTCAAGAAGTTGACTACGATGAGACCTCACCCGTAGCGATGCTGATGTCTGTTTGGATTATGTTAGCAATTGCTGCGTTTTACGATTTTGAAATCTGGCAGATGGATGTGAAAACCGCGTTCCTGAATGGTTTCCTTAAGGAAGAGTTGTATATGATGCAACCGGAAGGTTTTATTGATCCTAAGGATACTAATAAGGTGTGCAACCTCCAGCGATCCATCTATGGACTGGCGCAAGCATCTCGAAGGTTGAATATACGCTTTGATGAGGTGATCAAAGCTTTTGGTTTTATACAAACTTATGGAGAAGCTTGTATTTACAAGAAAGTGAGTGGGAGCTCCGTAGCATTTCTAATATTATATGTGGATGACATATTATTGATTGGAAATGATATAGAGTTTCTGGAAAGCATAAAAGGTTATTTGAACAAGAGTTTTTCAAGGAAAGACCTGGGTGAAGCTGCTTACATATTGGGCATAAAGATCTATAGGGATAGATCAAGACGCCTAATAGGACTTTCACAAAGCACATACCTTGACAAGATTTTGAAGAACTTCAAAATGGACCAGTCAAAGAAGGGGTTCTTGCCTATGTTGCAAGGTGTGAAGTTGAGTAAGACTCAAAGCCCGACCACGGCAGAAGAAAGAGAAAGGAGGAAAGTCGTCCCCTATGCCTCGGCCATAGGATCTATAATGTATGCCGTGCTGTGTACCAGACCTGATGTGTGCCTTGCCATAAGTCTGGCAGGGAGGTACCAAAGTGATCCAGGAGTAGATCACTGGACAACGGTCAAAAATATCCTTAAGTACCTAAAGAGGACAAAGGACATGTTTCTTATTTATGGAGGTGATTAAGAGCTCGTCGTAAAGGGTTACGTCGATGCTAGTTTCGACACAGATCCGGATGACTCTAAGTCTCAAACCGGATACATATTTATTTTGAATGGAGGAGCGGTCAGTTGGTGCAGTTCCAAGCAAAGCGTCGTAGCGGGATCTAGATGTGAAGCGGAATATATAACTGCTTCGGAAGTAGGGCAAGAAGGAGCCTGGATGAAGGAGTTCATATTCGATCTAGGAGTGATACCCGGTGCATCGGATCCAATGACTATCTATTGTGATAACACTGGAGCAATTGCTATTGCCAAGGAACCCAGGTTTAACAAGAAGACCAAGCACATCAAGCGCCGCTTCAACTCCATTCGTAATTACTTTAAGGATGGAGACATAGAACTTCGCAAAGTACATACGGATCTGAATGTGGCAAACCCATTGACTAAACCTCTTCCACGGGCAAAACATGATCAACACCAGGACTCCATGTGTCGGTGTGAAAATCGGCAGACCTCGGGGTAGGGGGTCCCGAGCTGTGGATCTCGGACAGATGGTAACAGGAACAGGGAGACGATGTTTACCCAGGTTTGGGCCCTCTTGATGGAGGTAAAACCCTACGTCTTGCTCTTGTTTATATTGATGGAGACGTATCAAGTACAGAGTTGATCTACCTCGAGATCGTATGATCTAGTCCTAAGGCTAGGTGAATGAGATTGTGTTGAGGTCCCCTCTAAGGGCTAAACCCTTTGGCTTATATACACGCCAGGTAGGGTATCTAGGTTTTACAAGGTCGGTATCTAGGCATGGAGGCGGCAGGAGAAGTCTTGGAGTATACGTCAAGTCTTCGGCAGATGTAATCTTGCTCTTTCTTCTCGCATGCATCTTCCGGAGTCCATCTTGATAAGAATGAGGGCCCACTGGCCCAACCCCCTAGTCCAGGACACCGTCAGTAGCCCCCGAACTGGTCTTCCACGCTGAGGACGATCTCTTCAACGGAAGTTACTTCGAATCCGAAGTCCTTGGCTTGACAGACGAGTTCCCCCTCATAATTCCGAATCTCATAGCCACCCTACCAAGGAGTGGTGTCTTATAAACAAGGTTCAACCAAGTTCTCTCCCCATCCGGGGTCATGAGTTTACTTAACCTTGAAGGCTAGCCACCTAGGTGTGAACAGTACCCCATAGCCTGACAACTTTATCGAAGCGGCGCTACCCACGATGGGTCAGGCAGTTACTGCCTATCTCAAATTGTGGTTCGAGGCCGCCCTTTTACTGGCACGTCCCATTGAGGTGGGGATCGTGCCCGTATTCTCAGGGATATCATCAAGATTTCGTTTCCCCCCATGCGTACAACGACATTTTTTGCAGGGAGAAGTGGCGTTTTTACCGGCACGGCGAGGGGACTCTTGGCCTTTCAGCAGCCTATAAGAGTAAAAAGCCAATAGAGCCAATATTCATGCTTCCATTTCCCTCGCCTGCTGCCTCCTCGAGCTCCAGTGCCCAGATCCGATCTCGCTCTCTCCCACCTCTGCGCACCCATGCTTCCCCACTCAGCCATGGTCGACACCCTCAAAGGGCACTGGGGGGCTCCATCGTGACAGAGGGCATGCTGCAAGAGCTGCGGAGCGCGGGGTATATCCCTGCCAACGTCGCCACCCATGCTCCCGACGCCGACCAGCAGGTGCCCGCTCCCAACCCAGGGGAGCGGGTAGTCTTCATCCCTCACCTCATCAGAGGCTGAGGGTTTCCGATGCACCCATTCGTGCGCGGGGTGATGTTCTACTATGGGCTCGACTTCCACCACATGGCCCCGAACTCCATTCTCCACCTCGCCTCCTTCATCACGGTGTGCGAGGCCTTCCTCCGCATCGAGCCGCACTTCGGCCTATGGCTGAAGATCTTTGGCGTTAAGCCGAAGTCCAGCGGCTTCGATCTGGCGGAGTGTGGAGGCGCCATGGTCAGCAAGAACCAGGGCGCCAACTGGTTCAAGGGCACCTTCATCGAGACCGTCAAGGAATGGTAGCACGAGTGGTTCTATATCACCGAGCCACTTGCCGCTGGCCAGACCGAGGTCCCAGCCTTTTCAGCTGGGCCTCCAAGGAGGCTCAAGTCCTGGAAGGAGAAGGGCGTCATCTGGGGGAAGCCAGAGGAGGTGGAGACACTGATCAAGAAGATCCAGTGGTGGTCCATCAAGAAGAACCTCCAACTGCCCGACGTGGTCAACGTCATGCTCCATCGCCGCATCCTCCCGCTCCAACTCCGGGCCACCCTGATGTGGGAGCATAAATCCGGGGATGCAGGGCCCGTCCTCAACTTCTTCCGCTCCTCCCTGGCCGGGATGTGGACGCGGCTCTTCAAGCTACCCAAGGACAAGATCCTTGAGGAAGGGAAGGACCTCGGCTTCGAGGTCGGCTATACCGCCACACCAGTAAGTGTTCAATGTACACGCTCATATTCTTCTTCTGCTAAGTGGGACAGATTTTGATGAATCGACCCATTCCGTGTTTGCAGAACTGGGCGACCAAGGTGCAGCAGATGTTGTGCCCGGCACCACTTCCAGAGGGGGAGAGGTCCCCTCAACTTACTGCACTCCTCACCGAGGAGCCGCACGTGGTGATCCCCAGGGCGCCGAAGCCCCAGAAGGGCAGGGCGGGTCTTCAGAAGTGGGAGACCTCGGTCACCCGGTCCGAGGAGACCCACGCCTCCTCCACCCACGAGAGCGATGGGGGGAGGACGAGGAGGAAGAGAACCCTTCCCCAAATGGGAAGAGGGCGGTGTCGGCAGACGCCGAGGCTGGAGCCCGGCCTACAGGCCAAAATAGGTTGAAAGAAACCTTGACCGGGGCGACCGACAAGCCCCAGCTGTCGAAGAAGAATGTGCTCTCCGACGAGTCCGAAGATGACCCCCTCGCATTGGGGAGGAAGAAGCCGACGCCTCGAAGGTACGCCACTTGTCCTTTGTATTTAGCTTCGCATTAAGTCTTTTCGATAGGACTAATGCCACGTGAATATTTTTCCACAGCCCGCCTAGGGCACGCCTTAGCGACTCCTCCAACGGATTGCCGCCCACCAGCGGGACGCCGGACCACGCGGCCCTGGCTCAAGAAGGGCTGGGGGAGGTAACGTCGACTCCGGCCCCTCAGGTTGACGCGGCGGGGGCCGAAGAGTCGGTCGTCATGGCCGAGGTTGATACCTCGGCCCCACAAGGCCAAGGGGATGGGGTCCCCGAGGTCACCCAGGAAGGGCTGGGCCAATCAGTGGCCCAGCCGGAGTCTGCTCTGGCTCCACCGCCGCAGCCAGAGACCCACATACCCAGCACCCAGGTGCTGGGGCCCGAGGTCTTTCCATCCTCACCTCCCGCTCCAGGGCGGGTTAGCGCGGGGTGGACTGAAGAGATGGAGGCAGCCTTGACGGGCTCCTCCCTCAAGGAAGAGCAGCGCGCGTTGATTGGCGCGGCGCTGCAGGGATTCCGGTCCGCTGAGGCCGGAATGCATGAGGTCTTCAAGGGCCTCATTACGAGCTTCGAGGTAATCCTCTGTCTTTACGAGAAAAGGGACCTACTCTGCTTAGATTTATCAATCCTTGTAACTATCCGAAGGCATATGTTACCCGTCGTTTAGACGACCTACCCAGTGAGTAGCCCCCGAGCCTAGGGCCAGTTTGAAAAACTGGTGTTGGGGTCGAAATATAGGTGCAGAGGAAAGAGTAGCCCCCAGTACTAATAAGACAAGATGTGTGTCCGAAGTGTCAATAAATTGATCATGGGGCTCATTAGAAGGTGTTTATGCAGGTTTCAACCTCGGCTCTGGGCTCCGCCTCCGAGGAGATTGCGGAGATGAGCCGGAAGCTCGAGAGGTCTGAAAAGGACCTCGACCTGATGAACAAGCAGGTCGAGCAGTCTCAAGGTAAGCGACCGATGCGACGTGTTTTTTTTTTTGAAATTATTTTGGTACAAGGATTACGTGTTGTTTGAAAAACTGATGCCGAACTGGTTTAATGACAGTGGCTTTGGCCGAGCTTGAGGGGCTCAAGGCCGAGCTCTTGACAGCTCGGCAAGAGGTCGAGCAGCAGAAGGCTGCTGCGGCCAAAGCAGAAAAGGACCTAGCCGCCGAAAATGTGGCTAGGGGGAAAGACCAGTCGCTGGTCCTGGAGGTCAAGGAGACTCTCAAGGGCGTGTATCTCGAATGCGATTCCCTTGAGAAAAAGGAGAAAGAGACGGGCGAGGAGCTGCGAATGCTATGTCTGTCTCATGCTGAGCTCCAGACCTGGGGCCGGGCCGATCACCAGGTGATCCAGCAAGTTGAGCGGGTAGCCGCGGGTAAGCCATATTTACTTCAATGTGTATTTGGCAGCAAAGGGTTCGTCGAGCTCACCCAGCTGTGGCGATCCGCAGAGGTCTTCACCAATCTCCCGAAGAGTGCAGCGGATGTCGACCTTCATTTCTGCCAATTGGAGGGCCATGAGGCGGAGAAGGCATTCTGGAGTCACTTCCAGGGGTCGTCACAGCCGCAGTTGCTCAATCATCGGATGAAGCAACTGGCGGAACTTCTTTGGATGGCGATGCCGGCGCTCCAAGACCTCTGCATCAATCTGTGGCCCACGGAGGTGTTGCCAGCTAGCTTCTTCGGGTTCCTGGTGCGACTGCAAGAAGCGGTCCAGCAAGTCAACTGCTGGAAGTGATCCGCATGTCTGGAAGGAGCGCGGCGGGCGTATGCCTGCGTGAAAACGCACTTCCGAAAGGTTTAGGCGAAGTTTGTTGCTACGGGGGCCCCTGAAGGGAAGGCGCACACCGCGGAGTAGTTTTTTGCCGAGGCCATGTGTCCTAAGGACAAGTTGTATTTTTAGGCAGCACTTCGGAATGGCGAAGTGCGTGTGATGTATAAAAATTATCAGTTTTTTAATGAGTATGGCTTAAGTTCCTCTCATATGTTTATGTTTTTGTTTTTAATATTCCTCTTGTTTGACCGTGTTAAACTGAAAGTGGCCAGTCATCGGCTTCGACCCCTTTGTACAATATACGAAGGGTGCCCCTCTTAGGCGTTCATGACCCTTAGCCGACGTCTCGGTTCCCGGAGGAGGTCTGCGCACATAGGGACTAGGCAATCGGACTATGGTGGTTTTATAACTTTCACTTAGTCATAGGAGTTTGACTGTGGGGACCGATGACGAGCCCCCGGTGAGTGAAGTGGTCGGCTTGGTCAGCCGAGGTCTATGCCCTGCCCACTTTGTCTAATTCGAGGAAGAAGCCCTTCGTTTAACACGGGTGTTCTCTAACGACACATCGCTTGACACGGTCTTCGGATGGCCGACCAGTTTACGCTCACCTAAATAGTCAGTTTTCGGCTTTCTCCACTGAGGCGCTCTGCCAGTTAAACTAGCGGCACTATCACAGTGGTTCTCCCATTACACCCTTAGCCGAATTTGTCGGGAATGTAAGGGGTACACGTAGGAGCCGGGCAACCCAACTATTGACCAAAATCTAGGTTCGAAACTGATGCATATAATGCAACATCCGAGACGCCGAGTACTTCGGACTTGTGTTTCAGGGTGTAAAATCGAAGCCCTTTAGCAATTGTACTTTAAAGATGTTCTCATAGTTCATGGGCAGTGCTTGTAAGAAAATACATTTAATGACCTTTATGGGCACTATTTCTTTATTTCAAGTCGCCAAGCTTTACATGCCGAACTTTTGATGAAAGGAACTAAGCAAGATACAATGCGTGTAAAGATAATGAGGGAGAAACTAAAAGAAAACAGGGCGGATCATGTCATCGGGTCTATGAGCCCGGGCCGCTTCCTGCCGCACGTCTGCATCCTCGTGCTGTTGACCAGCTCATCCTCGTTGATAGCGGGGGTTGATATTGGTAACATGCAGCTTTGGCCAAGTATGCGCTTGATGCGTTCATTGGTCGATCCCTTCGAAGAGGTCTGCAGCTGTTAGTTGTGTGGTTAAAGCCACATGGGCATGCTAGTGTTGGCTAGCTCTTTGACAGAAGCCTGCCGACGTGTGAGCCCAAGGTTTCGTCGCAGCTCGGTCTAGCCGACCCAATGTTTCTATTGTTTTGGCTCCTCGGCGACCCAGGGAATTTTTAGTGCAAAGTTGTGCACGCTGGGGACGTAGTGCCCCTTCCAAGGGAAGCACGCGAGGAGCCCGTACCCCTATTTAGGGAGGGGAGGTACATGTCCGAGGTCAACTGGCGTAGCCCGCGTATGCTTCGAAGAGCTGGGGATGCGTTTACCGCTGCGGGCTGCCTCCTCGGATGCCTGCACCTCGGCTGCAAAAGCCGCGGTCTGTTCCTCTGTCCAGAGAGAGCGTTCAGTGTTACCATTGACTGTAATGACACCTTTGGGTCCCGGCATTTTGAGCTTGAGATAAGCATAATGCGGGACTGCGTTGAAGCGGGCAAATGCGGTGCGCCCTACGAGCGCATGGTATCCGCTGCGAAAAGGTACGATGTCGAAGATTAGCTCCTCTCTCCTGAAGTTCTCGGGTGATCCGAACACTACCTCCAGGGACACGGTTCTGGTGCAGCGAGCCTCGACTCCTGGTATTACACCTTTGAAAGTGGTGCCGCTAGGCTTAATCCGAGATGAGTTGATCCCCATCTTCCTTACCGTGTCCTCGTAGATCGCTGCTCCCTCCGTATATAAGGACGCGCGTCAGGTGAAAACCATCGACGATCGGGTCCAGGACGAGTGTGGCCGATCCACCATGCCTGATGCTTGTCGGATGGTCATGTTTGTCGAATGTGATCGGGTAAGCCGACCACGGATTGTACTTCGGGGCCATAGGCTCTAACGCGTAGATGTCCCGAAGTGCGCGTCTTCTAGCTCGCTTCCACCGTTTCTATGCCTCCGCTTATTTTTGTTGCGCTTAGGCTTGCCGTTGGTGTCGCGAGTCTCCGAGGTCCCCGCATCACCGTCGTGTGTGCTGTGGGCCAACCAACTGTCCTCTCCCGTGCAAAAGCGGGTCATGAGTGAGGTTAGGGCTGCTGTGGTCCTTGGTTTATCCTAGCCAAGCTGGCCGGCGAGCCACTCATCTCGGATGTTATTTTTGAATGCAGCGATGGCCACGGCGTCTGAGCAGTCTATGATCTGGTTCTTTTTAGTAAGAAACCGATTCCAGAATTTCCGAGCTGATTCGCCGGGCTGCTGAGTGACACGGCTGAGGTCATCAGCGTCTGGAGGTCGGACGTAGGTTCCTTGGAAATTTGCCCTAAAGGCATCTTCAAGAGCTTCCCAGCTTCCAATGGAGTGTGGCGGCAGGCTATTCAGCCAGTGCCTCGCCGGCCCCTTTAGCTTGAGCGGCAAGTACTTGATGGCATGGAGGTCATCTCCATTGGCCATGTGTATATGGAGAAGAAAGTCTTCAATCCATACAGCTGGGTCTGTGGTGCCATCGTAAGATTCTATGTTGATGGGTTTAAACCCATCGGTGATGGTGTCCTGGACGAGGGGGTACCAACCTAGCTGGCCCATATCCCTCGGGCTAGGCCAGTGGGCCCTCATTCTTATCAAGATGGACTCCGGAAGATGCATGCAAGAAGAAAGAGCAAGATTACATCTGCCGAAGACTAGACGTATACTCCAAGACTTCTCTTGCCGCCTCCACGCCTAGATACCGACCTTGTAACCCTAGATACCCTACCCAGTGTGTATATAAGCCAAAGGGTTTAGCCCTTGGAGGGGAACTCAACACAATCTCATTCACCTAGCCTTAGGACTAGATCATACGATCTCGAGGTAGATCAACTCTATACTTGATACACCTCCATCAATATAAACAAGAGCAGGACGTAGGGTTTTACCTCCATCAAGAGTGCCTGAACCTGGGTAAACATCGTCTCCCTGTTCCTGTTACCATCTGTCTGAGATCCACAGCTCGGGACCCACTACCCCGAGGTCTGCCGGTTTTCACACCGACACTGGTGCTTTCATTGAGAGTTCTGCTGTGTGATCGTGAAGGATCGATGGCTCATATGCAGATCAACTGTGGCAATGGCTGTGGGAATGCCTGCGTCCCCAGCCAGCTTTTCGTGTTCGGCAGCATGATCTTCTGCGCCTACTCAACAGGCCACCTGCCACCGTCGGGAACTACGCTCCCGATCAGATCGTCACCTTCGGAGGTCTGGAGTACACCGCGGACTCCCGCGGCGAGCTTGTCTTATCAGGCTGGACCCCCGGTCGGATTCCGGGTCTGGCAAACACCAGAGGTTCGACCTCGGAACGGATCTCCTCTGAAGACCACGAACCATGCCCCCCGACACCGCCAGGGGCTACGGAGGAACTTCCCTCCCCCTCCTCGGATAACCCTGCCGCAGTGCCTAACTCCGACGTGGATCAGAGTTCGGCCTGGGACACCAAATCGGGCTTAGAACCGCTCCCGACGGCGGATCTTGAATCCAGCCCGCTTCCTTGTACGGCAGAAAACGCATCAGGCATGCCACTGCGAATCGATCCGGCTTATGGCCGGACCATGAACCCTGAGGAGCTATCTCACCTTAATGAGGTGCTCGACCGGATCCAAAGTTTGTCGATCTCGAACTCCTCGGTTTATGATAAGATCGGACTTAAAGCCGACGATCGGGAAATTTACATCCCACCCACCACCCACCTAGTCGCCACTATCGATGATTTAACCGATATTCTAGACTACGACGAGGCAACCGACATGGATGAAGATGTCGGCAGCCCTACGGATAACACCTTGCCGCCTACTAACACCGGCAGGTGGAAAGCAACATCCATGTATGATGTGTACATGGTCAACACTCCCAACTCCCCTCCAAGGCGTAGGCAATGACGCGGGAGGGGTACTAACGAGGAGCCCAGCGGGAACAACCCTACCGCCGATACGGAGGCCAACGACGTAGAAGACCAAGGGGAGAACCTTCAAGCCTCCCCAGAACGCCATGTCGACCCCGAAGGCATCCCCAGGGACTCGGATCCTGACGACCTCTTCGAAGGGGCCGATGACAATTACATGCCGGAATCTGAGGAGGATGTAAGCCTCGGCACCGAGGACTTCATAGTCCCCGATGAACCTGCTGAGCAAGAACACTTTCGGCGGCGCCTAGTTGCCACCGCCCGAAGCATGAAGCGCAAGCAGCAGCAGCTGCAGGCCAACGAGGATGCGCTAAACGACAAGTGGGTTGAAATATTTTCGACCGAGCAAGACCTCGAAGAACGGCATCACAGTGCGCCTAAATCTTATCCACGCAGGCGTTTACTGCGTGAATTCGATGATGAACTAACCGTCGAGGCACCTGACCGCACCCCTCGAGGGCGCGACAGGCCCGCGCGGGAGGATTTCCACACCCAACCAGCCCCGCGCCGTCATGGCAAGGACCCTGTGGATTATCCTGACCCACAAGACGTTCAACGTTGGATAGAGGCAAACCGGGCGCCACCCCGGAACATTTACGGATCAAGAGGACGCGCTCCGGCCGGGCATGACGGCTACGACGCCTGGTTGGACAGGAACGGCCGCGCCCGAGATCATACTCATACTCGGTTCTCTCCCGACACCTGGTACGACACCGCTCGGTTCCGAGGACCAGCCCACCCGATCTGTTTTACAGATAGGGTAATGGAACACCAGTTCCCCGATGGGTTTAAACCCATCAACATAGAATCTTACGATGGCATCACGGACCCAGCTATATGGATTGAAGACTTTCTTCTCCATATACACATGGCCAATGGAGATGACCTCCACGCCATCAAGTACTTGCCGCTCAAGCTAAAGGGGCCGGCGAGGCACTGGCTGAATAGCCTGCCGCCCCACTCCATTGGAAGCTGGGAGGCTCTTGAAGACGCCTTTAGGGCAAATTTCCAAGGAACCTACGTCCGACCTCCGGACATCGATGACCTCAGCCGTGTCACTCAGCAGCCCGACGAATCAGCTCGGAAATTCTGGAACCGGTTTCTCACTAAAAAGAACCAGATCATAGACTGCTCAGACGCCGAGGCTATCGCCACATTCAAAAACAACATCCGAGATGAGTGGCTTGCCCACCAGCTCGGCCAGGAGAAACCGAGGACCATGGCAGCCCTAACCTCACTCATGACCCGCTTTTGCACGGGAGAGGACAGTTGGCTGGCCTGCAGCACACACGACGGTGAGGTGGGGACCTCGGAGACCCGCGACGCCAACGGCAAGCCAAAGCGCAACAAAAATAAGCGCAGGCATAGAAATGGCGGAAGCGACACAGAAGATGCAGCAGTCAATGCAGGCTTCACCGGACCTCGATCTGGACAGAAAAGAAAGCCCTTTAAAGGGAACAAGGATGGACCAAGCCAGCTCGACAAGATCCTGGATCGACCATGCCAAATTCATGGCACTCAAGAGAAGCCAGCAACCCACACCAACAAGAATTGCTGGGTCTTTAAGCAGGCTGGTAAGTTAGCGACAGAGGGTCAGAATAAAACCCAAAATCGCAGCGAAGATGAGGATGAACCTCGGCAGCCAAACAACGGAGGCCAGAAGAAGTTTCCTAATGAGGTAACAGAGGTAAACATGATTTACGTTACCCACATCCCTAAAAGGGAGAGGAAATGCGTACTTCGGGACATCTACGCGTTAGAGCCTGTGGCCCCGAAGTACAATCCGTGGTCGGCTTACCTGATCACATTCGACAAACACGACCATCCAACAAGCATCAGGCATGGCGGATCGGACACACTCGTCCTGGACCCGATCGTCGATGGTTTTCACCTGACGCGTGTCCTTATGGACGGAGGGAGCAGCCTCAACTTGATCTACGAGGACACGGTAAGGAAGATAGGGATCGACTCATCTCGGATTAAGCCTAGCAACACCACCTTCAAAGGTGTAATACCAGGAGTCGAGGCTCGCTGCACCGGAACCGTATCCCTGGAGGTAATGTTCGGATCACCCGAGAACTTCAGGAGCGAGGAGTTAATCTTCGACATCGTACCTTTTCGCAGCGGATACCATGCGCTCCTAGGGCGCACCACATTTGCCCGCTTCAACACAGTCCCGCATTACGCTTATCTCAAGCTCAAAATGCCAGGACCAACGGTGTTATTACAGTCAATGGTAACACCGAACGCTCTCTCCGGACAGAGGAACAGACCGTGGCTTTTGTAGCCGAGGTGCAGGCATCCGAGGAGGCAGCCCGCAGCGGTAAACTCATCCCCAGCTCTTCGAAGCGTACACGGGCTACACCAGTTGACCTCAGACATGTACCTCCCCTCCCTAAATAGGGGTACAGGCTCCTCGCGCGCTTCCCTTGGAAGGGCACTATGTCCCCAGGGTGCACAACTTCACACTAAAAATTCCTTGGGTCGCCGAGGAGCCAAAACAATGGAAACGTCTGGTCAGCTAGACTGAGCTGCGACGAAACCTTGGGCTCACACGTCGGCAGGCTTCTGTCAAAGAACTAACCAACCCTAGCATGCCCATGTGGCTTTAACCACACAACTAACAGTTGCAGACCTCTTCGAAGGGATCGACCAACGAACGCATCAAGCGCATACTTGGCCGAAGCTGCATGCTACCAATATCAACCCCTACTATCAACGAGGACGAGCTGGTCAATAGCACAGAGACGCAGACGTGCGGCAGGAAGCGGCCCGGGCTCATAGACCCGATGACATGATCCGCCCTATTTTCTTTTAGTTTCTCCCTCATTATCTTTACACGCATTGTATCTTGCTTAGTTCCTTTCATCAAAAGTTCGGCATGTAAAGCTTGGCTACTTGAAATAAAGAAATCATTCCCATAAAGGTCTTTAAACATATTTTCTTACAAGCACTACCCACAAACTATGAGAACATCTTTAAAGTACAATTGCTAAAGGGCTTCGATTTTACACCCTGAAACACAAGTCCGAAGTACTCGGCGTCTCGGATGTTGCATTATATGCATCAGTTTCGAACCTAGATTTTGGTCAATAGTTGGGTTGCCCGGCTCCTACGTGTACCCCTTACGTTCCCGACAAATTCGGCTAAGGGTGTAACGGGAGAACCACTGCGATAGTGCTGCTAGTTTAACTGGCAGAGCGCCTCAGTGGAGACAGCCGAAAACTGACTATCTAGGTAAGCGTAAACTGGTCGGCCATCTGAAGACCACGTCAAGCAACGTGTCGTTAGAGATCACCCATGTTAAACGAAGGGCTTCTTCCTCGAATTAGCTAAAGTGGGCAGGGCATAGACCTCGGCTGACTAAGCCGACCACTTCACTCATCGGGGGCTCGTCATCAGTCCCCACCGTCAAACTCCTATGACTAAGTGAAAGTTATAAAGCCACCATAGTCCGATCGCCTAGTCCCTATGTGCACAGACCTCCTCAAGGAACCGAGACGTCGGCTAGGGGTCATGAATGTCTAAAGGGGCACCCTTTGTATATTGTACAAAGGGGTTGAAGCCGACAACTGGCCACTTTCAGTTAAACACAATCAAACAGGAGGAATCTCAGAAATAAAGGAGAGGAGCTTAAGCCGTACTGATTAAACAACTAACAATTTTTATACATCACACGCACTTCGGCATTCCAAAGTGCTACCTAGAAATACAACTTGTCCTTAGGACACATGGCCTTGGTAAGACGGGCGCCCTCCTCCACTTCGGCAAAAAATTGCTCCGCGGTGCGCGCCTTCCCTTCAGGGGGCCCCGCAACAACAACCTCTGCCTCAACCTTCTGGAAGTGCGTCTTCACACAGGCGTACACCCGCCGCACTCCTTCCAGACACGCGGATCGCTTCCAGCGGCTGACTTGCGGGACAGCTTCTTGCAGCCGCACCAGGAGCCCGAAGAAGCTGGCTGGCAACACCTCCGTGGGCCACAGATTAACGCAGAGATCTTGGAGCACCGGCCTCGCCATCCAAAGGAGTTCCGCCAGTTGCTTCACCCGATGATTGAGCAACTGCGGCTGTGGTGACTTCTGGAACTAACTCCAGAACGCCTTCTGCGTCTCATGGCCCTCCAGTTGGCCGAAATGAAGGCCGGCATCCGCCGCACTCTTTGGGAGATTGGTGAAGACCTCTGCGGATCGCTATAGCTGGGTGAGCTCGACGAACCCTTTGCTGCCAAATACACATTGAAGTAAATATGGCTTACCCGCGGCTACCCACTCCACTTGCTGGATCACCTGGGGCATGTTTGGTTCCTTGGGTAGCTTTCGGCTGCATGGCACGGGGGGTGATGGGTGAGTGTGGCCTGGTTGAGCCGATGCAAGATGGGCCGAGATGAGTGTTTGGTGAAATTTGTATGATATGGTTGTACTAGGTGCTGGTTCTTTGGAATGTAGTTGAAATTAGGGAGGAAACGGGATCACGCGGCAGTGTTGGGCGACGGGATCAGGGGCTCGATGACTCCAAATAGCCTGATGGGATCCTCACTTGCGACGGCGCTATGTAGCAGGATCCGGCATGCGGCGCTTGGACAAGGGACAACGAGGCCGATGACAGCGCTCGACGAGGCCGGCGGCGACGGCGCATGACCAGGGCGCGACGGCGGCGGCGGCGACGGTTGACCAGGGCGTGGCGGCGGCGCTTGACGAGGCCGGCGACGATGGCGCTTGACCAGGGCGCGACGGCGACGACGGTGCTTGACCAGGGCGTAGCGGCGGCGCGGCGCTTGAACAGGGTGTAGCGGCGGCGGTGACGCTTGACCAGGGCGGATGCAGTGCTTGGTCAGAAGAGAACGAAGGGGAGAAGAAAAGCGAAGGAACGTGCATGCACGCGAGCTACGCTCGATCTCTACGTTTCCTTCAGCCTGGCTGAGAGGCCCCTTTTTGCATCCACCGGGCCAGGCTGAAAAGCCCATGCGGGATACCAAACAGTGAAAATTTGCATGGTCGATGTGAGCCACATGCACCGCAGGGAACCAAACACCCCCCTGGTGATCGGCCCGGCCCCGGGTCTGGAGCTCATCATGAGACAGACGTAGCTTTCGCAGCTCCTTGCCCGTCTCTTTCTCCTTTTTCTCAAGGGAATCGCGTTCGAGATACACGCCCTTGAGAGTCTCCTCGACCTCCAGGACCCGCACCTGGTCTTTCCCCCTAGCCAGCTTTTCGGTGGCTAGGTCCTTCTCTGCTTTGGCCGCAGCAGCTTTCTGCTGCTCGACCTCCTGCTGAGCTTTCAAGAGCTTGGCCCTAGCCCCTCAAGCTCAGCCAATGACACTGTCATTGAACCAGTTCGGCATCAGTTTTTCAAACAACACGCTATCCTCGTTCAAACTTAATTCCAAAAAAACACGTCGCATCGGTCGCTTACCTTGAGATTGCTCGACCTGCATGTTCATCAGGACGAGGTCCTTTTCGGACCTCTCGAGCTTCCGGCTCATCTCTGCAATCTCCTCGAAGGCGGAGCCCAGAGCCAAGGTTGAAACCTGCATAAACAACTTCTAATGAGCCCCATGATCAATTTATTGACACTTCGGACACACATCTTGTCTTATCAGTCCTGGGGGCTACTATTTCCTCTGCACCTATATTTTGACCCCAACACCAGTTTTTCAAACTGGCCCTGGGCTCGGGGGCTACTCACTGGGTAGCCCTCTAAACGGCGGGTAACATATGCCTTCGGACAGTTACAAGGATTGATAAATCTAAGCAGAGAAGGTCCCTTTTCTCATAAAGACAGAGGATTACCTCGAAGCTCGTAATGAGGCCCTTGAAGACCTCATGCACTCCGGCCTCAGCGGACCTGAATCCCTACAGCGCCGCGCCAATCAACACGCGGTGCTCTTCCTTGAGGGAGGAGCCCGTCAAGGCTGCCTCCATCTCTTCAGTCCACCCCGCGCTAACCCGCCCTGGAGCGGGAGGTGACGGTGGAAAGACCTCGGGCCCCGGCACCTGGGTGCTGGGTACGTGGGTCTCCGGCTGCGGCGGTGGAGCCGGAGCAGACTCCAGCTGGGCCACTGATTGGCCCAGCCTTCCTGGGTGACCTCGGGGACCCCTTCCCCTTGGCCTTGTGGGGCCGAGGTATCAACCTCGGCCATGACGACCGACTCTTCAGTCCCCGCCACGTCAACCTGAGGGGCTAGAGTTGACGTTACCTCCCCCAGCCCTTCTTGAGCCAGAACAGCGCGGTCCGGTGTCCCGCTGGTGGGCGGCAATCCGTTGGAGGAGTCGCTAAGGCGTGCCCTAGGCGGGCTGTGTAAAAATATTCACGCGGTATTAGTCCTGCCGAAAAGACTTAATGTAAAGCTAAATACAAAGGACAGCGGTGCACCTTCGAGGCGCCGGCTTCTTCCTCCCCAACACGAGGGGATCATCTTCAGACTCGTCGGAGAGCACGGCCTTCCCGGACGTCATGGCCTTGACGGCGGCCTCATCCGGGGTCTTCTTCGACCGCTTGGGGTCTTCAGCTTCGGCGTCTTCCGGCGCCGCCCTCTTCCCCATTGGGGCAGGGTTCTCTTCTTCCTCGTCCTCCTCCCCATCGCTCTCTTGGGTGGAGGAGACGTGGGTCTCCTCGGAACGGGTGACCGAGGTCTCCCGTTTCTGAGGACCCGCCCTGCCCTTCTGGGGTTTGGACCCTTTGGGGACCACCACGTGCGGCTCCTCGGCTAGGAGCGCTGTAAGCAGGGGGATTTCTCCCCCTCTGGCAGTGGTGCCGGGCACAACACCTACTGCATCTTGGCTACCCAGTTCTGCAAATATGAAGTAAGGCGATTCATTAAAATTTGTCTCACTTAGCAGGAGAAGAATATGAACGCGTATGTCAAAACACTCACAGGTGGGGCGTCGTAACCGACCTCGAAGCCGAGGTCCTCCCCCTCCTTAGGGATCTTGTCCTTGGACAACTTGAAGAGCTGCGTCCCCATGCCGGCCAAGGAGGAGCCGAAGAAGTTAACCACGGGCCCCGCATCCCCGGATTTATGCTCCCACATCAGTATGGCCTGAAGTTTGAGAGGGAGGATGCGGCGATGGAGCATGACGTTGACCACGTCGGCCAGCTGGAGGTTCTTCTTGGTAGACCACCACTTGATATTCTTGATCAGTGCCTCCACCTCCTCTGGGTTTCCCCAGATGACACTCTTCTCCCTCCAGGACTTGAGCTTCCTTGGAGGCCCTGTCGAGAAAGCGGGGACCTCGGTCTGGCCAGCGGCGAGCGGCTCAGTGATGTAGAACCACTCGCGCTGCCATTCCTTGACCGTCTCGATGAAGGTGCCTTTGAACCAGTCGGCGCTCTGGTTCTTGCTGACCATGGCACCTCCACACTCTGCCAGATCGGAGCCACTGGACTTTGGCTTAATGCCGAAGGTCTTCAGCCATAGACCGAAGTGCGGCTCGATGCGGAGGAAGGCCTCGCACACCGTGATGAAGAAGGCGAGGTGGAGAATGGAGTTCGGGGCCATGTGGTGGAAGTCGAGCCCATAGTAGAACATCACCCTACGCACGAATGGGTGCAGCGGGAACCCTAAGCCTCTGATGAGGTGAGGGATGAAGACTACCCGCTCCCCTGGGTTGGGAGCAGGCACCTGCTGGTCGGCGTTGGGAGCACGGGCGGTGACGTTGGCGGGGATATACCCCGCGCTCCGCAGCTCTTGGAGCATGCCCTCCGTCATGATGGAGCCCCCCAGTGTACTTTGAGGGTGTCGGCCATGGCTGAGTGGGGAAGCACGGGTGCGCAGAGGTGGGAGAGAGCGAGATCGGATCTGGGCTCTGGAGCTCGAGAAGGCAGAAGGTAGGGGAAATGGGAGCGTAGCTACTGGCTCTGTTAGCTTTTTACTCCTATAGGCTGCTGAAAGGCCAAGAGTCCCCCTTGCCGCGCCAATAAAAACGCCACTCTCCCCCTCCAAAGATGACGTTATACGCATGGGGGAAACAAAATCTTGATGATATCCCTGAGAATACGGGCACGATCCCCACCTCGATGGGACGTGCCAGTGAAAGGGCGGCCTCGAACCGCGATTTGAGATAGGCAGTAACTGCCTGACCCATCATGGGTAGTGCCGCTTCGATAAAGTTGTCAGGCTATGGGGTACTGTTCAAACCTAGGTGGTTAGCCTTCAAGGTTAAGTAAACTCATGACCCCTATGGGGAGAGAACTTGGTTGAACCTCGTTTACAAGACACCACTCCTTGGAAGGGCGGCTAAGAGATCTGGAATTACGAAGGGGAACTCATCTGTCAAGCCAAGGACTTCGGATCCGAAGCTACCTCCGTTGAAGAGATCGTCCTCGGCGTGGAAGACCAGTTCGGGGGCTACTGACGGTGTCCTGGACTAGGGTGTACCAACCTAGCCGGCCCATATCCCTCGGGCTAGGCCAGTGGGCCCTCATTCTTATCAAGATGGACTCTGGATGATGCATGCGAGAAGAAAGAGCAAGATTACATCTGCCGAATACTTGACGTATACTCCAAGACTTCTTGCTGCCTCCACGCCTAGATACCGACCTTGTAACCCTAGATACCCTACCCGACGTGTATATCAGCCAAAGGGTTTAGCCCTTAGAGGGGACCTCAACACAATCTCTTTCACCTAGCCTTAGGACTAGATCATACGATCTCGAGGTAGATCAACTCTGTACATGATACATCTCCATCAATATAAACAACAGCAGGACGTAGGGTTTTACCTCCATCAAGAGGGCCCGAACCTGGGTAAACATCGTCACCCTGTTCCTGTTACCATCTGTCCGAGATCCACAGCTCGGGACCCCCTACCCCGAGGTCTGTCGGTTTTCACACCGACAATCGGGGAACTGGTGTTCCATTATCCTATCTGTAAAACAGATCGGGTGGGATGGTCCTCGGAACCGAGCGGTGTCATACCGGGCGTTGGGAGAGAACCGAGTATGAGTTTGATATCGGGCGCGGCCTTTCCTGTCCACCCAGGCATCATAGCCGTCATGCCCGGCTGGAGCACGTCCTCTTGATCCGTAAATGGACCGGGGTGGCGCCCCGTGTAACACCCCCATGTATTACCTATAGTAATCCCCCACGATTAATGCCAAGTCATCAAGCTTAACAGTGCTTGATCACCTTTGATCTCATATCTCATTTCAAATTCCACTTTGAAATGGAATTCAAATTTAAAGTGAATTTAAAAGTTGTTCAAATTTAGGAACTAAATAGTTCATAATATTGCAAATATTCACTAAGTAATTTTCATGTAAAAACCAACATTATTTGAATTGTTAAAATGCCCTTAATATATTTAAAACTGGACCAACAACATTAATTAAACCCATTTAAATTCAAAACTAATTTTGAACAGCTCCAATTGGCCCCAAACTTTTTGTGCAACCTGGTAATGTTGTGCTTGATTTATGTGCCAAGTTTGATAACCAACTAAAATCGTTTAGTAGCAAAATTGAGTTTAAAACAGATAGAAATAAAGAAAACAAAAAATATAAAAGAAAAGAGAAAACCCCCCACTGTTGGACTGGGCCGCAAGTGCACAGTGCAGCCCAGCCCAACACCCCTCTGTTTCTTCTTCCTACTGCTCACATGATCTCGGCGGCCGCGCGCGCCCCGTCCACGGCGCCGATGGCCACGGGGCAGCCATCCGAGGCCTCTCCAGCGCCTGGAAGGCTTCCCCCCTCGCTCCCCTGGAAACCCTAGCCCCCGCTCACCTCTCTCCCTTGCTCGTTCTCCTCCCCACACTGCACCGAGCCGCCGCCGCCATGGCCGACCCCGCCCGCGCGCTCTTCGTCATCCCCGCACCCTAGGAGGTTGTCCACGAGCTCCGGCAAGTTCTTCTCCTTCGACTACGCCACTGGATCGGAGCTGGGAGGCCGCCCCCACGTCGCCCGCTTCCTCTTCCCCAACGTGGCCGCCACTGCCTCGACCCGGATCTCCCTCGCCAGAGCGTCCCCATCCTCCCGAGCTCACCATCCACCTCCCCGCTGTGAGCCCTGAGCTCCTCTCCCGTTTCCCCCATTTCTCCCCTCGTTCCTGTCGCCGTGGTCGCCGTCTCCGCGTCGCTCGGGGCTCCGGCCATGCCCGTGCGCACCCCCGACCGCGTCCGGCACGCCCTTGGCTGGCCGCGCGTGCCCGTGCCCGCCTTCCCCTGGCCGCGCCCCGCTAGTGCCGTGGCTGCCCCGTGCGCGCCCCACCGCCTTGCCTCGCCTCCGGCCGGCTCCCGGCCGCACCCGACCGCGTCCGCCCCCGCCTGCCGCGCGCACCTCTCGCCCGCGGCCCCCGCGCGCGCCCCGCGCCGTCCGCGCCCGCGCCTGCGGCCGCTCGCCGCCGCTGCCCCGTGCCCTGCTGCTCCCGCCCCGCCGTGCTCCTCTGTCGTGCGCGCGCCCCCGCTCGGACGCCCCTGGTCGCCTGGGCACTGCCAGTGAGGCCGCTTTGTGCCCCTGACACGTGGGGCCGGTCCAAAATAAAAATAAAAATAAAATATAATTAACAATTTGATTAGTGAAATAATTAAATAATTAATTAGTTATTTTGCCTAATTAGGCACTGACAGGTGGGCCCCATGAACAGTAGTTGTTGACCAGTCAAACTTTGACTGGGTCAACTCTGCCACTGGGACCCACATGTACACATTACTGGGTACACTTTCTGTGTACCCATAGCATTTAATATTTAATATAATTTCGAATTAATTAAATTCAGAAGTTTAGAAAATCATTTAAAACTTTGAAAAATCATATAAAATAAACCGTAACTCGGATGAAAATAATTTATATATGAAAAATGATCAGAAAAATATGACGAATCCGAATATGCCACCCACATACCTGTCAGCCCTCTTTAACATGATGAACATGGAAACTTTCCCTCCGATTCATCTGTCTGAAAATTGCCCGGAGCTAGTAAAACACCTCCAGATGTTTTCCCACTCCGACCAAAATACCTAGCACTGCATTAAAACACCCCTAGCACTGCATATTGCCATGTCATGCATTTTTGTTGCATTGTTTGCCATGTATTTATTGTTTCTTCTCCCTCCTTCTCTCCCGATAGACCCCGAGACCGACGCTGCTGCCGAGTACGACTACGCCCCTAATGACTAGACCTTTTCAGCAGAGCTTACAGGCAAGCAAAACCCCTTGATCATCCAGATATCGCCTACTCTTTCTCTCTATTGCTTGCATTAGAATGGCTTCTGTGGTTGCTCCGATAGCTCTTATTCTGATGCATAGCCTGACTTCGTCGCCTGCTATTGATACTTTACCTGCTATCCTATGGTGCTTAGTTAGGTAAGATATGTTTCATCAGCTGGCCCTTAACCCTTGTCCGTTTGCCAGGCCTATTATCGGGCCGTGATCATTCGGGAGTGATCATGGAAATGTTACATACTGCAATACCTTTAAACTGTTAAAGTCGGGCCGGCTCCAAGAGTGCCCGCGAGAGAATAATATTAAAGACGAGTCGGCTCCAAGAGCACCCGCGAGTGATATTGTGGCGGAACGATATGGCAGGCGGAGACCACCTAGGAGAGAGGTGGACCTGGTCCCTAGTCGTGATCTGCGTGCTACCAAGTCGGAGCGACAGGGATCCTGTTCGTCTTCACGAGTTACTAAGCACGCCTAATGGATTTGGGTATTTGATCTGAGTTGGCCACTGGCCTATACGCACTACCTCCACGCGGGATAATGGTTTAATGGGGCCCTCGGCACCGTATATATCAGCCGAAAGCTCTGTCAGACGTCCAGTTCAGCTTTGCGGCGCGTTCGAGCAGGTGCCATCCAGGACAGAGGTGGTGCTTGGTCCCGTTCACCCACGCAATGACCCGGAGTGCAAAGGGCGATGGGCCCAAGACCCCTGAGCGCTTAGGATGTAGACCGGCGGGGACCTCTCTGCGGAGCCTAGGTAGGACTACGTCGTGTCGATGAGCCGAGGCCGGGCATGACCTAGAAAAGTGTGTCCGGCCAGAGTTAATCGAGCGTGTTGGGTAACAGTAGTGCACCCCTGCAGGGAAGTTATCTATTCGAATAGCCGTGTCCACGGTAACAGGACGCTCGGAGTTGTATCCTGGTCTATTACAACTATGAATGGATACTGTTACTGTGTTAAACTGTTACTACTGCTCTCGGGATCACTTTCTCGCGGGGTAGTCGAGGAAGGATCTCAGGGCATTACTATTATATATACTTATTATATACTATTGTGTTCTACTCTCTTCTGGTGCTGCAAGATTGCTTCAAGATGCTAGTCTTCGATAGGCTAGGCCTTCCCCCTCTGTTCCGGCATTTCTGCAGTTTTGTCCAAAGATATAGCCCCATTTCTTTGATACCGATGCATACTTTGTATTGTTCTGATGTAAGTCTTGCGATTACTTTGGATGAGTACTCACGGTTGCTTTGCTACCTCTTTTTCCCATACCCGATTGTTGCGACCAGATGACGGAGCCCCGGAGCCAGCCGCCCCTGTCGACGACTACTACTACCCCTCTGGTGGAGCCTACTACTACGTGGAGACCGCCGACGACCAGGAGTAGTTTAGGAGGCTCCCAGGCAGGAGGCCTGTGCCTTTTCGATCTTGTCGTTGTTTTGCCCTACCTTCTTAAGGCATATCTGTTTTACTTTTATGTTTGTACTCAGATATCTAATGCTTTCGCTGATGCTTGTATGACTCAAGCTGATGTATTCGAGTCCTCGAGGCTCCTGGCTTGTAATATAAAGCTTGTATTATTTTATTTTGTGTCTAGAGTTGTGTTGTGATATCTTCCCGTGAGTCCCTGGGCTTGATCATGTGCATTTGCGTGTATGATTAGTGCACGATTAAGTCGGGGGCGTCACACCCGGTTTGCCTCTATCCGACGTCGAGCGTCTTGAGGGTTAGGATAATCCACAGGGTCCTTGCCATGACGGCGTGGGGCTGGTTGGGTGTGGAAATCCTCCCGCGCGGGTCTGTCGCACCCTCGAGGGGGGCAGTCAGGTGTCTCGGTGGTTAGTTCATCGTCAAATTCAGGCAGTAAATGCCTGCATGGATAAGATTTAAGCGCACTGCGGTGCCGTTCTTCGAGGTCTTGCTCGGCTGGAAGTATTTCGACCCACTTGTCGTTTAGCGCATCCTCGTTAGCCTGCAGCTGCTGCTGCTTGCGCTTCATGCTTCGGGTGGTAGCAACTAGGCGCCGCCGAAAGCGTTCTTGCTCAGCAGGGTCTTCGGGGACTATGAAGTCCTCGGTGCCGAGGCTTACGTCCTCCTCGGATTCTGGCAAGTAATTGTCATCGGCCCCTTCAAAGAGGTCGTCGGGATCCGAGTCCCTGGGGATGCCTTCGGGGTCGACGTGGCGTTTTGGGAAGGCTTGAAGGTTCTCCCCTTGGTCTTCTGCGTCGTTAGCCGCCGTATCGGTGGTAGGGTTGTTCCCGCTAGGCTCCCTGTTAGTACCCCTTCTGCGTCTTCGCCTACGCCTTGGAGGGGAGTTGGGAGTGTTGACCATGTACACATCATACGTAGATGTTGCTTTCCACCTGCTGGTGTAGTAGGCGGCAAGGTGTTGTCCGTAGGGCTGCCGACATCTTCATCCATGTCGGTTGCCTCGTCGTAGTCTAGCATATTGGTTAAATCGTCGATAGTGGCGACTAGATGGGTGGTGGGTGGGATGTAAATTTCCCGATCGTCGGCTTTGAGTCCGATCTTGTCATAAACCGAGGAGTTCAAGATTGACAAACTTTGGATCCGGTCAAGCATCTCATTAAGGTGAGATAGCTCCTCAGGGTTCATGGTCTGGCCATAAGACAGATCGACTCGCAGTGGCACGCCTGATGCATTTTCTGCCGTACAAGCAAGCAGGGTGGATTCCAGATCCACTGCCGGGATCGGTTCTAAGCCCGATTTGGTGTCCCAGACTGAACTCTGATCCACGTCGGAGTTAGGCATTGCGACAGGGTTATCAGAGGAGGGGGAGGGAAGTTCCTCCGTAGCCCCCGGCGGTGTTGGGGGGCATGATTCGCGGTCTTCAGAGGAGATCCGTTTCGAGGTCGAACCTCTGGTGTTTGCTAGATCCGGAATCCGGCCAGGGGTCCAACATGATAAGACAAGCTCGCCGCGGGAGTACGCGGTGTACTCCAGACCTCCGAAGGAAACGATCTGATCGGGAGCGTAGTTCTCGACGGTGGCCAGGTTGCCTATCGAGTCAGCGAAGAAGATGATGCTGCCGAACACAAAAAGCTGGCCGGGGACGTAGGCGTCCCCAAAGCCATTGCCGCAGTTGATCTGCAGATGAGCCATCGATCCTTTGTGATCACACAGCAGAACTCTCAATGAAAGCACCAGTGTCGGTGTGAAAACCGGCAGACCTCGGGGTAGGGGTCCCGATATGTGGATCTCAGACATATGGTAACAGGAACAGGGATACGATGTTTACCCAGGTTCGGGCCCTCTTGATGGAGGTAAAACCCCACATCCTGCTCTTGTTTATATTGATGGAGACGTATCAAGTACAGAGTTGATCTACCTCGAGATCGCATGATCTAGTCCTAAGGCTAGGTGAATGAGATTGTGTTAAGGTCCCCTCTAAGGGCTAAACCCTTTGGCTTATATACACGCCAGGTAGGGTATCTAGGGTTTACAAGGTCGGTATCTAGGCGTGGAGGCGGCAGGAGAAGTCTTGGAGTATACGTCAAGTCTTCGGCAGATGTAATCTTTCTCTTTCTTCTCGCATGCATCTTTCGGAGTCCATCTTGATAAGAATGAGGGCCCACTGGCCCAGCCCGAGGAATATGGGCCTGCTAGGTTGGTACCCCCTAGTCTAGGACACCGTCACCATGGGTGTCAGATTCATAACTATGTAAACTAGATTATTGACTCTAGTGCAAGTGGGAGACTATTGGAAATATGCCCTAGAGGCAATAATAAAATGGTTATTATCATATTTCCCGTTCATGATAAATATTTATTATTCATGCTAGAATTGTATTGAACCAAAAACTTAAATACATGTGTGAATACATAAACTATACCATGTCCCTAGTAAGCCTGTACTAGACCAGCTCGTTGATCAAAGATGGTTATGGTTTCTTGACCATAGACATGAGTTGTCATTTGATAACGGGATCACATCATTGGGAGAATGATGTGATGGACAGACCCAACCGTAAGCTTAGCATTAGATCGTTTAGTTATTTGCTACAGCCTTCTTCATGTCAAGTATCAGTTCCTTAGACCATGAGATCATGTCACTCCCGTATACCGGAGGAATACTTTGTGTGCTATCAAACGTAACTTTGTAATTGGGTGATCATAAAGGTGCTCTACAGGTATCTCCGAAGGTGTCTATGGAGTTGCATGGATTGAGACTGGGATTTGTCACTCCATGTGATGGAGAGATATATCTGGGCCCTCTCGGTAATACAACATCACAAGAAGCTTCATGTGGGTAATGAGTTTAGTCACGGGATCTTGTATTACGAAACGAGTAAAGAGACTTGCCGGTAACGAGATTGAACTAGGTATGGAGATACCGACGATCGAATCTCGGGCAAGTAACATATCGCCGGACAAAGGGAATTGCATACGGGATTGACTGAATCCTTGACATCGTGGTTCAACCAATAAAGATCTTCGTTGAATATGTAGAAACCAATATGGGCATCTAGGTCCCGCTATTGGTTATTGACCGGAGAGGTGTCTCGGTCATGTCTACATGATTCTCGAACCCGTAGGGTTGCACGCTTAACGTTCGGTAGTGCTAGGGTAATGTTGAGGTATTAACAGTGGAAAGTCCGAAGGTTGTTCGGAGTCCCGGATGGGATCCGGGATATCACGAGGAGCTCCGAAATTGTCCGAAGGTAAAGATTTATATATGGGAAGTCATATTTTGGGTTCCGAAAAAAGTTCGATTTTTTCGGTAATGTACCGGGAAGGTTCTAAAAGGTTCCGGGGGTTCCACCGTGGGGCCTAATGACCCAGGAAGGGCCCACATGTACTGAGGGGTGGGGCTACAGCCCACATTGTCTGGCCGCACCCTTCCCCATGGCACATGTTGTTTAAATCTGGAGATAAGGTCTTATCTCTAAATTTAAAGGGTTGAATCTAGAGATAAGATATTATCTCCAAGTTTAAAGGGATTTCACCTTTGTGGCCGGCCCTAGGAGGGTTTTGGACACCCTCCCCTATCCCCTAGCCTATATATAGAAGGGGGAGGTGCATGGGGGCAGCCACCCCTTCACCCTTGCCCATTGCCTCTCCCAACTCCTCCCAGGTTTCTCCGGTACGCGCTTGGCGAAGCCCTGCTGGAATTCCGCTGCCACCACCACCACCTCGCCATCGGGCTAGTCCCAATCTCATCTACCTCCTTTCCCTCGCTTGCTGGATCAAGAAGGAGAGGACGCCATCAAGCTGAACGTGTGCTAAACTCGGAGGTGTCGTCTGATACGTCCAATTTGCATCATGATTTCCAACTGTTATTTATTATGTTTTTGATCATTATTTCACTTTATGGTACAATTCTTATGCCTTTTCTCTCTTAATTTGCAAGATTTACATAAAGAGGTAGAATGCCGGCAGCTGGAATTCTGGACCTGAAATAGCCATATCAGAGATACCTATTCTACAGAGCTCCAATTGACCTGAAATTTCACGGAGATTTTTTATTGAATATATAAAAAATACTGGAGAAAAGAAATACCAGAGGGGACCCACCAGCTACCCATAAGGCAGCAGGGTGCGGCCCCCCTGGGCGCGCCCTGGTGCCTTGTGGGGCCCACAGCTGGCGTCTGGCTCCCTCCTTCTGCTATATATAGCCATTTGCCCTAGAAAAAATTAGGAGAAGACTTTCAAGATGAAGCACCGCCGTCTCGAGGCGGAACCTGGGCAGGAGCTATTTTGCTCTCCGGCGGAGCGATTCCGCCGGGGATACTTCCCTCCGGGAGGGGGAAATCGAAGCCATCGACATCACCAACGATCCTCTCATCGTGGGAGGACCAATCTTCATCAACATCTTCACCAGCACCATCTCATCTCAAATCCTAGTTCATCTCTTGTATTCAATCTTTGTCTCAAAACCTCAGATTGGTACCTATGGGTTGCTAGTAGTGTTGATTACATCTTGTAGTTGATGCTAGTTGGTTTATTTGGTGGAAGATTATATGTTCAGATCCTTAATGCTATTCAATACCCCTCTGATCTTGAACATGAATATGATTTGTGAGTAGTTACTTTTGTTCTTGAGGACATGGGAGAAGTCTTGCCATAAGTAATCATGTGAATTTGGTATTCGTTCGATATTTTGATGATATGTATGTTGTTGCTTCCTTTAGTGGTGTCGTGTGAACGTTGACTACATGACACTTCACCATCTTTGGGCCTAAGGGAAGGCATTGTAGAGTAGTAATTAGATGATGGGTTGCTAGAGTGACAGAAGCTTAAACCCTAGTTTATGCGCTATTCCGTAAGGGGCTGATTTGGATCCATATGTTTCATGCTATGGTTAGAGTTATCTTAATTCTTCTTTCGTAGTTGCGGATGCTTGCGAGAGGGGGTAATCATAAGTGGGAGGCTTGTTCAAGTAAGAACAGCACCCAAGCACCGGTCCATCCACATATCAAATTATCAAAGTAGCGAACGCGAATCAAACAAACATGATGAAAGTGACTAGATGAAATTCCCATGTGTCCTCGAGAACGCTTTGCTTATTATAATAGATCGTTCCGGCTTGTCCTTTGCTATAAAAAGGATTGGGCCACCTTGCTGCACTTATTGTTACCGTTACTATTTGTTACTTGTTACGAATTATCTTGCTATCAAAACTATTTGTTACCGCTACTTTCAGTACTTGCAGAGAATACCTTGCTGAAAACCGCTTGTCATTTCCTTCTGCTCCTCGTTGGGTTCGACACTCTTACTTGTCGAAAGGACTATGATTGATCCCCTATACTTGTGGGTCATCAACACTCTTTTCTGGCGCCATTGCCGGGGAGTGAAGCGCCTTTCGTGAGTGGAATTTGGTAAGGAAACATTTATATTACGTGCTGAAATTTATTGGCACTTGTCACTATGGAAAGTAATCCATTGAGGGGCTTGTTCGGGGTATCTTCACCTCGACCGGAAGCAATAAGAGTTGCTCCTCAACCTACTGAACCTACTGAAAATATTTATTATGAAATTCCTTCGGGTATGATAGAGAAACTGCTAGCAAATCCTTATGTAGGAGATGGAACGGTATACCTGTTGACGCCAGATTTTGGCACGATCAAGTTTTGCCAGCTGAACGAAGCTTGCCGGGAAGTAAAGCTTGCCGGCGTGAAAAGCTTGCTGGTTTTGAGAGCTTGCTGGTTTTGAGTGCTTGCCGGTTTCAAATGCTTGCCGGTTTCGGTTGCTTGCCGGTTTCGGATGCTTGCCGATTTTGAGTGCTTGCCGGTTTTGAGAGCTTGCCGGTTTTGAGTGCTTGCCGATTTCGAATGCATGCCGGTTTTGCGAGCTTGCTGGTTTTGAATGCTTGCCGGTTTTGAGTACTTGCCGGTTTCGAGAGCTTGCCGGTTTCGAAATGCTTGCCGGTTTTGGATGCTTGCCGGTTTTGGATGCTTGCCGGTTTGAGTGAAAATCCAAACAGAAGATGAAGATAGGCTCAAAGGATTATCTAGATGACCTCGGATGGAAAAATGATCAACAGAAGAGTTGTTCGTATCGTCGAAGCGCACAAATTTGGTATTTTGATCATCTCAATCGGAGGTCATATGCAAATTCCACGACTCGCGCAAGAAGCAAGACGAAAGTTTTGCCAGATGCAGACTAAATCCGAGTTAGACTAGAACCAGGACTCTAGGACGTGAATTGATGTAATTTTCTTGTAAGGAAAGCCTAGATGAATCCTTTACTTGTACGGAAAGTCCAGCCGCCTCATATATATGATGGAGGTGACGGCCGATTGAACAACACACAATCGAACAAATCAATCTACTACTTTTTCATCTACGTTTTGTCTCTCCCTCGTTATTGCTTCCTCGTTCTTCGTCGTTCTTCATGTTGGAGAGCTGCGAATCCCGAGGCTCTAGGGGCGAGCGAATCGACCTAGATCAGCCCATAGCCACCGCACTCCCTGACGGGGTCCCTCCCGGGCGTGTGGGGTTTCGGGTCTTCAAAAGCGTCCGCCGGCTGTCTTGCGTATCGTGCTGCCGGTCGGACCTCCTTCGACGTGAGCTGCGGTGCATCACCCCCGGCGTCGAGGGTACACGTGACGTGTTCATGTGTCAACACACTTTTTGGCGACTCCGCTGGGGACTGCAGGTCAATCATCATCATCATCCATCATGTCCAAGCCATCTGAGGTAGACGCCGGTAACATCATTAAGCCCAGTCTTGATGAGCTATCGGCCGACCATCGCCGAATCTATGAGGACTACAAGAAGGCACGTGAAGAGAAGGAGCTGCAGGTATTTCTTGAAAACTTCAAGAAGGATCGCCAAGGCAATATCACTCCGATTGGAGAAATCAAGCTCCCTCCTCTTCATGACGAGCAGGTTAAACCCCCTGTAAGTACTACCTTTTCTCCTGAGCAGTGGGTTGAGATTGAAAGTCGTATTGCTGATGGTAATAATCTAGTTTATCAAACTTTCTTAGAGAATACCAATGCTCAGAAAAATATGTCTCAATTATCTAGTGGTAATGTTGGCATGCATGCTAGTGCAGAAAACCCTAGTCAAGCTTTACCTCTTTCATCGGCACCTCCCATGCCGATGAATTATTATCCTACTCATACAAATCAAATTGTGGCTGCACCTATTAGTCCTATCATGAATGTGCCAAGTTCGGTGGAAACGCCGAACCAAACCCTACCTATTGGTGCAAACGCTGCTAGGTTATTGCCGAACTATGGTTCGGCATACGTGCCACAGTTCCTACCTACAGCTAGCAATCCTACTCCACCTATGCCACTGCAGCAAGTTTCATCGTCTACTACGGACGATGCTTTAGCTAATTTTAGAGAAGAGATGGCTAAGATGCTTCGGGAAAATTTTGGTGTTTAATTACCTAGGAATCGGATTTACCAAAAACCGTATCCCGAGTACTTTGATGCAATCCAGTGCCCTCCAGGATATAAAATTCCAGATTTTGTTAAGTTCAATGGAGAGGGCACGAAAACCACATGGGAGCATGTTAGTCAATATTTGGCACAATTAGGTGAAGCAGGCTCGCTAAATGAATTGAAAGTGCGTTTATTTCCTTTATCATTGACCGGCACTGCATTTTCATGGTTTTCTTGTTTGCCGCATGGCTCTATTCGTGTATGGTCGCAACTAGAATAGAAATTTCAAGATCACTTTTATAGCGGCGACAATGAACTTAAGTTGTCACATCTTACATCGGTTAAGCAGAAGCATGATGAATCGGTCTCCGATTACGTCAAGAGATTTAGAGAGACAAAAAAACGGTGTTATAGTTTGGTGATAACCGAGAGAGACTTGGCAGATCTTGTGCTTAATGGTTTAAATACTCACATTAGAGAGAAGCTAGAAGGCTACGAGTTCTTAAATATCAACCAAGTCTTACAGAGGGCTTTGGCTCAGGAAAGCCGAAGCAAAGATCTCAAAGAAGTGCATAGATATAAAGCTGATCGTCCTAAGATGAATATGGTTGAATATGATAGTGATCACTTGGACGATGAGGGTTATATTTATGCTACTGAATTTGTTTGGCCATCCAAGGCCAAACCATTTACTTGCAATGATCTGAAACCGATTCATAAGAATCGTGATGAAGAAATGAAGTTTACTTTTAACATTGCTAAGTGTGATAAAATATTTGATGCTTTGCTGCAGGCTAAGATTATTAGGATATCTCATACTTTACCGCCGTTTGAAGAGCTAAAACGGAGAGCTTATTGCAAGTATCATAATTCCTTTTCTCATGCTACTAATGATTGCAATGTTTTTCGACGACAGATACAATTGGCCATTAATGACGGATGATTGAACTTTTATGAGATGCAAGTTGATAAACAACCCTTTCCAATGAACACCATGGATATGAGGGGAAGAAGTTGCTCATTCGGCCAGAAGTAGCCGAATCTGCTAATAAGTCCAATGTTGTCATAGGTGAGCCCAGGAAAAGCGAAGAGGACAACAAGGTATTGGGGAGGCAGGTCGTGCTTGACAAGCAGCCCGATGGCAAGGAAGTAATCAAGATCATCATCAGGAATCCTACACTCGGGGGGCAACCACAAGTGCAAGAAAATACTCGTGTTAAATTTGTTAAGCCCAAGAGTCCAGAAATTGGCAAGTGGAAGACGAATGAAGCTAGAGTACAACACAAGAGAATCAAGCCAACTTTTGATACGATGCTGTCGAAATATGCTAATCAAGCGGCCGGTTCTAGCTCTAACCGGTCATCAAATTTGAAGCGCTCAAGATCACCTCCGAGACAAGAATTTCAGCATCACACAAGGCCATATGGGTCGTGGGCACCAGGACCATGGATGGCGCCACCTCCCTATGCACCATACTACATGGGAGGATTCAATGGAGGATGGGAGCAGCCCCCAATGGCCCCTTATGCTTTTCATCCAGGGTGGGCAGAACCAAGGAGGCCTATTCATGTGAGGCTTTCTTATCCCACACAAGGCCGTTTAAACAATGGTGTCAATCGGCCGATGCAGAACAATCAAGAAAGGATCAGCAAGCAAGTGTGGCGTGCTAAATCACCAAGTGCAGCGGTCAAGTCTGGAAAAGGCAAAGAAAAAATCGATACTGACTCACTCATCTTGGGTACTGAAACATTCACCATAAAACAGCCGACTGTGCATAGCAACCCTACTGAGCCGATACTTGCTATCGCGCCAAAGCACTCGGCTAATGATCATGAAGCTAGCACAAGCAAAGCCAAGCCCAAAGATCCAAAATATATGCAACCTAAGTGGTGTCCTTCAGGGCTAACAAAAACACAAAAGAGGAAACTACAGAGGTTAAGGAGTCAGGAGATGGCAGAACAGGAGACCAGAAGCAAAGAGATAAATTGTTCAATGACATTCGGCCCATGGTACCTACAAAACAAGTATGGATGCCTAAACAAATACAAGGTGTAGTGGTTTCTACATCTGTCACAGCAGCACCTACACCACCAAAGGAGGACGATGCCACCGCTATTACATCGTCCGCAACACCTATTGATTCCACTTCGCTCGGACAGATTTCAGAATCGATGAACACGCCCGAGGAAGAAGACGATATGTTGGATTATGAGCCTACACCGGTCCACGAAGGTATAGATATCAATATGGTGTATTACTTACCCGCTGAGTTTCGTGCTGTAGATGAAGAAGGGGAGGTGGCTCAGCTGGATTTTGGCCCTAAGAATGCAATATTTGAAAAGCCAAAAGAGCCAGTGATACACTTGAAGCCTAGGGCTGGACGAAAAGCTCGTTACTCGCGAGCTTAACGAGCACTCGGAAGCTCGACTCGTTAAGGCTCGTGCTCGTTAGTTAATGAGCCGAGCTAAACATCAATTTTAGCTCGTTAATATTAACGAGCTTAACGAGCTAGCTCGCGAGTTTAACGAGTAGCTCGTTTGGCTCGTTATTTTTCACATCAGTACTTTTTAGTTTTTACTAAATGCAAATGCTTAGCTCAGCCCGACCCAATGGACACTGGTCGACTACAGCCCATCTCCTCCCAGTCCCCCACATTCGCATCTGGACAATTGATGAAGAGAACTAGAGAAGTACAGAACAGATACGAAGAGACGAGAGGAGACTACGGAGCTTAACGAGTACTCGTGAGAGCTCATGAGCTTAACGAGTATTTAACGAACCGAGCCGAGCATGAGTTTGAGCTCGTTACTGTTAACGAGCTTAACGATCACGAGCTTAACAAGCACGAGCTTAACGATCACGAGCTTAATGAGCCGTGTAGCTCGTTAGTCCAGCCCTATTGAAGCCGTTGTACCTCAGAGGTCATATTAATGGATCGCCACTTACTCGGATGCTTGTCGATGGTGGTGCTGTGGTGAATCTCATGCCCTATTCGGTCTTCAAGAAATTGGGTTTGCCCGATGAAGAATTGATCAAGACCAATATGGTGCTTAATGTATTTGAAGGCAAAGAGAAAACCGAAGCCAAAGGTGCGATGTATGTGGAGCTTACGGTTGGGAGCAAAACTTTGGCTACTGCGTTCTTTGTCGCCGAGGTACAAGGTAGCTACAACGTCATACTAGGCCGTGATTGGGTTCATGCAAACCAATGCGTGCCATCCACTATGCACCAGTTTTTAATTCAATGGGTTGATGATGAAGTGGAAGTCATTCATGCGGATAATTCATCTTGCGTTGCTTTAGCCGATGCATCGGTGGATTGGCAACACCCCAATGCTACTTGCTTGACGGGACGGGACTTATCAGAGTTTGATTTTCTCAGCGCCACCAAGAGCGGTTTTGTGCCCGTTTCTTTAAAGCCGGTTGGTGGAAATCGGCTCCAAAGTATAATGTATTTAAATGGATCCTAACTCTGAATGGTTACAAAAGCGACTTACAGAATATCGGTCCAGGGAGAACGATATGTATGAGTCTATTGAAGAGTTAGATGATATGGATAAACTTGGACAAGGTTTTACATCGGCCGATCCATTGGAAGAGATAGATATAGGGGATGGTTCAGTTCCTAGACCGACATTTGTAAACAAAAATTTGAAAGCCGATTGTAAAGCCAAGTTAATCGAGCTATTGAAAGAATATATTTGTTGCTTTGCATGGGAGTATCATGAAATGCCAGGTTTAAGCCGAGAGCTAGTGGAGCATCGGTTACCTATAAAGGCCGGTTTTAGACCTTACAAACAATCGGCCAGAAAGTTTAATCCAAAAACGTATGACCGGATCAAGGAAGAGATCGGTCGTTTGCTTAAAGCTAATTTTATTAGACCTTGCAGGTATGCTGAGTGGATTTCTAATATTGTACCAGTGGAAAAGAAAGGCTCCGGCAAGCTGAGGGTGTGCATTGATTTCAGAGATTTGAATAGAGCTACACCCAAAGATGAGTATCCCATGCCTATAGCTGATATGCTTATTAATGATGCTTCTGGACATAAGGTCATTAGCTTTCTTAATGGCAATGCGGGGTACAACCAGATTTTTATGGCCGAAGAGGACATGTCCAAAACGGCTTTTCGGTGCCCCGGTTTCCTTGGTTTATTTGAGTGGACAGTGATGACCTTTGGATTAAAGAATGCCGGTGCCACATATCAAAGGGCTATGAATTTAATTTTTCATGATTTACTCGGTGTTATACTTGAAGTCTATATTGATGATATTGTTGTCAAATCGGATGCTTTTGAGTCTCACTTAGCCGATTTGCGTTTAGCTTTTGAAAGGATGAAGAAATATGGACTAAAAATGAATCCTTTGAAGTGTGCATTTGGCGTGTCGGCTGGCAAGTTTTTGGGTTTCATTATTCATGAAGATGGCATAGAGATTGATCCCAAAAAGATAGAAGCTATACAAAAGGTGGAGGCTCCAACATGTAAGAGAGATATGCAAAAGTTCCTCGGCAAGGTCAATTATTTGAGGAGATTCATAGCTAATTTGTCAGGGAAAGTTGATGCATTTACTCCTATACTTCGGTTAAAGAATGATGTTGACTTTACTTGGGGGGCAAAACAGCAAGAAGCGTTTGATATGATCAAGAATTATTTGTGCACTCCTCCGGTGATGAAAGCGCCTAAGCATAGGGAGCCCTTTAGGCTTTACATTGTAGCAGAGGAAGGTGTTATTGGTGCTGTTTTGACTCAAGAGACCGAAGAAAAAGAGCATGCTATTACTTATTTGAGCAGACGCCTATTAGATGCTGAGACAAGGTATACATTTATTGAAAAATTATGTCTATGCTTATATTATGCTTGCACAAAATTGAGACATTATCTAGTGCCGAGTGCTTGCATAGTAGCTTGTCAAACCGATGTCATTAAATACATGTTGCATAGACCATTTCTTAGTGGTAGAATTGGCAAGTGGGCTTATGCTTTAATTGAGTATGATTTGGCTTATGAAACTTTGAAATCCATGAAAGGCCAAATCGTTGCTAATTTTATTGTTGAGCATCGCATTGATGACAAGCAAGATATTGATATAAACCTTGTCTCGTTAGTACCATGGAGATTATATTTTGACGGTTCAGTTTGTAGCAATGGCCAAGGTGTTCGTATTGTTTATATATCTCCTCATGGTGCTATTTTTGAAGCCTCATGCCGCTTAGAATATTTTTGTACAAATAATCAAGCCGAATATGAAACATTGTTATTCGGTTTGGAGATGTTGCTTGCCATAGGTGCTACACATATTGAGGCTTTTGGTGATTCGTTGTTAGTAGTGCAACAAATATCCAAAGTCTTTCAATGTTTTGACGAATCACTTAATGTTTATCTTGATAAATGTCTAGATACAATTTCTACTTTGGATTGTTTTAGCATTGCTCATATATCTAGGCATGACAATTGGAGAGAAAATGAGTTAGCACAACAAGCATCAGGCTATCATGTTGATCATGGCATGTTTCATATTTCTCAAAGGCCGATGTCTAGTCTTGCCAGCGTAGGAGAGGCCGAACCGGAGCCCACCGTTTCGGCCACTAACGAAAAGTTTAATGCAGGAGAAAGTCAAGACTGGAGGAAACCCATTATTGATTATTTGTGTGATCCTAGTAAAAGGGTGGACAGGACTGTTCGGCGTATGGCTTTCAAATACACGATGAGAGATGATGATCTTTATCGCCGAACGGTTGATGATGTTCTTTTGAAGTGCTTGGATGAGGACCAAGCGAGAGTTGCTATGGGAGAGGTTCATGAAGGAATTTGTGGCACTCATCAGTCGGCTCCCAAGATGAAATGGTTATTGCGACGGGCTAGGTTTTATTGGCCGACGATGATTAATGATTGCTTCAGGTATTATAAAGGATGTGAAGCTTGTCAAAAATTTGGTGATATTCAGTTGGCTCCCGCTGCTATGTTACATCCTATTATCAAGCCGTGGCCTTTTAGAGGTTGGGGATTAGACTTTATTGGAGAGATTCATCCTTCTTCTTCAAAGGGGCATCGGTTCGTGCTGGTGGCAACTGATTATTTCACTAAATGGTCTGAAGCAATACCTCTCAAAAATATGACGCATATGGAGGTAATTCAATTCATAAGTGAGCACATTATTCATAGATTCGGCATTCCTCAAACATTAACTACGGATCAAGGTTCATCTTTCATGTCACATCAAGTTAGAGAATTTGCCGAATTATATAAGATAAAGTTGCTCAATTCCTCTCCGTATTATGCCCAAGCCAATGGACAAGCTGTGTCTAGCAATAAAATATTGATCAAGCTCATCAAGAAGAAGATTGAGGATAATCCAAGGAGATGGCATGAGCTATTGTCCGAGGCCTTGTGGGCACATCGAATCTCAAAGCATGGTGCGACAAAGGTAACTCCATATGAGCTCGTATATGGTCAAGAGGCCGTTTTACCAGTGGAAGTGAATTTGAATGCTTTGAGAATAGCCAAACAAAATGATTTATCGGCGATGGACTTTTATAACTTGATGATGGACAATATTGACGAAGTCGCCGATAAGCGTTTGGCTGCTTTGAAGGCCATAGAAAGGGATAAGTTGAGGGTGGCAAGAGCTTACAATAAGAAGGTCAAGTTGAAGAATTTTCAGGTTGGCGATCTCGTGTGGAAGGTGATTCTACCAATTGGTTCAAAAGACAGAAAATTAGGCAAGTGGTCTCCAAGTTGGGAAGGTCCTTTTAGGATTACAAGAGTAGTTCCCAGAAACTCATATTTGGTGGAATCCGTACAAGGTACATTGTTACCTCGAGCTCTCAATGGCAAATATTTGAAGAAGTACCACCCGAGTGTGTGGCAAGAAGCCTAAGTAGCCAATGGCCGATATATGATTATCGCCCTTAGCATAAAACTTGGCCGATATATGCTTATCGCCCTAAGAAAATTTAAAATGGCCGATGGAGTGTTGACATCGTCCTTAGAACAGGCATAATGCAAATTATTTTTCGGCATACAAGCTTTGCCGAAAAACAGGGGGGCATGTGTTGACGCCAGATTTTGGCACGATCAAGTTTTGCCGGCTGAACGAAGCTTGCCGGGAAGTAAAGCTTGCCGGCCGAGTGAAAAGCTTGCCGGCGTGAAAAGCTTGCCAGTTTTGAGTGCTTGCCGGTTTCAAATGCTTGCCGGTTTCGGTTGCTTGCCGGTTTCGGATGCTTGCCGATTTTGAGTGCTTGCCGGTTTTGAGAGCTTGCCGGTTTTGAGTGCTTGCCGATTTAGAATGCTTGCCGGTTTTGCGAGCTTGCTGGTTTTGAATGCTTGCCGGTTTTGAGTACTTGCCGGTTTCGAGAGCTTGCCGGTTTCGAAATGCTTGCCGGTTTTGGATGCTTGCCGGTTTCGGCTTGCCGGTTTTGGATGCTTGCCGGTTTGAGTGAAAATCCAAACAGAAGATGAAGATAGGCTCAAAGGATTATCTAGATGACCTCGGATGGAAAAATGATCAACAGAAGAGTTGTTCGTCTCGTCGAAGTGCACAAATTTGGTATTTTGATCATCTCAATCGGAGGTCATATGCAAATTCCATGACTCGCGCAAGAAGCAAGACGGAAGTTTTGCCAGATGCAGACTAAATCCGAGTTAGACTAGAACCAGGACTCTAGGACGTGAATTGATGTAATTTTCTTGTAAGGAAAGCCTAGATGAATCCTTTACTTGTACGGAAAGTCCAGCCGCCTCATATAAATGATGGAGGTGACGGTCGATTGAACAACACACAATCGAACAAATCAATCTACTACTTTTTCATCTACGTTTTGTCTCTCCCTCGTTATTGCTTCCTCGTTCTTCGTCGTTCTTCGTGTTGGAGAGCTGCGAATCCCGAGGCTCTAGGGGCGAGCGAATCGACCTAGAGCAGCCCATAGTCGCCGCACTCCCTGAAGGGGTCCCTCCCGGGCGTGTGTGGTTTCGGGTCTTCAAAAGCGTCCGCCGGCTGTCTTGCGTATCGCGCTGCCGGTCGGACCTCCTCCGACGTGAGCTGCGGTGCATCACCCCCGGCGTCGAGGGTACACGTGACGTGTTCGTGTGTCAACAATACCCGGATATGCACTTGATCTATGTGGATGCAATTTGTGGATTGTTTAAGCTTACAGGTTTATCCGGAGATGGAGTTAAGAAGAAAGTATTCCCTTTATCTTTGGAGGGAAAGGCATTGATGTGGTATAGGCTATGTGATGATGCTGAAACATGGGACTGGAACCGGTTGAAGCTGGAATTCCACCAGAAATTTTATCCTATGCATTTGGTTCATCATGATCGGAATTATATATATAATTTTTGGCCTCGTGAAGGAGAAAGTATCGCTCAAGCTTGGGGAGGCTTAAGTATATGTTGCACACATGCCCCAATCATGAGCTCTCAAGAGAAATAGCTCTTCAAAACTTTTATGCTCGGCTTTCTTATAATGATCAATCCATTCTCCATACTTCTTCTGCTGGTTCCTTTATGAAGAGAACTATTGAATCCAGATGGGATCTTCTAGAAAGAATTAAACGTAACTCTGAAGACTGGGAAATCGACAAAGGTAATGAGTCAGGTATAAATCTTGAGTTTGATTGTGTTAAATCTTTTATGGAAACTGATGCTTTTCGTAAGTTTAGCACTAAATATGGACTTGACTCTAAGATAGTAGCTACCTTTAGTGAATCTTTTGCTGCTCATGTTGATCTCCCTAAGGAGAAATGGTTTAAATATCAGCCACCTATTGAATTGAATGAAGAACCTATTAGTGTTAAATAAGAAACAATTGTTTACCATGTTGATCCAGTTGTGCCTACTGCCTATATTGAGAAACCTCCTTTCCCTGTTAGGATTAAGGAACATGCTAAAGCTTCAACTGTGGTTAATAAGAGTAATATTAGAGCACCTAGACCTTCTGAACAAATTAAAGTTGAACCTAGTGTTGCAATGGTTAAAGATCTTTTGGTTGATAATATTGATGGACATGTCATATATTTCTGTGATGAAGCAACTAGAATTGCTAAACCACACCCTAAAGATAAAAACAAACTTGTGGTTGGAATGCCTGTTATTTCTGTTAAAATTGGAGATCATTGCTATCATGGTTTATGTGATATTGGTGTTAGTGTGAGTGCTATTCCGTTTACTCTTTATCAAGAAGTCATGAATGATATTGCACCTATTGAGATTGAAGATATTGATGTTACTATTAAGCTTGCAAACAGAGATACTATTTCACCACTTGGGATTGTTAGAGATGTTGAAGTCTTTTGTGGTAAGATCAAATACCCTACTGATTTTCTTGTTCTTGGATCACCACAAGATGATTTTTGTCCCATTATATTTGGAAGACCCTTCTTGAATACTGTTAATGCTAAGATTGATTGCACTAAAGAAATTGTTAGTGTTAATTTTGGTGAGATGTCTCATGAGTTTAATTTCTCTAAGTTTTGTAGACAACCTCATAATAAAGAATTACCCAATAAAGATGAAATTGTTGGTCTTGCTTCAATTGCTGTGCCTCATACTGATCCATTAGAACAACATTTGCTTGAGCATGAGAATGACATGAATATGAATGAAAGAAATGAAATAGATGAATTATTCTTTAAACAAGCACCTATCCTCAAACATAATTTACCTGTTGAAACCTTGGGAGGTCCACCTCCACCCAAACGTGATCCTATGTTTGAATTGAAGCAATTACCTGATACACTTAAATATGTTTATCTTGATGAAAAGAAGATATATCCTGTCATTATTAGTGCTAACCTTTCATAGCATGAAGAAAAGAGATTACTTAAAACTCTGAAGAAGCACCGTGCCGCTATTGGATATACTCTCGATGATCTTAAGGGCATCAGTCCCACTTTATGTCAGCATAAAATTCATATGGAGCCAGATGCTAAACCCGTTGTTAACCATCAAAGAAGGCTGAATCCTAGAATGAAGGATGTGGTAAGAACTAAAATATTAAAGCTTCTGGAAGCAGGTATAATTTATCCCATAGCTGATAGTAGATGGGTAAGTCATGTTCATTGTGTTCCTAAGAAAGGAGGTATTACTGTTGTTCCTAATGATAAAAATGAACTTATCCCACAAAGAATTATAACTGGTTATAGGATGGTAATTGATTTCAGGAAATTAAATAAAGCTACTAGAAAAGATCATTACCCCTTGCCTTTTATTGATCAAATGTTAGAAATATTGTCTAAGCATACACACTTTTGTTTCCTAGATGGTTATTCTGGTTTCTCTCAAATACCTGTGTCACCTGAAGATCAAGAGAAAACCACCTTTACTTGTCCTTTTGGAACTTATGCTTATCGTCGTATGCCTTTTGGTTTATGTAATGCACCTGCTACCTTTCATAGATGTATGACTGCTATATTCTCTGACTTTTGTGAAAAGATTGTTGAGGTTTTCATGGATGATTTTTCCGTTTACGGAACTTCTTTTGATGATTGCTTGAGCAACCTTGATCGAGTTTTGAAGAGATGTGAAGAAACTAATATTGTCTTGAATTGGGAGAAGTGCCACTTTATGGTGAATGAAGGTATAGTCCTTGGGCATAAAATTTCTGAAAGAGGTATTGAAGTTGATAAAGCTAAAGTTGACGCTATTGAGAAAATGCCATGTCCTAAAGATATCAAAGGTATAAGAAGTTTCCTTGGTCATGCTGGTTTCTATAGAAGGTTTATAAAAGACTTCTCTAAAATTTCTAGACCTCTTACCAATCTCTTGCAAAAAAATGTTCCATTTGTTTTTGATGATGATTGTGTAGAAGCCTTTGAAATACTTAAGAAAGCCTTAATTTCTGCACCTATTGTTCAACCACCTGATTGGAACCTACCCTTTGAAATTATGTGTGATGCTAGTGATTATGCTATTAGTGCTATTCTAGGACAAAGAGTTGATAAGAAATTAAATGTTATCCATTATGCTAGTAAAACTCTAGACAGTGCTCAAAGAAATTATGCTACTACTGAGAAAGAATTTTTAGCAATTGTGTTTGCATGTGATAAATTTAGATCCTATATTGTCGATTCCAAAGTTACTGTTCACACTGATCATGCTGCTATTAAATATCTTATGGAAAAGAAAGATGCTAAACCTAGACTTATTAGGTGGGTTCTGCTGCTACAAGAATTTGATTTGCATATTGTTGATAGAAAGGGAGCTGAGAATCCCGTAGCTGATAATTTGTCTAGAATGGAAAATGTTCTTGATGACCCACTTCCTATTAATGATGATTTTCCTGATGAACAATTAGCTGTGATAAATGCATCTCGTAATACTCCTTGGTATGCAGACTATGCTAACTACATTGTTGCTAAATACATACCACCTAGCTTTACATACCAACAAAAGAAAAAGTTTTTCTTTGATTTAAGACATTACTTTTGGGATGACCCACATCTATATAAAGAAGGGGTAGATGGTATTATTAGACATTGTGTACCTGAGCATGAACAGGAACAAATCCTACGTAAGTGCCACTCCGAGGCATATGAAGGACACCATGCGGGAGACCGAACTGCACACAAGGTATTACAATCTGGTTTTTATTGGCCTACTCTTTTTAAGGATGCACGTAAGTTTGTCCTTTCTTGTGATGAATGTCAAAGAATTGGTAATGTTGGTAGACGTGAGGAAATGCCTATGAATTATTCACTTGTTATTGAACCATTTGATGTTTGGGGTTTTGATTATATGAGACCGTTTCCTAAATCCAACGGGTATACTCATATCTTAGTTGTTGATGATTACGTTACTAAGTGGGTAGAAGCTATTCCAACTAGTAGTGCTGATCATAACACTTCTATTAAAATGCTTAAAGAAGTTATTTTCCCGAGGTTTGGAGTCCCTAGATATTTAATGACTGATGGTGGTTCGCATTTTATTCATGGTGCTTTCCGTAAGTTGCTTGCTAAATATGATGTTAACCATAGAATTGCATCCCCTTATCATCCTCAGTCTAGTGGCCAAGTTGAATTAACTAATAGAGAAATAAAATTGATTTTGCAAAAGACCGTTAATAGATCCAGAAAGAATTGGTCCAAGAAACTTGATGATGCATTATGGGCTTACATAATTGCATATAAAAATCCTATGGGTATGTCTCCGTATAAAATGGTTTATGGAAAAGCATGTCATTTACCTCTTGAATTAGAACATAAAGCTTATTGGGCAATTAAAGAACTTAATTACGATTTTAAACTTGCCGGTGAGAAGAGGTTATTTGATATTAGCTCTCTGGATGAATGGAGAACCCAAGCCTATGAAAATGCTAAGTTGTTTAAACAAAAAGTTAAAAGATGGCATGATAAAAGAATTCAAAAACGGGAATTCAAAGTAGGTGATTATGTTTTATTATACAATTCTCGTTTGAGATTCTTTGCAGGAAAACTTCTCTCTAAATGGGAAGGACCGTATATCATCGAAGAAGTTTATCGCTCCGGAGCCATCAAAATAAATAACTCCGAAGGCAATAATCCAAGAGTGGTGAATGGTCAAAGAATCAAGCATTATATTTCAGGTACTCCCATTAATGTTGAAACTAATATTATTGAAACAATTACACCGGAAGAGCATATCAAAGAGTCCTTCCGGAACGCTCCAGAACCCTGAAAAGGGGTAGGTATGTGATACGGTAAGTAAACCGACTCCAAAAATTCCATAAAAATTATTTATGTCAGTTTTGGAATATTAGAAAAAATACAAAAATAAGAAACAGTCGAGGGGACCCATGTGTCGCCCACAAGGCAGCAGGGCGCGACCCCCCTGGGGCGCGCTGTGGTGCCTTGTGGGCCCCACGTGTGCCTTCCCGACTCCGTTTTCTTCCCGTGTGCTTGTTTTGCAAGATAAAAATTCTTTATATATACTCCCGTATGTTTTGACCACCTCATCGCAAGTCTCTCCTCTGTTCTTGTTTCGGGCTATTTTTCTGACAGATCTAGGTCGCCATGACGTCTCCAAGCTCGTCCAAGGACAAGTTCTATGAGAAGGTCATCAACCCCTACCTACCGGAGGTGATGAAGCACCCTCAAGCCATTGAGATGCGTGAGGGGCTGCTCCACATCCGGGATGTTCAAGGACCAAAGAAGACCAGGAGCGAGAAGGCCAGGCTGGAAGCAGTGGAATAGGAGATCTTCAAGTGTCAAGGCATGGTGGAGCGCGGACTTTGTGCTAACCACTCCATGATCACGGAATTCATCCGTGAGCACAAGGTGGATGGCAAGAGTATTGGGGACGTCATCTTCAAGCTCAATGATCGGATTGATTATCTTCAGGCCCAAATATATGACCTACAAAACCAAAATTTTGAGTATGAAGCCAAGTTCAAAGGTATGAGTTTAGCTGCAAATTTCAGGACTCCGGAAACATGTTCGTCCTTTTATGATGGAGAGCCTATGCCTTGGAAGACAGAGGACCGGCCCACCACCTCACCATCACCGAAGAAGGAGACTTGAGTACATGGGTATGGGCACTCCCCTTGGCTTGTGCCAAGCTTGGGGGAGGCGCCCCGGTATCGTATCACCATCACTTTTTCATCATCATTATCTATCTTAGTTTGATCCTTAGTTATTTCGTGATTTAGAGGAATAAAGTTTTAGTTTGATTTAGTTTCGAGTGCTTGCTTAGTGATCTATCTATCTATGTAATCGTGTGTGAAAGTTATATAATAAAGAGTAGTTTGAGTTGAGTGTTTTGCCTTTGATGATCCAATCTTAGAAATAAAGAAAGAATAAAATCATATGCTAATCCCATGGGGAGTGATGACTTCACATAAAAGAAGTATAATTGATAAAACTTGTTGGAAGTTGACAAACATAGCATTGGTCATTGTAGCAATTCATGAAAAAGTAATAAAGGAAGAGAGGTCTCACATATAAATACACTATCTTGGACATCTTTTATGATTGTGAGCCCCCATCAAATATTCTATGTCAATTAGTTGTCATTGGACAAGGAAGACAACGTAATGGGTTGTGTTTGCTTATATTCACATAGAAGTTATATTGTTTTGGATCCTCTAACATGTGGTGTTTGCCCCCTATCTTTGCTAGCCAAAAATCCGCACCAAGTAGAGATACTACTTGTGCATTCAAAACCCTTAAACCCAGTTTCATTTCATGAGAGTCCACTATATCTACCTATGGATTGAATAAGTTCCTTCAAGTAAGTTGTCATCGGTGCAAAAGCAATAAAAATTGCTCCTAAATATGTATGAACTTTTATTGTAAGGGAAAATAAGCTTTGTACGATCTTGTGATGGTGGAGCAATAAAAGCGATAGACTGCATAATAAAGGTCGCTATCACAAGGGGCAATATAAAGTGACGTTCCTTTACATTAAGAGTTTGCACATCCAAAAACAAAAGCGCATGACAACCTCTATTTCCCTCTGCGAAGGGCCTATCTTTTACTTTATGTATTTACTTTCATGCAAGAGTCAATGGTATTCTCTATTATTCCGTTTTTATTTTCTCTTTTGGCAAACATCATGTGGTGGGGATTGATCCATGCATATATATCCAGTTGAATGTAGGTGATCATGAGTTATTATTGTTGACATTACCCTTGAGGTAAATACGTTGGGAGGCAAAATTATAAGCCCCTATCTTTCTATGTGTTTGACTGAAACTTTTGCTCCATAAGTATAACGTGAGTGTCAGCAATCATAGAAGACTAAATGATAGTTGAGTATGTGAACTTGCTAATCAGAGCTCTTACATAGACTCTTTCTGATAATATGATGAATTGCAACTGCTTCAGTGACTGAGAACATAGTTTGTTTGTTTTCAATTTGGTTTATGGTTCATACTTTAACTTGTGGATGAATTGTCACTTTTTCATGAGAAGTTTTATGATGATATATTTCTGTTATAATAAAGATCATGATGCTCCATGTCCGTATTTTATTTTTATCGACGTCTCTCTCTCTAAACATGTGGTCATGATTATCGATTTCGACTTTTCGCTTGAGGGCAAGCGAGGTCTATGCTTGGGGGAGTTGATACGTCCAATTTGCATCATGATTTCCTCCTATTATTTATTATGTTTTTGATCATTATTTCACTTTATGGTACAATTCTTATGCCTTTTCTCTCTTAATTTGCAAGATTTACATGAAGAGGGAGAATGCCGGCAGCTGGAATTCTGGACCTGAAATAGCCATATCAGAGATACCTATTCTACAGAGCTCCAATTGACCTGAAATTTCACGGAGATTTTTTATTGAATATATAAAAAATACTGGAGAAAAGAAATACCAGAGGGGACCCACCATCTGCCCACAAGGCAGCAGGGCGCCCCCCTGGCGCGCCCTGGTGCCTTGTGGGGCCCACAGCTGGCGTCTGGCCCTCTCCTTCTGTTATATGAAGCCATTTGCCCTAGAAAAAATTAGGAGAAGACTTTCGGGACGAAGTGCCGCCGTCTCGAGGTGGAACCTGGGCAGGAGGTACTTTGCTCTCCGGCGGAGCGATTCCGCCGGGGATACTTCCCTCCGGTAGAGGAAAATCGAAGCCATCGACATCACCAACGATCCTCTCATCATGGGAGGACCAATCTTCATCAACATCTTCACCAGCACCATCTCATCTCAAACCCTAGTTCATCTCTTGTATTCAATCTTTGTCTCAAAACCTCAGATTGGTACCTGTGGGTTGCTAGTAGTGTTGATTACATCTTGTAGTTGATGCTAGTTGGTTTATTTGGTGGAAGAATATATGTTCAGATCCTTAATGCTATTCAATAGCCCTCTGATCTTGAACATGAATATGATTTGTGAGTAGTTACTTTTGTTCTTGAGGACATGGGAGAAGTCTTGCCATAAGCAATCATGTGAATTTGGTATTCGTTCGATATTTTGATGATATGTATGTTGTTGCTTCCTTTAGTGGTGTCGTGTGAACGTCGACTACATGACACATCACCATATTTGGGCCTAAGGGAAGGCATTGTGGAGTAGTAATTAGATGATGGGTTGCTAGAGTGATAGAAGCTTAAACCCTAGTTTATGCGCTATTCCGTAAGGGGCTGATTTGGATCCATATGTTTCATGCTATGGTTAGAGTTATCTTAATTCTTCGTTCGTAGTTGCGGATGCTTGCGAGAGGGGGTAATCATAAGTGGGAGGCTTGTTCAAGTAAGAACAGCACCCAAGCACCGGTCCACCCACATATCAAATTGTCAAAGTTTTGAACGCGAATCAAACAAACATGATGAAAGTGACTAGATGAAATTCCCATGTGTCCTCGAGAACGCTTTGCTTATTATAAGAGATCGTTCCGGTTTGTCCTTTGCTATAAAAAGGATTGGGCCACCTTGCTGCACTTATTGTTACCGTTACTATTTGTTACTTGTTATGAATTATCTTGCTATCAAAACTATTTGTTACCGCTAGTTTCAGTACTTGCAGAGAATACCTTGCTGAAAACCGCTTGTCATTTCCTTCTGCTCCTTGTTGGGTTTGACCGTCTTACTTATCGAAAGGACTACGATTGATCCCCTATACTTATGGGTCATCACCGTCCGTTCGGCGCTAGATCGGTTGGATCATGATTGGATCGCGAAGAGTACGACTACATCAACCGTGTTTTATACGCTTCCACTTTCGGTCTACAAGGGTATGTAGACACACTCCCCTCTCGTTGCTATGCATCTCCTAGATTAGATCTTGGGTGTTCGTAGGAATTTTTTTGATTTTCAAGCTTTGTTCCCCATCACGATGGCCTATTAAACAATACACAATCTTTTTTTGTGGAAAAAAATTCTAATCTATTCATCTTCAATCATGGAAGTACAACGAACACCAGAAATAATAAAAACTACATCCAGATCCGTAGACCACCTAGCGATGACTACAAGTATTGAAGCGAGCCGAAGACGCGCCACCGTCATCATCCCTCCCTCGCTAGAGCCGGACAAAACTTGTTGTAGTAGACAGTCGGGAAGTCATCATGCTAAGACCCTAGAGGACCAGCGCACCAGAACAGCTACCGCCGCCGATGAAGAGTAGCGTAGATCAGAAGGATCCAACCTGAAGACACATAAACGTAGACGAACGACAACCAGATCCGAGCAGATCCATGAAAGACAGATCTGTCGGAGACACACCTCCACACGCCCACTGACGATGCTAGACGCACCATCGGGACAGGGCTAGGCGGAAAGAATCTTATTCCATCTTCATGGAGCCGCCGACGTCGCGCCTTCCTGAGTAGGACACAAACCCTAACAAAACTCAAATAAACATCTAAAAAAAGGAGCCCTCCCGCTGGCAAGGGTCGGGATCCACCATGCCCCATGGCCCTATGGCAACCGAAGACAAGGTGGACCAGCGGCAGCGCCGACGGGAGTCAGAGAAAGTGAGAAACCCTAAACGACACAATCAATCAATAGATCTACCACTTTTTACCAAGAGCAACTAATCAGCGAGTACTCCTTCGGAAGCCCCTGCAAGGGTCACTTTTGGTGGGCTGGGAGCACGCCACTTGGCATGCTCTCAGCCGCCGCCACGTGTCGCGCTCTGGGCGCTCCCTCCGAATTTCTGTTTTTCCATTTTTCTATACGTGTTTTTGGCTTTTAGATGCTTTTTTGGTTTTTTGTCTTTTCGTTTTCCCCCGTTTTTTCTTAGGTTCTGGACAAATATATATATATATATATATATATATATATATATATATATATATATATATATATATATAGGGTGGGTCTATTCTACCAACCCCCTTAAGACCTTATTCTACCATCAATCTCCTTATTCTGCCAACACTACCGAGCTGCCCACGCACCCGCAACGACAAAAACGAACTGCAGCAAAACGAAAAAAAAAACTTTCCCCACCTGACCCGCCTCCTCTGCCCCGCAACCGCCCCCACCCACCCCCACCCCACCACTTCTTCCACCTTCTCTCTGCGCCGGCTCACCCCAACAGCAACCTACGCCGCCGCTCCCACCTTCCTCCTCCGGCGTGCCGCCCCACCCCACAACCTCCCTCGTTCTCCGGCGCCCCCCCCCTTCCTACCCACCTTCTCTCTCTGATTTCCCCATCGGCGCCACCCACTTTCTACATCACCGCACCGCCCGGCCCTGAACCTCCGCGCCGACCGCCGCCCTCCCCGGCCTCCCTCGCTACCAGATCGGGCCACCCCCGGCCTTTCTCTGCCGGATCCGTAGGGCCACAGTCTCGCGCGCCTCCCATCACTCCCCCTGCCAGCTCCGCCCGACCCGACGCTGCTCGGCCGCTCTCCGTCGAGGCGAGCCCTGGCAACCGGATCCGGTGCCCCTTCCAGCGGCGCCGCCGGCCATGCCACGCCGCCGCCAGTGCCTCGCTATCCAGCACCCCAGCCTCCTCCTCCCCCGACGCGGCAGGCTTCCCTCTCCCTCCTCTCCGGTGAGACCTACCCCACGATGCGACGGCTCGGGCCGTGCTCCTCCTCGACCTCAGCCCGGCCGACGGCAATGGCCAAAACCTCCCCTGACCCCGGATCCACACCGCCTCGACCAGAATCCGGTGGAGGAAGGCCGGATCGCGGCGGCGGGGGCTGGCTCCCCACGGCGATAGGGCCAGATCGCAGCCCGCATCTCCAGCGGGAGCAGCTCGGATTCCACCGGCGTGCAGGTTCGATAGTCGTTCGTCAGCTCGTCCCCGTGCAGCTCAGTTTCTGCAGGCAGGCGGTGCGGCATCTCGCATGGTGCAGTTCGGCAGCGGGTTCGACAGCTTGTCTCGTTTTGCAGTCTGGTGCCACTGCGTCTGCGTGTATAGCAGACTTATGCGGCGATTGTTTGTAAATATTTGGAAAACGGTGCAGTGCACTGCGATTCCGCGTGTAGTGCAGATCGGGCATCGCGCGAGGTTGCCGCGGTGATTTTTTTGGGAGTAATTTTGCAGTTCACTCGCTTTGGCAAGCGGTTCGGCGAGCACTTCCCGTGCAGTGCGGCATGTATGTTCGTGCAGTGCAGAAACATCGGTGTTGTATGTCGGCGGTAGGAGACAAAGTGGACTGCACCCCCATGAAAAAAGGAGCTCAGTTTGTCCTGGTATAGAGAATTTTTGTTTTTTTGAGAGGTTCGCTCCTCTGTCCTATGCAGTTCTTTTTGTTTTGAGAAAAGTAACATGCGAAAAAATGCAGATCCAGAAATGAAAATAACATTGCAAGAAGTTCGCTTCCTTTTATTTCTGACTTGCGGTTCGCTTTCTCCGACCGAACAATGCAGTTCTCTAGCCTTGATCATGTAGTCCTCATGCAAAATTTAAAAAGCTAGAAAAAAGAAAAAAAAAATATGCGGTTCACTTGCCCGTTTGATGCAGTGCAGTCTTCCATCTGAAGCAATGCGGTTCGCCTTCTGATGCTGTTCATCTCGTAAGTGTGAGAAAAATGTGACGAAAACGGCAAATAAAAGTAATGCGGTTCACTACTCGATAGTGTTGCGGTTCACTTACGCCCGAATTGAAGAAAATTTACGTCCGACAAAAAGAAAATCATGCAGCTCGCTCACCTGTCGGATGCAGTGCGGTTTTTAGTATGAAGCAGTGCAGTTTTTTGTACGATGAAGTTCACTCGTCGATTTTGGTGTCGCGAAAAACAGAGTGTTCGCATTTCGGTAAAATCAAAACTGCTCTTAAACCGTAAGGAATTAGAGAGATTGTTCTACATGAAAAAGTTGCGCCTCGTCGATATATTTCCAATGGCTTATCATTTGAACCATTCCGACCAGCAGTTTGTAAAAATTCGCGAAAAAACGGCCGCTACCACCCGTCGTCCGCCGCACCATTTTCAAAATTAATTTAAAACCGTAAGGAATCTCAAAAACATTTCTACATATGAAAGTTGCGCCTCATACATAGGTTTCCAACGGCATATCACACGCCTCATTTTGACAAACGGTTAAAAAACTGGAGCAAAAACAGTACCGAAAATTGAAAAAAACTAAAAAACAGAATTCCGCAATTTAGTAAATTTAAAACTGCTCTTAAACCATAAAGAATTAGAGAAAGTAATATATATGAAAAAGTTGCGCCTCGACGATATCTTTCCAACGGCGTATCATTTGCTTCATTCCGACGAGCGGTTTAGAAAAAAAAAGTGAAAATACGATCGCTGTCACTCGTTGTGCGCCCACCGTTTTCGAAACTGCTCTTAAACCATGAGGAATATCGAAAAATTTGAACATGGCGAAGTTGCGCCTAATCCATAGCTTTCCAACGGTATATTACACGCCTCGTTCCGACAAACGGTTTAAAAACGGGAGCAAAAACAGTACCAAAAAACACCGCGTGCAGTTTTTTCGACGAGAAGTTCACTCATCTCAGTACTGCAGTGCGCTTGCTTCAGAAAATGCAGTGCCCTCGCGTTCAGCGTGCAGTTCGGAAGTGTGGGCAGAATAACTATTCAGCACGAAAAATGCATTTTTTTTCTGCGAGAGGCACAGATTTACTTCTTGTGGAGGCACGGATTTGCTTATGCGAGAGGCACTGTGCCTCTCGAAAAAGGAATCCGTAAGAGGCAAAGATTTACTTCTCATGGAGGTACGGATTTGCTTCTGCAAGAGGCACAGTCGTGCCTCTCGGAAAAGGAGAGGCACAGATTTACTTCTCGTGAAAACACGGATTTGCTTCCACGTCATGCCTCTCGGAAAAGGGGGGAAACGCGTTTTCATTTTTTTTTTCCTTTCGCGAGAGGCACAGATTTACTTCTCGTAGAGGCACGGATTTGCTTCCGCGAGAGGCACAGTCGTGCCTCTCGGAAAAGGAAAAAAAAACATGTTTTCTTTTTTTTTCTTCCGTGAGAGACACAGATTTACTTCTCGTAGAGGCACGAATTTGCTTCCACGAGAGGCACGAAGGGGGAAAACGCGTTTTTTTTCTTCCGTGAGAGGCACATATTTGCTTCTCATGGAGGCACGGATTTGGTTCCGCGAGAGGCACAGTAGTGCCTCTTCGGAAAGGAAAAAGAAACATGCTCCCGGTTAGGTTTTTTTCGTCCTGTTTTTTCATGGAAAAAAAGTTTGTCGAAACCTATCAACATGGAATCTAGTTTTAAAAATCTTGACGTGAGGAATCCAACGATGAAAATTGTTCGAGATTTGGATGCACGGTTTAAGAGATAAAACGTTTTAAATAAACGAATCTACGAAAAAAGGGAAAATTCTTAGGTTGCGACAAGTGACGCACATGCAAAGAGTACTCCTTAATTAGTGATTTCGCTTGTCGTAACATTGGAAGGTGAGAGTGACATTTGCAAAGAGTACTTCTTAATTCTTAATTAGTGATTTCGCTTTTTACCTTTATTTTTTCTTCTTTACCCTAGTTTTCTTCTTTCTCGTTCTTCGTGTTCGACGGCAGTGAACCTCAAGGCTAGGGGCGATCAGGTCAACATAGGGAAGCCCATTGCTGCCGCATGCTTTGACGGGTCCTTCCCGTGCATGTGGGGCTTCGGATCCTCAAAAGATTTCACTGACGTGTCTTGCGCATTGCGCTCCCGACAAGTCCTCTCTGGTGACGTGACTTGTGTATTGTGCTCGATGTCGGGGTACACGATGACATGTTCGTGTACAAACAGCCTCTGACGCAGTGACTACTCTCAAAAGCAAGAGTAAGATATGTGGACCATATGTCCAACGTGGGCCCTACGTAAGCATAAGCAACAACCGAACAAGCACATCCGTCCGTCGACGAAACGTACTCGCTCCCACAACGAGCTGGGCCTGTAGTAGGTTACAGGCCCACGTAGCGCGCGTGCGACTTCCTCAACGGCAAACCAACGGCTACTATAGTCTCGTTCTCTCCGGACGCGTGAGACAACGGTCATATTACCGTTGTACTCTCCTCCAACCCCGACTCCGAGCGTCGTTCAAATCCTTTAAAGCCGCCTCGCCTCTCTCTCCTCCCCCACCCCCGATTGCTGCCGCCGCCGCCTTCCCCTCCTCTCCTCGCGCTTCTCGGCCTCAGCAACGTGCGTGAAGCGCCCCCGTCTCGTCGTCTCCGCGCGCAAGAACCAGCCAGCGATGGAGACGCCGCTGTCCTCCAGGAGGATCACCCGCTCCCTCGCCGCCGCATCCGCCCGTGAGCCCCCCCCCCCCCCCCCCCCCCCCCCCAGATCGACCGCAATTCCCTCGCTCCCTCCCAGATCGCTTATGGATTCCGTCGTGATACTTCTACTCGGAAATCCCTGTGCTGACCGCAGTTCTTGGATTCGATTCTCCCCCTGCAGAGAAGAGCGCCGCCACCGCCGCGGATGTGACCTGCAGCAGATCCAAGAAGGCCGCCGCCAAGGGAGGAGACGCTCCGCGCGCCGCGCTGCACGACATCACCAACGACTCCCCCATCGTCGGCCTCGCCGCGGGCGGCCTCGTCCACGCCGCCGACAGGACGCCACAGGCCTCCACCGCTGGCGCCAAGAACCGCCCCAGGCCCCGCTGCACGCCCGGCTCTGGCGAGGCGCTGCTGCGCGGCCAGGTCAAGACACTCCTGCAGAAGGTCGACGAGGAGGGCGGCGCCCCCGCCGTCATCAGGCCGGTCCGCATCCACGCGCTGCTCGGCGTCACCAGGTCGCCGGCACAGCTCCTCGCTCCCACGCCGTTCAACACGCCGCAGCTCTGGGCCGATTCCGCCGCCCGTGGGGAGTCCGCGCTGCCTGATGGCCGGACCGTGCTGCCCTGCGTCCTGGAGCAGGAGGAACTGATTCCTAAGCTGCAGGTACCGATCTCCGTCTTAACTCCGTGAACAACTCAAAGATCGATTTTGTCAATTTCTGTTTTGCTTCTTATGTTTAGTTATCTCCATGCAACAACTCAAAGATCAAACCTTGCATTGTATTGGTCTGTCATCACTTGTTGAGCTGCGCATGATATAGCAATTCTGTAAAATTAACCATGTGTTTGCATAGCCTGATCCCTTGTGTTTTAATTCTGAGTAGCATAGCCTGAAGTACATGATCTTAACGATAGGCAGACTAAAGATGTTTATTGCGTCCTAAATACGTTTTGATGCAGACTCTTGCTGCGTTAGTAGTCTGCACAATTTGCAGCATCTGGCCTGCTGTGAATGTCGATGCCTCTAATTTCTGCCGTCAGCTTTATTGTTGCATCTGGGCTTGAACTTCGTTGCCACTGCTGTTGTCGTTGCAGGCCATTGCTGATCCCCCGCCCAACCGTGCGCTGGTGTTCGACGACTCCCCAGGGAAATCGGACCAGTCCACCGATGGATCATCCCTGACATTCCACGTGAGCAGCAGCGACAGATCAGCTGACGACGACAGCTCGTCGGTTTGGTCCATCCAGGTCAATGTCAGCTCCGAGGAGAAGGAGGAGATGGGTGTTGACACCGTGGGAGAGCTGGAAGAAGAGTACAATACCGAGGAGGAGCCGGAAGGAGAGTACTACACCGAGGAGGACTGGGAAGACGATGATGATGATAGCGAGTGCTTTGATGATCTGTGCGAGGGGATGAGCAAGATGTCGGTGTTCGAGGCGGAGGAGAAGAAGGTTGGGCTGCCGGCGTTCGAGGGCAGGCACACCCGGTTCGTCTACAACAGCGACGACGAGATCGTGGAGAGGAAGGAGGTGGAGAACGCGGCGGCGGAGCACGGCGCGCTGCTAAGGGGCCTGCCGGTGCCGGAGGGGAAGCATCTCCGGTTCCACGACGATGATGACGAGGAGTAAGCAGGCCTGCATGAGTTGATGGTGATGGGTTTGGGGTGTTTACGTTGATGGGATACAGTAGTGTGGTTGTGGCTCCCTGACACCAACCAAGCAACACATTCTTTTGGTTTGGACAGGCTATCTTTTATGCTTTTTGTGCTTTGGTTTGTTATTGCTGGTTCCAGTTCTTCTGAGAACATGGTGGTACATCGATGTTATTGCTGGTTCAGTTAGTGCAACATATCTCAAGTTGCTGAATAATTTAATGCTCTCATTCTGTGTATTCAGTCTTTTGATAAATCAGCTAAGGTCCAATGCCAACATACAGGCATGCGTCAATTCTGTTGATATCCGGTTCTTTGGGGCATTTGCCATCTCAAATTCTCAATCATCGAGGACATTGAAAATGCAACATGACGCTTGTTCATGCTCATTGCTTGTTCATGCTCATTCTGAGATTTTTCCGGTTACTGTTCTCATGTTTGGAAAAGGCCTCGATCTCAATGGCACAAACCATACGTGAAAATTGCTGAATACAAATTGAGGACATAAAAAATACAAATTGAGGACAGTGAAGTCCGAGTAAAAAACTTTTCCTAGAAGAAAAACTTAACCGAGGACATAAAAATATGAGAAAAGATACCCATCAGATGGCCCATTTACAGCGCACCGTCCGCCGCCTCAGACACATCACCGCTTAGCTCCAACGCGCGAGCGGACGTCCGTTTTGTCCGGATTTCGTCCGTTTGGGTCTGCCAAAGGGGCGGCGTCCGGCCCTTTGTACCTTTGCGCTGGCCGTGCACCCAACGGGCGGACGCATTTCGTCCGGCCGCCTGGAATTTTATGCAAAAGAAATATGGACCAGAAATTTAGTCGCCACAGCCATAGTTCATGCCGGCCAGAGCGGCCAGCGGCCGGCACCATGCCAACCTACAAAAAATGATCACCCCCCATAGTTTTGCCGGCAAACAAATGCCAACGGCGGGCACACTTGCCAGCGCACAAAAAAGGGCCATAGTTCATGTCTCGCGGTCCCCCTAGTTCATGTCGGCACACATCCGGCATACAAAATGACGTCGCTCTTGGCCGTGGCTCAATCATGTTGATCGAGCATCTCCTTTTGCTTCTTCTCGAACCAACTTCTTTTTTCGGGGACATCTTGCTCAAGTCCACAGTCATGAAAGCTAGCGCCACCTCTCTTGCTTTGGTGTTTGCATTGGTGGCCTCGATCTCTAGCTTCTTCCTTTGGATGGCCTCCTCGATCTCGAGCTTCCTCTTCTTGACGGCCTCCTTCATGTCGAGCTTCTTCATTTGGAGCTCCATGTAGGCCTTCATTTGCTCCTCTTTTTCTTGGCGCTTCCTCTCGTCCCTTACTTCCTTTTGGCTTATCATGCCTTGCAAAGTTTCTTGCAAGGCGAAAGATGCCACATAACGCTTCTCATCCACCTTCGAGTTGGTCTTGCCCCTCGGCCTCATCACTCCATCTTCATTGGCAGCCACGGCCGCCGGCTCTCCATGCTTCTTTAGAGCGGCATATTGATCTTTGAACTTGTGGCAATCTTTGATGAGCGCCCAACAATGGGCGAGGGTGAATGGCTTGTTCTTATGCCGGGCCTTGAAGGCTTCCAAAGCTTGGAAGGCCTACACAAACATAGTCAAGGCCACAAATGTAATAGCCAATGACACAAAAGATGCAACAAACATGAACATGGCATAGGAACGAAGAGAAGAAGTTCATACCAAGTCGCCCACGCCTAGGCCACTAACGGGACATGCTTCAACGCTCTCAAGCGTGGCACAAAACTTGTTGCATTCTTGTTGTATGAACAACCACCTCTTTTGGATTGAGTTGACGCCATGGGTGCTCGCAAACTTGTAGGGCGGAAACTTTCTCCGTTCATGAAAGGTCGTACGAACTCTGCCCCAAAAAAACGACACCTTTTTGCTCGGCGCCGGTCTTGGGATCTTGCTCTATCTCCTTCCAACTCTCACAAATCAACTTGTCCTCATCTCTGGTATATGATCCCGTGCGAATGCTTTGCCTCCTCTTTTGTGCATCGGCTCTTTGGGTGAGCTCATCGATGAACAATGGCTCCTCCTCAATGTTTATGCCCTCTTTTTCCTCTTCGCAATAGATCTCTTCATGCCATGAGTTGCCATGGCCGTCGACCTCTTCATCTTGGTCGCCATGGCCAATGTCGTCGTCCTCTTCATGATGGTTGTGCTCGTCTTGTCTTTGGATCTCGTCGGGATCGAAGCCTTGGCCTTGGCCCTCGGAGTGGAATGCTTGGCCATGGCCCTCAAAGATGACGTTCTCCATGAAAGCGTTGAAGTCGGGGTCGTCTTGCGCCGGCCTCTGGTAGGGCGTTCCGTCGAACAAGTTGCGGTCGTCGGGAAGGTTGGCTGTAGGAATCGACCGGGGTTGCTTGCTTTGCATCCCGATGGCCGAGTGGCCGACGCCTCCCAATGCTACTTGTGAGTTGCGTTGGGATTTTCCCCGAAGAGGAAGGGTGAAGCAATATAGTAGTGGATAGTATTTCCCTCAGTAGAGAACCAAGGTTATCGAACCAATAGGAGATTCACACAGACAAAGGTCGACAGTACCTACACACAAACAAACAAAATACTTGCACCCAACGCGGGCAAGAGGGTTGTCAATCCCCTTGTACTCGTTAATTGCAAGGATTAATTCTGATAGTGATAGATATATAAATTGCAAAAGGAAATAAAAGTAAATAAAGTGCAGCAAGTAAATTAGGGTTTTAGGAAATATGGTGAATGGACCCGGGGGCCATAGTTTTCATTAGAGGCATGTCTCTCAAGAATATAGCATACGGTGGGTAACAAATTACTGTTGGGCAATTGATAGAAAAGCGCATAGTTATGATGTTATTCATGGCATGATCAGTACATAGGCATTACGTCCCTGACAAGTAGACTGACATCCATCTACATCTACTACTATTACTCCACCCTTCGACCGTTATCCAGCATGCATCTCGTGGTATTAAGTTCATAACAAATAGAGTAATGCTTGAAGCATGATGACATAATATAGACAAAATAAGACCAATCAATATGATCGAACCCCATCGTTTTACACTTAGTAGCAACAATACAAATATGTGCCTCGCTACCCCTCCTATCACAGGGTGAGGACACCGCAAGATTGAACCTACTACTATGCACCACTTCCACTGAAGATCTAATCATCAACTTGGCGAAAGAAAACTCATAGATCGGAAAGCATTACATAGCTATAACAATCACACATAATAAAGTTTAGAATATAACTCAATTACTTTCAATGAACAATCTGATCATACACCCACAATTCATCAGTTCTCAACAAACACACCGCAAAAGAAGATTACATCGAATAGAACTCCGAAGAGAACGTTGTATTGAAGATCAAAGAGAGAGAGAGAGAGAAAGCCATCTAGCTAATCATTATGGACCCGTAGGTCCTGAGGGAACTACTCACACATCATCGGAGGTGCAGCAAGGTTGATGAAGAAGCCCTCCGTGATCGATTCCCCCACCGGCAGAGTACCGACGGAGGCCCTTCAGATGGGATCGCGGAAGAACAGAGGCTTGCGGCGGCGGAATAATTGTTTCGGGTCTCGCTTTGGTGGTTTCCGGATTTATGGGAATTTATAGCGCTGGAATTAGGTCAAACGGAGCTACCGGGGCCCCACAAGCTCAGGTGGCGCCCCCCCTGGGGGCGCGCCATGTGAGCTTGTGGCCCTCTCGTATATCTTCTGGCCTACTCCCGAAGCTCCTAGGGTCCCTTCTGATCCGGAAAAAATCACCGTAAAGTTTCATCATGTTTGGACTTCGTTTGGTGTGGTTTTTCTGCGAAACAATAAAATAGGAAAAACAGAAACTGGCACTGGCCACTAGGTTAATAGGTTATTTCCCAAAAATGATATAAAATTGCATATAAAGCATACAAGATTGATAATATAATAGCATGAAACGATCAAAAACTATAGATAGGTTGGAGACGTATCACCCGACCTAGGCGTGACGTTGAGGTCGATGACGGCCGCGGGGGCGGGCGTGGCCGGCGCGATCACGCTGCCGCCCGGCGACGTGAAGAAGCAGTTCGAACCATGCTCGTGCGCCGGATGAACGCTGCCCGTTTGCGGTGTTGTGGAGGAGCTCGGTGACTGGCCCTGTGGAGGGCGAACGGCTGACGAGCATGTGCTCGCAGCAGCCATGGCGGCGGCGGAAAGAATGTCCAGCGCGGGTCGGCACAACCCTAGCATGAGGAGGGCGTGCGTCGTCGCTTCCTGTGTGACTTGGCGACGATGGCCTCGTTGTCCTCAACGGCGGCCTTGTGTTGCGCGGCGGCGGCCTCGAGGGCGTAGTCAGCCTTGACTTTCCTCTCCGCCTGCGCAGCCCTCCGGGCTCTTCTCTTGGCCGATTCTCGATCGAGCTCCACCGCCATGAGCTTCGCCCTCGCCTTCTTCTTCGTCGTCGCGGGACGAGCGAAGGTGGCGGCCGGGCCAGCAGCGGGGGGTTGCTGTGGGGCGCCGTCCATGGAGCGGGAAGGGGCGGGAGGAGGGCGGGAGGGAGGGTTTTGGGAAAGAAGGGGGGAAATGGGAACGTTTGTGTCCCCGACGGGCGGGCTAGGGGAGGACAAGGGCGCGCGTCCCTCCCGTCCGCGTGTTGTCCATTTCAACGCAAACGCAGACCAATTTTGGGCCGGAAATGGACCACGGACGGACAGAAAACGGATGCCCGTTCGTTTGCGGGCACGCGTTGGGCCGCGATTTCTGTCCGTTTCGACCCCAACGGACACGGACGAACGAAATGGAGTCGCGCGTTGGAGTTGGCCTTAGGACTTCTCCAACACGGACCCTTAAACCGTCCGTAAACGTCCCGACCGAGCGGTCCGGACGTGTTTTGCCATCCAACGCGGGTCTGTATTGGTCCGCAGGCCGGTCCAGACGTGTTTTTTCCCGCAAACCAGAGACAAACTAGGAGGGGGGCTTTGCGGGCATCCGAACCGCTGCCACGCCTACTACTGACTACCATGGCCCACCAAAAAAAACACCCGCCTCTCCTGCGCTTTCCATCGAACGCCCACACCGCATTCATGCCGGCCCAGAGTATGCAACAGCCGGCATTGATGCCGCGCGACATGACCGGACATGAGGGCGGCGCTGACGGACGCGACCTCTCGAGCGTCGCCGCTTCAATGCGACACCGCGTCCCGAGAAACCAACTTTGACCGATGCACCACATTGAAGCGGGCTGACCGCCCGTTCACCTAGCGGTGGAGGGCTCACTCGGCAGCAAGGTCTGGGTCGTTGCGGACCCATTCTGGCGCCACGTAAGACTTAGCGAACACCGACCGACCGGCGGCGTTGCGCCAGCCGTACCTGCCTGTTGCCACCTCCTTGATGGCGAGCTTGCCAAGATCAGCGAGGAGTGTTCGCTTAGCGACTCCTCCGCCATCTGAGCTCTACGGGAGCCATCAAAAATTAGCCGCGCGTGGCCCTCCGCACCGCGCAGCAGGAGGCGGAGTAGTTCCTCCGCGAGCGACAGGCAGCCGCCGGACAAGACTGCCGCGGTCCTCTGGCGCCCTTCCACCGGTGGAGGGACGACGATGGCGGTGCAGCAGGGCAGGGCGGCCGGATTAAGTTTTTTTTAGGTTTTTAGTTAAATGGTCGAAATGTCGACCTTTTTATGTAAATTATGCCCGAACTTGAATGAAATCGGTCAAGTTTGTTTAAATTTCATTCGGTTTGTTTAAACCCTCTTTGAAATGTTTGCGGGTAGCGTTGGATGGCCGACTCCCGCATCTGTGTCCGCAAACTGGTCCCCCCCTGTCCGCGGACGGATGCGGGAGGAAATTTGCAGGTCAGTGTTGAAGATGCCCTTATTCTCTTCATCGCTAACGACTGAGAGCCACTCGTTTCTTTTTTTCCTCATTCTTCTTCTTCTGCAACATGATTTTGGTTGCAAAAGGTTCTGCAATATGAACTCTATTGGAAAACAATTCTATAGACGCTTCCCGCAACATGATCTCTGTTGCAAAAATTCTATAATATGACCTTTGCTGCAAAAAAATCTACAGACGTTTCTATAACATAATCTCTATTGCAAACAAATTCTGCAACATAAACTTTGTTGCAAGAAAATTCTACAGACGTTTCTGCAACATGACCTCTGTTGCAAAAAAAAAATCGGCAACATAACCTCTGTTCCAAAAGTTGGGATGTCGGTGAGCCACTAGATGACATCAGATCTGGCGGCTAGCGACCTGGTCGACCTTTTAAAATGATCTGCCGGCGGACGCATAGTACACCCCTAAAAATATACCTCCAAGCACACGATAGTTCGAGAATAACACTGTCAAAAATATTGAGAATATCCAGAAAATTATGGACCATGAGTTTTTTAGAGATATCACCAGAAGTAACTGCCTTTTTTCAGGAGCACCCACAATTTTTTGGTATCATATCTTTTTTTGTGAAATAGTCCTTGATCTATAATAAAATGTAAAGCAGTAGAGAGATCCCTAGAAGTAACAAAAATTACAATCTAGTTTGTATAGTACACCGAGACAGCTACAAGCATTGGAGCGAGTCGAAGGTGCGTCGTCGTCATCGCCCCTCCCGATCACTAGAGTCCTTCAAACCATATTGTCTATATACTATTAAAGTAGAATTAGTGATTGTACGTTTGTATGTCCAACTCCTCCTCCCCATGTCATACATTCAAATCAAGTCTTACCAAAACCGTAACTAATTCAAAACTTTACTTGTCTTCCCCAAACCCACACCCAATCAAATCAAAGCTTACCAATCCTCACTTAAATCAAAACTTTCCTTATCTTTCCAACTCATACTCAAATAAAACTTACAAAATCTAGAATATGATGGGTGTAAGATTTATGTTAAACATGATTGGTATTGAACCACTAGAATATGTATGCCATGTTGCAACGCACGGACAATTAGCTAGTAGTTGACACCCGGGAAGTCGTCGTGCTTAGACCCCAAAGGACCAATGCACCAGAGCAACAAATATCGTTGATGAAGAAAATCACAAATCAAAATGACCATACCTACAAACACACCAACGACCAAGAGCCTTAGCCGAATCCATATGGATTCGTTGTAGACCAACACTAACCGGACCCAAGCAAATCTGCTAGAAAAAGACCAGCATGCACCCTCTGCCGACGCTAGGGCGCACCGCCGGAGCACAAAATGGCGTGGAGGACATCATTCTTACTCTAGGATGCTTCCACCTTGCCACCCCGACCATGACATGAAGACTACCTAAATAAAATATGGGAACCCTCCGGCCCGCGAGGGACCAAGGTCTGTCGCACTGTCGTGGCTCATAGGGCAACCTGGGAAGGGACGAATCGGCGGCGGGCGCCAACGAGAGAGGGGTGGATACTCTAATCACCTATAGATCACTTGTGGATGGGTGAGAACCTAAACCCAAAGCTGTATGTTTTCTTTAGTTAGGAGTAGCACTTCTGGCAATACCGCTTCAATCTGAGCCAACGACTCACAAGGCTCCTCTCCTGGTCTCGTCACTGAGCCGTTAGATCCCTTTCACCGTTATACAGTAGTTATGCATGTTTATACCTTCACCATTGTAGCGGGTAATGAGCTACCTATTTAAGTTGGGTTATGGCTAGTGTGGAGCGTATTGAATTACCCATTGCTTAATGGCTGGAACTTGATACCTTATAGCTATAGTAATATAGAATGGTCCTCTTGATCTAGCCTTAAACCCTAGCTCGTTCCCTTGATTACTCGATTCTTGTCCCAAATCCCCCTTGATCATATCTGGGTCCTCACAAATTGGTATTCAGAGCTCATATTCCTTGGCGACATTTTTGATTTGGTGATTCTCTTTGTCAGATCGGTCAAATCCCATCCTCTTGTTGTAGCTATGTTGATTCATTATGTCGGTGTTGGTGGCAGCAATTGTTCGGGTCTAGATCAGTTGAGCGGAGTGGTTGATAAAATTCCACGTCTAGCGCTAATTCGTGCACTAGGGAGGCGAGGATCATTGGCGATAGCAGGATTTGAACACATGGATGGGTGACGACCCGCAAGTGTAGGGGATCTATCGTAGCCTTTATGATAAGTGAGAGTGTCGAACCCAGCGAGGAGTAGAAGGAATTGGTTGATGAAAATTAGCAAGAGTTCACTGAGAACCTGGAAAGGGTGTTTGATGGTTTGTTTTAAAGCAAGAGCAATTGCAAGAAAGTAAATAGTATCAAAAGTGCAATGGTGTAGCAAGTGGCCCAATCCTTAATTATGCTAATGACAAGCCAGTTGTTTTACTTATAGAGATCAAGGCGTTCTCGAGGACACACATGACTTACACCAAGTTACTTTCATCAAGATTCATTGAGTTACAGTTCATTGCTTTGATAGTTTGTTGTGCGGTGGAACCTATGATAAGGTGTTGTTTTTACTTGAAAAAACAACCCACTTATGACACCCCTTATGCAAGCATCCGCAAATACAAGACACTAATTAAGATTGGAATCTAATAATGCCCGAACATCAGGTATGAGCACATGACAAATCAAACATTTTTATGGCAAGTTTAGTGACGTGAGGATGGCAACTTATTGCAACTTCGTGCTTCAGTTTTTTTAACAAAAAATCGCCGTGTGTGTCAAATAACTTACCATCCTTGCGTCACTAGACTTGCCATCAAAAACGTTCGATTTTCATGTGCTCGTACCTGATGTCAGGTACTTATCATTTGGGTTAGGACAACATATAGCCATAGCAATAAATTATAGGGTTCCAACACCCCTCATGCAACGGTTCATAAACTTAAGGTACGGTAATATATGTCACTCTGGCTACCCATCCATGAACAAACTAATCACATAATGCTCTTCTCTAGGCCCTTAAAGGTGAAGTAGTGTGTAGTCAACGTTCGCACAACATCACTAGAGAATTACACCACAACACAATATCAAAACATTGAACTAGATTCAATTTCACAAGATTACTAGCAAGAAGGTTTATCCCATGAACTTAACAGACTACTCACAACACATCATATGGATTATGATGAGTGGAAATAAATATATGAATAAAAATCTTAACATATGAATCTTTCACCAATAAAATTCTAAGCATCAACTACAAGGAGTAATCAACACCAGAAACTATACTCAGCAAAGGATCTGAGATAAAAGTTCAAAGATCAGAAAGACGGGGTGAAGGGATCAGTTGATGAAGATAACGATGTTGATGAAGATGATGATCACAATGATGATCAGAGTGTTAGTGATGACGATGGCTTTGAATTTCCCTTCCCGGATGGTTGGATCTCCGGCAGAATTAGCTTGCCGGAGGGCAAAAGTGCTCTGCCTCGGTTCCGCCCCATGGCGGCGGCGGAAAAATCCCAAAAAAAAATCAATGATCGTTCTAGATCAAGAGAGAATTTATGGGAAAAGGGCGTCTGAAGACAATGTTTGGGCTCAAGATGTACTATTAAGTTACCAAACATATCATGTGGCTAAGACATTACAAGAGCAGTTGTTACTACATAAAGACAATGTTAATGCTGACCGTAACAAATACTGTTGGTATTATCAGATACAAAGTAAAAATCCTGGTAAGTGACAACCTTGGTCTCAAAACTAAGTTACTCATTGTTCTGAATATTTCACCTATTGGGGGTCACTCTGGCATGAGAGCTACTTATTAGAGAGTTAAAAATACCTTCTATTGGCCTGGTTTGAAAAGTGTTGTAGAAACTTTCATTGTTGCATGTCCTGTATGCCAAAGGGCAAAGCATGAAAATTGTTTACAACCTGTTCTTTTGGAACCGGTTGTAGATATGGCTTGGCATCATATGTCAGTGGAATTTATTGAGTGCCTACCCAGTTCTCATGGCAATGGGGTGATATTAGAAGTGGTAGATAGGTTTACTAAATATGATCATTTCATACCACTCTCACACCCTTATACAATACAAACTATAGCTCAGGACTTTGTGGACAACATCATTAAATTACATGGGCCACCTACGTTGATTGTCTCTGACAGAAACAAAATTTTCACTAGTAAGGTTTGGAGGGAGATATTCAGTACTTTGGATATTGAGCTCGGGTACAATTCATCTTATCATCCCCAAACTTATGGACAAACAGAGAAGGTCAACCAATGTTTGGAGACCTACTTTAGGTGTATGACAACTACTAAGCCTAAGAAGTGGTTATCATGGTTACCTTTGGTTGAATACTAGTACAATACCATTTATCACACTGCTTAGAAAATGCCTCCTTTCACAACATTGTATGGCTTTCCACCACCATTGATAAATGAGCTAGCTATACCAGACCCTAATGATATAGAAGCTCGGGAGTTCTTGTCATCTAACCCAACAATGCTTGATCAGTTGAAGGAAATTTTACTTCACGCACAAAACAATATGAAGAGATATGCAGATCTCAAATGAGTGGAAAGAACTTTTCAAGTGGGAGACTTGGTGTATCCTAAAATGGTTGCTTTTATATTGGCAGCTGATGACCCACAAGTATAGGGGATCAATCGTAGTCCTTTCGAGTAAGAGTGTCGAACCCAATGAGGAGCAGTAGGAAATGACAAGTTGTTTTCAGCAAGATATTCTCTGCAAGTGCTGAAAGTAGCGATAACAGATAGTTTGATAACAAGATAATTCGTAACGAGTAACGAGTAACAAGTAACAATAGTAACAAAGGTGCAGCAAGGTGGCCCAATCCTTTTTATAGCAAAGGACAAGTCGAAAGTTTCTCTTATATAAAGCAAAGTGCTCTCGAGGACACATGGGAATTCTCTTCTAGTCACGTTCATCGTGTTTAGTTGATTCGTGTTCATTACTTTGATAATTTGATATGTGGGTGGACCGGTGCTAGGGTGTTGTTCTTACTTGAACAAGCAACCCACTTATGATCACCCCCTCTCGCAAGCATCCGCAACTACGAAAGAAGAATTAAGATAAATCTAACCATAGCATGAAACATATGGATCCAAATCAGCCCCTTACAGAATAACGCATTAAGTAGGGTTTAAGCTTTTGTCACTCTCGCAACCCATCATCTACTTGTTACTCCCCAATGCCTTCCCCTAGGCCCAAATATGGTGAAGTGTCATGTAGTCGACGTTCACATGACACTACTAGAGGAATAACAAGATACATATCATCAGAATATTGAATGAATGCCAACTTCACATGATTACTTATAACAAGACTTCTCCCATGTCCTCAAGAACAAAAGTAACTACTCACAAATCATATTCATGTTCAAGATCAGAGGGGTTTTGTATATGATCAAGGATCTGAACATTTAATCTTCCACCAAATAAACCAACTAGCATCAACTACAAGATGTAATCAACACTACTAGCAACCCACAGGTACCAATTTGACGTTTTGAGACAAAGATTGAATACAAGAGATAAACTAGGGTTTGAGAGGAGATGGTGCTGGTGAAGATGTTGATGAATATTGGTCCTCCCATGATGGAAGGATCATTGGTGATGTCGATGGCCTCGATTTCCCCCTCCCGGGGGGAAGTATCCCTGGCGGAATTGCTCCGCCGGAGAGCAAAAGTGCTCCTGCCCAGGTTCCGCCTCGAGACGGTGCTTCGTCCCGAAAGTCTTCTTCTGATTTTTTCTAGGGCAAATGACATCATATAGGAGAAGATGGTCCACGGAGGCCTGCTGGTGGGCCCACAAGCTCACATGGCGCGCCCCAAGGGGGGCGCCACCTGAGCTTGTGGCTCACTAGTGGGGTCCCTCCTGGTGATTCTTCTTCCAGTATTTTTTATTAATTCTAAAATAATTCTCCATAAATTCTCAGGTCATTTGGAGCTCTAGAGAATAGCTATCTCTGCTGTAGCTCTTTTCAGGTCTAGAATTCCAGCTGCCGACAATTTCCCTCTTCATATTAATCTTGGATAATAAGAGAAAAAAAGGCATAAGAATTGCATCATAGAGTGAAATATTGATCCAAAACATTGTAGATAACAATAGGAAATCACGATGCAAAATGGACGTACACTGGTGCAGCGACCTGCTATACGAACGGTTTTTACCCCCTTTCCGTGACAGAGTTTTAAACCGTCGCCTTGCCTGTGTGTGCGATAGGGGGGGGTCCTTCCCACATGACCCAGAAACCATCGGCGATAGGTCCTCCGGTCACACACGAGCGGCAAAAAGAGCTCGTGTGCGATCGGGCGAGCCATCGCAGACAATTATACTGGCCCAATCGTTTCCATTCGTATGTACATCCCACACAGTGAATCCCAGACAAACGTTTCCGTTCATATGTAGATCCCACACAGTGAATCCCAGACAAACGTTTTCGTTCATATGTACATCGCACACAATTTTTCCGTTCGTGTGCGATCGGGGGAGATAACGCAGACGCTTTCGTACAACAAGTCGTGGGAGATCGTCTTGCCATCCCACACAGTAATTTTGGAACAAACATTTGCGTTGTTCAAGTATATCACACACGATTCAATGAAGAAAACTGTATGCCATTGGGCTATCCATCACACACGCTTTTACTAAAATCCATGACCCATTGAGCAGGTTTATTAGTTTACTATTAATACATCCAGTATTAAGCAAATTCCAATTTCATATCGAACAGCTGTTTACCGCTTTCATATCAGGCACACAAATATATTTTAACATCGTTGTACGATAGCTACGAGAATACAGCATAGTACAGCATATAGCTAGTTCACCTTCATAAGCACAAAGTATGTTGAGCACAATATTAGAACAATATATTCATTTCCCGAATCGACTGATGCATGATCAGCCAAATTAGTCTTCTCCACCTCTGCTTTCAGTTCAGTAAGAACCTGTTTTGCACTGACCAACTGGGAAAGTGTCTCCTCCTTCGCAAACACCATCTTATCAAAGTCTAATTTAAAAAATCTGAGCTCATTCTCCATCTTCCTCTTTTTTTCCAGTACCTTGAAATATTCTTCAGTGTTGACAACATTTTCTCTAAGCCTATCTCTATTCTCTTCCTCAAACATGCTCCAGAGCTTTGCTAGGCACATCTTCAAAGACGGTGGCCACTCTTGATCAACCCACTCCAGGTAAGAACACTTTCGTTCATCCTATAATATTTAAAACTAAATCAGTTACAGTTGTAGGGAAAATGGGTTTCTAGCAACATAGAAAATCACCACATACATATTTTGAAAAAGTGAAGAAACACGTTTATTATGACATATCTTCTCAAAAAGTTTAATGTGAAAATGAATTAATTGCTACTGAGACAACAACCAAATTCAGGAACATCACAAGCTATAATTAAGTTCTTAGTGAGGTACTATAATAACAAATTGACCATTTTATGAGGAAGCTAAATATAACTGCAACAACACAGCGACAGTGTTTCAATGCCATCAAATTAATACTAACAGGTATGTACATGCACAAATTTAATAACATAGAACTAATACCAATAAAGGCCCTCCACTGTGTAGGCCAAAACCGGTGTCAAATCAACTGCTGCTACATTTGGCACCGATGCCCTGCACTGCCGAGTCGTTGCCAGAGGAAAAATTCAGGGAACCGGAGCACCTAGTTGCTCCGATGCCCAGTTCCTTCATGCCATAAAGTATTAGTATTTTACTGCTTGGCTGCTCAGATGTGTGGAGCAAAGTTGGGTGCACAAACTGCTGAAGCGGTGCCAAATAATTTTCTCAGGGCACCGCTAATGAGATGGCAACATTTTTAGATACAAGGTAGAAACTTTAACAGTGTCTTAATCACATCCATATTAACATAGCACAGTGACAAGGTCAGAATCACATCTAACGAATGATTTGTAACAACAAAAGTGGGGCTAACCTTCTCTACACATGCCAGAAACTTCCTCCCACTGTCCACAGATTCAAAAGCCACTAACTTCACGCATGGAGATTGATGGTGACAATGAGCAGGCAGATCTTCAGCTACCCCGCTCCATTCCTTGCAAGTGATGGTCCTAGGGAGCTACAAGAGGAACAAATGGCTCAAATCGGCCTCCGGGTTAAAATCCTTTATTACAAATCAGAACCCTAAGCCTAGGGGGGCGAGAGAGAGGAGAGAGGCATACCCGGCTGGTGACATAGTCATCGTCGGAGGAGGAACCGCTGGAGAGGTCAAAGAAAACCATGGCGTCCGTGGTGGTCGGATGCGAGACGGCGAGAGCGAGGAAACCAAGCGAGGAAGCGGCTATAGCTTGGGAAGGAAGGAAGGAGTAAACAGGGGAAATGTGGCTCGTGGTCGGGGAGAAAAGGGGGTGGGGAGGGGGGAAGAGTTAGATATTTTGGCGGTAGGCAAAAAATCGAAAGGTGGGGGGGGGAACTTGGCGTGCAGTGTCATCGGACACTGATGTCTACTACACAACTTATTCTTGTAGACTCGTGTTGGGCCTCCAAGCGCGGAGTTTTGTAGGACAGTAGCAATTTTCCCTCAAGTGGATGACCTAAGGTTTATCAATCCGTGGGAGGCGTAGGTTGAAGATGGTATCTCTCAAACAACCCTGTAACCAAATACAAGAAATCTCTTGTGTCCCCAACACACCCAATACAATGGTAAATTGTATAGGTGCACTAGTTCGGTGAAGAGATGGTGACAAAAGTGTAGTATGGATAGTAGATATAGGTTTTTGTAATCTGAAAATATAAAAGCAGCAAGGTAGCAAGTAACAAAAGTGAGCACAAACGGTATTGCAATGCTTAAAAACAAGGCCTAGGGTTCATACTTTCACTAGTGCAATCTCTCAACAATGCTAACATAATTGGATCATATAACCATCCCTCAACGTGCAATAAAGAATCACTCCCAAGTTCCTATTAGCGGAGAACATAAGATAGAAATTGTTTGTAGGGTACGAAACCACCTCAAAGTTATTCTTTCCGATCAATCTATTGAGCTATTCCTATAAGGGTCACAAACAACCCTAGAGTTCGTACTAAAATAACACCATATGATACACATCAACCAACTCTAATGTCACCTAGATACTCCAATGTCACCACAAGTATCCGTGAGTTGATTATATGATATGCATCAAACAACTTCATAATCATAATATTCAATCCACACAAAGAACTCCAAGGAGCACCCCAAAGTTTCTATCGGATAAAAGATCATGAAAATGTGCATCAACCCCTATGCATAGATTACCCCAATGTCACCGCGGGAATCCGCGAGTTGAATGTCAAAACATATATCAAGTGAATCAATATAATACCCCATTGTCACCATGGGTATTCATATGCAAGACATACATCAAGTGTTCTCAAATCTGAAATATTCAATCCGACAATAACGAAACCTCAAAGGGAAAAGATTCGATTCATCACAACAAGGATAGAGAGGGAAGAAACACCATATGATCCAACTATATTAACAAAGCTCGCGATACATCAAGATCGTGCCAAATCAAGAACACGAGAGAGAGAGATCAAACACATAGCTACTGGTACAAACCCTCAGCCCCGAGGGTGAACTACTACCTCCTTGTTATGGAGACCGCCGGGATGATGAAGATGGCCTCCGGTGATGCTTTCCCCCCTCCGGCAGGGTGCCGGAAAAGGGCTGTAGATGAGATCGTGGAGGTACAGAGGCTTGCAGTGGCGGAAAAACTCATCTAGGTTAACTTTCAGGGGTTTCTGAATATATATGATTTTTTGGCGTTGGAATCACGCGAAGAAGGGCCACAGGGGGCCCACGAGGCACCAGGGTGCGCTTGGGGGGTGGCGCGCCCTGGTGGCTCGTGGAGCCCCTGTGGGTTTTCTGGCCTCCTCCTGAAGCTTCTAGTGTCTCTTATGTTCCAGAAAAAATCGTCAAAAAGTTTCGCTGCATTTGGACTTCATTTGATATGAATTTTCTGGAAAACCAAAAACAAGCAGAAAACAGCAACTGGCACTGGGCACTAGGTCAATATGTTAGTCCATGAAAATCATATAAAAGCCATATAAAAGTGCACCAAAATCATACAAAACTATAATAAACATGGCATGAATACTTCATAAATTATAGATACATTGGAGACGTATCAGACACCATTCACTTTGAACAAATGTGTGCATCGCAAACGATTCTTCTGCTTTACGCGCATGCGATGAGTTTGAGCACTCAAATTTTGGTGGAAATTTCCCTGGGTACAGTGCTCATCCACATCATTGCATATTTAACATCACTTGCTAATTTGGGGGGTACACAAAAGAGCCTACAGCACACGGACCACACTTACTGAATCGAGCAATTTTAGTAATTAAACAGAGCCAGTTGACCTAAAAATTGCTCTAAAAAAAGACCAATGTTATAAACAAAGGCTAAGTACGCACAATTTAAACAAAGCCACCGACGCGCCGCCGCCCTATGCCTTGCCGGTGTAAGATGAGATGTTGATGACTTGTCCTGGCGACATGCCGCCGCTGGTGGACTCCGCGTCCCCCAGGCTGAAGTCGACCGCATCCTCATCCTCGTCCTCGTCCTCGGCACCGCCCTCAAGGTTGTATTACTCGTAGTAGTGGCGGCGCCAGATCTCATGTTGGTACTCCACCGCCGATTCCTCGACGGACAGGCGGATCTCTACCTCCTCCTTAGCCACGCGCAACTCTTCCTCCCGACGCAACTCGATCTCCGCCGCCTCCTGCATCTCCAGCTCCCGCTCGGTGATCTCATGAGGAAGTAGGGGCTCCATGGCCTCCGCCGCCGCATCGTCGATAAGCATCTCCGCCTCCTTTTCGGACGTGGGGTGCATGCTGGATTCCGAGGAGGCCTGGAATATCTTGGCGTGGGCATCCTCGAACTGGGCGTGGATGGCCTCGACCCGGGCTAGGGCGACCTTCGCGGCACGGAAGGCTGCTCGAGCGCTCTCGGCGTTTGCAGCCGCCATCGCAGCAGCTGCTGCAGTCGTCTCGGCTGCTGCAGCTGCCCTGTCGGCTGCCACAGACACCCTCTCGGCGGATGCGGCCGCGCTCAATGCGGATGCGGCCGCGCTCTCGGCGGAGGCGGAGCCGCTTGGGGAGGACCCGGCGACCATACGGGCCCTCACGAAGCGTCTCCATGGCGTCATTCTTTGCAAGAAGGGGATGGGGAATGGGTATCGGGGACTCGAGGATTCGGGGGTGAACGGCGCTTGAGAAGACGAATCCGGCGAAGCTTACGGAGGAAGACATAAAAAGACCGGCAAATTTTCATCGCAAACGGTTCCTATAACCAATTGTGTGCGATGTAGTCCATTTTTTAATTACCTGTGACACACTAATTTGGAGTACACTAGCAACGGATGGTGATGGAAATTGTTCGAAATTTTTTGTACCGTTAACATGCACTGATACAACTGTCATGTTAAAATTTGGAATTTTTTAGGGTTCATCTGACCTTTTTAAGACATTAAGTGAGTTCCTAGCCATATAATGGTCGTAATTCAAATTTGAACTACATGTACATGCAACAGCAAACCATCATGTATTGGAAAATCATATTTGTGTCCTTGTGTGCAAGTTAATGCCCTGTGTAGTAAATTGGAAGGAACTTTCAAACATATTGGTGTCACGGCTTGGACACAAACATTGAGAACCATGGCTTTTAAATTCCAAAAAAATCAAAAATGATTAGAAATACATGAAACCTTGCTTGATGTCATGTCATGGCACCAAGATGCTGTGGTAAAAGAATTGGCCACTTTGACGAAGTTGTGACACACACCTCTCACAAATTGGAGCATCTCACGAGAAGACACGTGGTTCCTTGAGGGAACAATATGCATGTTTGACGACGAATCGGCGCTCGCTTCCTCGTATGACCATGAATTTTTTTACCATTAACATGCACTAATACAACGAAGAAGTTAAATTTTGGAAATTTTCAGGGTTCATTTGACCTTTTTAAGACATTAAGTGAGTTTCTAGCCATATATAATGGCCATAATTCAAATTTGAACTGCATGTACATGCAACGGCAAACCATCATGGGTTGGAAAATCATATTTGTGTCCTTGTGTGCGAGTTAATTCCCTGTGCAGTAAATTGGAAGGAATTTTCAAACATATTGGTGTCACGGCTTGGACACGTACAAAAAGTGAGAACCATGGTTTTTAAATTCCAAAAACTTCAAAAATGATCAAAAATACATGAAACCTTGCTTGATGTCATGAAATTGCACCAAGATGCTATGGTAAAAGAATTGGCCACTTTGACGAAAGTTTTGGCACACACCTCTCGCAAATCGGAGCATCTCATGAGAAGACACGTGGTTCCGAGAGGGAACAATGCATGTTTGATGACGAACCGGCGCTCGCTTCCTCGTATGACCCTGAATTTTTTTCTACCGTTAACATACACTAATGCAACGTTCATGTTAAATTTTTGAAATTTTCGATGTTCATTTGACCTTTTTAAGACATTAAGTGAGTTTATAGCCATTTAATGGCCGTAATTCAAATATGAACTGCATGTACATGCAACGGCAAACCATCATGGGTTGAAATATCATATTTGTGTCCTTGTTTGCGAGTTAATACCCTGTGTAGTAAATTGGAAGGAATTTTCAAACATATTGGTGTCACGGCTTGGACACGTACAAACAGTGAGAACCATGGCTTTTAAATTCCAAAAAATACAAAAATGATCAGAAATACATGAAACCTTGCTTGATGTCATGAAATGGCACCAAGATGCCATGGTAAAAGAATTGGCCACTTTGACGAAAGTTTTGGCACACACCTCTCACAAATCAGAGCATCTCATGAGAAGACACGTTGTTCCGAGAGGGAACAATGCATGTTTGCTGACGAACCGGCGCTCGCTTCCTCGTATGACCCTGAATTTTTTTCTACCGTTAACATGCACTAATGCAACGGTCATTTTAAATTTTTGAAATTTTTGGTGTTCATTTGACCTTTTTAAGACATTAAGTGAGTTTCTAGCCATATAATGGACGTAATTCAAATTTGAACTGCATGTACATGCAACGGCAAACCATCATGGGTTGGAAAATCATATCTGTTTCCTTGTGTGCGAGTTAATGCCATGTGCAGTAAATTGGAAGGAATTATCAAACATATTGGTGTCAAGGCTTGGACACAAACAGTGAGAACCATGGCTTTTAAATTCCAAAAAAATCAAAAATGATCAGAAATACATGAAACCTTGCTTGATGTCATGAAATGGTGCCAAGATGCCGTGGTAAAAAAAACTGGCATGTTTGTTGAAAGATTTGGCACACACCTCTCACAAATCGGAGCATCTCACGAGAAGACACGTGGTTCCGAGAGGGAACAATGCATGTTTGATGACGAACCGGCGCTCGCTTCCTCGTATGACCCTGAATTTTTTTCTACCGTTAACATGCACTGATGCAATGGTCATGTTAAATTTTTGAAATTTTCGGTGTTCATTTGACCTTTCTAAGACATTAAGTGAGTTTCTAGCCATATAATGACCGTAATTCAAATTTGAACTGCATGTACATGCAACGGCAAACCATCATGGGTTCGAAAATCATATTTGTCTCCTTGTGTGCGAGTTAATGCCCTGTGCAGTAAATTGGCAGGAATTATCAAACATATTGGTGTCAAGGCTTGGACACAAACAGTGAGAACCATGGCTTTTAAATTCCAAAAAAAAACAAAAATGATCAGAAATACATGAAACCTTGCTTGATGTCATGAAATGGTACCAAGATGCCGTGGTAAAAAAACTGGCATGTTTGTTGAAAGATTTGGCACACACCTCTCACAAATCGGAGCATCTCACGAGAAGACATGTGGTTCCGAGAGGGGACAATGCATGTTTGATGACGAACCGTCGCTCGCTTCCTCGTATGACCCTGAATTTTTTTCTATCGTTAACATGCACTAATGCAATGGTCATGTTAAATTTTTGAAATTTTCGGTGTTCATTTGACCTTTTTAAGACATTAAGTGAGTTTCTAGCCATATAATGGTCGTAATTCAAATTTGAACTGCATGTACATGCAACGGCAAACCATCATGGGTTGGAAAATCATATATGTCTCCTTGTGTGCGAGTTAATGCCCTGTGCAGTAAATTGGAAGGAATTATCAAACATATTGGTGTCAAGGCTTGGACACAAACTGTGAGAACCATGGCTTTTAAATTCCAAAAAAATCAAAAATGATCAGAAATACATGAAACCTTGCTTGATGTCATGAAATGGTACCAAGATGCCGTGGTAAAAAAACTGGCATGTTTGTTGAAAGATTTGGCACACACCTCTCACAAATCGGAGCATCTCACGAGAAGACTCGTGGTTCCGAGAGGGAAGAATATGCATGTTTGATGACGAACCGACAGCCGCTTCCTCTTATGGCTTGGCATTTTTTTTCTACTGTTAACATGCACGAATACAACTTTCATGTTAAAATTTGGAAATTTTCAGGGGTTATTTATCATTTTTAAGACATTAAGTGAGTTTCTAACCATTTAATGGCCGTAATTCAAATTTGAACTACATGTACATGCAACAGAATATCATCATGGGTTGGAAAAATCACTTATGTAATACATTTTCCAACAATATCATGGTAACACGAAATAAGCATTCATGCAAAACATTTGGAAAGAAAATGTAAATATCTGGAAAGATAACTGGGCCCCACATGATTGGCACTATGTTTCGCGCAGCGAGGTTTGGAAGGTGAGTGGCGCGGGTTATTAATCAGACGCGGTTTAGTCCTGGGAACCGTCAGCGATTTATTTCACACACGGATTTTGCTGCGGGAATCGTGTGTAATTCAAGCTATAGTACTCGTAAATTCCGGCCACTGGCGCTTCTACTGCTCACGTCGATCTAGATTCCGGCCGCCAATAAATACTACCCCGCCCACGTCGTCCCGCCTGCATTCTCATCTACATTCTCTCCTCGCTCGCCCCCCTCCCCCTCTCTCCCACAAAACTCTGCCATGGCGCCGACGATCTGCCCACCCATCAAGGAGGAGGCACCACCGCGCGAGGACGTCCAGGCGCAGAGCAGCGACAAGGAGGACCTCTACGCACCACCAGACGAGGTTGCGCCGGAACCCCCAACTTTGGAGTGGTTTTGGGGCCAGTACAAACTTTGTCTCTGGAAAGCGCTGCCGCCGGCTGAGAAAGCCAGGCAAGTGGCATTCAAGGAGTTGGTGGAGGAGCGCGCCAGGTACCAGGCGGCCTGTGAAGTCCGTGAGGCCACCTAGGAAAAGGAGAAGATGGAGCTTTGGCGGCGGGCGCGTTGACGTGCGGACGAGGTGTACGAAGACGGCCGGTACTTCACCAGGAAGGCCAAAGGCACTTGGCGCCTCATCGCTGCGTGGAGGTGGGCTGATAAGCTCCAGCGTGCTACTGACAAGGATCTCCGGTGGGCGCCCAACGAAATGGAAAGATCATTCGCGCGCGTCCGCTAGCAAGAGGCATATCGGCACGTCAAGCGCTGCGAGGCGGAGGAAGCTGAGAACTCCCTGCGCGCTGGGAAGCCGCCGCACACCAGGGAGCTGCAAGCGAGGGGCTGCCAGAATACTGGCCCCATAAGGAGGGATTATTAGTTCTAGTATTGTTCGTTTTCAATTTTATGCATTGTACTTAGTATTTAGGTATGGGATCCCAGTTAAGTATCATCACGTATTGGTCGTTTTCGTACTAATTTCTATCTAGCTGTTTACCATCCACATGTACAGAATGAAAAACATACACATTGAAACAGAACAATATATAAGAACGGAAAACAGAGTACACACATTGAAACAGCGCAATAAACAGAGCAATATTATGATTGTTGGGAATACATAGCGATCAGCATCGAAACGACTAAACAAAATCAAACGCGTCCATGACAACCACCCCTGCCTACGGTAGCTCTTGCCTCTGCCTGAACTCGTGCACGCGTTCGTCCAAGCGGTTGACACGCTCATGATACATCTGGAGCGCGATCTCGAGCTCCAAGTTGGTTATTTCATCGGAGATCACCAGCTCGAGGATGCGACGGCCATGTTCCTCTACTACGCCTATGTGGACATCTGGGCCAAGGAGGTGCTCGAGCCTAGCGACCAGCGCGTTGGCATCGAGTGGGCCGCGGACAAGGCGAACGGCGCGACCCATGCGGACGGTGCGGCCGGCGTCCGGTGCAAGCATGGCGCGGCCGGCCTCTGGTGCTAGTACGGCGCAGACGGCCTCTACCCACTCCTGGCGAGGAATGGGGCTACTGACGGGCCGTGTAGCCAGCTGGAACGCCCTGTCGACAGCAGGCAAGCGCCGATGGAATCACTCTTGCTGTGCGGTCCATCGGTCTCGCTGTGCGGCGAGCCGCAGCCTATCGGCGCGGACGCGCCTATCTTGCCCTGCAGGGCACCATCGATCATGTTGTGCGTCGAGCTGCAGCCTCTCAGCGCTGAGTTGCCCTTCTTGATCCGCGGCGCTGAAGCGCCGTCCGCCAAGGGTCTGCTCAACCCTGGCGATGGCGTGCAGCACGGCGTCGTCCATCGCATTGCCGGGGATGCCCTTGGCATCGACGAGCCGTGGCGCCTGCTCGTTTACCTCGTCAAGGAGGTTGATGGCAGAGGCGGCGCTTCGGTGGGTTGGCATGCTTGGAAAAGGTAGCTAGAGGGGCTATAGGCTGCGCTTGTGCCTCGGTGTGTCGCGCGCCGCCTAGGCTTATGCGCAATCGCTGGGTGGCGGCGGGAAACCTATGGGGAAATGGCGGGAAACGGTGGCGTGTTCATAAAACGCCATCAATTAATGGAAACTTAGCATAGAAGGAAGCGCGAGCAAGCACGACGCGAGCGCACATTGCTTGCCCACGGGTGTGATCCATATATCTCGTGTGCCCAACAGAGCACACTATTCACACAAAATAATATTGTTTTGTACACAAAGAGCGTAGATGTTGTGCAGACTGAGCAAATCACATCGCACACGGATTAAACTACGGAACCCGTCGGTGATTATTTCATCAATCGCTGACAATTGTTTACCAACAAGCGTTTGCCTACAACACACACGACTTATTCGGAGCAATCGTCTGTGTTATTATCGGTCTTCCCACACATTTCTTGATGGGGAATGTTCCATGAAAATCAAAAAAATTCCTACGAAACACCCAAGATCTATCTATGGAGATGCATAGAAATGAAAGGGGAGTGTGTCTATGTACCCTTGTAGACCGAAAGCGTAACGCGGTTGATGTAGTCGTACTCGTCGCGATCCAATCACGATCCAATCCGATCTAGTGCCGAACGGACGACACCTCCGAGTTTAGCACACGTACGGCTCGGTGGCGTCCTCTCCTTCTTGATCCAGCAAGAAAGGGAGAGGAGGTAGATGAGATCTGAACCAACACGGCGGCGTGGTTGTGGTGGCAGCAGCGGAACTGCAGCAGGGCTTCGCCAAGCGTCTGCACGAGGTGGAGGAGGTGTAACGGGAGGGAGACGGGCAAGGGTGGAAGCGTGGCTGCCCCCAATGGCTCCCCACCTTTATATAGGCGTGGAGGGGGCTGGTGGCTTGCCCTCCAAGCCCCTAGGGTCATTGGTCAAGGGGGGAGGAAGAAAATCACTCCTTTCCTTTCCTCACCGATCGCTATCCCCCTTTTTTAGGGATCTTGATCTTATCCCTTCGGGATATGATCCTATTCCTTGTAAGGGGGGATCTTGGTGCGCCTAGACCAGGAGTGTCGGGCCTTTCCCCACTACCCACGTTCATGTGGGTCCCCCATGCAGGTGGGCCCCACTCCGAAACATTCTAGAACCTTCCCGGTACAATACCGGAAAAAACGAACTTTTTCCGGAACCCAAAATATGACTTCCCATATATAAATCTTTACCTCTGGACCATTCTGGAGCTCCTCGTGATGTCCCGGATCCCATCCGGGACTATGAACAACCTTTGGACTTCACCATATTAATATCTCATTTCTACCCTAGCGCTACCGAACGTTAAGCGTGCGACCCTACGGGTTCGGGAACATGTAGACATGACCGAGACACTTCTCCGGTCAATAATCAATAGAGGGATCTAGATACCCATATTGATTCCCACATGTCCAATGAAGATCTTTATCGGTTGAACCACGATGTCGAGGATTCAGTTAATCCTGTATGCAATTCCCTTTGTCTGGCGATATGTTACTTGGCCGAGATTCGATCGTCGGTATCTCCATACCTAGTTCAATCTCGTTACCGGCAAGTCTCTTTACTCATTCCGTAATACAAGATCCCGTGGCTAACTCATTAGCCACATTGCTTGCAAGCTCTTTATTATGTTGTATTACCGAGAGGGCCCAGAGATATCTCTCTGTCATACGGAGTGACAAATCCCAGTCTCGATCTGTGCCAACCCAACAAACACCTTCGGAGATACCTATAGAGCACCTTTGTGACCACCCAGTTATGAAGTGATGTTTGGATACACACTAAGTATTCCTCCGGTGTCAGGGAGTTGCATGATCTCATGGTCTAAGGAACAGATACTTGACATGATGAAAACTGTAGCAATAAACTTAAGTGATATGATCATATGCTAAGCTTACGGTTGGGTCTTGTCCATCACATCATTCTCCTAATGATGTGATCCCATTATCAAATGACAACTCATGTCTATGGTTAGGAAACCTTAACCATCGTTGATCAACAAGCTAGTCTAGTAGAGGCTCACTAGGGACACGGTGTTGTTTACGTATCCACACATGTATTTAAGTTTCCGGTCAATACAATTCTAGCATGGATAATAAACATTTATCATGAACAGGGAAATATGATAATAACCAATTTATTATTTCCTCTAGGGCATATTTCCAACAGTCTCCCACTTGCACTAGAGTCAATAATCTAGTTCACATCGCTATGTGATTAACACCCAATGAGTTCTGGGGTTTGATCATGTTTTGCTTGTGAGAGAGGTTTCAATCAACGGGTCTGCAACATTCAGATCCGTATGTACTTTGCAAATCTCTATGTCATACTATAGATGCTCCTACCACACTCCACTTGGAGCTATTCCAAATGACTGCTCCACTATACGTATCCGGTTTGCGACTCAGAGTCATCCGGATCAGTGTCAAAGCTTGCATCGACGTAACCCTTTATGACAAACTCTTTATCACCTCCATAACCGAGAAACATTTCCTTAGTCCTCTTTAGGTACCTAAGGATAATTTTGACCGCTGTCCGGTAATCCACTCCTGGATCACTCTTGTACCCCCTTGCCAGACTCATGGCAAGCCACACATCAGGTATGGTACACAGCATGGCATACATTATAGAGCCTATGGCTGAGGCATAGGGGACGACCTTCATCCTTTCTCTTTCTTCTGCCGTGGTCGAGCTTTGAGTCTTACTCAGCTTCTCACCTTACAATACAGGAAAGAACTCCTTCTTTGACTGATCCATTTTGAACTCCTTCAAAATCTTGTCAAGGTATGTTCTCTGTGAAAGTCTTACCTGGCGTCTTGATCTATCTCTATAGATCTTGATGCCCAATATGTAAGCAGCTTTACCCAGGTCTTCCTTTGAAAAACTCCTTTCAAACAACCCTTTATGCTGTCCAGAAATTCTACATCATTTCCAATCAACAATACGTCATCCACATAAACTATCAGAAATGCTATAGAGCTCCCACTCACTTTCTTGTAAATACAAGTTTCTTCATAAACTTTGTATAAACCCAAAAGCTTTGATCACCTCATCAAAGTGTATATTACAACTCCGAGATGCTTGCACCAGTCCATAGTAGGATCCCTGGAGCTTGCATACATTTTAGCATCCTTAGGATTGACAAAACCTTCCGGTTGCATCATATACAACCTTTCCTTAAGGAAACCATTAAGGAAACGTTGTTTTGACATCCATCTGCCAGATTTCACAATCAAAAAATGCAGTAATTGCTAACATAATCCTAACAGATTTTAGCATCGCTACGGGTGAGAAAGTCACATCGTAGTCAACTCCTTGAACTTGTCGGAAACCCTTTGTGACAAGTCGAGCTTTATAGACGGTGATATTACCATCAGCGTCTGTCTTCTTATTAAAGATCCATTTGTTTTGAATGGCCTGTCGGTCATCGGGCAAGTCCACCAAAGTCCATACTTTGTTCTCATACATGGATCCTATCTCGGATTTCATGGCCTCAAGCCATTTGTCGGAATCCGGGCTCATCATTGTTTCTTCATAGTTCATAGGTTCGCCGTTGTCTAACAACATGACTTCCAGGACGGGATTACCGTACCACTCTAGTGCGGAACGTACCCTGGTTGACCTACAAAGTTTAGTAGTAACTTGATCCGAAGTTTCATGATCATCAACATTAGCTTCCTCTCCGGCTGGTGTAGACATCACGAGAACTTCTTTCTGTGATGTGCTACCTTCCAATTCGAGAGAAGGTACAATTACCTCATCAAGTTCTACTTTCCTCCCACTCACTTCTTTCGAGAGAAACTCCTTCTCTAGAAAGGACACATTCTTGGCAACAAAGATTTTGCCCGCGGATCTGTGATAGAAGGTATACCCAATGGTCTCTTTAGGGTATCCTATGAAGACGCACTTCTCTGCATTGGGTTCGAGCTTATCAGGCTGAAGCCTCTTGACATAAGCGTCGCACCCCAAACTTTAAGAAACGACAGCTTAGGTTTCTTACCAAACCATAATTCATACGGTATCGTCTCAACGGATTTAGACGGTGCCCTGTTTAAAGTGAATGCGGCTGTCTCTAATGCATAACCCCGAAATGATAGTGGCAAATCAGTAAGAGACATCATAGAACGCACCATATCCAATAGAGTACGATTACGACGTTCGGACATACCATTACACTGTGGTGTTCCAGGTGGCCTGAGCTGTGAAACAATTTCACATTGTCTTAAATGCATACCAAACTGGTAACTCAAATATTCACCTCCATGATCAGATCGTAGAAATTTAATTTTCTTATTACGATGATTCTCTACTTCACTCTAAAACTCCTTGAACTTTTCAAATGTTTCAGACTTGTGTTTCATTAAGTAAATACACCCGTATCTATTCAAATCATCTGTGAAGGTAAGAAAATAATGATATCCATCGCGTGCTTCAACACTCATCGGACCGCATACATCGGTGTGTATTATTTCCAACAAGTCACTTGCCCGCTCCATTGTACCGGAAAACGGGGTTTTAGTCATCTTGCCCATGAGGCATGGTTCACATGTATCAAATGATTCATAATCAAGAGATTCCAAAAGTCCATTAGCATGGAGTTTCTTCATGCGCTTTACACCAATATGACCTAAGCGGCAGTGCCACGAGTATGTGGTACTATCATCATTAACCTTGCATCTTTTGGCATCGATATTATGAATATGTGTATCACCACGATCGAGATTCAATAGAAATAAACCATTCACCAAGGGTGCATGACCATAAAAGACATTATCCATATAAATAGAACAACCATTATTCTCTGACTTAAATGAATAACCGTCTCGCAATAAACAAGATCCAGATATAATGTTCATGCTTAACGCAGGCACCAAATAATAATTATTCAGGTTCAAAATTAATCCCGAAGGTAAACGTAGAGGGAGCGTGCCGACGGCGATCACATCAACCTTGGAACCATTTCCAATGCGCATCGTCACCTCGTCCTTAGCTAGTGTCCATTTATTCCGCAGCTCCTGTTTCGAGTTACAAATATTAGCAACCGAACCGGTATCAAATACCCAGGCGCTACTACGAGCACTAGTAAGGTACACATCAATAACATGTATATCAAATATACCTTTGTTGACGTTGCCATCCTTCTTATCTAAGTACTTGGGGCAGTTCCGCTTCCACTGACCATTCCCCTTGCAATAGAAGCACTCAGTCTCAGGTTTGGGTCCAGCCTTGGGTTTCTTCACGGGAGCGGCAACTGGCTTGCCATTCTTCTTGAAGTTCCCTTTCTTTCCCTTGCCTTTCTTCTTGAAACTGGTGGTCTTGTTGACCATCAACACTTGATGCTCTTTCTTGATTTCTACTTCCGCGGCCTTTAGCATCGCGAAGAGCTCAGGGATCGTTTTCTCCATCCCTTGCATATTATAGTTCATCACGAAGCCTTTGTAGCTCGGTGGCATTGACTGGAGAACTCTGTCAATCGCTACTTCATCCGGAGAATTAACTCCCAACTGATTCAATCGATTATAGTACCCAGACATTTTGAGTACGTGCTCACTAACGGAGCTGTTCTCCTCCATCTTACAGCTAAAGAACTTGTCAGAGGTGTCATACCTCTCGACCCGGGCATGAGCCTGAAATACCAATTTCAGCTCCTGGAACATCTCATATGCTCTGTGGTGCTCAAAACATCTTTGGAGCCCCGGTTCTAAGCCGTAAAGCATGGCGCACTGAACTATCGTGTAGTCATCATTCCTTGTTTGCCAGACGTTCATAGCGTCCAGATTTGCGGGAGCGGGTGGATCACCTAGTGGTGCATCAAGGACATAAACTTTCTGTGAAGCAGTGAGGATAATCCTCAGTTTACGGACCCAGTCCGCATAGTTGCTACCATCATCTTTCAACTTTTCTTTCTCTAGGAACGCATTAAAATTCAGGGGAGCTACAGCGCGAGCCATTGATCTACAACATTAATTTGTAAAGACAATTAGACTAAGTTCATGATAATTGATTCTTCTAATGAAATTACTAAAGAACCCCCACTTAAATCAACATCCCTCAAGTTGTCTAAGTGTTACATGATCCACATCAACTGACCCATGTCCGATCATCACGTGAGATGGGGTAGTCATCAATGGTGAACATCTCCATGTTGATCATATCTACTATATGACTCATGTTCGACCTTTCGGTCTCTCGTGCTCCGAGGCCATGTCTGTACATGCTAGGCTCGTCAAGTTTAACCCAAGTATTCTGCATGTGTAAACTGGCTTACACTCGTATGTGAACGTAGAGTCTATCACACCCGATCATCACGTGGTGCTTCGAAACGACGAACTTTCGCAATGGTGCATACTTAGGGAGAACACTTTTATCTTGAAATTAAGTAAATGGATCATCTCATAATGCTACCGTCATCCTAAGCAAAATAAGATGCATAAAAAGATAAACATCACATGCAATCAATATGTGACATGATATGGCCATCATCACCATGTGCTTTTGATCTCCATCTCCAAAGCACCGGCATGATCTCCATCGTCACCGGCATGACACCATGATCTCCATCATCATGATCTCCATCATCGTGTCGTCATGTGGTTGTCTCGCCAACTATTGCTTCTACAACTATTGCTAATGCATAGCGATAAAGTAAAGCAATTACATGGCATTTAATGATTGACACGCAGGTCATACAATAAATTAAAGACAACCCTATGGCTCTTGCCGGTTGCCATACTCATCGACATGCAAGTCGTGAACCTATTACAAAACATGATCATCTCATACATCAACATATATCACATCACGTTTTGGCCATAGCACATCACAACATGCCCTGCAAAAACAAGTTAGACGTCCTTTACTTTGTTGTTGCAATTTTTACGTGGCTGCTAGGGCAAACTATAAGAACCGTTCTTATCTACGCAAAACCACAATAGTGATATACAAGTTGCCTTTTAACCTTCTACAAGGACCGCCCTCGTCAAATCAGATTCAACTAAAGTGGGAGAGACAAACACCCGTAAAGCCACTTTTATGCAATACAAGTTGCATGTCAGTCAGTGAAACCGGTCTCTTGTGAGTGGACAAGTAAGGTTGGTCCGAGCCGCTTCATCCCACAATACCGCCGAATCCAAATAAGACAAATGAAGTAAGCAATTTGAACATCAACGCCCACAACTTCTTTGTGTTCTACTCGTGCAATTACATCTACGCATAGACATAACTCATGATGCCACTGATGGGGAACGTTCCATGAAAATCAAAAAATTTCCTACGAAACACCCAAGATCTATCTATGGAGATGCATTGCAACGAGAGGGGAGTGTGTCGATGTACCCTTGTAGACCAAAAGCGTTAGCGTACGTAACGCGGTTGATGTAGTCGTACTCGTCGCGATCCAATCACGATCCAATCCGATCTAGTGCCGAACGGACGGCACCTCCGAGTTTAGCACACGTACGGCTTGGTGGCGTCCTCTCCTTCTTGATCCAACAAGAGAGGGAGAGGAGGTAGATGATATCTGAACCAACACGATGGTGTGGTGGTGGTGGTAGCAGCGGAACTGCAGCAGGGCTTCGCCAAGCATCTGCGCCAGGTGGAGGAGGTGTAATGGGAGGGAGACGGGCAAGGGTGGAAGCGTGGCTGCCCCCAACGCCTCCCCACCATTATATAGGCATGGAGGGGGCTGGTGGATTTCCCTCCAAGCCCCTAGGGTCGTTGGTTAAGGGGGGAGGAAGGAAATCCCTCCTTTCCTTTCCCCACCGATCGCTATCCCCCTTTTTTAGGGATCTTGATCTTATCCCTTCGGGATATGATCCTATTCCTTGTAAGGGGGGATCTTGGTGCGCCTAGACCAGGCGTGCGGGGCCTTTACCCACTACCCACGTTCATGTGGGTCCCCCCATGCAGGTGGGCCCCACTCCGTAACCTTTTAGAACCTTCCCGGTACAATACCGAAAAAACCAAACTTTTTCCCGGAACCCAAAATATGACTTCCCATATATAAATCTTTACCTCCAGACCATTCCGGAGCTCCTCGTGATGTCCCGGATCCCATCCGGGACTCTAAACAACCTTCGGACTTCACCATATTAATATCTCATTTCTACCCTAGCGCTACCGAACGTTAAGCGTGTGACCCTACGGGTTCGGGAACATGTAGACATGACCGAGACACTTCTCGGTCAATAATCAATAGCGGGATCTGGATACCCATATTGATTCCCACATGTCCAACGAAGATCTTTATCGGTTGAACCACGATGTCGAGGATTCAGTTAATCCCGTATGCAATTCCCTTTGTCTGGCGATATGTTACTTGCTCGAGATTCGATCATCGGTATCTCCATACCTAGTTCAATCTCGTTACCGGTAAGTCTCTTTACTCATTCCGTAATACAAGATCCCGTGGCTAACTCATTAGCCACATTGCTTGCAAGCTCTTTATGATGTTGTATTACCGAGAGGGCCCAGAGATATCTCTCCGTCATACGGAGTGACAAATCCCAGTCTCGATCCGTGCCAACCCAACAAACACCTTCGGAGATACCTATAGAGCACCTTTATGATCACCCAGTTATGAAGTGACGTTTGGATACACACTAAGTATTCCTCCGGTGTCAGGGAGTTGCACGATCTCATGGTCTAAGGAACAGATACTTGACATGATGAAAACTGTAGCAATAAACTTAAGTGATACGATCATATGCTAAGCTTACGGTTGGGTCTTGTCCATCACATCATTCTCCTAATGATGCGATCTCGTTATCAAATGACAACTCATGTCTATGGTTAGGAAACCTTAACCATCTTTGATCAACGAGCTAGTCTAGTAGAGGCTCACTAGGGACACGATGTTGTTTATGTATCCACACATGTATTTAAGTTTCCGGTCAATACAATTCTAGCATGGATAATAAACATTTATCATGAACAGGGAAATATGATAATAACCAATTTATTATTGCCTCTAGGGCATATTTCCAACATTTCTGATTACTGACCTGTTTGCCGCGTATCACACACATCTTCTTAAGTTGAACCGTTTCTGTTGTGTTGGGTAATCACAAACAGTTCATCCTAGTGAATTGTATGCCGTGTATCGCACACACCATACAGTGTCTGACCATTTCTGTTATGTTGGGTAATCACTAATAGTTCATCCGAGTGAACTGTATGCCGTGTATCGCACACACCTCGAACTGGCTGCCCGTTTCTGTTGTTCTGGCTTATCGCAAATAGTTCGTATGGATCAACTGTATGCCACGTATCGCACAAGCATCTCTAATCTGAATCATGCTTGATGTCTCCGCCATCGCAAATAGTTCATCTTATTGGTGACGGTTTTATTACGACACCGTTTGCGATTCATGCATCACACAAAGTTTGGTCGTGGGGTCTCTGATTCATGTGTCGCGTTAGCGGTCGGCTACAGTAGTGGTATCAACTCCCCCAAGCTTAGATCTCACTTATCCTCAAGTGAACACCAAACTCGATAATCATGACCACATGTTTATAGAGAGAGGAGTCAATAAAATAAAATACGAACATGGTAGCATCATGATCATTATTAAAACAGAATGGATAATCATAAAACTTCTCATGATCAAGTAATAATTCGTCCACAATGCCAAAGTATAAAGAACAAACTTTCTTGGCAACTAGCAAACTATGTTCATAGTCATCAAAGCAATTACAATTCATCATATCTCAGGAAGAATCTATGTAAGAGCTTTTCGATTTAGCAAATTTCACCAAATTTCACATACTCAACCATGATATAGTCTTTCATGATTGCTGACACTCAAAACATATTTTTAGAACAAACATTTCAGTAGACACATATGAAGATGGGGGTTTATAGTTTCACCTCCCAACTTATTTATCTCAAGGATAATGTCAACAATAATACTTCATGATCACCCACATCCAACTAGATATATATGTATGAATCTTTCTCTACCACATGATGCTTGCCAAGTGGAGAATAATTAAGAATGGAATATGAGAGAATAGTTTTGACTCCTACATAATAATACAAGCAGAAAAATAAAAGATAGGCCCTTCACAGAGGGAAGCAGAGGCTGTCATGCGCTTTGTATTGGATGTGCAAACTCTTAATGCAAAGGAACGTCACTTTATATTGCCCCTTGTGATAGCAACCTTTATTATGCAGTCCGTCGCTTTTATTTCTTTGCCATCGCAAGATCGTGCAAAGTTTATTTTCCCTTTCAATAAAAAATCATACATATTTAGGGGCAATTTTTATTGTTTTGGCACCGATGACAACTTACTTGAAGGATCTTATTCAATCCATAGGTAGGTATGGTGGACTCTCATGACAAGAAACTTGGTTTAAGGGTTTTTGGATGCACAAGTTGTATCTCTACTTAGTACGAAATTTTGGCTAGCAAAAGATTCTGAGCAAGCACCACATGTTAGAGGATTCATGGCAATATAACTTCTATGTGAATGAAAGCAAACATAACTTATTACGTTGTCTTCCTTGTCCAACGTCAACTATTTGATCAAGTTTGGAAATAATTAATGGGTGTTTCACAATCATAAAAGATGTCCAAGATGGTATATTTATATGTGAGATTTCTCTTATTTTACTATTTTTGTATGAATTGCTTCAATGAACAATGTGTTTGTTACCTCCCAATAAATTTTACTCGTTATACTCCTTGTATGTGGAGTCATTACTACTCATGGGATTAGCTTATGAATTTTAATCATTGCCAACATAAACGAGAGAACAAAACAACCCGACTCAAACTACTCTTTATTATATAGCTCTCACACATAATTACATAGATAGATAGATCACGAAACAAGCACTCGAAACTAGTTCATACTAATACTTTATTCTTCTAATTCATGAAATAACTAAGGATTGAACTAAGATAGATGGTGATAATAAAAGTGATGATGATACGATACCGGGGCACCTCCCCCAAGCTTGGAACAAGCCAAGGGTGGTGCCCATACCCGTGTACTCAAGTTTCTTTCTTGGGCGATATGTGCTTGGCTATGATCCCCTTAAGAGTACGAATTTCCTCCTCGAGCGTATTGACTTGAAGTTTAAGGTCCATGTTCTCCTTGCGGAGCTTGTTTGTAATGGTTCTCACACCGTCAACCAATGAATGAAATTGGGTTGTGGAGGATGAGATAACATTCGCCTGCATACGATGATAAGGGGTAAATGGAGTATTGGAAGGTTTAACCGTGTCTGGCAGGCTTGATTTCTTGAACTCCACATGCATGTCTCCTGGTTGAGGTAAGGGAGTTTCTTCTTCTTCCCCACTCGTAGAGTCCATCCTCTTCAAGTCGGCCTCCACCTCCTCATCCGTCGACCACCCATAGGGGTCAGCATCACCATAAACTCTCGGGTTTGCGGTAATGTGAGAAACATAGCTTTCCCCATCTGATTCTTGTGATGACATGGTGACCTAGATCTGTCAGGAAAACGACCCAAAACAAGAACAGAGGAGAAACTTGCGATGCGGAAGTCAAAACAGCAAAACATATATATAATGAATTTTTCCCTTGCAGGACAAGTCATCGGGAGGAATACGGAGTCGGTTCACGAGGGGCCCACAAGCTCACACGGCGCGCCCCAGGGGGGGCACCACCTGAGCTTGTGGCCCCCTCGTGCACTTTCCTGGCTATTTCTTATTTTTGTATTTTTTTTCTAATATTCCATAAAGGACAGAAATTATTTTTATGGAATTTTTGGAGTCGGTTTACTTACCGTATCACATACCTACTCCTTTTCAGGGTTCTGGAGTGCTCCGGGAGGTCTCTTTTATATGTTCCTCCAGTGTAATCGTTTGAATAATATTGGTTTCAATGTTAATAGGGGTACCTGTGATATAATGCTTAATTCTTTGCCCATTAACCACCTTCAGGTTAGTTCCTTCGGCATTGTTGATTTTGATGGCTCCGGAGCGGTAAACCTCTTCGACGATGTAAGGACCTTCCCATTTAGAGAGAAGTTTACCGGCAAAAAATCTAAAACGAAAATTGTACAATAGCAGTTGATCACCGATTTTAAATTCTCGTTTTTGAATTCTCTTGTCATGCCATCTTTTAACCTTTTCTTTAAATAGCTTAGCATTTTCATAGACTTGGGTTCTCCATTCATCTAAGGAACTAATGTCAAATAACCTTTTTTTTCACCCGCAAGCTTAAAATCGTAGTTGAGTTCTTTAATCACCCAATATGCCTTGTGTTCTAATTCAAGAGGTAAGCGACATGCTTTTCCATAGACCATTTTATATGGGGACATACCCATAGGGTTTTTATAAGCAGTTATGTATGCCCACAACGCATCATCGAGTTTTTTAGACCAATTCTTCCTAGATCGGTTAATGGTCTTTTGCAAAATTAATTTTATTTCTCTATTACTCAATTCAACTTGACCACTAGACTGAGGATGATAAGGTGATGCAATTCTATGGTTGACATCATATTTAGCAAGCATTTTGCGGAATGCTCCATGAATAAAGTGTGAACCACCATCGGTCCTTAAATATCTAGGGACTCCAAACCTAGGAAAGATAACCTCTTTAAGCATTTTAATAGATGTTTGGTGATCAGCACTACTAGTTGGAATAGCTTATACCCACTTAGTAACATAATCAACAGCAACTAAATATGAGTGTATCCATTGGATGAAGGAAAAGGTCCCATATAATCAAAGCCCCAAACATCAAATGGTTCAATAACAAGTGAATAATTCATCGGCATTTCCCGACGTCTACCAATATTACCAATTCTTTGACATTCATCACAAGCAAGGACAAACTTACGTGCATTCTTGAAGAGAGTAGGCCAGTAAAAACCAGATTGTAATACCTTATGCGCAGTTCTGTCTCGAGCGTGGTGCCCTCCGTAAGCCGCGGAGTGACACTTCCGAAGGATTTGTTCCTGTTCATGCTCAGGTACACAACGACTAATAACACCATCTACTCCTTCTTTATATAAATGTGGGTCATCCCAAAAGTAATGTCTTAAATCAAAGAAGAACTTTTTCTTTTGTTGATATGTGTAATTCGGTGGTATATATTTAGCAACAATGAAATTGGCATAGTATGCATACCAAGGGTTATTGCATGAAGTAGAAGCATTTATAACAGCTAATTGTTCATCAGGAAAACTATCATCAATAGGTAGTGGGTCATCAAGAACATTCTCCATTCTAGACAAATTATCTGCTATAGGGTTTTCAGCTCCTTTTCTATCAACAATATGCAAGTCAAATTCTTGTAGCAAAAGGACCCACCTAATCAGTCTACATTTAGCATCTTTCTTTTCCATAAGATATTTAATAGCAGCATGATCAGTATGAATAGTAACTTTAGAGTCAACAATATAAGGTCTGAATTTATCACATGCAAACACAACTGCTAAAAATTCTTTCTCAGTGGTAGCATAATTCCTTTGAGCACTATCCAAGGTCTTACTAGCATAATGAATAACATTTAATTTCTTATCAACCCATTAACCTAAAACAGCACCAATAGCATAATCACTAGCATCACACATAATTTCAAAGGGTAGGTTCCAATTAGGTGGTCGAACAATAGGTGCAAAAATTAAAGCTTTCTTAAGTATTTCAAAGGCTTCTACACAATCATCATCAAAAACAAATGGGACATCCTTTTGTAGGAGATTAGTGAGAGGTCTATAAATTTTAGAAAAGTCTTTAATGAATCTCCTATAAAAACCAGCATGACCAAGGAAACTTCTTATACCTCTGATATCTTTAGGGCATGGAATTTTCTCAATTGCATCAACTTTAGCTTTGTCTACCTCAATACCTCTTTCAGAAATTTTATGCCCAAGGACTATACCTTCATTCACCATAAAGTGGCACTTCTCCCAGTTCAAGACGAGACTGGTTTCTTCACATCTCTGCAAAACTCGGTCAAGATTGCTCAAGCAATCATCAAAAGAAGTTCCGTAAACGGAAAAATCATCCATGAATACCTCAACAATCTTTTCACAGAAATCAGAGAATATAGCAGTCATACATCTTTGAAAAGTAGTAGGTGCATTACATAAACCAAAAGGCATACGTCTATAAGATTAAGTTCCAAAAGGGCAAGTAAAAGTAGTTTTCTCTTGATCTTCTTGTGATACAGGTATTTGAGAAAAATCAGAATAACCATCTAAAAAGCAAAAGTGTGTGTGCTTAGACAATCTTTCTAACATTTGATCAATAAAAGGCAATGGGTAATGATCCTTTCTAGTAGCTTTATTTAACTTTCTAAAGTCAATTACCATCCTATAGCCGGTTGATACGTCCCAAACGTATCTACTTTTCCAAACACTTTTGCTCTGGTTTTGGACTCTAATTTGCATGATTTGAATGGAACTAACCCGACTGACGCTGTTTTCAGCAGAATTGCCATGGTGTTGTTTTTGTGCAGAAATAAAAGTTCTCGGATGGACCTGAAAATTTACAGAGAATTATTTCAGAATATATAAAAAATATTGGGGCAAAGATCCACCAGAGAGGGGGCTACCAGGCGCCACAAGCCTGGGGGGCGCGCCCACCCCCCAGGGCGCGCCTGGCAGGCTTGTGGGGCCCTGCCAACTCCGTTTACCCTAATTCTAATGCTATAAGTACCTATTCGTGGAGAAAAAAATCAGGGAGAAAGAATCATCGCGTTTTACGATACGGAGCAGCCGCCACCTCCTGTTCTTCATCGGGAGGGCTGATCTAGAGTCCGTTCGGGGTTCCGGGGAGGGGGGTTCGACGCCGTCGTCATCATCAACCGTCCTCCATCACCAATTTCATGATGCTCACTGTCGTGCGTGAGTAATTTCTTTGTAGGCTTGCTGGACGGTGATGGGTTGGATGAGATTTACCATGTAATCGAGTCAATTTGTTAGGGCTTTGATCCCTAGTATCCACTATGTTCTGAGATTGATGTCGGTATGACTTTGCTATGCTTAATGCTTGTCACTAGGGCCCGAGTGCCATGATTTCAGATCTGAACCCTCTATGTTTTCATGAATATATTTGAGTTCTTGATCCTATCTTGCAAGTTATATGCACCTATTACGTGTTATGATCCGCATACCCCAAGGTGACAATAATTGGGATTCTTTCCGGTGATTATCGTAGTTTGAGGAGTTCATGTATTCACTATGTGCTAATGCTTTGTTCTGGTTCTCTATTAAAAGGAGGCCTTAATATCCCTTAGTTTCCTTAAGGACCCCACTGCCACGGGAGGGTAGGACAAAAGATGTCATGCAAGTTCTTACTATAAGCACGTATGACTATATACAGAATACATGCCTACATTACATTGATGAATTGGAGCTATTGTGTATCGCCCTAGTTTGTGACTGTTACATGATGAATGTCATCCAACATAATTATCCATCACCGATCCAATGCCTACGCTTTTCGCATATTGATCTTTGCTAAGTTACTTTCGTTGCTGCTACTGTTACAATCACTACAAATCTGCTACTGTTACTGCCTTTGTTACTATTGTTACTATTACTACTACTATTGAAACTATCATACTACTATGCTACTAAACACTTTGCTGTAGATATTTAGTTCTCCAGGTGTGGTTAAATTGACAACTCAACTGCTAATAGTCGCAAATATTCTTTGGCTCCCCTTGTGTCGAATCAATAAATCTGGGTGAAATACTACCCGCGAAAACTGTTGCGATCCCCTATACTTGTGGGTTATCAACACCTTTTTCTGGTGCCGTTGCCGGGGAGCATAGCTCTATCTATTGAGTCACTTGGAATTTATATCTGTTGATCACTATGAAGAATCTGAAAGACGCTAAGACCAAGATCATTCCCTTTAAGACGAGGGGAGGTAAGGAACTGCCATCTAGCTCCGCACTTGATTCACCTTCTGTTTTGAGTAGGCTTGCGACACCGCCACCTATTATTCATTCTGATATGTTGCAAGTTATTGATGATACTACTTCTGCTATGAATGATACTTATGATGATGCTAGTACTATGCTTGATAATACTGTGCCACTTGGTGAATTTCTTGATGAACAAATTGCTAAAGCTAAAGAAACTGAAAATGTTGAAACTCTTGAAAATTATGATTCACCTATTCCGCCTAGCTCTCCTACTAGAGTTGAAATGCCTAAGACATCTAATGGTTATGTTTTTGATAGAGAGACAGCTAGGGCAATTCTTGCTTGTAGTGATAGAGATGAGGTTAGAAAATTGCTTGCTGAGTAGAAAGAAAAATCTATGAGGGAGAGAATGAAATATGATCCTATGTTTGCTACCTCTCCCATATTTGTTACTGATAAGGATTATGAATTCTCTGTCAATCCTGAGTTAATTACTTTGGTTGAATCTGATCCTTTTCATGGTTATGAAACTGAAACTGTTGTGGCACACCTTAGTAATTTGAATGATATTGCCACCCTACTTGCTCATGAGGAAAAGATTCGTTATTACTATATTCTTAAGTTGTTTCCTTTCTCATTAAAGGGTTATGCTAAGAAATGGTTTAATACTCTAGCTCCTGGTTGTGTGCGTAGTCCCCGGGATATGATATATTACTTCTCTGAAAAATATTTTCCTACTCATAAGAAACAAGCTGCCTTACAGGAAATATTTAACATTGTGCAAATTAAAGAAGAGAATCTCCCTCAAGCTTGGGGGAGGCTTCTCCAACTACTTAATGCTTTGCCTGATCATCCTCTTAAGAAAAATGAAATACTTGATATCTTTTATAATGGACTAACCGATGCTTCTAGGGACTACCTAGATAGTTGTGCTGGTTCTATTTTTAGGGAACGAACTGTTGGACAGGCTGAAGAACTATTGAATAATATATTGAGAAATGCCAATGATTAGACACTTCCTGAACCACCACCTAAGCCAACTCCAAAGAAGAGAGGTATTCTATTCCTCAGCCCAGAAGATATGCAAGAAGCTAAGAAATCTATGAAGGAAAAAGGTATTAAAGCTAAAGATGTTAAGAATTTACCACCTATTGAAGAAATACATGGACTTGACATCCCGACACATGTAGTAGAGGTAAATTCTCTTCGTAGATTCAATGAAAGTGATATTCCCTATAATAAATCTGCTAGTCAATGCTTGGATGAATTTGATAATTACATTGTTAAGCAAGAGAATTTCAGTATGTATGTTAGCAATCAACTAAAACGGAATGCCATAATGATTGAACATTTGAGTGATTTGATGTTTAGAACTGCTAATGATGTTAAGTGCTTGAGTAAACATGCTTGTATGGTTCAAACTCAGTTAGAACAAATTGCTAAGTCACAAAATGATTTGCTTGATGAGATGAATAATAAAAGGAATGATCATGTTGTTAGAGTTGTTACTAGAGGAGGTAGAATGACTCAGGATCCTCTATATCCTGAAGGTCATCCTAAAAGAATTGAACAAGACTCTCAAAGAATCAATATTGATGTACCTAGTCCATCTAAGAAGAAAAAGAAAAAGAAAAATGATAGGACTTTGCATGCTTCTAGTGAACCTGAGATAGAAAAACCTCCTGAGAATCATAATGATGCTTCTATTTTCGATGCTGAGACACAATCTGGTAATGAACATACACCTAGTGATAATGATAATGATAATGATAATGATAATGATAATGGTAATGATAAGGATGATGTTCATGTTGATGCTCAACCAGATAATGATATAGAAATAGAACCTGATGTTGATCTTGATAACCCACCTCCTAAGAATAAAAGATATGATAAAAGAGATTTTGTTGCTAGGAAACATGGAAAAGAAAGAGAACCATGGGTTCAGAAACCTATGCCTTTTCCCACTAAACCATCTAAAAACAAGGATGAGGAAGACTTTGAGCGCTTTGTTGAAATGCTTAGACCTGTCTTTTTACGTACTCGCTTGATTGATATGTTGAAAATGTCTCCCTATGCTAAATACATGAAAGATATTGTCACTAATAAGAGAAAGATGCCTGAAGCTGAAATTTCCACCATGCTTGCAAACTATTCTTTTATGGGTGGAGTACCTAAGAAGTTAGGAGATCCCGGAATACCTACTATACCATGCTCCATTAAAAGAAGTTATGTTAAAACTGCTTTATGTGATTTGGGAGCCGGTGTTAGTGTTATGCCTTTCTCTTTATATAGAAGACTTGATTTGAATAAACTCACACCTACTGAAATATCTTTGCAAATGGTTGATAAATCAACTGCTATACCTATTGGAATTTGCGAGGATGTTCCCGTTGTAGTTGCAAATGTTACAATCTTAACGGACTTTGCTATACTTGATATGCCTGAGGACGACAACATGTCGATTATCCTTGGAAGACCCTTTTTGAATACTGCAGGGGCTGTTATTGATTGCAACAAAAGCAAGGTCACTTTTCATGTCAATAGTAATGAGCATACGGTTTATTTCCCGAAGAAACAAAGTTCGGTAAATGGTATCAATTGTATTGAAAAGGTTTCGACAATCACTATTGGGGGATTCAAATTTCCTCTTCCTACTGTCAAAAAGAAATATGAAATTCTTATTGTTGGGGAGATGCATATCCCCATTGAGGTAACTTAGTGTTATACGAAGATTCTTCGGTTTCATGCCATTCGGAAATAGTTTGTTAATAAGACTTGATCAACCTTATTAATGGATTCTTTTTGAGGGGCATGTGGTCGATGAATTTAGTAAGCACAACTTTCTGTACCCACCTTTTGCTCTCTGTTATTTGTAGTTGAATAAAATAAAATGCCATGATTATCCTGTTCTCTGAATTTTCCGTGCAATAAAAAATGTCCCCAAAATAAAAGTTCTCAGAATGCCATGAAAATTTAGTATGATTTTTTATGCAATATTTAAGAATTTTGGCACTGAACACACCCCAGGGGGGTGCACCTGTGAGCCACAAGCTCACAGGGCGCGCCTACCCCCCCTAGGCACGCCCAGCAGGCTTGTGGGTCCCATAGGGACCCACTCACTTATGCCAGCCACCCATCTCCTTCTTCTTCCTCCAGAAAAAATCAAACTTGCTCCCAAGCCTGTGTTCTTGCTCCTTTTGCTGTGATTTTCGATCTCCTTGCTCGAAACTCCGTTTCCAAAACTGTTTTGAGGAATTACTCCTTGGTATGTGACTCCTCCAATGCTCCAATTAATTTTTATTCTAGTGCTTTATACTTTGCAAATTTTTGCTGCTGTGGTGACCATGTTTATGAGCTTGCATGTTGAATTTGTATGGTCCAAAGTAGTTTTGATGCATGATATAGCCTCTAGATACTCATAGGAGTAGTTGCTATCAATTTTGTTGAGTTTCATTCACTTTTATTTTGAGTCACTAAACATCTCAGAAATTTTCAGAAAAAGAAAATGCTCAAGTGGAGGTTGAGAGGTTCTTCGAGCCGGAATCCTAAGGAGGTCCCGAAGCCCAAGTATCATCTTCCTCATGCGGCCGAGGTGCGGCCGTGCGAATGGCCATGCAACACGTTCTTGAGGGATGCGGGGATTTTCGACGATTTCTATCATTTGGCGAACAATGCCGGCATTATCCCATTCCTCGAAGATAAGTGTGACCAGTATCTTCTCCTCACCAATACTTTCGTGCAAAGCTTTCATTTTCATGCTAGGAGAGATACACCCACAGTGTCATTTAACTTATATGATATTCCCAAAGAGATGACACTTGAGGATTTTTGCGAGGTATGCAAACTTCCTAAAGAGGGCAGCCCAGTAGAGCCACATCCCAGGGATGTCTCGGAGTTCATCCCTGAGGTGACCATGGGGGAGTCGAGGGGAGTTTTTGAGGCTAGGGTTGCTAGTTTAAATTTCCCTGTTTTGCGCTATTACTCATTATTTGCTGGGAGGTGTTTGACTGGTCAGTGGGAGAGTGGCACACTCAGTTCGCCTGACCTTGCTATTTTGCGCCACGCTCTTTGTGCTAATAGGACCTTCAGTTTGGGTGCTATGGTTGCCCGGCGGTTGCACACCAACCGTTCGAGGGGCGCTATTTATGGTGGTATTTATGCTTCCCGTCTCACTAAACATTTTGAGATTCCTATTAGGCACGACGAGAGGGAAGAGAGGCTTTTACCCACTATGCATCTTGATTATAATAGCATGGTTGGGCATGACTTCATAGATGAGGGCCCTATTCGCTTTAGATATAACTTGGTGTTTAGTCAGGGCACTTGTGAGGTTATTATTTTACCTGCACCTACTTTGTTTGATATTCATAGGGGCAGATACACCATCATGCCTGAGGACATTTATGCTTATTGGGGCTTGGGTCAGCCCCAAGCACCAGAGCCAGCACCTGAGCCAGAGCCGTACCAGGAGCTCATCTATCAGTGGGAGCCTCAGGAAGCCGTTTACCAGTGGGACCCTCAGCAGCCTTAGTACTATCCTGGAGGTGCTGATTTCGACCCATGACCGTAGACCAACTTAGGCCAAAAGCCTAAGCTTGGGGGAGTACGTATTTCTCACCGACATTACATTCATGTTCACACATTCATTCCGGTTGTCAGTGTTCATCCTTTTTCATTGTATATCCATGTTAGTTTTATTTTCACTTTCTTCTTGTGTGTTTAAAACTTTCGAAAATCCAAAAAAATTAGTTGTAGTTTCTTTCCTGTTTAGTTAATTCGTAGTAGTAAAAAGAAAACCCAAAAAGATTTCTCGTTTCTTCTTTTGCTTGTTGGGAGCTTTCCCGTGTAAATAGTTTTCTCGTTTTCCGTTTTTCCTTTGTTAATTTGCTTTCTTCAGAAAAACTAAAAACTCCAAAAATATTTCAGTGTGTTTCTCTGAATTTCTTTTCTTTTCGTTGAGTCACAGTAAGGAGAAAGACCACGATGAAAATGTTGAGTGGCTCCCATATGCTTTATTGTTGATCTAACAAAGAGCCACTATTACTTTGTCTTCTCCTTTGAATAAATGTTTGCAGATTCCAGCTTAGTCCATGGCACTCTTGCACTATTATTATTTTCATATCATTCGATCAGGCAAGTGAAAAGCAATAATGACGATATTTGATGAAGAGTTTGTGGTGAAGAAAAGCTGGTATGAACTCTTCTTGTTTTTGTCTTTGTAAATATGTTTAGCTCAGTATTCATGTTTCAACATTATTATGAATAAACATGTTTGTGATGACAATTAGAGATTATAGTTGCTCATGCCATGCTTAAATAGCTAGGAGTGGATAATGATTTATCTTGAGTGTCAACATGCATTAAAATGGTTGTGATGTAGTATGTTAGCATGGTATCCTCCTCTGAGTAATTCGAGTAGCTTGACTTGGCACATGTTCATACATGTAGTTGAATCAAAACCAACATAGCCTCCATGATATTTATGTTCAGGGTGTTGATATCCTACACATGCTCGTGTTCAATGTTAATTATTCGTAATGCATGTCTATGACCGTTTTTGCTCTCTAGCTGGTCGCTTCTCAATCTATTTGCTAGCCTTCGCCTGTACTAAGCGGGAATACTGCTTGTGCATCCAACTCCTTAAACCAAAGTTGTTCCAGATGAGTCCACTATATCTACCTATATGCGGTATTACTCTGCCGTTCCAAGTAAATTTGAATGTGCCACCTCTAAATATTCAAATGAACATCTGTTTTGTGTGCCCGTACCGCTCATGGAGCGACAGGGGGCGGTCAGTATCTTCCATGCTAGGTGGGTTATTCTCGAGATGAGTGTTTATTCACTTGTCATTGCACAAGAGAGGCTGGTAATTGGGATGCTCGGCCCTATTCTCAACATCGAATTATATAATGCAAACAAACTTCCCCGAAAAGTTGTTGGTATGGAGGGCACCCATGAATTCGGCTAGCCATGGCTTGTGTTGGTATGGTGGAGGGGGAGTAAACTTTACCTTTCCGCATGGGAACCACCAATAATGCATTTAGCATGGAAGATATTGAAAACTCTCGGTCGTGACGTTGACAGGAAAAGCATACCTCCCAAAATTATTTTCATCTCGATTTAAGCTTCGAGCTCTGGCACCGCTGCAAATCCATGCTTCCCTCTGTGAAGGGCCTATCCATTTACTTTCATGTTATTTTATTTTTATTGTTGAGTCATCACCCTCTCATTTAAGCACCAGTTGGAGAGCACTATTGTCATTTTTATGCATTGAGTATAGTTAATGTTGGGTGTGACCATGACTGGATATCCTCTACCCTACAATGTTTAGTCATTGCTTGGATCTCAGAGGTGCTCTGCATTTATGTTTTGCGGTTTCAGAAAGGGCTAGCGAGATACCATGTTATCATATTATATCATGGTTGTTTTGACAAAGTGTTGGCATCCGAGATATCTTACTATTGCTTGCTAGTTGGTTATGTTATTGATATGAGTAAATGTGAGACCTAAGTGTTATCATTCATATGGTTAGTTCATAATCTTTGCTAAAACTTGGATGCTAGTTAAGTATATATACAGACAACAAGAACAAAAGAGTTTGTAAAAGTTTTTCTTTGTCACTTTCAGTTTGTCAACTGAATTGCTTGAGGACAAGCAATGAGTTAAGCTTGGGGGAGTTGATACATCCCAAACGTATCTACTTTTCCAAACAATTTTGCTCTGGTTTTGGACTCTAATTTGCATGATTTGAATGGAACTAACCCGGACTGACGCTGTTTTCAGCAGAATTGCCATGGTGTTGTTTTTGTGCAGAAATAAAAGTTCTCGAATGGACCTGAAAATTTACGGAGAATTATTTCAGAATATATAAAAAATACTGGCGCAAAGATCCACCAGAGGGGGGGCCACCAGGCGCCACAAGCCTGGGGGCGCCCCCCCCCCCCCCCCCCCCCCCCAGGGCGCGCCTGGCAGGCTTGAGGGGCCCTGCCAACTCCGTTTACCCTAATTCCAATGCTATAAGTACCTATTCGTGGAGAGAAAAATCAGGGAGAAAGAATTATCACGTTTTATGATACAGAGCTGCCGCCACCTCTTGTTCTTCATCGGGAGGGCTGGTCTGGAGTCCGTTCGGCGCTCCAGAGAGGGGGATTCGACGACATCGTCATCATCAACCATCCTCCATCACCAATTTCATGATGCTCACCGCCGTGCATGAGTAATTTCTTCGTGGGCTTGCTGGATGATGACCCACAAGTATAGGGGATCAATCGTAGTCCTTTCGATAAGTAAGAGTGTCGAACTCAACGAGGAGCAGAAGGAAATGACAAGCGGTTTTCAGCAAGGTATTCTCTGCAAGTACTGAAAGTAGCGGTAACAGATAGTTTTGATAGCAAGATAATTCGTAACAAGTAACAAGTAGTAACGGTAACAATAAGTGCAGCAAGGTGGCCCAACCCTTTTTATAGCAAAGGGCAAGCCGGAACGATCTCTTATAATAAGCAAAGCATTCTCGAGGACACATGGGAATTTCATTTAATCACTTTCATCATGTTTGTTTGATTCGCGTTCGCTACTTTGATAATTTGATATGTGGGTGGACCGGTGCTTGGGTGATGTTCTTAAATGAACAAGCCTCCCACTTATGATTACCCCCTATCGCAAGCATCCGCAACTACGAAAGAAGAATTAAGATAACTCTAACCATACCATGAAACATATGGATCCAAATCAGCCCCATACGGAATAGCGCATAAACTAGGGTTTAAGCTTCTGTCATTCTAGCAACCCATCATCTAATTACTAGTCCACAATGCCTTCCCTTAGGCCCAAAGATGGTGAAGTGTCATGTAGTCGACGTTCACACGACACCACTAAAGGAAGCAATAACATACATATCATCAAAATATCGAACGAATACCAAATTCACATGATTACTTATGACAAGACTTCTCCCATGTCCTCAAGAACAAAAGTAACTACTCACAAATCATATTCATGTTCAAGATCAGAGGGGTATTGAATAGCATTAAGGATCTGAACATATAATCTTCCACCAAATAAACAACTAGCATCAACTACAAGATGTAATCAACACTACTAGTAACCCACAGGTACCAATCTGAGGTTTTGAGACAAAGATTGAATACAAGAGATGAACTAGGGTTTGAGATGAGATGGTGCTGGTGAAGATGTTGATGAAGATTGGTCCTCCCACGATGAGAGGATTGTTGGTGATGTCGATGGCTTCGATTTCCCCCTCCCGGAGGGAAGTATCCCCGGCGGAATCGCTCCACCGGAGAACAAAATAGCTCCTGCCTAGGTTCCGCCTCGAGACGGTGGCGCTTCGTGCCGAAAGTATTCTCTCTGTTTTTTCTAGGGCAAATGGCTTCATATAGCAGAAGGAGGGGGCCAGACGCCAGCTGTGGGCCCCACAAGGCACCAGGGCGCACCTAGGGGGGCCGCGCCCTGCTGCCTTGTGGGCAGCTGGTGGGTCCCCTCTGGTATTTATTTTCTCCAGTATTTTTTATATATTCAATAAAAAATCTCCGTGAAATTTCAGGTCAATTGGAGCTCTGTAGAATAGGTATCTCTGATATGGCTATTTCAGGTCCAGAATTCCAGCTGTCGGCATTCTCCCTCTTCATGTAAATCTTGCAAATTAAGAGAGAAAAGGCATAAGAATTGTACCATAAAGTGAAATAATGATCAAAAACATAATAAATAACAGTAGGAAATCATGATGCAAATTGGACGTATCAACTCCCCCAAGCTTAGACCTCGCTTGCCCTCAAGCGAAAAGTCGAAATCGATAATCATGACCACATGTTTAGAGAGAGAGACATCGATAAAAATAAAATACGGACATGGAGCATCATGATCTTTATTATAAAAGCAATATATCATCATAAAACTTCTCATGAAAAAGTGAAAATTCATCCACAAGTTAAAGTATGAACCATAAACCAAATTGAAAACGAACAAACTATGTTCTCAGTCACTGAAGCAATTGCAATTCATCATATTCTCAGAAAGAGTCTATGTAAGAGCTCTGATTAGCAAGTTCACATACTCAACTATCATTTAGTCTTCTATGATTGCTGACACTCATGTTATACTTATGGAGCAAAAGTTTCAGTCGAACACATAAAAAGATAGGGGCTTATAATTTTGCCTCCCAACGTATTTACCTCAAGGGTAATGTCAACAATTATAACTCATGATCACCTACATTCAACTGGATATATATGCATGGATCAATCCCCACCACATGATGTTTGCCAAAAGAGAAAATAAAAATGGAATAGTAGAGAATACTATTGACTCTTGCATGAAAGTAAATACATAAAGTAAAAGATAGGCCCTTCGTAGAGGGAAGCGGAGGTTGTCATGCACTTTTGTTTTTGGATGTGCAAACTCTTAATGTAAAGGAACGTCACTTTATATTGCCCCTTGTGATAGCGACCTTTATTATGCAGTATGTCGCTTTTATTGCTCCACCATCACAAGATGGTACAAAGCTCATTTTCCCTTACAATAAAAGTTCATACATATTTAGGAGCAATTTTTATTGCTTTTGCACCGATGACAACTTACTTGAAGGATCTTATTCAATCCATAGGTAGATATAGTGGACTCTCATGACATGAAACTGGGTTAGGGTTTTGGATGCACAAGTAGTATCTCTACTTGGTGCGGATTTTTGGCTAGCAAAGATAGGGGGCAAACACCACATGTTAGAGGATCCAAAACAATATAACTTCTATGTGAATATAAGCAAACATAACCCATTACGTTGTCTTCCTTGTCCAACTCAACTAATTGACATAGAATATTTGATGGGGGCTCACAATCATAAAAGATGTCCAAGATAGTGTATTTATATGTGACACCTCTCTTCCTTTATTACTTTTCATGAATTGCTACAATGACCAATGCTATGTTTGTCAACTTCCAACAAGTTTTATCAATTATACTTCTTTTATGTGAAGTCATCACTCCCCATGGGATTAGCATATGATTTTATTCTTTCTTTATTTCTAAGATTGGATCATCAAAGGCAAAACACTCAACTCAAACTACTATTTATTATATAACTTTCACACACGATTACATAGATAGATAGATCACAAAGCAAGCACTCGGAACTAAATCATACTAAAACTTTATTCCTCTAAATCATGAAATAACTAAGGATCGAACTAAGATAGATAATGATGATGAAAAAGTGATGGTAATACGATACCTGGGCGCCTCCCCCAAGCTTGGCACAAGCCAAGGGGAGTACCCATACCCGTGTACTCAAGTCTCCTTCTTCGGTGATGGTGGTGATGGTGAAGTAGTGGGCTTGTCCTTCAGCTTCAGCAAGTACTCCAGATTACGATTGATCCTTCGAAGGGCATGATTCTGCTCTTCTAACACAATAACTTCACGAGTGAGCGAAGTATTTTGGGCACAAATTGCTTCAACATCCTTTAATGCATTAATTTCAGATAAAGAGAGGTTGTGATGAAGAGTTTGTAGTATGTCTCCCTTTTCCGTAGGTTCCTCCTTATGCATGGCTTGATCTTATTCTCCTAGAGTCCGGTCCTCCATGACCTTTCCGGGCTCCTCCTCCATAGTTGTGTCCTCCTCTCTGGACGACCACTCATAATATACTTCGCTGAAAGGACGCTTGCCAGGTGAAGGTTGAACAATCCGGTGCTTGGTGCGGAGTCTTCGAGGAGCCATGGAGATCTAGATCTGTCAAAAAAATAGCCCAAAACAAGAACAGAGGAGAAACTTGCGATGCGGTGGTCAAAACATACGGGAGTATATATAAAGAATTTTTATCTTGCAAAACAAGCATACGGGAAGAAAACGGAGTCGGGAAGGCACACGTGGGGCCCACAAGGAACCACGGCACGCCCTAGGGGGGTCGCGCCCTGCTGCCTTGTGGGCGACACGTGGGTCCCCTCGGTTGTTTCTTATTTTTGTATTTTTTATAATATTCCAAAACTGACATAAATAATTTTTATGGAATTTTTGGAGTCGGTTTACTTACCGTATCACATACCTACCCCTTTTCAGGGTTCTGGAGCATTCCGGAAGGACTCTTTGATATGCTCTTCCGGTGTAATTGTTTCAATAATATTAGTTTCAACATTAATTGGAGTACCTAAAATATAATGCTTAATTCTTTGTCCATTCACCACTCTTGGATTATTGCCTTCGGAGTTATTTATTTTGATGGCTCCGGAGCGATAAACTTCTTCGACGACATATGGCCCCTCCCATTTAGAGAGAAGTTTTCCTGCAAAAAATCTTAAACGGGAATTGTATAATAAAACATGATCACCTACTTTGAATTCCCGTTTTTGAATTATTTTATCATGCCATCTTTTAACTTTTTCTTTAAACAACGTAGCATTTTCATAGGCTTGGGTTCTCCATTCATCCAGAGAGCTAATATCAAATAATCTCTTCTCACCGGCAAGTTTAAAATCATAGTTAAGTTCTTTAATTGCCTGTCGGTGTACTAAAGTATGGGTCTTTTTAGTACCCCTTACTTGTGCACAGGCAGTTGTAGCCGTACCGCGGCAAGCCTTGCCGGGGAATAGCTAGGAGTAATCACGAGACTAAGACGACAAGGAGACATTCAAGTCAACGATCAGACCAGAAAACAGAAGACCAAAGGGTTGCGGAGGCCCGGCAAGACCCTTGCCGGCAAGGCCTCGCGCCGAACAAGACCCGGTCCCGGCAAGCCCCGGGCCCGGCAAGGATTCGGTCCCGGCAAGCCCCGGGCCCGGCAAGGATTCAGCCCCGGCAAGGCTCTGCACAGTGCAGCGCTATCGCTCCAGTGCAGCGGCCAGCCTTGTCGTTTAGGGCTTGTCCTCATGGTGACGTGGCGTAATGCTGGCCACGCGATGCTTAAGCGGTGCTGATGGGATGGCTGCTTTTGCCCATCCCCTGTAAAGCTTTTCCAAGCCCGAGACGCTAAGGGACACCTCGACGGACACCTCACGGTGCATTTAATGAGTTTTGTCCTAAGCCGTCAGGGTTAGGTATGATAATACTGTGGTAACACTGTAGTTACTTTCCACCTCATGCCTTATCTTGTACGCCATTGTGGTAGCCCCTTTGACTAATATAAAAGGAGGCCCGAGACGTACGGGGGGGGGGGGGGGGGGGGGATGGCACTTCGAAAGCCCATTCTGCATGCGTAGCTGCTACTGTAGCTCCCAGAACTTGGCCAAGAACATCCACAATAATACAATCAAAGCAGGAGTAGGGTTTTACGCATCCTTGCGGCCCGAACCTGGGTAAATCCCCCGCGTGCTGTTCGTTAGTTCTGCTCTTCGTGCAACCCTCTCCCCTTGCCGAACCGTAAGGGATCTCCTTGATCCCATAGGTGTTCGTTTCCCACGACATCTTTGGCGCGCCAGGTAGGGGGATCGAGGTTGTGCGAACCTGACCTAGTGATCAGCGCGTCAGATCTTTGATCATCTTCACCACCATGGCTCCCAAGAAGAAGGGTTTCACGGCGGTTGGTCCATCCGCATCCATCGTGCCTGATGCTGCGCGCGCAGGCGACGGGGTAGACGCGGGTGGAGGAGGTGGAGGATCCGAGCATCCACGGCGTTCCGGCGATCCGAGCCGGACGAGCAACAGGTCCAAGGATGGAGCTGCGCAACCTGCGGGTGGTGCAGCGACTTCCAAGGATGGAGCGGCGCCTTCCAGGACGAATACGCCGGCGCATGCACCGCGACCTTCTCAGGACGCGCGTGACGTGCGGCCTCAAGACGTTGGTGGTTCTGGGCGTCCGCATGGGAAGACCCCTGCGCATCACTCCCAGGGTGCGCAGGGCCAAGATCCGCGCCCGCGAGCTGGTGGAAGCCGCGCGCGGGTGCAGAGTTGTGATGGTGCTCCTTCTAACCCTGTTAGGAGTTTGAGCACCTCACGCTCTTCGCACCTGTCGCCGCCGCCTACGCTAGCAGAGGCGTTGGCGCGAGCTCAGCTGCTCCTAGACTTTCCTCCCGCCGCGGAGAAGCTAGACGAGTGGCGAGCCGCTATCCAGAGCCTCATCGGCCTAGCCAACAATGACGTACCGCAGCAGGGTGAACCCTCGCGGCTGCAGTCGTCTAGGCTGGTGCGTGGCGATGGAGAGAAGACCGGAGCTGGAACGACTACGTTGCGTTCCCCTCCGCCGCGTCAAGAGCGGTCGTTAACTCGGCGGACCGGCACCCGTGAGGATGATTTCACGGCATCGTCTGATCCGCGGGTTCGCCGTGATCAACGTCACGTTCTTCGGGAACGGAAGAAGGAGGACGCTCGAACCACCATCGAGCGCCGAAGGGAAGCGCGTCGCCAGTCCGACAAGCGCGCTGGGACCTCTGTTGACGAGCCCGCGCCAGGGTACCCTGGCTGCCTACCTTACGAGGTGGGTTGCCCAGCGTTTACTCGTGAGCTGCGGCAAGTCCAGTGGCCTAGCTCCCGCTCCTTCAAGCCGGAAGTACCGGAGAAGTACGACGGCAAGACTCATCCGTCCGAGTTCTTGAGCATCTACACCATCGCGGTGCAGGATGCCGGGGCTCGTGACGATAAGGTGTTGGCCAACTACTTTCCGTTGGTACTGAAGCCCAACGTGAGATCGTGGTTGATGCACCTGCCCGAGAATTCCATCTCTTCTTGGGTCGACCTGTGCCATCAGTTTGTTGGCGCCTTCACCGGCGGCCATCAAGCTCCTGGCCAGGAGAGTGATCTGCACATCATTCCCAAGAAGGAGGGCGAAACTTTGCGGAAGTATATCCAGAGGTTCAGCCGCATCCAGCACAACATTCCTGACGTTCATCCCGCCGCCGTCATCAGCGCCTTTCATCAGAATGTGCACAATCGTAAGATGCGGGAGGAGTTGGCGATGAACAAAGTCAGAGATGTCGCCGAGCTCTACGCCTTGGCCGACAAATGTGCTCGGGCAGAAGAAGGAAGGAGACTCCCCGGCGAGAACGCTGGCGCTGGAGTCGACTCCGACAGCGAAGACGCTCCTGCCCCGGCAAGAAAGGGGCGGCGGAAGAACAAGAAGCGCAAGGGCAAGGCCGTGCTTGCCGTTGAAGGTTCGGGCAACACCGGCACCGCCAAGAAGTCCAAGACCGACGACCCTGGCAAGGAGGTTGCCGGGTGTGCGGCGTGTCAGGCCTTGGCGGCTGCCGACAAGCCAGAAGGATCCGGCAAGCAGTACTGCAAGATCCACCGTACCAAGGGCCATGATCTCCAAGACTGCCGGCAAGTTGAGGAGCTTGCCGAGAAGCAGCGCGCCGAGTACGAAAGGTGCGACAAGGAAAGAGCCCAAGATGGTGCCGGAGGGTCTGGCAGGAAGCGCGGTCGAGGAGGTCATCGCGGCAAGCCCAGGCAGCAGCAAGAGAAGCCTGCCCGGGGCCGCGCCAAAGAACAAGGAAATGATGATGATGATGCAGAGGGCGACGAGTCCAGCGAACACGAGTTCCAGAAGGCTACAGAGGCCATGTGCGTCGACGGGGGCGCTTCATTGCATTCCTCTCACCGCCAGCTCAAGCAGTGGGCGCGTGAGATTAATGCGGCAGAGCCATCCCTCGATGCCCGGAAGCCACTGAAGTGGTCCCTCACGCCTATCATTTTTGACGCCGAGGATCACCCTGATCGCACAACTGCGGTCGGGTGCTTGCCGTTGTTGGTTTCGCCAACGATTCGCAACCTCCAGGTGACGAAAATGTTAGTTGACGGTGGGGCCGGCCTGAACCTGATCTCGCCCGATGTGATCAAGAGGCTGCAAATTCCCGACAAAGATCTCGAGGAGACAGGTTCTTTCCAAGGGGTCAATCCGGGAAGGAACCAGCCGAAAGGCAAGATCACGCTGCCGGTAACTTTCGGCAGCGAGCTGAACTTCAGGACGGAGAAGGTCGTCTTCGACGTCGCCAGGATTCCGTTGCCATACAATGGAATCCTTGGCCGCCCAGCGCTGGCTAAGTTCATGGCGGCCTCGCACTACGCCTACAACGTCTTGAAGATGCCCGGTCCAATGAGCGTCATCACTGTCCACTCCGACAAGAAAGATGCGCTCATTTGCACCGACAAGCTCTACCGGGAAGCAGTTGCAGCGTCCGCCGCCAAGGCGCATGCTCCTGCCGCTCAAGATCCCGGCAAGAAGAAGCAGCCCGGCAAGACCTCTGGTACAAACTCCGGCAAGCGCGCCTCTCCAGAGTGCTGCGCTGCCGTCGAGGGTGCCCCAGAGAGCTCTGCCGGCCAGATCAAGAAATCCAAGGCTGCTCCGCCTGAGACCAAGAAGGTGCCCGCCAAGGAGGACGGGACGGGGGGAACCTTCACCATAAGCTCCACCCTTGATGACAAATAGGAAAGCGCGCTCGTTGCCTTCCTGCGGGCGAATGTCGATGTGTTTGCATGGCAACCATCTGACATCCCCGGTGTTCCCAGGGAGGTAATTGAGCACCACCTAGCTGTCTGTCCCCACGCGCGGCCCATCAAGCAGAAGGTGTGGAAGCAAGCCTTGGAGCGGCAAGAGTTTATTGCGGAAGAGATTAGGAAGCTTGATGCGGCAGGCCTGGTTAGAGGAGTCCTCCATCCTACATGGTTGGCCAATCCAGTTGTTGTGCGCAAGGCGAATGGTAAGTGGAGGCTATGTATTGACTTTACAGATATCAATAAAGCATGTCCAAAAGATCCCTTTCCCTTGCCGCGCATCGACCAGATTGTGGATTCCACTGCCGGCTGCGATTTGCTGTCATTTCTTGACGCATACTCAGGCTATCACCAGATCTTCATGGCGAAAGAAGACGAAGAGAAGACCGCATTTATCACCCCGTGTGGCACATATTGCTTCTTGCGTATGCCTTTCGGGTTGAAAAGTGCTGGTTCGACCTTTGCTAGAGCTGTCCAGATTGGTTTCGGGGCCCAGCTGCATAGAAATATGGAAGCTTACATGGATGACATAGTGGTCAAAACCAAGGACAAGGCAACGCTCATTCAAGATCTGGAGGAGACATTTGCAAATCTGCGCAGGATCAACCTGAAGCTCAATCTCGAGAAGTGCGTGTTTGGCGTCCCATCCGGCAAGCTTCTCGGGTTCTTTGTATCTCAGCGTGGAATTGAAGCCAATCCCGACAAGATCAAGGCAATTGAGCAGATCGAAGCGCCAAGACGAGTTAAGGATGTGCGCCGCCTTGCCGGCTGCGTCGCTGCTTTGAGTAGGTTCATCTCAAAGTCTGCTGAGCGCGCCCTGCCATTTTTCAAAATTTTGAAGAAGGCAGGTCCAATGAAATGGACTCCAGAAGCGGAGGCAGCGCTGCAGGATTTGAAGAAGTACCTCTCCTCTTCACCAGTACTAGTCGCGCCTAGACCACAAGAGCCGTTGCTGCTATATCTGGCGGCAACGAATCAAGTGGTTAGTGCTGTGCTGGTGGCAGAGAGAAAAGCAGAGGAGGATGCAGCGGCAACGGTAGGCCCGCCAAGCGACTTGCCGGGGCCAGCCCCGGCAAAGTCTGGTGCTGACAAGGAAAGACCCGCGCAGTCAAGTCAGGCAGTGCAGAAGAAGAAGATGGTGCAGCGCCCAGTCTATTTTCGTCAGCTCCCTGTTGCAGGGGGCTAGGTCGAGGTATTCTGGTGTGCAGAAGTTGCTCTTCGGCCTTCTCATGGCCTCGAGGAAGCTGCGCCATTACTTCCAAGCACATGAGATCACCGTCGTCACTCGCTTTCCGCTACAACGGATTCTCCGAAACCCAGAAGCAACCGGCAGGATCGTGGAGTGGGCGTTGGAGCTGTCATGCTTTGGTCTCAAGTTTGAAAGTTCTTCAACTATCCAGAGCAGGGCCTTGGCAGAATTCATTGCAGAATGGACCCCAACGCCAAACGACGAAGTTCAAGAATCAGCGATTCCCGGCAAGGAAACAGATCGCGAATGGATCATGTACTTTGATGGAGCCTTTTCGCTGCAAGGCGTCGGTGCCGGCGTGCTGCTTGTCGCACCCACCGGAGAGCGCCTCAAGTACGTCATCCAGATGCATTTTCCCCGGGAGAGATCGACCAACAACACGGCAGAGTATGAAGGACTGCTTGCCGGTCTCAGGATCACGGCAGACCTTGGGATCAGGAAGCTCATCGTCAGGGGTGACTCCCAGCTCGTCGTGAGGCAGGTCAACAAAGATTATCAGAGCCCGCTGATGGAAGCATACGTCGATGAAGTGAGGAAGCTGGAGGAGCGCTTTGACGGTCTTCAGACAGAGCATGTTCCTCGATCAGAGAACAGCATTGCCGACGACCTGTCGAAGCGTGCCGCACTCAAGCTACCTGTGGAACCAGGGACTTTTGTGCTCCGCTTGACTCAACCATCCGTGTCGCCATCGACAAGGCCTGATAAGAGAAGAAAGTTAAGTACCGGCGAGTACTTCCCGGCAGGGCTTCCCGAAGCCCCCGGCAAGGATCTAGCCGGGAACGACACGGTTGCCGGTGAGCAGCGGCTTCGCGCAGAACCTCAGGTTCTTGCCGCGGAAGCAAGCGCCCCTGCTGCCGAAGAAATACCGGTTGCCGGTGAGCAGCGGCTTCGGGCAGAACCTCTGGTTCTTGCCGCCGAAGCAAGCGCCCTTGCTGCCGAAGAAATACCAGTTGCCGGTGAGCAGCTGCTCCGCCAAGAGCCTCAGGTTCTTGCCGTAGAAGCAAATGCTCCCGCAGCTGAAGAGTCGCCTTTAGTCCTGGTCGTCGAGCCACAGGCTCCGGCATGGGCACAGCAAATAGTCCATTTCCTTCAGACAGGAGAACTCCCTGAGGAGCAGGAAGAAGCTGAGAAAGTAGCCCGTCAGTCAAGTATGTACCAGTTCGTCGACGACGTCCTGTACAGAAAGACCCAACGGTGTGAAATTGAAGTGCATTCCTCGGGAGGACGGACTAGAGCTGTTGGCAGAGATTCATGGGGGCGTATGTGGATCCCACATAGGCTCAAGAGCCCTTGTCGGCAAGGCATTCCGGCAAGGATTCTTCTGGCCTACTGCCCTCCAGGATGCAACGGCACTAGTAACCAAGTGTGAAGCGTGCCAGTTTCATTCGAAGCAACTTCATCAGCCAGCTCAAGCTCTCTAAACGATCCCTCTCTCCTGGCCCTTCTCGGTCTGGGGGCTCGACATACTGGGTCCCTTCCCCCGCGCTGCCGGGGCTTCGAGTACTTGTACATTGCTATCGACAAGTTCACGAAGTGGCCAGAAGTGGAAGCAATGAGGAGGGTGACAGCACAGTCAGCAGTCAAGTTCTTCAAGGGGATTGTGTGCCGTTTTGGTGTGCCGAACAGGATCATCACTGACAACGGTACACAGTTCACAAGCCGCACCTTCATGCAGTACGTCCAAGACCTTGGCGGCAAGATTTGTTTTGCCTCTGTTGCTCACCCGAGAAGCAATGGCCAAGCGGAGAGGGCAAACGCTGAGGTGCTGCGTGGTCTCCGGACCAGAACTTTCGACAAGCTGCACGAGCATGGAAGACGCTGGATTGATGAGTTGTCGGCGGTTCTTTGGTCGATCAGGACGACGCCAAATCGAGCCACCGGCCAGACGCCCTTCGCTCTGGTCTACGGAGCGGAGGCAGTTCTCCCCACGGAACTCATATACGGGTCACCTCGAGTGCTCGCTTATGATGAGCTTGAGCAAGAGCAGCTGCGGCAAGATGACGCGCTGCTCCTTGAGGGGAACCGTCTTCGGGCTGCTGTGCGAGCCGCTCGCTACCAGCAAGCTTTGCGCCGCTACCATAGCCGCAAGGTTCACGCCCGGAGTCTTGAGGAAGGCGACCTTGTTCTTCGGCGCGTTCAGTCGGCCAAGAATTCCAACAAGTTGACGCCGAAGTGGGAAGGCCCTTACCGGGTAGTGCGAGTCACCAGGCCTGGCGCTGTCCGCCTGGAGACCGAAGAGGGCTTGCCAGTGAGCAACTCCTGGAACATCGAGCACCTTCGCAAGTTCTACCCGTAAGGCGCAGTTGTTCGGGTTTCTTGCTGTGACAGCGATACGGCCAGCAGGCTGCTGACGACCCGAATCCAGCGCTCGCGGCAGCGTAATGCTCCGACAAGATCCCGGCAACGCCATTCTGTACAAGTGTTGCCGCTGGCATGTAATCCTTTGTACAGAGCAGGCACATCCCTGTGCATATTTTAATGAGATCTGTGTGCTTTACATCTCTTGTTGATTTCATGTCATTCTATATGCATGTATTATCTGAGATATGTATTGCACTTGATCCCGGTAAGAGCTAACGAACCGTCAGGGTTCCATACCTTTATTTTCTCTTCTTTCTTTTTCTCAAGAGATAGAAGATTCCCTCGCGCGCAAGTTTGCCGGGGGGGTAGGAGAATGGTGGTATGGAGGCCAGACGACGTTCAAGGTTGGCGCCTTGCCGGAAGAAAAGGAATAGCGACAAAAAGCAGAGCTAAGTTGCTAAACCCCTTAAGCAGATTTTGATTTTTGTAAGGCTGTATTCCCTTGAACGATTTCGGCTTTGTATGGAAAACCTGCACGCGATGGAATCTTGTCGTGATCGGCTGCGCCCTTACTCTGTTTCGAGTCCGCTCAACAGTCTAGGTGGCCGCGCTGAAAGCGTCAAGATTTCTTGCCGTGAGCAGCACTACCCGCAAGCTGCTGACGACCCGAATCCAGCGCTCGCGACGGGGTTATGCTCCGGCAAGTTCCCAGCAAAGCGTAGGGTACACACCATACAGAGAGAAATTGAACAAAGGGAATAGCATGCCATAATTCAAAGAGAGCAAGTTATATTACATCTAGTGCTTGCCGCGTTTCTGACATAAGACGAATTGTCTTTTACATGGAATGCTGGCGGCAAGATGAGGAAGAGACAGGAGGCTACAGTTAATCCCGGCGATCGCCCTCGACCCTCTTCACCTGGCTCACCCGATCGACGATGGGCGCGACAAGCTCCTCGAGAGCCTTGACGTCCGCGTCCTTCGGCAAGCTCTTCAAGGCTTTGGAGAGGTCGACGCCAGGGTTCCTGTACGCCACCTTTATCAACACCTTGCGGAGGACGAGCTGGCAGAGCTTCCGGGATTCGTCGGCCAGCTTGCTTGTCTGATTCGCCTGGAGTAGCTTGAGGGCGTCGACGAGCTTGTCGAAGAACATGGTTAGCCTGGCGCTTGAGGATATTTTGTCGTCGACTGAGTATTCGAAGCCCGGCAAGTCCATGGTCTCCAGCTCCGCGCCAAGCTTCTCGGCGACGTCCGCCAGCCTGGCAGTCCAGAGCTTCACGCTTGAGGTGTACTCGTTGTGGGTGGTGGCGGCGTTCTGGAGCAGCTCCTGTTCGTCATGGAGGTCTTTGATAAGAGTCCTCTCGCGAACTCGGGCGGCCTCAAGAGACTCCTCCAGCGTGGATAGCTTTAGCTTCAGATCTTCAATGGAGTCCTTGGCGGAGGAGAGCTGCTGGATCTTCTCGGATGCGGCGGCCTGCGTCTCCATCAGGCTGTGGAGAGCCTTGTCTCTCTCGGCCTCGAGTGTTGAGACCTTCTTGTCGTGGTCCTCAAGAGCGACCTCCAGCTGCTTCATCTTCTCCTCCAGCAAGTTCTTGACGGTCTCCGTAGCTCCGGCAGCGTCGAGGGCCTCTTTGAGCTTGCCGGCGTGGTCTTCAGTTAGAGCTCTGAGCGTCTTCAAGTGTTTCTGCTCAAGCTCCTGGACCCGCCGCGCGACAAGACTTTCGAGCTCTTCATCCTTGTTGCGAAGCTTGGCGGCAAGCGCCACCTCGCGGGCGGCAAGGTCCTCTTCCTGGGCGTCAAGGCTGATGCGGCGCTGCGTCAAGAGGGCTTCTGCCGCGGCGGCTTGCTGGGCGGCCTCCTCCTGCGTTTTCTCGATGTCTGATTGCTTCAGCAGGAGGACGTTCCGCTCTTCCGCCAGCTGCTCCCGATAAATATTCAGCTCTTGGAGGGCCTCGCCATACCAAGCCTGTGTCTCCGTGACGCGTTGTTGGAAGTCTCCTTCCGCGGCCTCGACGAGCGCTGCCCGGGAGTCCAGTTTCTCCTTCCGGGCGTGATAGAGCATCTGGAGCTTCTGATAATTGTCATTCATGGCTTGAAGTAGTTGTTCCTCCTTGGGCTCACTGACGGCAGCGACGGTGATTTCCCCGTCAAGATGTTCCCCTTCAACCAGCTCTTCAATGATTGCTGACCCCGGCATGCTGACAACGTTCTTGCCGGCCCTGATATATTGGCTTGAGGGAGGGGCCTGGAACGACGAGGATTGGTCTTCGGCAGTCGAGGGCCCCGCGGCAGTAGAAGCGCCTGGCGCTCCTGCGGCGGAAGCGCCGTCAGTATTGCCGCGGGTCTCCTCACCGGCCCCCTCGGCGGCCTTGGCGGCCTCGGCGGCAGCGGCCTTGGCTGCCTCAGCGGCAGCAGCCTCGGCGGCAGCAGCTTTGGCAGCCTCGGCGGCGGCATGCTTGGCGGCCTCTTCGGCAGCAACCTTGCCGGCTTCAGTGGCGGCATCCTTGGCGGTCTCTTCAATGACGGCGTCAGTATCCATGAGCTCTGTCAGAAGAAGATTGAAAGCCAAGAACTTGATTAAGATGAAGCTGGGAAGGAAGTCCAAGAAGACAAAAAGAAGAAAAACCAAAGCGACAAGAATTCTTTGGGGCAAGTAACTTTACCTGCGTCAAGGAAGGGGTTGCCGAAGCTTGCGCTTGCCGGCCCCTCCTCATCGTCGTGGTAGAGCTTGCCCGAAGACTCACCCCTGGGCGGTGTGGTCGACGGAGGTGGCATGGCAGAGGCAGCTCCTGCTGTCGCTTCTCGCTGTTGCTCCGCTCCTGCACGCCCGGAGATGTCAGCAGAGAAGATGCAAACCCCGGCACGCGCCAGTGGGTAGTGAGTAGAAGACTCACGCTGGGGGCTGCGCCGGGGGCTGCGTCGAGGACTGCATCGAGGGTTGCGTTCTGGGCTTGACTCCGAGCTGACGAGAACCGTTTCCGGCGCGCCCGAGGTGCTTGCCGGCGGCTCGACGCTTGTTGAGGTCTTGGCCCTCTTCGCCACCCTCTGTGCCAGAGTCTCCGCATCCCTGAGGAGGCAAAAACAGAGCAAGTTAATCAAGCAAAACTAGAAGGACGAGAATCAAGGCTGTGGCGGGACTCTTACTCTTCTTCTTCTTCTTCCTCGGAGCTGATGGCGGAGAGGTCGAAGCCGACCCTCGCCGCAGTTCCTGACGGAGGAGGAGGAGGATTGGCCCTGGGCCGCTTGGCAGCGGCAGGTTGCGGCGCGGCCTCGCCAGCCGCCCCTTTCCCGGAAGCCTCGCTGCTTGAGGGAGGTTGGCAGGCTGGAGCGCCACTGGCGTTCTTCCGGAGGACGCGCCTCTTTCTGTGTTGAAGAGCTGGGGGCTCTTCCTCCTCCTCTTCTTCCTCTTCGGCGGCGCCTCCGGCAGAAGAGCTCCCGGCAGCGGCTCCGCTTGGCTCCCCGGCAGCCTCGTCTCGCCCGGCAAGATCTTCCAGCAGCAAGTCCTCGCCTTCGCTGGACTCAGCGCTGCCGACTTCTTCGGAAAGGTTCGCCTCTTCCACCCTGTTGGCGATGTAGGCGAGCTCCTCCTCCGTGGTGGCGCGGACAAGGTTCTCCGCGCGGATGGCCTTCTCCGCCAAGTTGTCGAAGAACGCCAGCGCCTGCTCCGCGGACGGCTCGATCCACCTCTCGTCGATGCTATGGGCATTAAACGCCGGCATCATGGCGATGATGGAGGTCAGTGATGAGTTGTTGCATAGTGGGACGACGCCCGCCGGCAAGTCTCCCACTGATCCAGAATTGAAGAGCTGTTGGCAGAGGGCTGCGTGCCCCATGGCTGTCAGATCATTATCCAGCCCAGGCCGCACCCTCATGACGTCGGCAGCGTTCATGTACTCCCAGGCAGGGCGCCCCTTGTTCTGCAGTGGGGCGATGCGCCGGCGAAGGAAATCTGAAGCAATCATCTCCACCTTCAGCCCGGCAGCCCTGAGGCGCAGTATCCTGGTGGTGGCGATGGTGAGTTTGCTGTCGTCAGGGTCCGCGGCGCCCCAATCCTTGCCGCGGGCCACCTTCTGCTTCCGCACCTCGCAGAACGGTTGGGGCTCCTTTTCCCGGACCCAGCACCACTTGCCGCGCCACTCATCCCATCTATCGCGGTAGAGCCCCTCTGGGTATGTCTCCTTGGTTGCCGTCCTCGGGATCCAAGCGATGCTGCCGGAGAGGGCGTCGCCCCTTTGGATGCGGGGGTAGAAGTAGTGCCGGAAAAGTGCAGTGCTCGGGATGACCCCAACAAAATTCTCGCAAAGGTGCGCGAAGACGGACATACAAGTCACGGTATCCGGCGTGAAATCTAACAGCTGGAAGCCGTAGGTGAGCATGATATCTACGAAGAAATCCGAGTACGGGGGACAGAGGCCGCACCAGAAGTAATCGGCAAAGAAGGGATAGTCTCCTGGCTTTGCCTTGCGAGAAGCTACACTCACTTTGGTGGCTGGATGCGCCGTGGTCTCAGTCGCCCATGCGAACTGGTACCTCTTCTTCAAGGTCTCCGCATCAAGCGTCGAGGGGAAGACGGCGCGTTCCTTCCGCATCTTCACCAGCTTGCTCTCCGCCGCGGCAGCCGCTTCCGCCGCCTTGCCCTTGCTCAGCTTGGGCGGCATGGTGGCTATGGAAGTGGGCGCTGAAGACGTCGAGAGCGCGGTGGAGGCGGGTGGAAGGAGAAAAGCTCTGCTTTGGGCGCGAGGAAGAAGACGATGGCGACGGCTCTGAGATTGAGATTGAAAAGGCGGAGGGGGTAAATGAGCAGTGCCCTCTGCGATTCCCTTTTTATGGGGAAGGCGCGAGGCGGGCTCTTTACCGCCCGCTTTTACAACGGAGTTTCCGCCCACGTCTCTCACGTCGCGCGATTAATGCGCGTAGTGGGGGGGGCGGGGGCATGGTAAAAGAGATAATGATTACGAGCAGTTATTCCCTGCCACGCGTGCCCGTGCACTGTTTTGGGCCTAGCCCAACAGGCCTGGCACCCGTGTATGGCCTAGGCCCGGGGGCTCCTGTCGGTGTACTAAAGTATGGGTCTTTTTAGTACCCCTTACTTGTGCACGGGCAGTTGTAGCCGTACCGCGGCAAGCCTTGCCGGGGAATAGCTAGGAGTAATCACGAGACTAAGACGACAAGGAGACATTCAAGTCAACGATCAGACCAGAAAACAGAAGACCAAAGGGTTGCGGAGGCCCGGCAAGACCCTTGCCGGCAAGGCTCGCGCCGGACAAGACCCGGTCCCGGCAAGCCCCGGGCCCGGCAAGGATTCGGTCCCGGCAAGCCCCGGGCCCGGCAAGGATTCAGCCCCGGCAAGGCTCTGCACAGTGCAGCGCTATCGCTCCAGTGCAGCGGCCAGCCTTGTCGTTTAGGGCTTGTCCTCATGGTGACGTGGCGTAATGCTGGCCACGCGATGCTTAAGCGGTGCTGATGGGATGGCTGCTTTTGCACATCCCCTGTAAAGCTTTTCCAAGCCCGAGACGCTAAGGGACACCTCGACGGACACCTCACGGTGCATTTAATGAGTTTTGTCCTAAGCCGTCAGGGTTAGGTATGATAATACTGTGGTAACACTGTAGTTACTTTCCACCTCATGCCTTATCTTGTACGCCATTGTGGTAGCCCCTTTGACTAATATAAAAGGAGGCCCGAGACGTACGGGGGGGGGGGATGGCACTTCGAAAGCCCATTCTGCATGCGTAGCTGCTACTGTAGCTCCCAGAACTTGGCCAAGAACATCCACAATAATACAATCAAAGCAGGAGTAGGGTTTTACGCATCCTTGCGGCCCGAACCTGGGTAAATCCCCCGCGTGCTGTTCGTTAGTTCTGCTCTTCGTGCAACCCTCTCCCCTTGCCGAACCGTAAGGGATCTCCTTGATCCCATAGGTGTTCGTTTCCCACGACATTGCCCAATAAGCTTTATGTTCTAGTTCAAGAGGTAAATGACATGCTTTTCCATAAACCATTTTATACGGAGACATACCCATAGGATTTTTATAAGCAGTTCTATAAGCCCATAATGCATCATCAAGTTTCTTAGACCAATTCTTTCTGGATCTATTAACGGTCTTTTGCAAAATCAATTTTATTTCTCTATTAGTTAATTCAACTTGGCCACTAGACTGAGGATGATAAGGGGATGCAATTCTATGGTTAACATCATATTTAGCAAGCAACTTACGGAAAGCACCATGAATAAAATGCGAACCACCATCGGTCATTAAATATCTAGGGACTCCAAACCTCGGGAAAATAACTTCTTTAAGCATTTTAATAGAAGTGTTATGATCATCACTACTAGTTGGAATGGCTTCTACCCACTTAGTAACGTAATCAACAGCAACTAAAATATGAGTATACCCATTGGATTTAGGAAAAGGTCCCATATAATCAAAACCCCAAACATCAAAAGGTTCAATAACAAGTGAATAATTCATAGGCATTTCCCGACGTCTACCAACATTACCAATTCTTTGACATTCATCACAAGAAAGGACAAACTTACGTGCATCCTTGAAAAGAGTAGGCCAATAAAAAACGGATTGTAATACCTTGTGTGCAGTTCGGTCTCCCGCATGGTGTCCTCCATATGCCTCGGAGTGGCACTTACGTAGGATTTGTTCATGTTCATGCTCAGGTACACAACGTCTAATAATACCATCTACTCCTTCTTTATATAGATGTGGGTCATCCCAAAAGTAATGTCTTAAATCAAAGAAAAACTTTTTCTTTTGTTGGTAGTAAAGCTAGGTGGTATGTATTTAGCAACAATGTAATTAGCATAGTCTGCATACCAAGGAGTATTACGAGAAGCATTTATCACAGCTAATTGTTCATCAGGAAAATCATCATTAATAGGAAGTGGGTCATCAAGAACATTTTCCATTCTAGACAAATTATCAGCTACGGGATTCTCAGCTCCCTTTCTATCAACAATATGCAAATCAAATTCTTGTAGCAGTAGAACCCATCTAATAAGTCTGGGTTTAGCATCTTTCTTTTCCATAAGATAATTAATAGCAGCATGATCAGTGTGAACAGTAACTTTGGAATCAACAATGTAAGATCTAAATTTATCACATGCAAACACAACTGCTAAAAATTATTTCTCAGTGGTAGCATAATTTCTTTGAGCACTGTCTAGAGTTTTACTAGCATAATGGATAACATTTAATTTCTTATCAACTCTTTGTCCTAGAACAGCACCAACAGCATAATCACTAGCATCACACATAATTTCAAAGGGTAGGTTCCAATCAGGTGGTTGAACAATAGGTGCAGAAATTAAGGCTTTCTTAAGTACTTCAAAGGCTTCTACACAATCATCATAAAAAACAAATGGAACATCTTTTTGCAAGAGATTGTTAAGAGGTCTAGAAATTTTAGAGAAGTCTTTTATAAACCTTCTATAGAAACCAGCATGACCAAGGAAACTTCTTATACCTTTGATATCTTTAGGACATGGCATTTTCTCAATAGCGTCAACTTTAGCTTTATCAACTTCAATACCTCTTTCAGAAATTTTATGCCCAAGGACTATACCTTCATTCACCATAAAGTGGCACTTCTCCCAATTCAAGACAAGATTAGTTTCTTCACATCTCTGCAAAACTCGATCAAGGTTGCTCAAGCAATCATCAAAAGAAGTTCCGTAAACAGAAAAATCATCCATGAAAACCTCAACAATCTTTTCACAAAAGTCAGAGAATATAGCAGTCATACATCTTTGAAAGGTAGCAGGTGCATTACATAAACCAAAAGGCATACGATGATAAGCATAAGTTCCAAAAGGACAAGTAAAGGTGGTTTTCTCTTTATCTTCAGGTGACACAGGTATTTGAGAAAAACCAGAGTAACCATCTTGGAAACAAAAGTGTGTATGCTTAGAAAATCTTTCTAACATTTGATCAATAAAAGGCAAGGGGTAATGATCTTTTCTAGTAGCTTTATTTAATTTCCTGAAATCAATTACCATCCTATAACCAGTTACAATTCTTTGTGGGACAAGTTCATTTTTATCATTAGGAACAACGGTAATACCTCCTTTCTTAGGAACACAATGAATAGGACTTACCCATCTACTATCAACTATGGGATAAATTATACCTGCTTCCAGAAGCTTTAATATTTCAGTTCTTACCACATCCTTCATTCTAGGATTCAGCCTTCTTTGATGGTCAACAACGGGTTTAGCATCTGGCTCCATATGAATTTTATGCTGACATAAAGTGGGACTGATGCCATTAAGATCATCGAGAGTATATCCAGTAGCGGCACGGTGCTTCTTCAGAGTTTTAAGTAATCTCTTTTCTTCATGCTCGGAAAGGTTAGCACTAATAATAACAAGATATATCTTCTTTTCATCAAGATAAGCATATTTAAGAGTATCAGGTAATTGCTTTAAATCAAATACAGGATCACCCTTGGGTGGAGGTGGACCTCCCAAGGTTTCAACAGGCAAATTATGTTTCAGGATAGGTGCTTGTTTAAAGAATAATTCATCTATTTCATTTCTTTCATTCATATTCATGTCATTCTCATGCTCAAGCAAATATTGTTCTAATGGATCAGTAGGAGGCACAGCAATAGAAGCAAGACCAATAATTTCATCTTTATTGGGTATTTCTTTAGTGCAATCAATTTCAGCATTAACAGTATTCAAGAAAGGTCTACCAAATATAATAGGACAGAAATCATCTTGTGGTGATCCAAGAACTAGAAAATCAGTAGGGTATTTGATCTTACCACACAAGACTTCAACATCTCTAATGATCCCAAGCGGTGAAATAGTATCTTTGTTTGCAAGCTTAATAGTAACATCAATATCTTCTATCTCAGCAGGTGCAATATCATGCATGACTCCTTGATATAAAGTAAACGGAATAGCACTTACGCTAGCACCCATATCACATAAACCATGGTAGCAATGATCTCCAATCTTAACTAAAACAACAGGCATGCCAACTACAGATTTGCTCTTATCTATTTTTTCTTGTTTTGTATTAACTTGTTTAGCAATCCTAGTTGCTTCCTCACAAAAGTAAATGACATGACCATCAATATTATCAACTAAGAGATCTTTAACCATTGCAATTTTAGGTTCCACTTTAATTTGTTCGGAGGGCTTAGGTGTTTTAGCATTACTCTTATGAACCACAGTTGTACCTTTAGCATGTTTCTTTATCCTAACAGGGAAAGTAGGTTTCTCAATATAAGCAGTGGGTACAACTGGATTAACATTATAAGTAATTGTTTCAGTTTTAGCTATAACAGGTTCATGACAAATTTCTTCAACGGATGGATGAAATTTAAACCATTTCTCTTTAGAGAGATCAACATGAGCAGCAAAGGATTCACAGAAATTAGCTACTATCTCAGAGTCAAGTCCATATTTTGCACTAAACTTATGAAAAGCATATTTTCTGTAAAATATTTAACACAATCAAACTCAAGATTTATACCTGACTCATTACCTTTGTCGATTTCCCAATCTTCAGAGTTGCGTTTAATTCTTTCAAGAAGATCCCATTTGAATTCAATAGTTCTATTCATGGAGGAACCAGCAGAAGAAGTATCAAGCATTGATCGATCATTTTGAGAAAGCCGAACATAAAAGTTTTGTATAATCATTTCTCTTGAAAGCTCATGATTGGGGCATGTGTGCATCATATATTTAAGCCTCCCCCAAGCTTGAGTGATACTTTCTCCTTCATGAGGCCAAAAATTATATATATAATTCCGATCACGATGAACCAAATGCATAGGATAATTTTTTTGATGGAATTCCAACTTCAACCGGTTCCAGTCCCATGTTCCAGTGTCATCCAATAGCCTATGCCATATCAATGTCTTTCCCTCTAAAGATAAAGGGAATACTTTGTTCTTAACTCCATCCTCGGATAAACATGCAAGCTTAAACAAACCGCAAAATTCATCTATATAGATTAGGTGCATAACAGGATGCATTGTTCCATCTCCTGCATAAGGATTAGCCAGCAGTTTCTCCAACATACTCGAGGGAATTTCATAGTAAATATTTTAAGTAGCTTCAGTAGGTTGAGGAGCGGCTCTTACCACTTCTGGTCGAGGTGAAGATACCCCGAACAAGCCCCTCAAAGGATTACTTTCCATAGTGACAAGTAACAGTAAATTTCAGCACGTAATAAAATGTTTCCTTACCAAATTCCACTTACCAAAGGCGCTTCACTCCCCGGCAACGGCGCCAGAAAAGAGTCTTGATGACCCACAAGTATAGGGGATCAATCATAGTCCTTTCGATAAGTAAGAGTGTCGAACCCAACGAGGAGCAGAAGGAAATGACAAGTGGTTTTCAGCAAGAGGTATTCTCTGCAAGTGCTGAAAGTAACGGTAACAGATAGTTTGATAACAAGATAATTCGTAACGAGTAACAAGTAACAATAGTAACAAATGTGTAGCAAGGTGGCCCAATCCTTTTTATAGAAAAGGACAAGCCGGGAGTGTCTCTTATATAAAGCAAAGTGCTCTCGAGGACACATGGGAATTCTCGTATAGTCACGTTCATCATGTTTAGTTGATTCGCGTTTATTACTTTGATAATTTGATATGTGGGTGAACCGGTGCTAGGGTGTTGTTCTTACTTGAACAAGCAACCCACTTATGATTACCCCCTCTCGCAAGCATCCGCAACTATGAAAGAAGAATTAAGATAAATCTAACCATAGCATGAAACATATGGATCCAAATCAGCCCCTTACGGAATAACGCATAAACTAAGGTTTAAGATTCTGTCACTCTCGCAACCCATCATCTACTTGTTACTCCCCAATGCCTTCCCCTAGGCCCAAATATGGTGAAGTGTCATGTAGTCGGTGTTCACATGACACCACTAGAGGAATAACAACATACATATCATCAAAATATTGAATGAATGCCAACTTCACATGATTACTTGTAACAAGACTTCTCCCATGTCCTCAAGAACAAAAGTAACTACTCATAAATCATATTCATGTTCAAAATCAGAGGGGTTTTGTATATGATCAAGGATCTGAACATTTAATCTTCCACCAAATAAATCAACTAGCATCTACTACAAGATGTAATCAGCACTACTAGCAACCCACAGGTACAAATCTGAGGTTTTGAGACAAAGATTGAATACAAGAGATGAACTAGGGTTTGAGAGGAGATGGTGATTGTGAAGATGTTGATGAAGATTGGTCCTCCCACGATGGAAGGATCGTTGGTGATGTCGATGGCCTCGATTTCCCCCTCCCGGAGGGAAGTATCCCCGACGGAATCGCTCCGCCGGAGAGAAAAAGTGCTCCTGCCCAGGTTACGCCTCGAGACGGCGGCGCTTCGTCTCAAAAGTCTTCTTCTGATTTTTTTTCTAGGGAAAATGACATCATGTAGGAGAAGATGGGCCACGAAGGCCTGCTGGTGGGCCCACAAGCTCACATGGCGCGCCCCAGGGGGGCGCACCACCTGAGCTTGTGGCTCACTGGTGGGGCCCCTCCTGGTGATTCTTCTTCCAGTGTTTTTTATTAATTCCAAAATAATTCTCCGTAAATTTTCAGGTCATTTGGAGCTCCGGAGAATAGCTATCTCTGTTGTAGCTCTTTTCAGGTCAAGAATTCCAGCGGCCGACAATTTCTCTCTTCATATAAATCTTGCATAATAAGAGAGAAAAGGCATAAGAATTGCATCATAGAGTGAAATATTGATCCAAACATTGTAGATAACAGTAGGAAATCATGATGCAAAATGGATGTATCAGCAGCCTTTGGATTTTGTGGAGCTCTTAAATTGCAAAACAAAATACTATCGTCCTTTCCTGATAATTCAGAAAGTGGGTAACACTGCTTACAAGCTCCAGTTCCAGAACATGTGAAAATCCATCATGTATTTCATGTTAGTCAGCTTAAGAGCTCACTGGCAACAAGGCTATGCCTAGTCCTGATCTACATATGGCGAATGAGGATGGTACCCTCAAGACTGAACCAGCAGTGGTTTTTCCCGGTACGACAAATTCATACATAGGAAGGCGCGGACTTCATCATTCCCAGTTTTCTTTCGTTCGATAACTCAAGCATGGCGGGCAACAAATACAATGCCATGAGGACTCGTTGTATCTCAAGAAGGGGGGCAATGCCAAATCCTGAACCTGAAGTTGTCTGTTTTCTTCATTTAGGTGTAGCATTTCTAGCAATACCGCTTCAATCTGATCCAAAGGCTCACAAGTCTCCTCCCCTGGTCTCGTCTTTAAGCCGTCAAATCCCTTTTACCGTTATACGGTAGTTATGCATGTTTTTACCTTCACTGTTGTAGCAGATAAGAGCATCTACAACGGTGAGCGCTTATCCATACGCTTAAACAGAAAAAAATAAAATACCAAACATATTAAGCGTCATGTATTCCAACGCTAGGCGCTAACGACCAACGCCAAACACGCTTAGAAATAGACGTTCCTTCCTGTCTCAGATGGGGGGGAGGCCTGGCGCTCCCTGCCTTGTTTTGTGCCGATGAGGCGCCGGACGTTAGGAATCGACGATGAAACTGCCGATTGCCTTGGAAATTTTTCCTAATACCCTCCCCTGGCGCCCAGCGTTGGGGATGTCCTGATGAGCTACTTATTTAAGCCTGGTTGTGGCTGGTGTGTAGTATGTTGAATTGTCGATTGCCTAATGGATTTTTTTCGAAAAGGATGATAGCCCCCGGCCTCTGCATCGAGCGATGCACACAGCCATATATTGCCTAATGGATGAACTCGATGCCTTATAGCTACAGTAATATAGAATGGCCCTCTCGTTCTGGCCTTAAACCCTACCTCGTTCCCTTTATTACTCGATTTCTTGTCCCAAATTCTCCTTGATCCTATCTGGGTCCTGGCGGGGTCGGGGGTGGGGGAAAGAGGGGAGATATCTTATATTTTTGTTGGCACACCTAGTGCTTACTCAAGCATATGCATCACAATTTGACCCGAAAAGGCGAAAAATCAATGAAGAGCTAGATCACTTCCCCAGGCTCAGAAACCACCACATTCCGTTGAGGACGAGGGTGTGCCAATGGCATACGAAGACCATGTGGAGTGTTGCCCGTATATTACGATTTGAGAAAATTTAATTTGCGTAGATTTGATCATGTTATAAAACGTGAGTTGGAAACAAGATTGGTCGTGTGCACAACTCGCAGGATGCATGTGAAGTAATGCCATGCATGTTGTTGATACTTGAAAAATTCGACAGAGTTGACCTCTGGAACGAGTTATCTTTTCTCAGAGTATCCGTGCATTGGTTGCTGAAGTGGCCTCGCGCATGCATATTATCAAAAATTATGGAAACCAAACCCGTGTGCCTGAACCTGCAGGTGTATGGGCATGGGAGAAGCAAAACAGAGCGTACGTATGGCAAATGCTCAAATCTGAAGCAAGTCTGGCACAGGAAAAATAATGTGGACACCAGAAAAAAAAAAGAACAATGAGAGGCATGAAATTGCATGATTTGCATGTACAGCGCATTAAAATGAATTTAATTATACATATCTTCTATTTTAAGTATTTGTCTATGTATATGGAATTTGGCGGTTGGATTGCAGGGTGTATGATTTTTAGATCGACAGGGAGGAGCTCCCCGGCTCCATTACTTTGGAAAGAAGCCCGCGAAACAGGTCTGATACATTGTTCAAAAACAGTAGAAGAAAAGAGACTAACAGCTAAAACAGCACAAAAACTACTGAAACCAGTGGCACCCTCAGGGCTGACACCACAAGCGGCATCACGCGACACAAGTAAATCAAGATGAAGATGTCAGTTAAACAAGACCACTTCCACATTTTCACTTTCACGCTGTGGGGGCCATTGGAGATCCCAGGTCTTCCAGAACAGAGACGGGGCTCTGTCCAGCAGCAAAACCTTCCATCCTCAACTTGAATGGAGACGCCATTCCCTTGGAGGCATCTACCCCATCCTGATCATCATTGGCCCACGCAGCACGGAGTAGCGAGCACGACGCATCTGATTCATGCTTTGACCACGAGCCTGGACGTTTGTTGCGCGAAGCTACCCACCGTATGTTGGGGGGGTTGACTCAGTTTTCACTGCACGACCTGGACCCTCTGGTGCAAAGCCAAACAAATTCTACGGTCAGTTTCTAGGTGAAAACACAGCATTGACTGATACTAGAAAGTAAAACCAGGTTACAGTAATAAGGAATAGGTGTAAAAAGAAAAGGGCACTAAGAACAGGTGTCAGGTGTGGATGATTAAGTTATAATTAAGCAAGCAGGCATGCATCGGTATGAACGGGACTGATGATTGCATCGCATGTAATAGTATCTCTGTACAGTATGTGTGTATGCATCATGCATGAGCGCCGAGTAGTCGTGCGCCCCTCTCCTTGGCGCCTCCCCAGTCTCCACGCACCTCTTCGATTCCACTCCAGTTGGCTGATTGGATGGAACCATTCAAATACAGCCATGGGCGTGGACGCGCTTCCTCATTACTTCCATCGCCATTGCCGCGGATGCATCACCACAACAGATGAGGAGGAAAAGGTAACCTTCCTTTATTCTCGTTCTACATTCCCAAATCGCCTTCCTGATTGCATGCACCCTGTATGTAATCTACTGATTCATCATTTTCCTTTCCTTACCAAGCAAAATACTCTTGCCATTTATTCTCCCCATTTTTCTCGAGAAAAAAATAAGAGGGAAACAACCTGCATGCATTTGAATTTCGTTTTTGCGTCACCCATGCTGCGTTTATTGGTTGTTATGATCTGCCGATTACGATTTGATTTCCTATATGCTGTGCTTTCCAAATATGTCTTGGCAAGAATAAACCTACAGCGAGACTCATGTCAATGTTTTCCTTTGTTTCGGCATACTATTCATCCTGCAGACCAGCCACAAGATAACAGCATAGCAACAACATCACGAGGAAGAGAGTCAAAGTAAAGAGCACGTACGGAGGAGGCCATGGGGTCCAAGGGAATCCTCAAGAACAGCGGCTCCAGCCGCATGCCGCCGCACGGCCCCAGCAAGCCACCCACGGCGCCAACATCGGCGCCGCAGGTGGTCTTCGGGCGGCGAACCGAGTCTGGGCGCTTCATCAGCTACTCGCGCGACGACCTCGACTCGGAGATCAGCAGCGTCGACTTCCAGGACTACCATGTCCACATCCCCATGACGCCGGACAACCAGCCCATGGAGGAGGACGGCACCAAGGCCGACGAGCAGTACGTCTCCAGCTCGCTCTTCACCGGCGGCTTCAACAGCGTCACCCGTGCCCATGTCATGGACAAGCACGGTCCCGACTCCGACATGGGTCGCCCTGGCAGCAAGGGCTCCATCTGCATGGTTGAGGGGTGTGACAGCAAGATCATGCGCAACGGCCGTGGGGAGGACATCCTCCCCTGTGAGTGTGACTTCAAAATCTGCGTCGACTGCTTCACCGACGCCGTCAAGGGTGGCGGCGGTGTCTGCCCCGGGTGCAAAGAGCTTTACAAGCACACCGAGTGGGAGGAAGTCCTCTCCAACTCCAGCAATGAGCTGACACGGGCTCTGTCGCTGCCACATGGACCAGGGGGCAAGATGGAGAGGCGTCTTTCGTTGGTGAAGCAGGGCACTATGAACAACCAGTCCGGTGAGTTTGACCATAACCGCTGGCTCTTTGAGACCAAGGGAACATATGGCTATGGTAATGCCATTTGGCCAGACGACAATGTGGACGATGATGGCAGAAATGGAGTACCAGGGCACCCCAAGGAGCTCATGTCTAAACCATGGCGGCCACTCACCCGCAAGCTCCAGATTCCAGCTGCTATCATCAGTCCTTACAGGTGCCATCTTTTTTCCTTAAAAACACGTGCCATTACTGTTACCTGTCAATCAAAAGTTATATGTACGGGTTAATGCCTAAACAAGAAATATGCTGGCTTACCCACTGACACAAGAATAATGAACCAATTGATTTTACATTAAACTAAAGGAACTGCAGTTTTGCATTAGCCTCTCATTAGGCCAACCCCTAATAATATTGATGGTATGAAACTATCACCTTGTTGAATTGTTAAAAAGTGATTAGGGCCAGATGCTGTTAACCTTCAAGTAAATGTAGTCTAGCAAAGAGAAATGCTATAAGGAAGCCAAGTAAATAGCCCTACTATACCAATTGGTTTCACTACCAATCAAATGCATATACAGAGTCACTGAGTTGTCAATTTCAACCAAAGATCATAGTATGTGTACAGACTAGTTTAAAAATGTGCCTATACAGTAAGCTTGCAATTTTCTTCCAAATACCATAGCATGTGCACACAGACTAGTTGTGTTCTCTGTCACAAAACTTTATCAAAATCCACATATAGCAGTTGAAAAGAAAATGCAAAGATCCCACACTTGCATAGTATTCTACTACTTGTTGGTTCAAATTTCAGTTACCTAAAAAAAAACGATGTTTATTAATACATGACAACATCTAGGTGCATTGCTATTTTGTGATACCTTCCTCTTGTCTGAACTGTCTCTTGCTTGCAGGCTCCTTGTCCTCATCCGCTTGGTTGCACTGGCCTTCTTCCTCATGTGGCGTATCAAGCATCAAAATGATGACGCCATCTGGCTCTGGGGAATGTCAATTGTTTGTGAGCTCTGGTTCGCATTTTCATGGGTGTTGGACCAGCTTCCAAAGCTTTGCCCTATCAACCGTGCTACAGATCTCTCTGTGCTTAAAGAAAAGTTTGAGACACCAACGCCGAGCAATCCAACAGGCAAATCTGATCTCCCTGGAATTGATATCTTTGTGTCAACTGCTGATCCAGAAAAGGAACCGGTCCTGGTCACAGCAAACACAATTCTCTCGATCCTTGCAGTTGACTACCCTGTCGATAAGCTTGCATGTTATGTGTCAGATGATGGAGGGGCACTGCTAACCTTCGAGGCGATGGCTGAGGCAGCAAGCTTTGCTAATTTCTGGGTGCCATTCTGCAGGAAGCATGACATTGAACCCAGGAACCCAGACAGCTACTTCAACCTGAAGAGAGATCCTTTCAAGAATAAGGTGAAGGCCGACTTTGTCAAGGACAGGAGAAGGATCAAGCGTGAGTATGACGAGTTCAAGGTCCGCGTTAACGGCTTGCCAGATTCCATCCGGCGCCGCTCTGATGCATACCATGCCCGTGAGGAAATTCAGGCAATGAATCTTCAAAGGGAAAAGATCAAGGCTGGAGGCGATGAGCAATTTGAGCCAGTGAAGATTCCCAAGGCAACATGGATGGCTGATAGCACTCACTGGCCCGGTACATGGATTCATCCGTCACAAGATCATGCACGTGGTGATCATGCAGGAATCATACAGGTACTGATTTCATCATGATCGCGTAAACACAATTTCTGGTCTAGACCTAGTTACTTACATGTTTCTTCTATATCACAGGTTATGCTGAAACCACCAAGTGACTTGCCAATGTATGGGAACATTGAAAAGTCACCTCTCGACTTTTCAGGAGTGGATACAAGACTTCCAATGCTGGTGTACATGTCACGAGAGAAACGTCCGGGATATGATCACAACAAGAAAGCAGGTGCAATGAATGCATTGGTTCGTGCATCAGCCATCATGTCCAATGGTCCCTTCATTCTTAATCTGGACTGTGATCACTACGTCTACAACTCAAAGGCCTTCAGGGAGGGCATGTGCTTCATGATGGACCGTGGTGGTGACAGACTCTGCTATGTGCAGTTCCCTCAGAGGTTTGAAGGCATTGACCCTTCTGACCGGTATGCTAACCACAATACTGTTTTCTTTGATATAAACATGCGTGCTCTTGATGGTCTGCAAGGACCAGTGTATGTCGGCACTGGATGCCTCTTCCGGCGAATCGCCCTATATGGCTTTGACCCACCTCGTTCCAAGGATCACAGCCCAGGCTTTTGTGGTTGCTGCCTCCCACGACGCCGCAAGGCATCTGCTTCCAATGCTAATCCCGAGGAGACAATGGCTCTCCGTATGGGTGATTTTGATGGGGACAGCATGAACCTCGCCACATTCCCGAAGAAGTTTGGAAATTCCAGCTTTCTGATTGACTCCATCCCAGTAGCAGAGTTCCAGGGAAGGCCCTTGGCTGACCATCCATCTGTCAAGAATGGGCGTCCACCTGGTGCTCTAACAATTCCACGTGAAATACTGGATGCATCCATTGTGGCAGAAGCAATCAGTGTAGTTTCATGTTGGTATGAGGAGAAGACAGAGTGGGGCACTCGTGTGGGGTGGATCTATGGATCTGTCACTGAGGATGTTGTGACAGGGTACCGCATGCATAATCGTGGATGGAAGTCAGTGTACTGTGTCACACAGCGTGATGCCTTCCGTGGCACTGCCCCTATCAATCTCACAGATCGTCTTCACCAGGTGCTTCGGTGGGCTACTGGTTCTGTCGAGATCTTTTTCTCTCGGAACAATGCATTGTTTGCCAGCTCCAAAATGAAGGTATATGCCCCTCAAGACTTTCTATTTCTATTCCCTTACTAAAGTAAACTCACCAAAAATATGATAAACCATTTTTGCTTCACAGGTACTACAAAGGATCGCATACCTCAATGTTGGCATATATCCCTTCACATCCATCTTCCTCATTGTCTACTGCTTCCTTCCAGCACTCTCCCTTTTCTCAGGGCAGTTCATTGTGCAAACACTCAATGTCACCTTCCTGACATACCTACTTATCATCACCATCACGCTTTGTCTCCTGGCCATGCTGGAGATCAAGTGGTCTGGAATTGCACTGGAAGAGTGGTGGCGGAATGAACAATTCTGGCTTATTGGTGGAACTAGTGCTCACCTAGCTGCTGTGATGCAAGGTCTACTGAAAGTTGTTGCAGGGATTGAGATCTCATTCACACTCACATCAAAGCAGGTGGGTGATGATATCGATGATGAATTTGCAGAACTCTACGAAGTAAAGTGGACTTCATTGATGATACCACCTCTCACCATCATCATGGTGAACCTTGTTGCCATTGCTGTTGGCTTCAGCCGCACAATTTACAGCACAATCCCACAATGGAGTAAGCTTCTTGGTGGAGTGTTTTTCAGCTTCTGGGTGCTTGCCCATTTATATCCATTTGCAAAGGGGCTCATGGGCAGGAGAGGCAGGACACCCACCATTGTGTATGTCTGGGCTGGATTAGTTTCCATCACTATTTCATTGCTCTGGATTGCAATCAATCCTCCATCATCAGCTGCCAATCAACAGTTAGGCGGGTCGTTCTCTTTCCCTTGACCCAATTCATGCTGAGGCTTCATAGCTCTTGTTGGATTCACATACTGATTGCTGAAGACAACAGTACAATATTGGGTTCCCTAGCAGGCCAAAAGGGCACTCTATGAACCACATTCTGCATTACATGATGGGTTAATCTGCAGCTGAATCCAGATCAAGCTCGTCACAACAATTGGCATAGGATATCTCTAGTATATTATCATTATTTTTGGTTGTAATGTTTTGTCAGTATGTCAATAATTTACATTACACAATCTCTCGCATTTGAGCTGAATGTCATTCTTTGGTCACAACTCTTAATTTCTTTCTTGACAAAATATGATTGTCAAGTACCTGACCTTTTGGGATACAACTTCCTACAATTCAGAGTTGGAGCTCACCACTCCTATTCAGACCGATAGCGATATCATAGAAGCTGCAATAATAGCCCTGGCTGTTATACAGAAATGTTTGTGTGTATTCCATATTATAATAGACATGATAGTACTAAAACGGATACAGAAATGCCATTTTCTTTGTAAAAATAATGCATCAACACAAATTACTAAAAAATGGATTGGGCAATTCCTGAATTGCAAATAGTTAAAAAAGAAAAGAATCATGCACAGCATAGTTGGAACTTATGTAACGATGATACACTGTTAAACTATATTCTGAAGAGAATGTATAAAGGTATAATTTGAAAATTGCTGTAGAGAAACAACTAAAGTATACCTGCAATTTCTTTCAAATCTAGTCCATGGGCGGCATTGCAAAATCATTTAGGTGTAACCTCTTGAAATAGAGTACATCAGCATTGTGTCATGGAAAGATCCAATATTGCCAAGAACAGACTGCCTCATTCTCGGTGTTAAATCAAACTGCACATGTCTCACCAACCTGCATCTGAGTAGAACCCAAAGTTACGGATACATTTCAAAATTTATCAACATAATGGTGGGATGATATTCAAAAGGTATGTACCTACGAGGTAAACATCTCTTCAATAATTATGGTAATTTTTGTTGGGCGCTTCAAGGGAAAAATGTTATAGCAAGGATCTCTGCATGGTAGAAATTCATTTAGAATTTCTCCAGCCTTTAGTAGTTTATATTTTGTATCAATTACATCACAAAGTGGAGATACCAAAAACAGCATGCGTGTTCCGTCTAAAAGTAGACTATGAAGCTGAGCATGCAAGCAGATCGCATGTTGAGTCAGACCCATCACTTTCAGCACTGATAAAATCCTCCAAAACGAATCTATGACCAATTGATTGAGAAAGTAACCAGCAAGTTTTGGTGCTAAGTTTCATGCCTAGATTGAGCATTTCTCTGATCAAAGCTGTTGCCGAACTGATGCGCTGCAATTTCACTAAGAGCACAACTACCACGTTGAATGAGATACTATCCATCTGAACATTGGCGCCTTCCATTTCTGTTAGTAACTGCGTTACTGCAAGCATATCCCTGGCTCTACACAATCCACGAAGCATTACATTGTATGTACAAGTGTTGGAAGCAACTCCTGAATCCTTCATCTTGTCAAACAAATCACGAGCCTCTTGAACAAAATGACCTCGGCATAGACCATGCAGAACAATGGTGTAGCACACGGTATCAAGTGCATAATTTTGACGCACAGCCTCCCTGAGAATCCTAAATGCCATTATGTTCTGGCCCCTTCTAACAAGGCCACGGAGGATGGCTGCATGGACGTAGGCGTCTGAATCAGGATTGCTTGTGACAACACTGCGGTAGAGGTTGACTGCATGATCTATCCTTCCCAAGTGACACAAACTATCCAACAATCCAACATAACTGTAGCTGTCTGGCCTGATGCCCAAACCAATCATATCGATGTAGAACTGAAGGGCTTCGGATGGAAACCCGGACTTGCACAGAGCACTCAGCATAGAATTGCAAGCCACAAGATCATAAGAGATATCTGAGCCTAGGATTAACCTAGGGAGAAGATGTATGTTCCGTGACAACTGCAATACCTGAACTAAAGTAGACAAAGTGTATGCATCTGGCTTTATCTGGCTCCCATGAAGATGCAGGTAAATGTCTATGGCCTCATCATATCTCCTCTCCTTCATCATGCAGTCCATCAGAACATTATACATGACAAGGTCTGGGGTGCAGCCGTTGGATGCCATGGATCCCAAGAGCTCACTGACAATGTCATGCCTCCCAGCTCGGAAGAGGCCTCTGACAAGTGGTGTGTAAGTCACCACTGTGGGAGAAGAGCCAGAACGCACCATATTTCCCAGGGTGTGACAGGCCTCGTCTAGCCTTCCCTCACGGCACATACGAGCGATGAGACACGTCCACATGGCCGAAGTGAGCTGCTGGCCCGAGACAAACGCATACGACAGCAACTGCAGTAGCTCGGGCATGGTGCCAGCCTTACTGCAACAGGCAAACACCGAGGCGAGCGAAGTGGCGCTGGGGAGAAAACCTTGGCTCAGCATAGCTGTGAAACAGACACGCAACCCTGACCAATCCCCGGCTCTGGAAAAATGAGTCAGGACAATGGCATAGGTGAGGTAGTTGGGCGACGGGTTGTCCTGCACGAAGCGCAGCGCGTCGTCGACGCAGCCGGTCCTGAGCAGGACGTCGAGGACGACATTGCGCGCGAAGGCGTTGTGGTGGAAGCCCCAGCGGGGCATTTGGTCGAACAGGTGGAGCACGAGCGGGTACAGGCCCCCGCGCCAGTAGAGCCTGAGCAGGAGCAGAAAGGTGTGGGGCCTGATGGGGCAGCCGAGGCTCTGGAGCTCGCGGAGGAGCGCGGGGGCGGTGCCAAGGCGGGAGGCGAGGCGCGTGGCGGCGGGGAGGACGCGGTCGAAGGACGAGGGCGGGTGGAAGCAGGCGGGGCGGCGGGCGCACCAGAGGAAGAAGGAGAGCGCGAGGGCGTCGGAGGGGCAGCGGGAGACGGCGGCCTCGACGATCTGCGGCGACAGGGTGGGCGGCTGGGGCTTGGCGGCGAAGAAGGCGGCGGCGAGCCTGGCAGGGAGCGGCGGTGTACGCCTCCGTGCGGCGTGGAGCATAGAAGTAGCGAGTGGGCGGGGACGGAGAGGCTGGCATTGCAGGCGAGAACGCGGGCGGGAAAGAGCTCGAGTGATATCTGCCTAGTTGCTTTCCAGCGAGAACAGAGCAAGCAGCACGGGCACGGCGGCGGCGGCGCTGCGTGACGTGAGGAGGAAGGCGGCTGGAACGGCGAACCTCACAGGGTAAAACGACGACAGGCACAAACATGTTGGCGCCGCCTCCTCGCAGCGCCGCTTCTTCTTCTTCCTTGCGCTGCCTCTCACAGCTCTCTCTTCTCCCAATCTCTATCTAAGGTTGTTTCTCTCAAACACACACACACACATGATGTGAAAGACTCAACACATACACACACGCCAAGGAAGAAGCCATCCAGTAGCTTTGCCGTGAGGCTCTCTCCTTGGTAACACATTGACTACATCTTTGGTGCTCAGCCCTCACGGCCTCTTTCTCATTCATCTGTTGAACATATATACTAGTACAAGGGACTCGCATGCACAGGCTAGCCCGGCCACTAACAGCACGTACACAGGCCAGCCGCTACAATCGGCCACCAATTGACCCACACATGCACTAACCAACTCCACTAACACATGACCCTCTCTCTCACTCCTAGAATCACTCCAGGATGCACAAGATTAGGCCATCATGCAAACGCACGCACCAAGCTACCTACTAACCTTACATGCAGCTAACTAACAAATGTACTCACTCGGCTACTACATGGACCGGGCAAACTACATGATGTGCACACATGCACGTGCACAATGGTACATGTCAAGATTATTTCCAACATTTTCCCTCCTAATCTTGACATGGTGACTCACCAAATTCTTCATGGATGACACCTTCGCAGTGCCGAGCTCCACTCCATCTCGTCGTCGACGCCGTCGCAGCGCCGAACACGCGCACCTTGCCACAGCATCGCACTGTAACATTTGTTGGCTTCACACCAACTCTCCATGATGCCGATGGCATCACACCACCGCCGTCTTGCCGCAGCATCACACTGCAACTTTTGTTGGCTTCGCACCAACTCTCCGCGATGGCATCGCACCACCGCCGTCGGCATCACACCGACCCTTAGCGGCATCGCACCGCGTCTCGTTGCAACGGCATCGCACCGTCGTCATGGCGGCATCACACCGCCGTCTCCTCCTAGCGGCATCACACCGCAACCGGCCACCAGCGACATCGCGTCGCCGACGACGTCCATCATGCGCCGCCGTCCTCCACCTCACATGGAGTCCGGTGCGTCGCCGTCGCCGTCACGGATCGACGAGGCTCTGATGCCAATTGTTGGCGCCGCCTCCTCGCAGCGCCGCTTCTTCTTCTTCCTTGCGCTGCCTCTCACAGCTCTCTCTTCTCCCAATCTCTATCTAAGGTTGTTTCTCTCAAACACACACACACACACATGATGTGAAAGACTCAACACATACACACACGCCAAGGAAGAAGCCATCCAGTAGCTTTGCCGTGAGGCTCTCTCCTTGGTAACACATTGACTACATCTTTGGTGCTCAGCCCTCACGGCCTCTTTCTCATTCATCTGTTGAACATATATACTAGTACAAGGGACTCGCATGCACAGGCTAGCCCGGCCACTAACAGCACGTACACAGGCCAGCCGCTACAATCGGCCACCAATTGACCCACACATGCACTAACCAACTCCACTAACACATGACCCTCTCTCTCACTCCTAGAATCACTCCAGGATGCACAAGATTAGGCCATCATGCAAACGCACGCACCAAGCTACCTACTAACCTTACATGCAGCTAACTAACAAATGTACTCACTCGGCTACTACATGGACCGGGCAAACTACATGATGTGCACACATGCACGTGCACAATGGTACATGTCAAGATTATTTCCAACAAAACATGCATAAAAAATTTCACATTTACTATTACGAAATTACTCTGTATCATACATGAAACAATATTTTGTGATTAAAAGTATGGTCCTGTATGGTTTTATGTTGAGATTTTCCAAGGCAGGTATGAACTTGTATTGTTTTATTCTGGAGATAACGCCTACGGATGTACTCCCTCCGTTTCAAAATAAGTGTCGAGCTTCAGAGTGAGAATAATTTCACAACAATGGAATGCCCCTCTTTGGCGTAATTGTAGGATTAGAAACCGTACGAAGCCAGACTATAACAGAACTCACGGTACTCACTGTCTGGCACAAACACATAAGAAAATGAGCAAGATTTTCCTGCGTGTCCATGTCCATAGCACAATGGAAGAAGAAAAAATGGCAAACCGCTGGATTACAGATTATAAAGTTCAACTGGAAAAAACTAGTGACGCCCTCTGCCGGTATGATTTCTCTGTTTCACAATCCGTGATGATAGAAGCAAGTTACAAGTCCAGACCAATAGGACACCCAAGGCAACAAGGTTTTCGTTATCCTGAAAAGAGCAGCTAGCACGCGCAGCACAGCCAGATGGTCTCTCGTTTTACACCGCCGCCTTGCTGACAACCAAAGTCTATTCAGAAGCATTTTTGGCCAACAAGCTAAGCCGCCACGAGATCGGGGGTCTCTGCCTCGATGGACAACAGTGTTGTGTGCACTTTGCCGACCCACGAGTCCAGCCGCTCACGCAACGCCTTCACCTGTGGGATGCCAAGTACTCTAGGCTGGACCCACGAGACGTGAACCGTGCTGTCGACTTCATCGATGATTCCTTCTATGAGATGAACCTGCAATAGAGAGGAAATATGTGAGTGTTTCAAGTAGATATGCAATTCTGGGAACTCCACTGCTGCTTCAACTAGAGGAAGCACGATTTTGGCTCCCAAGAACATTCGGGGACAGCATTACTACTACTGGAACTGATGCACAAAATCTGGAAGGAAACTGAAACAGATGTGAAGTACTACCTCCGTCCGGGTTTATTAGGCCCCCTCTTACTTCGGGCTAAAGTTTGACCATAAATTTAACTAATAAAGTGTAAACTACATGTCATAAAAATTATATTATGGGAAACCTCTCTCAAAACAATATACTTTTTGTATCATATAATTTGTATTTTGTTAGGTTCACAGATGGTCAAAGTTTGACCCAAAATACAAGGGGGGGCAATAAACCGGACGGAGGGAGTAGCACCCAGTATTCTGAAACAGATGGGAAGTAATGACACAATGGACAGACAATACAAACAGTAGACGTAAAAAAATAACCAAGATACAGGCATTTGTATATACCACACACAACAACAGTTGGATTTGCAATCAAAATCCAATAGTTTTTTAATAGCCCTAAACAGTATGTCACAAGTGAACAGAAAGGAACTGAATATCAATACAGTAACACATATCACGAATTATTAAACATTGTTGTTCCATAACCACCCACCATCGAAATATGTGTTGGGTTCTGATTCCCAAGCCATAACATAAAATACTGCGAGCATAAAACAAGAGGCATACAACAAAATACACAAGTTTCTGTGAACATGAAACGGAAATCTTATGGCAGAAGAATGTAGGAAATGGAGTTACCGAGAGGCTCTTCATAAGAAGACATTCCACTTCGCTGGTTGAAAGCTTAGTCTGCTTGGCAATGACACTTAATGGGATAGTTCTATCTTCTGATGGCCGGCTACAAAATGCAACATAACAAAAAATATTAGGAAAAAACACGATAGGAAATGGAGGTGATATTGTAAAGTGATAGCCCACAAATGGTACCTGAAGATTATCTCCATCAGACACAGAATATTGATCTTCTCAAGCAGTTTCTTTTCATTCTGCACCAATGCAGGCTGTGCGCTAAGAGCAGCATTGTGAACCCCACAAAGCTCTTGGTAGAGAGCTAGGTTGCCGGTGTTGAACGCTTGTAACATGTGATAGACCCACTCCACCTTGGTCCCAATAAGACTATTGATCTATAAGGGTACAAACAAGAGTAATTTCACTATTTCAGGCATGAGAAGTTTCAAATAGGTTTAACTCAAATCCAGAAGGAACGGTGTTCATGTGCTACTAATCAGCTTGTCTTAAACAGATATAGTAGTAGTATGCCCAAATTACTTGTCCAACTAAAAGGTATTACCTCTGTACCAAAATATAAGAGGTGGGCTAAACTGGAGGTAGTAGTTTGCTATATTTATGTTAACCAAAAGAACCCTATGTGTTGACAACCATGGTCAATGAGTAAATATAGTGCATGCCTTTGCAATACAAACACTTCATAACTATTCTGCCAAACTTTTGCATAGCTCAAATTTGATCACTCGCCTATAACCACCAACTAACATAGTTGACGATGATAATTCAACAATTAATAATGCTATATTTGCGTTTGATACTATGAAAGGCACCCTGTTACGGTGGGTACCTCAAAATCAATCCCTATGATACTTGCAGTGTATAATTCAAAAGAAATTGTCATTTAGCAATCAGGACGATCAAGTATGTGGAAAGATACATGTAACAGCATCCAGAAGCAAGTGGAATAGATGACATACGCACTATGCAAATAACAAACTACAAATGCGTCAATTCAGGGCTGGGAACCATAAAGTCGTGCACAAACAAGCAACACTTAATTCGATAAAAAGGCAAGCAATACTTACAATAGGGTGAGCTAACAATTCCCCGAAGTTGTAGATGTTGTCCCCCAGCAAGGCTGCAAGGGAAAGATCAAATGCCAAGTCCTGTTTGAAGACAATAGGAATCAAATATAAATAGAAATAACATCCATGGCACATTTCAGGCTATATAAAAGAAAGGACTGAATAAAACACATTCTTCTGCTGTACAATTGATGAAATTGTTAACTGCAAAACTTACCAGCTTGAATGACTCTGAGAGAGACCCTACGGTTGTGTAGGCCAGATAGAGAAGTGCGTTCTTATAGAACTCAGCAAACTCTTGGAGCGACTTATGGTACTGAGACGATATCCAGTAGAAGCTAGCGTGGACCGTTGGATCCACATCAGTCATGCCATCCAGGGTGGTCTTCCCTTCCTCCAGCAGGTTCTTGCACTCCTTGTGGTTCCCTTTGTCGAGGTGAATTGCTGCGATCTGCATCTTGACGTGAAGGATAGGCTCATTGATCCGCAGTTCCCTGGTCTCGCGAAGCTTGGTGATTATCCCCTCGAGGAAGGTGATGGCGGCATCCTTGTCAGGATATTGGCGCGAGGCTATGACCGCGAACTGGGCGAGTTTGAGCAGGTTGATTTTTGTTTCGAAATCGGAGATGAAATTGTTGTAGAGCTGTATGAGCGTATCGCCAGTCTGCAGAATAAACAGCAATCGCCGTAGAGACTAAATCAGACCAAAGTAGCGCTCGAAACCGAATTGGAGCATGTGAGGCGCATGAGTTGTCGCATGCCAGTTAACGGCGCATCTGGAGCCTGCATCTACATCTAGGTTTTAGGTTCTAGAGGGAGGGGGGGGGGGGGGGGGGGGGGGGGGGTAAGTGGAGAGGATAGTGGAAGGGGGTAGGTACCTGTGCGGCCGGGATCTGGAGGAATTGGTCGAGCTTGAGGGTGAGCTGGTGCCAGAGCTTGCGCTGGTAGAGGTCGGCGAGGTCGGCGTACCAGTCGGCGAGGTCCGGCCGCGCCTGCCGCTGCGCCTCCACGTACTGCAGCGCCATGGACGACGGCGAGGGTGGGCCTGAATCTGGAGAAGCCTTTTTCCGTTAGGGTTTGGGGAGGGGGAGGGCGACAACCACCGCCAACTAGAACAAGAGCAATGCGGCGAGGCGAGGCGAGGAAGATGAAAGTAAAACCCTAGTTTTTTTTTGGACGATATAAACGAGAAGGGAAATTGGACTAGGCGGCAGCAGCAGCAGTAGCTCACCGTGCGACGGATACTTGCCGTGGAACGGAAGGGACCCGGATGGAAATCAATCTACGGGTACGGGTGGAAGAAGCCGAGCCGGACGGAGGCGACGCCAACAAGAGGAGGGGTGGAGACGTGTCCTCGCAGCCTATATTATATTGCCCAGCCAGCAGCCATGCGGCAATGCACAAGCAGCCCAGCCCAACGAGGGCACAAGCAGCCCGGCCCGATGTGCTCACAGGCTATTAACTAACCCTAAAATTTACCACTCAAAAAAAAAACTAACCCTAAAATTTAAGGGTGTGTTTGTTTGGTCGAAATGACTAGTTAAGGGTTACCCTTGCAAAGGTCACTCTCACCTTTTAAGGCGCTGACAAATGACGCATTGTATGTGCGTCACTTGTCGTAATCTGAGAGTTTCTTTTTTTACGTCGATTTGTTTATTTAAAACGTTTTATCTCTTGAACCGTGTGTCCAAATCCCGAGCCGTTTTCACCGGTGGATTTCTTGTGTTGAGATCTTCAAAATTAGATCCCATGTAAATGGATTTCGACGAACTTTTTTGCACGAAAAAACCCGAAGCCGGAGCACGGTTCTTTATTTCCACGCAAATGTGTGCCTCCAGGAGTGCTTCTCGCGAAAGCAAATCTGTGCCTTCAAGAGAAGCAAATATGTGTTTTCTCATGGAAGCAAAAAAAATCGTGCAAAAAAAATTCGTTTGTTAATCCCCTTGTACTTGTTAATTGCAAGGATTAATTCTGATAGTGGTAGATATATAAATTGCAAAATAAAATAAAAGTAAATAAATTGCAGCGAGCTTTTTAGGGTTTTGGTAATAATGGTGAATGGACCCGGGGGCCATAGCTTTCACTAGAGGCATCTCTCTATATAACATAGCACACGGTAGACAAATTACTATTGGGTAATTGATAGAAAGCGAATAATTATGATGTTATTCATGGCATGATCAGTACATAGGCATTACATCCGTGACAAGTAGACCAAAACGATTCTGCATCTACTACTATTACTCCACTTCGAGAGCGCTTCTATGCTTGCCTCTCTACGTATTAAGTTCATGACAAATAGAGTAATGCTTTAAGCATGATGACATAATATATAGAAAAAATAAGATCAATCAATATGATCAAACCCCATCGTTTTATCCTTAGTAGCAACAATACAAATACGTGCCTCGCTACTCCTCCTGTCACAGAGTGAGGACACCGCAAGATCGAACCTACTACTATGCACCACTTCCACTGAAGATCTAATCATCAACTTGGCCAAAGAAAACTCATAGATCGGAAAGCATTACATAGCTATAACAATCACACATAATAAAGTTCAGAATATAACTCAATTACTTTCAATGAATAATCTGATCATAAACCCATAATTCATCGGATCCCAACAAACACACCGCAAAAAAAGATTACATCGAATATAACTCCGAGGAGAACATTGTATTGAAGATCAAAGAGAGAGAGAGAAAGCCATCTAGCTAATTGCTATGGAACCGTAGGTCCTGTGAGGAACTACTGACGCATCATCGGAGGTGCAGCAAGGTTGATGTAGAGGCCCTCCGTGATCGATTCCCCCTCCAGCAGAGTACCGGCGGAGGCCTCCAGATGGGATCGCGGAAGAACAGAGGCTTGCGGCGGTGGAATAATTGTTTCGGGTCTTGCTCTTGTGGTGTCTCGATTTTAGGGAATTTATAGGCTTGGAATTAGGTCAAACGGAGTTACGAGGGGCCCACAAGCCTGGGTGGCACCCCCTAGGGGCGCGCCACCTGAGCTTGTGGCCCTCTCGTGCATCGTCTGGTCTCCCCCCGAAGCTTCTAGGGTCCCTTCTGGTCCAGAAAAAATCACCGTAAAGTTTCATCGTGTTTGGACTTTGTTTGGTATGGTTTTCCTACGAAACAATAAAATAGGCAAAAACAGGAACTGGCACTGGGCACTAGGTTAATAGGTTAGTTCCCAAACATGATATAAAATTACATATAAAACATACAAGATTGATAATATAATAGCATGAAACAATCAAAAATTATAGATACGTTGGAGACGTATCAGCATCCTCAAGCTTAATTCCTGCTCGTCCTCGAGTAGGTAAATGATAAAAACAAAAAAATTGATGTTGAATGCTACCTAGCATGTTTATCATGTATTCTTTTTACGGTATGAATATTGAGAAACGATGAAGTAATAAATATCAACATAATAATATCCATGAATACTAGAAAATAATCATTAACTTTCAAAATATATGATACTTAACAAATGTTATCCCTACTCATTGAATTATGTAAGCATGGCATGACTCCGTCTTCCTAACATAAGTTCAAATCATGAGCACCCCGGTGCCCAACCAAGCAATTGTATCATACTTTTTCTCGCTTCAGTATTTTCAATTCCACTCAATACTTGAGCGTGAGCCATGGACTTAGCACTTTGGATGGCAAAGAGAACGATGATAGGGGTTCATAAGGGAAGACAAAAATGGAGAAAGTCTCGCATCAACACGGCTGATCGTTAGGCAATAGAGAGGCCTTACAATCGATATCAATGCGAGGAGTAGGGATTGCCATGCAACGGATGCACTAGAGCTATAAGTGTATGAAAGCTCACTACTGAAACTAAGTGGGTGTGCATCCAACTTGCTTGCTCACGAAGACCTCGGGCATTTGAGGAAGCCCGTTATCGGAATATACAAGCCAAGTTCTATAATGTAAAACTTCCCACTAGTATATGAAAGTGACAACTCATGGAGACTCTCTATATGAAGAACATGGTGCTACTTTGAAGCAGAAGTGTGGTAAGAGATAGCAGTGCGCCCCCTCTCTCTTTTTTTCTCATTTTTTTTCTTCTTTTCTCTCTTTTTTTCTCTTTTTTTAGAACAGTCTCATGGACCTCATCCCCATTTTTTCGAGGACTCATTAGTCTCCACCATCCTTTTTCCTCACAGGTAGGGGCAACACTCTAATAATGATTATCATCACACTTTTATTTACTTACAACTTGATAAAACTGAAAAAGAATATGACTCTATATGAATGCCTCTGGCAGTGTACCAGGATGTGCAATGATCTAGCGTAACATATATTACAATGATGAACGGTGGCTTTGCCACAAATATCATGTCATCTCTATGATCATGCAAAGCAATATGACTATGAACACACAAGTCATGTGACTAGTAACGGTGGAAGTTGCATGGCAATATATCTCGGAATGGCTATGGAAATGCCATAATAGGTAGGTATGGTGGCTGTTTTGAGGAAAGATATAATGGGGCTTATGTGTGATAGAGTGTATCATATCACGGGATTTGGATGCACCGGTAAAGTTTGCACCAACTCTCGAAGTGAGAACAGACAATGCACGGTACCGAAGAGGCTAGCAAAATATGGATAGGTGGAAGTGCTTTCGTCCATAAACTCACATTTGTCATAAAGAACTCAAATATTTATTGTGAAGCCTATTAGCCCCCGAAGCAAAGTACTACCCGCATGCCTCTAGGGAGGAGGTTGGTAGGAGTTAACCATCGCGCGCCCCCAATTAAAGCAACACAAAGGATTTCAATGAGGAATACAAATGCTCCAACATCCAGGTCATTGTCATAACCGAAACTTAAATAAGTAGTAAATAAAAAGCTTTAATCTCGATATTTCTACTAACTAATGATTATGAACTAATGTCCTTTCATATTACGACATCAATATTATTAAACCATACACTTCTTATTCAGTGATCTACATGAAAGTTTTTATTATACCACTTTTGTATACCTATCATTTTTGGACTAGTCATATAACCCGTGCAAATTACCACTTCCTATTAAAAGACTCTCAAAAAGATATAAGTGAAACATGAGAGTGCAGATAATTTCTATAAAATATAACCACCACCGTGCTCTAAAGATATAATTGAAGCACATGAGCAACTGCATAACTCAAAAGATATAAGCGAAGCACATAGAGCATTCTAACAAATCATTATGAATGTGTCTCTCTCTCAAAAGGTGTGTCCAGCAAACAATGATTGTGGCAAACTAACAAACAAGCAAACAAAATAAACTATGGCACAAGACGCTCCAAGTAAAACTCATATGATGTGATGAATAAAAATATAGCTCCAAGTAACATACCGATGAATTGTGGCCGAAAGAGGGGATGCCATCCGGGGCATCCCCAAGCTTAGATGATTGGGTCTTCCTTGAATATTATCTTGAGGTGCCTTGGACATCCCCAAGAAGGCTCTTGCCGCTCCTTATTCCTTCATTCATCGTGATCTCACCCAAAACTTGAAAACTTCAGCACACAAAACTCAACAGAAACTTCGTGAGATCCATTAGTATAATAAATCAATCATCCACTTTAGGTGTTGTTATAAATTGATTCATAATTGTTCTTGCATAATATCTACTGTATTCTAACTTCTCCATGACTTATACCCCCCGATATAATCCATAGCATCATCAAAATAAGCACAATATGCAATAAAAACAGAATCTGTCTAAAATAGAATAGCACGTAATGACAGAATATTTATCCATACTTCTGTAAATCCCAAATTTCTGAAAAATTAGTAAAACGTAAACAATTTGTAACCCAATACTGTGTAAAAAAATTCCGATGTTCCAGTACAGAATGTAAATTCCAGCATTGGGCACAAAACTTTCTGTTTTTGCATAGAATCAACCTTACTATCATTTAAATCATCCCAAAGGCTTTACTTGGCACAAACACTAATTAAAAGATAAAAACACAATCATTACAGTAGCAATAATCATGTCATCACACAAAAACAGAAAATAAAAAGAAAAAATAAAGATAACTATTGGGTTGCCTCCCAACAAGCGCTATTATTTAATGCCCTTAGCTAGGCATAATGCATAATTTCAAGTATTGTCATCTTTCGCATCCGTCATCCCCTTGTAAATTATATCATCATAAACACTTCTCGATAATTCTCTTTTTTCAGCAATAGACTTCCTATTAGGGGAACTTAAATAATGGAATGGACTATCCTTAGTAACTTTAATATTAATGGAATCGAATTTTTGAGGAATATGGTCTTCGAGGGACCTTTCATAAGTAACTGTGAATTCATCCTCTACGAGGATTCTAACATTTTCAAAACAATCATCATCATACCCTTGCTGATTTCCTTTAACAATCCAAGCATATTGATCATTGGTGCTATTAAATAGATGTTGGATTAAAGTCAGATATGGAACTTTCTTTTTAGCATTTTCCTCAAAGGTATGATAATCTTGAGAACATATCTTCGCATAAAGTCTTGATCATAGAGAATTTCATCTATCAAGGGACACTCATAGTTCATGTCATAGTAATCAAAGATTTGTCTAGCTTCACGAACTATGTAATCAAATTCATTCATGAGGTTGATTGTAGCAATCTTTTTAGCTCTAGGATCATTTATAATAGGTAGCTCGAAAAACAATCTTTGCAAAGTTGGATGGGTATGAAGAAATTTTCTTTCAAGTTTAATAATCAGTGCAGAGATAGCATGGGCATAACTTTTGGTTCTTTTAAGGATGGATATGTCATTAGATACTATAGCCCCCATACATGTAAATAATTCTTAGATAGCACTTTTTCCAATAATATTCCCGCTCCCCGTAAGAAAAGTCTTACTATCCAAATTTATGAGAGGTTCATTCTCGTAAGGTTCATTGTTAAGATTAGGCAACTTAAGCTCTCCCTCATAAGACTCCATAGTACTATCCTCACTAGCACTTTCAACGATAACTTTCTCAACCTCAGACATGATAGCAACTTCAAGCAAGAAAACAAACAAGATATTTTTTGTATTTTTGATTTTTTTTAACGAGACTAATAAAAGCAAATAAAAAGTATAACAAGTAAATGATAATGTGTGTGAAGGGACCTTGCTTTGTTTGATGAAGTCTCCCCGGCAACGGCGCCAGAAATTCTTTCTGCTACTTGTGAGCTATGTTGGGATTTTTCCCTGAAGAGGAAGGGTGAAGTAATATAGTAGCAGATAGTATTTCCCTCAGTTAAGAACCAAGGTTATCGAACCAGTAGGAGATTCACACAGACAAAGCTAGACAGTACCTGCACACACACAAAAAAATACTTGCACCCAACGCGGGCAAGAGGGTTGTCAATCCCCTTGTACTCGTTAATTGCAAGGATTAATTCTGATAGTGGTAGATATATAAATTGCAAAAGAAAATAAAAGTAAATAAATTGCAGCGAGCTTTTTAGGGTTTTAGTAATAATGGTGAATGGACCCGGGGGCCATAACTTTCACTAGAGGCATCTCTCTCAATAACATAGCACACGATGGGTAGACAAATTACTGTTGAGCAATTGATAGAAAAACAAATAATTATGATATTATTTATGGCATGGTCAGTACATAGGCATTACGTCCATGACAAGTAGACCGAAATGATTTTGCATCTACTACTATTACTCCACTTCAAGAGTGCTTTTATGCTTGTCTCTCTACGTATTAAGTTCATGAAAAACAGAGTAATGCTTTAAGCATGATGACATAATGTAGACAAAATAAGATCAATCAATATGATAAAACGCCATCGTTTTATCCTCAGTAGCAACAATGCAAATATGTGCCTCGCTACTCCTCCTGTCACAAAGTGAGGACACAGCAAGATCGAACCTACTACTATGCACCACTTCCACTGAAGATCTAATCATCAACTTGGCCAAAGAAATCTCATAGATTGGAAAGCATACATAGCTATACAATCACACATAATAAAGTTCAGAATATAACTCAATTACTTTCAATGAATAATCTGATCATAAACCCATGATACATCTCCAACGTATCTATAATTTTTTATTGTTTCATGCTATTATATTATCAATCTTGGATATTTTATATGCTTTATATGCATTTTTATATCATTTTTGGGAACTAACCTACTAACTCAGTGCCTAGTGCCAGTTGATGTTTTTTGCTTGTTTTTGGCTTTTCAAAAAATCAGTACCAAACGAAGTCCAAACACGATGAAACTTTAAGGTGATTTTTTCTAGACCAGAAAGGACCCTAGAATGCTCGGGAGGAGGCCAGAAGATCTACGAGAGAGTCACGAGCTCAGGTGGCGCACCCACATTTCTGGACCAGAAAGGACCCTAGAACGTTCGGGAGGAGGCCAGAAGATCTACGGGAGAGTCACGAGCTCACACGGTCGCCACCTGAGCTCGTGGGTCCCATGCAGCTCCGTTTGACCTAATTCCAGCACTATAAATTCCCATAAATTCCCAAACCAACATAGGGCCACCCGAAATAACTTTTCCGCAGCCGCAAGCTTCTGTTCTTCTGTGATCCCATCTGGAGGCCTTTTCCGGTACTTTGCCGGAGGGGGAATCGATCACGGAGGGCTTCTACATCAACCTTGTTGCCCTTCCGATGATGTGTGAGTAGTTCACCACAGACCTACGGGTCCATAGCTAGTAGCTAGATGGCTTCTTCTCTCTCTTTGATCTTCAATACAAAGTTCTCCATGATCTCCATGGAGTTCTATCTGATGTAATCTTCTTTTGCGGTGCGTTTGTTGGGATCCGATGAATTGTGGGTTTATGATCAGATTATTCATTGAAAGTAATTGAGTCTTTTCTGAACTTTATTATGCATGATTATTATAGCTTTGTATTTCTCTCCGATCTATCTGTTTGGTTTGGCCAACTAGATTGATTTATCTTCAGTGGGAGAGGTGCTTTGTAATGGGTTCAATCTTGCGGTGTCCTCACCTCGTGACAAAAGGGATAGCGAGGCACGTATTTGTATTGTTCCCATTAAGGGTAAAACGATGGGTTCAATCATATTTCTTGGTTCTATTCTGTCTACATCATGTCATCGTACTTGATGCATTACTCTGTTTGTTATGAACTTAATACGTAGAGAGGCAAGCATAGAAGCGCTCTCGAAGTGGAGTAATAGTAGCAGATGCAAAATCGTTTCGGTCTACTTGTCACGGACATGATGCCTATATATATGATCATTGGCATGAATAACATCATAACTATGCGCTTTTCTATCAATTACCCAACAGTAATTTATCTACCCACCTTATGCTATTTTTCGAGAGAGAAGCCTCTAGTGAAAACTATGGCCCCGGGGTCTACTTTAATCATATTACAAAAACCTAAAAATACCTTGCTGCAATTATTTTACTTTTTATTTACTTTGCAATTTATATATCTATCACTACCAGACTAATCCTTGCAAGTAACGAGTTCAAGGGGATTGACAACCCTCTTGCCCGCGTTGGGTGCAAGTATTTGCTCTTGTGGGTGCAGGTACTGTTGACGGGTATTTGCATGGTTCTCCTATTGGTTCGATAACCTTGGTTCTCTACTGAGGGAAATACTTATCCGCTACTATATTGCTTCACCCTTCCTCTTCGGGGAAAATCCCAACGCAGCTCACAAGTTGCAACCCAACAAACACACCGCAAAAGAAGATTACATCGAATAGAACTCCGAGGAGAACAGTGTATGGAAGATCAAAAAGAGAGAGAAAGCCATCTAGCTAATTGCTATGGACCCGTAGGTCCTGTGAGGAACTACTCACACATCATCGAAGGTGCAACAAGGTTGATGTAGAGGCCCTCCGTGACCGATTCCCCCTCCAGCAGAGTACCGACAGAGGCCTCCAGATGGGATTGCGAAAGAACAGAGGCTTGCGGCGGCAGAATAATTGTTTCGGGTCTCGCTCTGGTGGTTTCTCGATTTTAGGGAATTTATAGGCTTGGCATTAGGTCAAACGGAGTTACGAGGGGCCCACAAGTGTGGGCGCGCCACCTGAGCTTGTGGCCCTCTCGTGCATCGTTTGGTCTCCCCCCGAAGCTTCTAGGGTCCCTTCTGGTCCAAAAAAATCACTGAAAATTTCCATCGTGTTTGGACTTCGTTTTGTATGGTTTTCCTGCGAAACAATAAAATAGGCAAAAACAGGAATTGGCACTGGGAACTAAGTTAATAGGTTAGTTCCCAAAAATGATATAAAATTGCATATAAAGCATACAAGATTGATAATATAATAGCATGAAACAATAAAAAATTATAGATACGTTGGAGACGTATCACCGGGGCTTATGTGGTTTGACATTCTCAAAGCTAAATATTTCCCCACGGGTAGCCCCTTATTTGCTTCTGCTGCTGGGGGTTCTCACTTCTCTGTTCTAGCATCAACTGGTGAAAGTCCAGGATGAGTTTCATTCTCAAGTCAAGTTTGTTGTCGATGGTGGTACTTCTGTGCGGTTTTGGTTGGATTGGTGGCATGGGGATGGGCCGCTTTGTGTTTCTTTTCCTTTTTTGTTTTCCTACCTAGGATCTCCATCTCGGATGTCTTGCCTAATAACTTGGGCCTTGGTGTCCGTCGAGTGTTGTCTCCTGAAGAGTTGGAAGACTAGCAACGGCTTGCTACTATCTTCCAACGCTCTTGGAGTCGGCTGACTCGATGGTTTGGCCACTCTCGTCGTCTGGTCGCTTTATGGTCAAGTCTCTATAACCGGTTTTACTCCAAGATGGTATAATGTGTCATACCACGATAAGGACATCGAATAAAGAGTCAATGAATTTGGAATACGAAGAAGCATGCCATGAATTTGTAACGGGGCACAATAGGAAGACGTAGATAATCAGACAGACATAAAACGAATTGAAAAAGAAGATGAACAAACGAGTGAAAGGAAGAACACAAATGGCGCGAAAGAGAAGACTAGTACAAGGTGACACTAGAGCACATGCAATGAGGAAGAAGAAGGTAAATAGTAATAATGGATGGAAACACGATTGAAAAGAAGATCCAGTCAAAAAATAAAGAAGGAATTAAATACGACGAGAAAATGGGAGAACGTAATGTAGAAGAACGGTTGGATGAAGTATTAGTACAAGTAAATTTTGTCGTATTGACAAGATTACTAGTTTTCATCTCTTTTTCAGGCAATTTCAGACAAACAAATTTCTTGATCACGACACGCATCAATGATTGTAAACAGCTGCGTGGGTGCATGCCCCTGTGAATTTCCATGGTCAGCAAGCTAACTCTTGCCCCTAGGTTGTGGCTTGAGACCCTTGCAATGTGCAAAAGTTTTTCTAAAAAAATCATCGATATGTCATTGGCTGCATTGTGACGGACAGTTTGCAAAAAACATCCTCTACACATTATTAACTCAAGTGTGAGTACTTCGCCAATTCAAGATTTGGAAATGCTTATAGGGGCAGGGTGTGCGTGTGTGCGTTCATAGGGGTGAGTGTATACTCGTGTGTGTGAGCAACTTCGATTGTACTGTGTTAAAAAAAAACTCAAGCGCAAGCAGTCCAAGGTATGCTGACATGACAGTTACATGGTCGGTGATCCATTTCGATCTTATTTGATTAAATAAACTAGTTCATAGCCAAATCTGATCACTTCAAAAGTATGGTCGGTGATCAGTTTACTACAGTGTTTTGATCTTATTTCCAAAGTTGCGGTGCCTGGTAGCAGCGCGGCTCGTCAGGAAGGGAGTCGCCATGACATGGACCAGCGGAGTTTGGGGCTCAAATACATTCCGCCACCAGCCTGAGGTATGTAGCATGAGCAGAGCTTGTCCCGTTAGTCAAATTCGGTCGCTAAATTTTTTTTCGCCCACTTTCCTGCTGAATCTGTGGGATTTGGCCCCCGGATTGACTTGCCCAAGTTTGACGGATCCAACCCAAATTTATGGCAAACACGTGAGGATTACTTCAGGTTTTGGAATATCCTACCGCACCAATGAATTTCATTTGCGTCTACTCTGTTTGAAGGCACAACTGCTCATTGGTTAGAATCAGTGCAGCACCGAGCACCCAATGTGAGTTGGTCTGAATTTTGTGAGCTCCTGCAGTCCAGATTTGGCCGCAACAAGCACCAAAATCTCCTTCGTCAGATGTTCCATATCCATCAAACAAGCAAAGTGGAGGAATATGTGGAGCGTTTTTCTAAACTGTATGATCAACTCACTGCTTATGAGACTAACAATAATCCAGTTCATTACATGACTAGGTTCATGGAGGGTTTGATTCCTTCTGTACAATTGATTGTGGGTATTCAGCGGCCGGAAGACCTAGACTCTGCTTATTCGTTGGCATTGTTGTTAGAAGAATTAGGGGACACTTCCATGAGCTCAACCAGTTCAGTTATGACCAGCAAGCGAAGTTCTCTGTCCGCATCTAAGGTTACTGTCAGTAAAATAGTTGATGGCAAGCGTTTTCCTGATCCAGCCCGACCTGCACCTCCTGAAGATCGCTGGTATGCTCTTCATGCCTACAGGAAATCTATGGGGTTGTGTTTTATATGTGGTAGATGTTGGGCTCGAGACCACCGCTGTAAATAAGAAGTGCAGTTACATGTTGTGCAGGAAATGCTTGAGTATAATCATAATAAGCCTTGTGATGTCAGTGACACCAAGGAAGAAAGTACAGGCGAAGTTAATGCCTTTTGCATTTCTGCTACTGCTCTGGGAGATGTGGTTACACCTGCATTATCTACTATGAAGTTGAGGGTTCATTTGCAAGGGCACAAGCTCATTTTTGCGGTGGATTTTGGTAGTACCCACTCTTTTCTGGATTATGCAGTGGCTACCAAACTGCAAGGTATTTCTCAAATGCTTATCAGCATGGTTACAGTTGCAAATGGAGGGTTGGTACCCTGTACTCAGCATTTACTGTTAGGCTCATGGTCTAAGGATGGCCACACTTTTCTTGGTGATTTCAAGATTTTTCCTCCTGGTTCCTATAATGGCATTTTAGGGCTTGATTGGTTAGTTGCCCACAGCCCCATGCAAGTGGATTGGGCTGAACATTGGCTTTCATTCCAATTGGTGGGAGTCCCAGTGACACTTCTGAGAGAAGATGCAACTCCTCAATTGTTGGCCATGGAGGAACTCTCAGCACTACTGACAATTGAAGGACAAGAGCAAACTGAGTTACCTGTTGAAATAAAAGATCTCATGACAAATTTTGCTCCTGTCTTTGTTTCTCCTACTGGTCTCCCACCTAGAAGGAAATATGACCATACTATTCCTCTGGTGCCTGGTGCATCCCCTGTTTCCATCAGACCATATAGAGTTGGACCTGCTCTGAAGGATGAGATGGAAAAGCGAGTCCAGGAACTATTAGCATCTGGAGTGATCAGACACAACAATAGTGTTTTTTGTTCTCCCATGATTCTAGTACAGAAAAAGACAAGACATGGAGGTCTGTGTTCGACTATAGACACTTGAATGCCATTACTGTTGAAGTAAGTTTCCAATACCAGTCATTGATGAGCTACTAGATGAGTTGGCTGGTTCTTACTAGTTCTCTAAGTTGGACCTTAGGGCTGGATATCACTAGATTAGACTGGCTCTTGGTGAAGAACATAAAACTGAATTCCAAACTCACAGCGGTCATTTTGAATTTCTTGTTATGTCTTTTGGACTGACAGGAGGGCCATCCACATTTCAGTTTGCTATGAATGACACATTATCCCCTTGTCTCAAGAAGTATGTTGTGGCCTTCTTTTATGATATCTTGGTTTATAGTGCAACTTCTAGCGACCATCTGGAGCATCTTGCTCAAGTACTGCAACTGTTGCTCAAACATAAGTGGCAGGTGAAGCTTTCTAAATGTGTTTTTGCTCATACTAAGATTGGGTATCTGGGACATATGATCAGTGGACAGGGAGTTGCTACTGGCCCTTCTAAAATATTTAGCATTCAGGATTGGCTAGTTCCTGTTTCTACCAAAGAAGTTAGAGGGTTTTGGGGCTTGGCAGGTGCTACTTGTGAGCTGCGTTGGGATTTCCTCGAAGAGGAGAGGATGATGCAGTACAGTAGAGATAAGTATTTCCCTCAGTTAAGAACCAAGATTATCAATCAGTAGGAAAACCACACAGAACCTAGTTAGCAGCACCTACACACACAAAAGCAAATAGTTGCACCCAACGCGAACAAGAGGGTTGTCAATCCCCTTGGCGGTTACTTGCAAGGATTAATTCTGATAGTGATAGATAGATAGGTAAATTGCAAAACAAAATAAAAGAAATAAAATTGCAGCAAGGTATTTTTGATTTTATATATGATGGATAAATGACCCGGGGGCCATAGTTTTCACTAGAGGCTTCTCTCTCAAACGCATAGCATACGGTGGGTAAACAAATTACTGTTGGGCAATCGATAGAAAAGCGCATAGTTATGACGATATTCAAGGCAATGATCATGTATATAGGCATCACGTCCGAAACAAGTAGACCGACTCCTGCCTGCATCTACTACTATCACTCCACCCATCGACCGCTATGCAGCATGCATCTAGGGTATTAAGTTAATGAAAACAGAGTAACGCCTTAAGCAAGATGACATGATGTAGACAAAGTAAACTCAAGCAATATGAATAAACCCCATCGTTTTATCCTTAATGGCAACAATACAAATACGTGTCTTGTCCCTTTCTATCACTGGGATATAGAACAACGCAAGATTGAACCCATCACAAAGCACCTCTCCCATTGCAAGATAAATCAATCTAGTTGGCCAAACCAAACGGATAGATCAGAGAGAAATACAAAGCTATAACAATCATGCATAAATAAGTTCAGAAAAGACTCAAATATTTCTCATGAATAATCTGATCATAAACCCACAATTCATCGGATCCCAACAAACACACCGCAAAAGAAGATTACATCGAATAGAACTCCAAGAACATCGAGGAGAACATTGTATTGAAGATCAAAGAGAGAGAAGAAGACATCTAGCTACTAGCTATGGACCCGTAGGTCGGTGGTAAACTACTCACACATCATCGGAGGGGCAGCAAGGTTGATGTAGAAGCCCTCCGTGATCGATTCCCCATCCGGCAGAGTACCGGAAAAGGCCTCCAGATGGGATCATGGAAGAACAGAGGCTTGCGGCGGTGGAAAAGTTATTCGGGGTGGCTCTCTGTTGGTTTCCCAATATTTGAGAATTTATAGAAGTGTAATTAGGTCAAACGGAGCCATGAGGGGCTCACAAGGAATCAGGGCGCGCCCCCCTAGGTTCGCGCCCTGTTGCCTTGTCACCTCCTCGTGAGGCTTCTGGCCTCCTCCCGAAGCTTCTAGGGTCTCTTTTGTCCAAAAAAATTGTCAAAAAATTTCGTGGCATTTGGACTTCATTTGGTACTAATTTCCTGAAAAACCAAAAACAAGCAGAAAATAGCAACTGGCACTGGGCACTAGGTTAATAGGTTAGTCCCAAAAAATGATATAAAATTGCATATAATTGCATAATAAACATCCAAGATTGATACTATAATAGCATGGAACAATCAAAAATTATAGATACGTTGGAGACGTATCAAGCATCCCCACGCTTAATTCCTACTTGTCCTCGAGTAGGTAAATGATAAAAATAGAATTTTTGATGTGGAATGGTACCTAACATGTTCATCATGTAATTCTCTTTTATGGTATGAATATTAAGATCCGAGTGATTCAAAGCAATAGTCTATAATTTGGTATAAAGACATCAATACTCAGGCATACCAATAAACAATCATGTCTTTCAAAATAAAAATGCTAAAGAAAGTTATCCCCACAAAATCATATAATCATGTCATGCTCCATCTTCTTAACATAAAGTATTTATCATGCACAACCCCGGACATAGCACTATGGGTGGAATAAAATGATGATGGAGATTAATAAGGGGAAGTCAAAAAAGAAGATAGTCTCACATCGACGAGGCTAATCAACGGGCTATGGAGATGTCAATGCGAGGAGTAGGGATTGCCATGCAACGGATGCACTAGGAGCTATAAGTGTATGAAAGCTCAAAATAAAAAACTAAGTGGGTGTGCATCCAACTTGCTTGCTCATGAAGACCTCGGGCATTTGAGGAAGCCCATCATGGGAATATACAAGCCAAGTTCTATAATGAAAAATTCCCACTAGTATATGAAAGTGACAACATAGGAGACTCTCTATATGAAAAACATGGTGCTACTTTGAAGCACAAGTATGGAAAAAGATAGTAACACTGCCCTTTCTCTCTTTTTCTCTCAATTTTTTTTGTGGGCTCTGATACGTCTCCAACGTATCTATAATTTTTGATTGTTCCATGCTGTTATATTATCAATCTTGGATGTTTTTATATGCATTTACAACAATTATATATCATTTTTGGAGACTAACCTATTAACTTAGTGCCCATTGCCAGTTGCTGTTTTCTGCCCTGTTTTTGTTTTATAGAAAATCAATACAAAAAGAAGTCCAAATGCCATGAAACTTTTTGGAGATTTTTTTCTGGACAAGATAAACACTAGAAGCTTCGGGAGAAGACCAGACGCTAGAAGGGGTGGCCACAAGCCACCAGGGCGTGCCTGGGGGGGGACAGGCGCGCCCTGGTGCCTCGTGGGCCCACCCCAGCTCCGTTTGACCTAATTCCACCACTATAAATTCAGGAAAAATCAGAAACCCTCAGGGGAGTCCACGAAATACTTTTTCCGCCGCCGCAAGTTTCTGTTCTCGAGAGATCCCATCTGGAGGCCTTCTCCGGTACTCCGCCGGAGGGGGAATCGATCACGGAGGGGCTCTACATCAACCTTGCCGCCCTTCCGATGATGCGTGAGTAGTTTACCACAGACCTTCGGGTCCATAGGCAGTAGCTAGATGGCTTCTTCTCTCGTTTTGATCTTCAATACAATGTTCTCCTCGATGTTCTTGGAGTTCTATCCGATGTAATCACTTTTTGCGGTGTGTTTGTTGGGATCCGATGAATTGTGAGTTTATGATCAGATTATCCATGAAATTATTTGAGTCTTTGCTGCACTCTTTTATGCATGATTATTATAGCCTCGTATTTCTTCTCCGATCTATTGATTTGGTTTGGCCAACTGAGTTGATTTATCTTGCCATGGGAAGAGGTGCTTTGTAATGGGTTCGATCTTGCGGTGCTCAATCCCAGTGACGGAAAGGGACATGACACATATGTATCATTGCTATTAAGGGTAAAAAGATGGGGTTTATTCATGCGTGAGTTTATCTTGTCTACATCATGTCATCGTTCTTAAGGTGTTACTCCGTTCTTTATGGACTTAATACACTAGATGCATGCTGGATAGCGGTCGATGTGTGGAGTAATAGTAGTAGATGCAGGCAGGAGTCGGTCTACTTGTCTCGGACGTGATGCCTATATACATGATCATTGCCTTGGATATCGTCATGATTATTTGCTTTTCTATCAATTGCCCAACAGTAATTTGTCTACCCACCGTATGCTATTTTCTTGAGAGAAGCCTCTAGTGAAAACTATGGCCCCTGGGTCTATCTAAATCATATTACTAAAACCCTAAAAATATTGCTGCCATTTTCTTTTATTTATTTTATTTTGTATTTTTGTTTCAATCTATCTATCTATCATATACAATTTAATCTTGCAATTGACCGCCGAGGGATTGACAACCCCTCGTTTGCGTTGGGTGCAAGGATTTGTTGTTTGTGTGCAGGTGCTGCTAATGAGGTGTTGCGTGATTCTCCTACTAGTTCGATAACCTTGGTTTCATAACTGAGGGAAATACTTATCTCTACTGTGCTGCATCATCCCTTCCTCTTCGGGGAAAATACCAACGCAAGCTACAAGTAGCAGGAAGAATTTCTGGCGCCGTTGCCGGGGAGAGATCATCAACATCTATCAAGTACCTTTGCATAAACTCTCATCTCCTTGCATTTATTTTATTTGCCTCTCATTTTCATCTCCCCCACTTCTAAAAAGTTTTTACAAAAATACAAAAATATTTTCCGTTTGCCTTTTTCTTGTTTGCTTTTTTGCTTGCTTGCTATCTTTGCTTGTGTTGCCATGTGCCTTCTATTTGCTTGCATCTTCGCTTGCTAAAAATCTATTGATATGGATCCTCATCCACTTGCTAATCTTTTCAGAAGACCCAATTATGATGAACCAATTGCTAGTGAGTTGAGTGCACTTGATTTCCTCTATGAAGTTTTGCTTGAAAATCATGAATCTGAAAATTGTGATGAAGTGCTGAAAGAAGAAATTTATAAAGTGATTCATGATAGCTCCTTGAATGAAAAGCATGATTGCAATAATGTTATTATAAATTCTATTAATGTCAATTGTGCTTATAATATGCAAAACTACGAGCTTGGGGATGATAATTTTGTTATATCCACTACTTATTGCAATGATCATGATTGGGGTGTTATGATCTTGAAAATTTATTTAAACCTCATGATGAATGTGTTATTGATAATAATTTTTGCAATAATTTTGAAAATGGGTTTGGAAGAGCGTCAACTTTAGGTAATAATAATCCCACTATTTTGGAAGACTATAAGAATTTTATGCATGTGGGTCATGGAGAGAAAATTTTATATGATAGCTATATTATTGAATTTGATTATGATCCTACATGTAATTATTATGAGAGAGGAAAATATGGTTGTAGAAATTTTCATGTTACTAAATTACCTCTCGTTATGTTGAGATTGTCAATGTTTTACTCCTCTCCTTTGCATATGCTAGATATTTCTCGTCTTGATAATTTTTTTGCATATAAAAAGCCCATGCATAGGAAGTATGTTAGACTTAAATGTGTTTGTCACACGTATTATGATGCTCTCTTTGTGCTTCAATTCTTATCTTTCATGTGAGCATCATTGAAATCTCAAAGCCTATCTTAATGGCTATAAAGAAAGAGCTTCTTGGGAGGCAACCCAATGAATAAAATATTTTTTTATGTTATTGTGTGTTTTCACAATTATGCTACTGATATGATTGTGTTTTTGTGTTTTTAATTAGTGTTTGTGCCAAGTAATACCTGTAGGATGATTTGGAAGATAATATAATTGATGCTGTTTGGAAAACAGAAAGTTTTGCGTCCAGTGCCCGAATTTTGTTTCTGTATTGGAGCGTCAGAAAAATCTGACATTTTTACACAGTATTGGTATATGAATTTCCCACGTTGTCCTAATTTTTCAGAATTTTTGGAGTTACAGAAGTATGGCTTTTAAATAGATTGCTATAGACTGTTCTGTTTTTGACAGATTCTGTTTTTGATGCACTACTTGCTTGTTTTGATGAATCTATGGATTGTATCGGGGGGTATAAGCCATGGTGAAGTTAGAGTACAGTAGGTATAATGCAAAAACAAAATATGAATGGGTTTGCAACAGTACTTAGAGTAGTGATTTATTTTGTTATGCTAACGGATCTCACGAAGGTTTTGTTGAGTTTTGTGTGATTGAAGTTTTCAAGTTTTGGGTGAGAGCACGATGGATGAAGGAATAAGGAGTAGTAAGAGCCTAAGCTTGGGGATGCCCAAGGCACCCCAAGGTAATATTCAAGGAAGACTCAAGCGTCTAAGCTTGGGGATGCCCCGGAAGGCATCCCCTCTTTCTTCTACCAACCATCGGTAATTTTACTTGGAGCTATATTTTTATTCGTCACATGATATGTGTTTTGCTTGGAACGTCTTGTATTATATGAGTCTTTGCTTTGTTTTCTTTTTAGTTTGTCACAATCATCTTTGTTGAACACACCTATCTTGAGAGAGCCACACGTTTATCATCATTTGTTAGAATACTCTATGTGCTTCACTTAAATTTTTTGAGCTAGGCAGTTGCTCTAGTGCTTCACTTAAATCTTTTTGAGCACGGTGGTGGCTATATTTTGAAGAAATAAACTCTCATGCTTCACTTATATTATTTTGAGAGTTGAAAGATTAAAATTTTGAAGAAATTAATTCTCATGCTTCACTTATATTATTTTGAGAATTGATAAGATTGAAATTTTGAAGAAATATTTGCACTCTCATACTTCACTTAAATCTTTTTAAGAGTTGATGATAGTAGCGGTAATTTGCACAAGATATGAATTTGGTCCCAAAGTGATGAATATTCAAGAGGGATATAATAAAAACTTTCATATAGGTCATTGGATATGATAAGTGTGATTCCTTGCAATAGTTTTGCGATATGGAAATGATAATATGTGAGTCATGTTAGTGAGTAATTGTGATTTAGTAAGAATATTAGTGTTAAGGTTTGTGATTCCCTATGCATGCACATCAAGTCAATAGTTATGCAAAGAAATTATATCCTACTTATGGTGCATTATTCGGTGTTAGTTATGTTCAATGCATGTTTATGACCGTTTTCGCTTTTTGGTTGGTTGCTTCTCAATCTATTTGCTAGCCTTCATTTGTACTAAGTGGAAATACTGTTGTCGGGGTACGACCATCTATGGGGCCATGCAGCCCCTTGTGGTTCAGCGGGGGAGGTCGACGTGCACAAAGAGCATGGACAATGGGCAGCGCAAGGGATTTACCCAGGTTCGGGCCGCTGAGAAGCGTAAAACCCTACTCCTGCTTTTGGTGTATTAATGGTGCAGAAACGCAGTACAAGGAGCGTTTGTCCCAGCAAGGCGCGGAGAGAGCAGCTACGCGAGACATGCTGGTGTTTGAAAAAGGGTCCAAATCCTCTAAACTGTTGCCTTGGCCCTCCTTTTATAGCTCAAGGGGTTACCACAGTGGCAAAACAGTAATTACATAGCGATTAGATAGCAAACAGTGCTATCATACCTAACTCTGCCAATTTAGGACAATGGCATTAAATGCGCCGTTAGGTGTCATGTGGAGAGGTAGTCCCGGCAAGGTTCCTGCACCGCTTGCCCAACTACCTCATATTATCCTGACACGCCTCCTGGACAGGTGTCGTTAGGGACAAATCTTGTTCCAGCGTGCTGACACGTGCCCGACAAGTCTCACCAACCAACCTCGCGGTCGACACCTCACACATTCAGCAAACACCTGTGCGGTGAGGTGGAGCGCTGGAGGGCTGGCATAAGGCTTGCCGGCACGGAGCTTGCCGGGTCCTCACCTTGCCGGTTCAGCCTTGCCGGCAAGGAATGTCTTCATCTTTGGTACTAGTTGAGTGCTGTGCTTTGAGCTTCTTTCTGGTAGCTTCTGCGGCTGGACTCCGAATTTTGATCTTGGCGGTTCCCAGCAAGGCTTTGGCCGGCAAGGAGGCTGCTACCGTCTGTGCATAAGTCAGGGTATAAAATACCCATGTTTTATACACCGACAGGAGCCCCCGGGCCTGGGCCATACGCCCGTCCGAAGCGTCGTTGGGCTAGGCCCAAACAATGCACAGACACGCGGCGGGAAACTGCCGTTGTGATTTTCGGTCATGATGATTATCCTGACGCACGTCCAATCCACGCATTAAATGAGGGTCTTGGGGACTTGGACTGTTGCGGTTATTTTGCGGTAGTGCGCCTGTAAAAGAACGTGGTTGGGGTAAACAGTGAAGAGCCAGTCTCCCCTCGCGCCTTCCCCATAAAAAGGCAACCGCGAGGAGGCGCGGCTCATTCGCCCCTGCTTTCCCCTGCTTCATCTTCCTCCTCAAGCCAGAACTGATTCCGCTGCTGTTGGGGGTGCAAGTCTGACAGTAGTGTGTAGGGGTACGGATGAGAGGGCAGAGCCTAGATACGGCGCAGGTGTTACACTCGGATTTACGAGTTTAGGCCCCTCAGCGGTGGAGGTAATAGCCCTACGTCTCGGTGCTCTGGAGCTGTATTGCTTGAGTGTATGATTACAAAGATGCCAACCCTTGGAATGGAGCTGGGGGTGGCTTATATAGTGTCCGCCAAGTCCTCCCATGAAGGCTGCCATTACCAGGGGTTAAGAGGGGGTTTAAGGGCGCCAGGTAACGGGCGCATTGAATACAATTAATACAGGCAAACGTGCGTCCCGACCGTTGCGCTCCTGGAGTCACCTGGTCTTCTCTGGTCGAGTGACTTTCGGATGCTCCGAGTGAAACAAGCTGGTTGAGTGAACTCTTGCCTTCCGAGTGGTTCGTTGAACTCCAAGTGAATGTCAGTCTACGGAATTCTCGGTTGTTGATCTGGCTCTGGGGCCCAGTATAAGGCGGGTGGTGCCCTAGGGTAGGGTTTATAGGTCAGGCCCATTACCCTATCCCTAGTACATGCCCTCGTCATTAGCCCCCGAATCGGTCGAGGTTAGGCGGGTCGAGTCAAGGTGAACTCCCAGGCGAGTTGAGCGCTACAGAGGCGCTCAAGAACTCTTACTGGTCGTTTAGACGCCCTTGTCTTCGTGCGGCTCCTTGACGGATTCTGGACCGTACGACGTCCGAGTGAAATGAGTAGTCTCCATCCGAATGTGTAATTTCCACCCGAGTGAGTAGTTCCCATCTGAGTGAAAAGAGTAGCCATATGCCGTGTGTCGGAGCGGATCCGAGCGTACATGACACGTCTTCGGAGTGAAAGCAATCGGGTTGCTGGACTCTGGATCTTGCGGGATTTGAAACCATATTCGAGGGCGCGTGAACGGTCGCAGCGCAACGAGTGGGGAAAGTGGGGCGTGACGCCTCGATTTTCGCCCCACTTTTCGCCACGTACCGCTGGATCTCCGACGGCGCGATTTGAGGGATCTGCAGGCCCATGATTCAGCGGCGTGGATTGGGGAGCTGGCGACGATATATAGAGCCGCCGCGTTGGAGAGGAAGAGAGGACCAGATCCCCTTTTCTCCACTTCTCCCATTCCGTCCAATCTCTCCTCCAGAGACCCACTCCGCACGAATCCTCCTCGGTACTGAAGAGCCCGGCGGCGATGGTGAAAGACAAGACGGCGAAGCTTGAGAAAGCGAAGAAGGCGGCGAAGGGGAGGAAAGCATCGAGCTCCCGATCTGCGCTCCCGCCCGGGTGGATCCAGGGCGACTGGCTCCCACCGACCACCACGGTCGACGACGTCAGCGGGCTCGTCGTGGACGGGCTGATCCGCGACGGGACCTGGAGGTTGCCGGAAGAAGGGGAGACTGAGCCCGTGCCGCGCCTCGGGGAGCGAGTGCTCCTCACCACGCACGTCGAGCAAGGTTTCTCCATGCTTCCCCATCCCTTTTTCCGTGGATTCTTGAACTTCTTCGGTGCTAAGCTCCATCACTTGCCTCCGAATGCCATAATGCACCTTGCTGCATTCGTCTTTGTGTGTGAAAACTTTCTGGGTTGTCCGCCGCACTGGGGTTTGTTCAAACATATTTTCACGTGTCGATCTCAATCGGTTAAGAAGGTTGACCCCGATGGAGAGAGGACGCACGTGATTCAGATGTGCGGTGGCTTAGGTATTCAGATGAGGGGTAAGAGTGCATTTCCATCTATGTCCTTTCCCGACTCGGTGAGGGGTTGGCAGTCGATTTGGTTCTACTGCAACGACCTGCCATACTCTGGCTCGTCGACTGGCCTTCCTCCTTACACGACTGAGAGAGTTCAGACTCCTCCCTCGCTGACGGTCGATAAAAAGGAGAAGACAGACGTAGAGATCTTGGTGACCGCCACTGTTAGTCTGATTCAGAGTGGATTGAATGGCCTGGATCTTCTGGAGCTCTTTCTCAGTCGGAGGATCCAGCCGCTGCAGGAGCGGGCTCACCCCATGTGGCTGTACACCGGACCTAGTGATCCGACCCGAGTGCATCCGGAAAATGTCGAGGAGAAGACGGTGGAACAGTGGATCAGGTGCATCACTGGCGCACGTGACAATCCGCGAGGGTCAAGACGGATCCCGCCCTACGATGTCAACAACCAACCGATGGAGGTGAGACACGAATGTCCGAGTGAATTTCCGATGCGCAAATTATCCGAGTGAACTGATCAATCCGAGTGAACTGACTGAACTGTCTGTCTTTACTCTTCATGTCTTGCAGGAGTTCCAGAAGATGCTATCGCCTATGCCGAATGGAGAACAACTTGCCAGAGGCGTGGAGAGCGAACATGGCAGCGCCGGGGGCAGCTACGCGGAGGACAGCGAGGAAGAAAGTGAGGACTCAGAAGGGAGTGACGAGGTCGAGTCTTCTCAGTCTCCGGAGCTGCGCTCCGAGCCCCGCTCCAAACGAATTCATGATCCGAGTGCTGGTCCGGAGAAGGAGGCCGTTCCGAGTGCTAAGGCTCTGAAGCGCACTCGGACGTCGTTGCCTGCGCCGACTGAGAAGGCCACCAAGCAGCCCAAGGTCGCCTCTCCCAAGCCTCGGAAGGTTCTGCCTCGAATCAAGGTCACTGTGCCTGTCGCCTCAACGTGAGTATCATTCTCAGCTTTTCTTTTCTGTCTTTGTCAACTTTCGTGATTCTTCTGACCGAGTGCATCTTATGAACCAGTGCTGCAACCTCGGCAACGTCTCCCATGCAGACTGATGGGGACCACGCCAAAGCCGAGTCGGCAGACGCGGCTACTTCTCGAAAAGGTAACAATGACTTCATTTTTACTTCGACCAGTCATTTCACTGAAATGCCTTCATCCGATTGAGTTGTGTAATGCGACTGATCGTGTCGAGTGATCGTAGCACTTGCAGAGGTCATCCACGTCGGGGACGACGACAAAGAGCTGCCGCAGAAGGACATCGAGAAAGGGACCGCGGCTCTGACCGCTCCTCAGACTACCACGCAGAAAATGCCGCCGAGCAAAGCGTCTCAAGCTCCTCCTGCACCCGCCGTGACTATGCCTCTGGGGCAGGCTGGGGCTGGTTCTGCCGTGGCTCCATCGACTGCTCTGACTTCAGCTCCGACTCCTCCCGTCAACATCTTCAGTCTGTACAAGGTGCCGGAGGACCAAACTTGGGCCAGCAAGGAGGCGATGATCCAAGCGGAGCTGATGACCCAACGGCTCAGGGAGATGTGCGCGGCTGGGAAGCTGGCATATGATGCCAGTGCTGCTCTCCAGGAGAACGTTTGAGTAAGTGCTCTTGTAAGTTGATCCCCCAGTCTTTTTTCTTCAGTAGGGATTTCAGTCGGAAAATATCCGGTACACCCACTGGGTGTTTTTTTGTGTTTGGCCTTCACTCGGATCGGGCGGACCGGTTCCGAGTGGATACCGTTCCAGTGGGGGCACGCTGAGTGCACCCACTGGGTGTAGTCCCCGAGACTGTCGTTGACTGCGGGCGGTCGGCGGGAGTCTTAGAACTTAGATTTTGTTCTGTCGTTGCTCTCTTTTTTCTGTGTTCGACCGTCACTCGGATCGGGCGGACCGGTCCGAGTGGATACCGTTCCAGTGGGGGCACGCTGAGTGCACCCACTGGGTGTAGTCCCCGAGACTGCCGTCGGCCGCGGGCGGTCGGCGGGAGTCTTATAACCCTTTTTTTGTGTGTTTGGCCATCACTCGGATCGGGCGGACCGGTTCCGAGTGGATACCAGTTCAGTGGGGGCACGCTGAGTGCACCCACTGGGTGTAGTCCCCGAGACTGCTGTTGACTGCGGGCAGTCGGCGGGAGTCTTAGAACTTAGAATCTGATACTGGTCAAGCTTGCTCCTCCCTATCAAAGGGTACTTCAGGATCTGATACTAGTCAAGCTTGTTCCTTCCAGGAGCGTCAGTCTCTGAGCACTCGGAATATTTCTTAACGTTAACTGATCCGCTCTTTCTTGTGTTTCAGAAAACTTGTGAGCTTGGGACTCAGTATGTAGCTTTGGAGAAGGAGACAGCTTGGCTCCGACTGGATTTAGAGGTGGAGAGGAGGAACACAGAGCGTGCTCAAGCAGAGCTCAAGACCATGGGAGGTAAGCTTCAATTACCGAGCATTCTGCTTTCACCTTTTTGCATTCTTTGAACCGAGTGACTTCACTCGAACAGATGTGCGTAGTGAAAACCATCGACTTCAAGTGCGGCTTAGAACCTCTATCTCTTTAGATAACATGAAGCAGGCACTCGAGAACAAGGACAATGAGCTGGCGGGTGCGCAGCAAGTGGCGAAGGAGAAGACCAAGGCCGCTGAAGAGAAGCTGGCTTCACTTGGGAAGCTCGAAGCAGAGAACGCATCACTGAAGAAAGAGGTACTCGAGCTCAAGAAGCAGCAAACCGAGTGGGAGAGCAAGCTCAAGGCCCAGGTGGAAGCCTACGAGAAAGAGAAGGGGACCTTGAATGAGAAGATCGCCCAGCTGATCGAGAAAAAGAACGCCCTGGAGAAGTATATAGAGGAGTTCATGGAGGAGATGTACACCAAGCTTGTAGGTAACTTATAACGTCTGAGTGCATTTCAACTTATCTCCGAGTGAACTTCTTGCATGCTGATGTTCAACTCTCCTATTCTCTTCTTCACAGAGTATTGCCGAGACTTCGACCTGGAAACTGACAGAATCGAGAGGGATTTGGATCCTTCCAAGTCACTCATCGGTGACAAGGCTGCTCTGGGCATCTTGCGGGTGGAAACTCGCATTGAAGACGTCCAAGGGTACATCATCCGTCTACGGGGTGCACTCGGGAGAATCGACAAGGAGCTATGGCCTGAAGATATCTTCGACACCGACCTGGAGGCGATGATGACTCGCCTCAACGAGATCCCCAGTCGAGTGCAAGCGTGGAAGAAGTCGGCTGCTCGCTGTGGGGCCGACGTGGCGATTTCTCTCGTCCGAGTGCACTGCAAGGACGCCAAGGAGGAGAAGCTGAAGTCTCTCCAAGTCGCCAACACGAAGAAACTCCAGTTTGAAGACTTCATGGAGACGTTCATCGAAGCGGCCACTCGGATCGCGGTAGGCATCGACCTGGATTCCTTCGTCGAGCCCGCCAGCCCCACAACCGCATGAGAAAACTTTAAGTTCTGCCCATTATCCTCGGTATGCCGAGTGAATCTGTAATCGTTAAACTCTTTCGGGCTTCGGGCCCGAGTACTCGTATTTGCTTTTGAACTTCAGGAGTTATTTGAATGCTTTGCTTCGAGTCTTTCGAATCTTTGGAGTAGATTTTTAACTTAGGCGAAAGCTGGTTCGCAGCCAAGCCCCCGAGTGAGAGGGATGCTCTTCACTCGGAGTATATTTTAACTTGGGCGAAAGCTGGTTCGCAGCCAAGCCCCCGAGTGAGAGGGATGCTCTTCACTCGGAGTAGGATTTTAACTTGGGCGAAAGCTGGTTCGCAGCCAAGCCCCCGAGTGAGAGGGATGCTCTTCACTCGGAGTAGGATTTTAACTTGGGCGAAAGCTGGTTCGCAGCCAAGCCCCCGAGTGAGAGGGACGCTCTTCACTCGGAGTAGCGTTTTTAACTTGGGCGAAAACTGGTTCACAGCCAAGCCTCCGAATGAGAGGGATGCTCTTCACTCGGAGTAGCGTTTTTAACTTGGGCGAAAACTGGTTCGCAGCCAAGCCTCCGAATGAGAGGGATGCTCTCCACTCGGAGTAGCGTTTTAACTTGGGTGAAAGCTGGTCCGCAACCAAGCCCCCGAGTGAGAGGGACGCTCTTCACTCGGAGTATCATTTTTAACTTGGACGAAAGCTGGTTCGCAGCCAAGCCCCCGAGTGAGAGGGACGCTCTTCACTCGGAGTATTGTTTTTAACTTGGGCGAAAGCTGGTTCGCAGCCAAGCCCCCGAGTGAGAGGGACGCTCTTCACTCGGAGTAGCGTTTTTAACTTGGGGCGAAAACTGGTTCGCAGCCAAGCCTCCGAATGAGAGGGATGCTCCCCACTCAGAGTAGATTTTAACTTGGGCGAAAGCTGGTTCGCAGCCAAGCCCCCGAGTGAGAGGGATGCTCTTCACTCGGAGTAGGATTTTAACTTGGGCGAAAGCTGGTTCGCAGCCAAGCCCCCGAGTGAGAGGGATGCTCTTCACTCGGAGTAGGATTTTAACTTGGGCGAAAGCTGGTTCGCAGCCAAGCCCCCGAGTGAGAGGGACGCTCTTTACTCGGAGTATCGTTTAACTTGGGCGAAAGCTGGTTCGCAGCCAAGCCCCCGAGTGAGAGGGACGCTCTTTACTCGCAGTATCGTTTAACTTGGGCGAAAGCTGGTTCGCAGCCAAGCCCCCGAGTGAGAGGAACACTCTTCACTCGGAGTAGGATTTTAACTTGGGCGAAAGTGGTTCGCAGCCAAGCCCCCGAGTGAGAGGGATGCTCTTCACTTGGAGTATGTTTTGACTTAGGCAAAAACTGGTTTGCAGCTAAGTTGAACAGCGTACACCCACTGGGGGTTGTAAGCCAGAGAATTCGTACGAGTGAACTTCAATGTGGAACTGGGAAAGTCATGCTTTTATTCACCAAATGTCATTCGAGTACTTTTATTACATCTCATCATCAAGTATAAAATCGTCGCAGCAAATCTGCATTCCAAGCACGGGGCTCGTCTGCTTGCTTCTGAAGGTTGTACAAGTGATACGCTCCGTTGTGCAGAACCTTTGAAATGACGAAAGGACCTTCCCACGCAGGAGCGAGCTTGTGAGGTCGCTGCTGATCCACTCCGAGCACAAGATCTCCTTCCTGAAAGGTCCGACTTCTGACGTGTCTGCTGTGAAAACGTCGTAGATCTTGCTGATAAATGGTCGAGCGGATCAGAGCCATTTCCCTTTCCTCCTCCAAGAGATCAACGGCTTCTTGCCGTGCTTGCTCAGCTTCAGCTTCAGAGTACAGTTCCACTCGGGGTGAATTATGGAGCAAGTCACTCGGCAGGACGGCTTCAGCTCCGTACACCATGAAGAAGGGAGTGCGATTGGTAGACCGATTGGAGGTCGTCCTCAAGCCCCAAAGAACTGATGGCAGCTCGGTGACCCAAGCACCAGCTGCGTGCTCCAAATCGCGCTTGAGTCGTGGCTTTAACCCCTGCAGAATCAGTCCGTTTGCCCTCTCAGCTTGTCCATTCGACTGCGGGTGTGCCACAGATGCATAGTCGACTCGGGTGCCTTGGGCGGCACAGAACGTCCTGAACTCTTCCGAGTCGAAGTTTGAACCGTTGTCAGTGATGATGCTGTGGGGCACGCCGTATCTGAAAACAATCTCCTTCATGAACTTGATCGTTGTACGAGAGTCTAGCTTCTTGATGGGTTTGGCCTCAATCCATTTGGTGAATTTGTCGACTGCGACCAGCAAGTGGGTGAATCCACTCGCCCCTGTCCGGAGGGGTCCCACCATGTCCAGACCCTAGACTGCAAACGGCCAGACGAGTGGAATTGTCTTCAGAGTAGACACAGGCTTGTGGGATAAGTTTGCATAAAACTGGCACCCAACACAGTGTTGGACTATCTCCAGCGCAGCTTCATTGGCACGGAGCTAGAAGAAACCGGCTTGGTAAGTTTTTGCCACGATTGTCCGAGAGGACGCGTGGTGTCCACAAGTTCCCGAGTGAATCTCCTCCAGGATCAATCGACCTTCCTCCGGAGAAATGCAGCGCTGAGTCACCCCGGTGACGCTCTTTCTGTATAACTGATCGCCCATCACTTCAAATGCTTTGGATCTGCGAACAATCTGGCGGGCTTCAGCTTCATCTTCTGGAAGTTCCTGCCTGAGCAGGTATGCAATGTAAGGCACTGCCCACTCGGGTGTGATTGCTAGGACCTCCATGACCAAATCGATGACTGCCGGGACCTCAACTTCAGTCGGATCAGAAGGACTGACCGCCTGCGGGGGCTCTTCCGTGAAGGGATCTTCTTTTACCGTCGGAGAACGTAAATGCTCAAGGCACACATTGCTGGGTATGGACTTCCGAGTGGATCCGATCTTCGCCAGATCGTCTGCCTCCTGATTCTTGGCTCGGGGAACGTGATGCAGCTCCAGACCTTCAAACTTCTTCTCCAACTTTCTCACTACGTTGCAGTATCCTGTCATAGCGGGGCTTCTGATATCCCACTCCTTCATCACTTGGTTCACAACAAGATCCGAGTCCCCGTAGACCATCAGGCGCCGGACGCCGAGTGAGATGGCCATACGTAGACCGTACAGGAGTGCTTCGTACTCGGCTTCGTTGTTAGAGGAATCAAAGTGAATCTGCAGGACATATCTGAGACGATCACCCTTCGGAGATATTAACACAACTCCAGCTCCTGAACCATTCAGCATCTTGGAACCGTCAAAGAACATGGTCCAGTGTTCCGGGTGACTCTGAGTCGGTTGCTGTTGTTCAGTCCACTCGGCCAGGAAATCGGCTAATTCTTGGGACTTGATCGCCTTTTTCGCCTCAAACTTGATGTCCAGGGGCAGGAGCTCGATAGCCCACTTCGCCACTCGACCAGTCGCGTCCCAATTGTTCATGATCTCAGACAGCGGGGCATTGCTGACGACTGACACAGTGTGCTCTTGGAAGTAATGGGCTACTTTCTTCGCAGTCAGGTAAATGCCGTAGATGAGCTTCTGGTAATGAGGATACCTCTGCTTTGACGGAGTCAGAACTTCAGAAATATAGTAGACTGGGCACTGAACTTTGTAAGCCTTGCCCTGTTCTTCTCGCTCGACTGTGAGGACAGTGCTGACAACTTGACCAGTGGCCGCAATGTACAAGAGCAACGGCTCGTTGCTATTCGGAGCGGCAAGCACCGACTGGGTGGATAGCAGGGCTTTGAGCTCGACAAACGCTGCTTGTGCTTCAGCAGTCCACTCGAACGAGTCAGATTTCTTCATCAATCGGTACAGGGGCAGTGCCTTCTCACCGATACGGGAGATGAATCGGCTCAGAGCTGCGAGGCAACCTGTGAGCTTCTGTACATCATGAAGACGTTCAGGACGTTTCATTCGTACAATCGCCCCGATCTTCTCAGGATTAGCGTCTATCCCTCGTTCCGAAACGAGGAAACCGAGTAACTTGCCCCTAGGAACTCTGAAAGTACACTTCGCTGGATTCAGCTTGATATCATACTTCCGCAAATTTGCGAAAGTTTCAGCTAAGTCAGCCAGTAGGTCGGAACCTTTTCTGGACTTGACCACTATGTCATCCATGTATGCCTCAATATTCCGACTGATCTGTTTATGCAAACACTTCTGCACCATGCGCATGAAAGTGACACCAGCATTTTTGAGACCGAATGGCATGGTGATATAGCAGAAGTGCCCGAATGGGGTGATAAAGGCTGTTTTTATTTCATCTGGCCCATACAGTCGGATCTGGTGGTACCCGGAGTACGCATCCAGAAAAGACAGTCGCTCACATCCCGCAGTGGAATCTACGATTTGATCTATGCGGGGGAGCGGGAAATGATCCTTGGGGCAGACCCTGTGGCCCTGCTGGCGATATACGCCAGTTCCTCCTCGGTGGTGGCCCGGATGAGGTCCGTTTCCTTCCGGGAAGCTTTCTCCGTCAGGTTGGAGGCCCACTCCATCTCGAACTCCAAGGTGGGCAAATCCCAGTCTGCCTTTACTTCGTGGGCGTCACAGTCCGGTATCACCGCCAAGATGGAGTCCTTGGCGGAGTTGATATGCAACGGGACGATCTGGTCCGGCAAGTGGAATACGCCGGTTTTCCGGAACAGCTGCTTGCAGAGGCTGGCGTGCTCCATAACTGACAAATTGTTGCCGGTCCCGGGATACAGCCGCATGACGTCGGCGGCATTCTTGTACTCCCAAGCAAATCTCTCTCTTTTCTGCAGCGGCGCTATGCGTCGCCAGAGGAAATCAGCGCCAACCATCTCTATGGTCAGCTTGGCGGCCTTAAGGCGGGCGATCCTGTTCAGGGCCGGACGAAGCTTGGCGTCGGTAGCACCCATGCTGCTCTAGTTCTTGCCGCGCGTGACCCTCACTGTGCGCGGTATGCAGAATTGGGGGAAATCCTTCTCTTGGATCCAACACCACTCGGCCCTCCACTCTTCCCACTTGAGGTGGAGCTGCCCGGCAAGGTACTCGCCCTTCGTCTTTGCCCTGGGAATCCAGGTCACGCTGCCGGAGAGTGACTTGTCTTCGATCCGGGGAATGAAAAAGTGGCAGAACAGATCCACGTTGGGGGCCACTCCGACAAAGTTCTCGCACAGATGAGCAAAAACCGCCATGCAAGTCATCGCATTCGGAGTGAAGTCCAGCAGTCTGAACCCGTAACTGAACATCATTGCACTGAAGAAATCTGAGTAGGGAGGGACCAAACCACAGTAGAAGTACGCGCAGAAGAACGGATAAGAATCTGCGGGGTCTTTGTCACCTTCGGGGAGCACCACGGGCACCTTGTGATCCTTGGTGTCCCTCCTCCACATGTACGCGTACCTCCTGATCAACTCATTGGCGTCCAAGGAGCACGGCGAGAAGATCGCATTCTCCCTCCGCCGCTTCTCTAGCTCTTCCAACGCCTTCTTACTCTCCTCTGCCTTGGGATCGAGCAGCTTGGCGGGCTTCTTCTTCCCCGCCGCGTCGGCTCTCTTGGGCGCCATCAGGGATCGAAGGGGAAGGAGGTGGTCGATTGGGGATGCAGTTCACTGTTTACCCCAGCCACGGCTCTCTTAGGCGACGGCTGACGAGGGCATGTACTAGGGATAGGGTAATGGGCCTGACCTATAGACCCTATCCTAGGGCACCACTCGCCTTATACTGGGCCCCAGGGCCAGATCAACAACCGAGAATTCCGCAGACTGACATTCACTCGGAGTTCAACGAACCACTCGGAAGGCAAGAGTTCACTCGACCAGCTTGTTTCACTCAGAGCATCCGAAAGTCACTCGACCAGAGAAGACCAGGAGACTCCAGGAGCGCAACGGTCGGGACGCACGTTCGCATGTATTAATTGTATTCAATGCGCCCGTTACCTGGCGCCCTTAAACCCCCTCTTAACCCCTGGTAATGGCAGCCTTCATGGGAGGACTTGGCGGACACTATATAAGCCACTCCCCAGCTCCATTCCAAGGGTTGGCATCTTTGTAATCATACACTCAAGCAATACAGCTCCAGAGCACCGAGGCGTAGGGCTATTACCTCCACCGCTGAGGGGCCTGAACTCGTAAATCCGAGTGTAACACCTGCGCCGTAGCTAGGCTCTGCCCTCTCATCCGTACCCCTACACACTACTGTCAGACTTGCACCCACGACAGTTGGCGCCCACCGTGGGGCAGGCGTCTAGCAACTTCCGGCGTAGTTGCATTTTTTCCACCATCACCATGGTTTCCGGCAGTGGACTGACTCTGGGCGGCGAGATCCATTTCGGCGTCCTCAGCTTCATCGCCGACGATTCGGCGTGGCTCCAAGAAGCCCCGCTGGATGTCGAGGCGTTGCCCGTCCGCGGCGTGGCGCACTTCCGCACGAGCACCTTCGGCGTCCTACTTCGACAACTGTCGACTCCTTATCAGTCGACGTCTTCGCTCTCCACCAGCCGTCGTCGCAAGCGCTCCGGACGCTCGCGGCTTCAGCGGTGGATCAGGCACGCGGTGGCCCTTCAGGATGCAGCCCCGCAGATCGCGGCAATCGAGCCCGATGAACCTGTCTTCCATCTGTTCGCCTCCGTGCGCGAGCATTCGGAAAACCTATCCGAGTGCGAGGGCAGCGATCCTGCTGCGGAGGTGCTGATGGCCGATTCCCCTCCCAGTCCGCCTAGGTACGGCCACGGCGGCGCGGAGAACGGTGACCCGTCGCGCGCTGATCTTGGCGGCGGCAGGGTCCGACGTGACGACGAGTACATCCCCCAACCTCTCACTCGGCAGCAGAGGGAGGATCTGCAGCGCAGGACCGAGCAGACCCTCCAGACGCCCATCGTTGGGACGACCCCCGAGGCTCAGGCTTTGGAGGCCGCGCGCCAGGCCAACTTGGCTGAGCGCAATCGTCTGGAGGCACTCCAGAAATCACTCGACAATCACGCCCGCAGACGGTATCAGCCCAGTTCCAGTCGGCGACAGCGGCAGTTGTTTTCGAATGACCAGCAGCAGAGTTTCGAGATATTCCGCACTCCTGTCCAGAATCTGGCGGCGGCCACTCGGATAGCAGATTCCATTGAACCGTCTCGGTACGAGGTAGGAGAGGGTCTTCGGCAGATCCGGGCCCTGCTCAAGGCGTCTGAAGAACAAAATTCGGCAGTGTCCCAGTCGCGCAATCGGATTCACAGCAGATCCGTTAGGGCTGACACCGTTCAGTCGGCTCACAGCCCAATGTCCTCAAGGAGAAACAGACACTCGCCTCCGCGGCGAGACGACCAAGACCGCCACCGAGACCAGCACTCGGGGCAGGGTCGCAGTCGGAATACGCCCCCGCGGCGTCAGGATGAACGTCGCCGCATGCAGTCGCCCCCTCCGCGGGATGGCTCGTACACGCCCCGGCAGTACGACGCCAGTCGTCCTTACAGCAACGATCGGAGGGCCAGCCCTTCCCGTCATGGTGACGGTTATCACCAGAGAGAGCCAGTCGACCACCGTGACCCGCAGTTCAACGCGAGATCCGTTCTCGCTCAAAACCTGGTCAACAAAGGCAGAGCTCAGAGAGAGAACTTGGACAGAGATCATCCGAGTGGAAGTGGAGCATTCATCTTCGGGCCTGAGTGTTTCAGTAGGGCCATCCGGGCCGCCGATATTCCGCCCAACTTCAGATTGGCAGCTGGAGTAAGCAAGTTCACCGGTGAGTCCAAGCCAGAAACTTGGTTAGAGGATTACTGAGTGGCTGTGCAGATCGGAGGAGGGAATGATTATGTGGCTATGAAGCATTTACCGTTGATGCTGGAAGGGTCCGCCCACGCCTGGCTCAATCAGCTTGCTCCGGCCAGCATATATTGCTGGGAAGATTTGACCCGAGTGTTCATCAAAACATTTGAGGGCACGTGCAAACGCCCAGCTGGTTTGTCTGAGTTACAGCATTGTGTGCAGAAGCCGAGTGAAACATTGAGGGAGTACATCCAGCGGTGGACAACCTTGCATCACGTGTCTGAGTTACAGCATTGTTAGCCCAGCACTATTTCTGTGATGTAACATAACTTGCGCCGCTTGAATGTATGTGCGTCGTTCCCCTTGTTTTATTTTGCCTTTGTATGATTTGTGTTCCCTACGCTTATCGGAAGCTTGCCGGTGCGCACACTTGCCGCAAGCGCTTCGAGGAACGGGTCCTTAGCAGCCTGCTGGAAGTGCCGCTGCCGGCAAGGTGCCTTGCTGGGCCAGAACGCAACCGCCAAGCTTGCCGAGCGGACTCGAGGCAACCTAGGGCGCGGACTGATCGCGACAAGGTTCCTCTCGCGTGCAGGTTTCTCATACAAAGCTCAAAACTATTCAAGGGGGAACGCGAATGTAACAAGGAAAAAAATTCAAAGTTTTTGCAACTTAGCTCTTCCTTGTGCCGTTTCTCTCGTTGTACAAAATGATCACTTGAACGTCATTAAAAATGGTCCCCCATCTCCACTCCCTCCGGGAAACTTGCATGCGAGGGATCCTTCTTATCCTTTTAAGAAAAAGAAAGAAGAGAAAAGAGCGGTTTGGGAACCTTGACGGTCCATCAGTTATTTCATACAAACTAAAGCGTAAATCACAACATCACATGCATCGACACATAAATGAGCATGTACGAGGAGTTGCGAAACACTTAGCTTTATTATGCACAGGATCTGCGCCTGGCTTTGTACAAAGGGTTACATGTCTGGTCGACAAGGCTCGTACAAAAGGTGTTGCCGGGATATGACCCGGCAACAGCACCTCACGGGTAGAACTTGCGAAGATGCTCAATATTCCATGAGTTCTGCACTGAGGTGCCATCTTCGGTCTCCAGACGGACTGCGCCAGGCCTGGTGACTCGTACTACCCGGTAAGGGCCTTCCCACTTCGGCGTCAACTTGTTTGATCCCTTGGCGGATTGAACACACCGAAGAACAAGGTCGCCTTCCTCAAGGCTTCGGGCATGCACTTTGCGGCTATGGTAGCGGCGCAAGGCTTGCTGGTAGCGTGCAGCTCGCACAGCCGCCCGAAGATGATCTTCCTCAAGGAGCAATGCGTCGTCTTGCCGCAGCCGCTCTTGCTCAGCTTCATCATAAGTGAGCACTCGAGGTGACCCGTATAAGATTTTCGTGGGGAGCACCGCTTCTGCACCATAGATTAGGGAGAAGGGTGTTTGGCCGGTAGCTCGATTTGGTGTCGTTCTGAGTGACCAAAGAACCACCGGCAACTCATCAATCCAGTGCCTTCCACACTTGCGCAGCCTGTCAAAGGTCCTTGTCTTGAGGCCCCGCAACACTTCAGCGTTCATCCTTTCTGCCTGGCCATTGCTTCTCGGGTGAGCAACAGATGCAAAACAGATTTTGCTGCCGAGGTCTTGGATATACTGCATGAAGGTGCGGCTCGTGAATTGTGTGCCGTTGTCAGTGATGATCCTGTTAGGAACCCCAAAACGGCAAACTAATCCTTTGAAGAACTTGACGGCTGATTGCGCTGTCACCTTCCTCACTGGCTCTACTTCAGGCCACTTTGTGAACTTGTCGATGGTGACGTACAAGAACTCAAAGCCCCCGGCAACATGGGGAAAGGGGCCCAAGATATTGAGCCCCCAGACCGAAAAGGGCCATGAGAGAGGGATTGTTTGGAGAGCTTGAGCTGGTTGATGTATGCTCTTTGAATGGAACTGGCATGCTTCACACTTGGTTACTAGCTCAGTCGCATCCTGGAGGGCAGTGGGCCAATAGAAGCCTTGCCGGAAAGCTTTGCCGACAAGAGCACTTGACCCTATGTGAGAGCCACATACGCCTCTGTGTATCTCCGCCAACAGCTTTAGTCCATCTTCCCAGCAAATGCACTTTAATTTCACACCGTTCGGTCGCTTTCTGTATAGGATGCTATCCACAAACTGATACATACTTGACTGACGGGCTACTTTCTCTGCTTCTTCTTGCTCGTCGGGAAGCTCTCCTGTTTGAAGGAAACGGACTATCTGCTGTGCCCATGTCGGAGCCTGAGGCTCGACGACAAGGACTAAAGGCATCTCTTCGGCAACGGGAGCGCTTGCTTCTGCGGCAAGAACCAGTGGTTCCGCGCTAAGCGGCTGCTCACCAGCAACCGTATTGTTGTTCCTGGCAACATCCTTGTCGGCGGCTTCCGGGAGCTCTGCCGGAAAATACTTGCCGGTACTTAACTTCCTTCTCTTGCTGGCCTGCATTGATGGGGCGACTGTTGGTTGATTCAAATGGAGCACAAAAGTTCCCGGTTCCACGGGAAGCTTTTGAGCGGCACACTTTGACAGGCTATCAACAACGCTATTTTCCGCACGAGGGATGTGCTCTATTTGCAACCCGTCAAAGTGTTCTTCCAATTTCCTCACTTCTTCCACATACGCCTCCATTAACGGGCTCTGATAATCTTTGTTCACTTGCTTTACAACAAGCTGCGAGTCGCCGCGGACGATCAATTTTTTGATTCCAAGGTCTACTGCGATCCTAAGACCGGCAAGAAGTCCTTCATACTCAGTAGTGTTGTTTGTAGCTTTCTCCCTGGGAAAGTGCATTTGGACCACATACTTGAGGTGCTCTCCGGTGGGTGTGATAAGCAGCACTCTGGCACCGGCGCCCTGTAGCGAGAAGGCACCATCAAAGTACATGACCCATTCCTTTGCTGTCTCCTTGCCGGGGAGAGCTATCTCTTGAATTTCTTCGTCTTGCGTCGGCGTCCATTCAGCGATGAACTCCGCCAAAGCCCTACTCTGAATGGTTGAAGTGCTTTCAAACTTGAGTGCAAAGCTTGACAATTCCAACGCCCACTCCACTATCCTGCCGGTTGCCTCTGGATTTCTCAAGATGCGTTGCAACGGAAAGCGAGTGACGACGGTAATCTCGTGTGCTTGGAAGTAGTGGCGCAGTTTTCTTGAGGCCATAAAGAGACCGAAAAGCAACTTATACACCCCAGAGTATCTCGATCTAGCCCCCTGCAGAAGGGAACTAACAAAATACACTGGTCACTGCACCACTTTCTTCTTCGGCACTGCTTGTAGATCAACTTCATTTGCTTGCTCTGTTTCTGACTTATCGGCACCAGATCTTGCAGGAGAAGACTCTGGTTTGCCACTGGACGGGTTTGCCGTGGTTGCTTCCTCGTCATCGAGTTCCCTCTGCGCCACTAGTGCAGCACTAGCCACTTGATTCGTTGCCGCTACGTATAGCAGCAACGACTCTCGTGGTCTTGGCGCAACTAGTGTTGGCGCGGAGGAGAGGTATCTTTTCAAGTCCTGCAGCGCGGCCTCCGCCTCCGGAGTCCATTTCATCGGTCCTGCCTTTTTCAAAATCTTGAAAAACAGCAAGGCGCGCTCAGCAGATCTTGAAATGAACCTACTTAAGGCAGCAACACAGCCGGCAAGGCGCCGCACATCTTTGACGCTTTTTGGTGCTTGAATCTGCTCAATCGCCTTGATCTTGTCGGGATTTGCTTCAATTCCTCGTTGAGATACAAAGAACCCGAGAAGTTTGCCGGACGGAACACCAAACACACACTTCTCGGGATTGAGCTTCAAGTTGATTTTGCGCAAGTTCGCAAATGTCTCTTCCAAGTCTTGAATAAGGGTAGATTTGTCCTTAGTTTTGACCACTATATCATCCATGTATTCTTCTACATTCCTGTGCAGCTGGGGCTCAAAACCGATTTGGACCGCTCTTGCAAATGTTGAACCGACACTCTTTAATCCGAAGGGCATACGTACGAAGCAGTACGTGCCACCTGGAGTAATGAATGCAGTTTTCTCTTCATCCTCCTTGGCCATGAATATCTGATGGTATCCAGAATATGCATCAAGGAGGGTGAGCAAATCACAGCCGGAAGTAGAGTCTACAATTTGATCGATGCGCGGCAAAGGGAAAGGGTCCTTCGGGCATGCTTTGTTGATATCCGTGTAATCAATACAAAGTCTCCACTTCCCGTTCGCTTTGCGCATCACCACTGGATTTGCCAACCAAGTGGGATGTAGCACCCCTCTGACCAGGCCTGCCGCTTCGAGTTTCTTGATTTCTTCGGCAATGAATTGCTGCTGCTCCAAAGCTTGCTTCCAGACTTTTTGCTTGACGGGCCGAGCGTGGGGAAAAACGGCAAGGTGGTGCTCAATTACCTCCCTGGGAATGCCGGGGATGTCGGATGGCCGCCATGCGAACACATCGACATTCGCCCGCAGGAAGGCAACGAGCGTGCTTTCCTATTTGTTGTCAAGGGTGGCGCTGATGGTGAAAGTACCGTCAGTGCCGTCCTCTCTCACCGGCACCTTCTTGGTTGCCGGTGTGGTGGCTTTGGACTTCTTACCAGCAGAGCACTCCGGCAAGCCTTCAACAGGCGCGCAGCACTCCGAAGAGGTGCGCTTCCCGGAATCCTTGCTAGAGGCTTTGCCGGATTTCTTGCTTTCTTTTTTCTTGGCGGGAGCTAGTGCCTTGGCGGCTTCTGCTGCAACCGCATCTCTGTACATCTTATCGACGCAGATGACCGCATCTTTCTTGTCGGAGTTGACGGAAATGACCCCCATCGGCCCTGGCATCTTCAACGTGTTGTAAGCATAGTGGGATGCTGCCATGAATTTTGCCATGGCCCGGCGGCCAAGAATCCCATTGTACGACAAGGGGATCTTGACGACGTCAAAGACAATCTTTTCCATCCTGTAGTTCAGTTCCCCGCCAAATGTTACCGGCAACGTGATCTTCCCCTTGGGATGGCTTCTTCCCGGGTTCACTCCTTGAAAGGTGCCTGTCTTTTCGAGCTCCTCGTCGGGAATCTACGGCCTCTTGATTACCTCCGGAGAGATCTGATTTAGACCGGCCCCACCGTCAACTAACATCTTCGTTACTTGGAGGTTGCGAATTGTTGGCGAAACCAACAACGGCAAACACCCGACCGCAGTTATGCGATCAGGGTGGTCCTCAGCATCAAAGATGATAGGCGTGTGTGACCATTTGAGTGGTTTTTGAGAGCCCATTGCCGGTTCTGCCGCGTTAACCTCACGAGCCCACTATTTAAGCTGGCGGTGAGAGGAGTGCAAAGATGCACCCCCATCAACGCACATGGCCTCAGTTGCCTTTTGGAATTCTTGTTCGCTGGTCTCATCATCATCCTCTTCTTCTTCACTCCCATCATCTCCCTCTTTCTTCGCACGGCCTCTAGCAGGCTTTTATTTCTACTGCTTGGCCTTGCCGCGGCGGCCTCCTCGACCACCATGGCCCTTTTTGCTGGACCCACCGGCACCATCTTGGCCCTTTTCCTTGTCGCGCTTCTCGTATTCAGCCTTCTGTTTCTCAACAAGGTGTTCGACTTGTCGGCACTCTTGGAGATCATGGCCTTTGGTGCGGTGAATCTTGCAGTATGGTCCATCTGACTTGCCGGCCTTCTCGTTTGCCGCCGCCTCCTGGCAAGCGGCGCATACAGCAGCCTCCTTGCCTAAGTTCTCAGTCTTGGCTTTCTTGGTGGACTCGGAGTTGCCGAAGCCTTCGACAGCCATAACAGTTTTGCCCTTGCGCTTCCTGTTGCGCTTCCGGCCCTTCTTCCTCGGGGTGGCGGCATCGTCATCCTCAGAATCTACTTCGGCGCCAGCGTCCTCCCCGGGAAGCCTTCTTCCTTCCTCAGCCCGTGCACACTTATCCACCAACGTATAGAGCTCGTTGACGGTCTTGGGCAACTTGACGTTCATTTTCTCCCGCATCCTCCGATTGCGCACATTCGTGTGAAAGGCGGCAATGACGGCTGCGGGGTGTACATCTGGAATGTTGCGGTGCACGCGGCTGAATCTCTGGATGTACTTGCGTAAAGTTTCGCCATCTCTTTGCGGGATCACTTGCAGGTCGCTGGGCTGTCCAGGGGCCTTGTGGCCTCCGGTAAAGGCACCGACGAATTCGTTGCAGAGATCTGACCACGAAGAGATGGAGTTCTCTGGCAGGTTCATCAGCCAAGACCTCACGTTGGGTTTTAGTACCAACGGGAAGTATTTGGCGAGGATCTTCTCGTCTCTCCCTCCGGCAGCTTGCACGGCAATAGTGTAGATGCCTAGAAACTCTGCCGGGTTCAGCTTGCCGTCATATTTTTCCGGCACTTCTGGCTTGAAGGCTCGAACGGACGGCCATCGGACTTGCCGCAGCTCGCGGGTGAAGGCAGGACATCCAACCTCGTAAGGTAGATATCCGCCAACCCCTGGCACAGGCTCATCAACGACGGGGCCGTTGCACGCGTCGGATTGACGGCGCACCTCTCGGCGCCGTTCGATGGTGGTGCGGGCGTCTTTTGCCTGCCTGTCTCACGGCACTTGCCTCTGATCTTGCCGTGCCCATGGATCTGAAGAAGCTATCGACATCTCATCGGGTTCAAGAGATTGCTGGGCTTGTCACGGCTGTTGGCGTTGCTGCTGTTGAGGCGGTTGTCGCGGTGGCGATTGCACCGTTAGTGTAGTACCGTCAACGCGGCCACCGACTAGAGATGCCGGTGCTGCTTGCGGACGCCGTGAGGGCTCCGCTTGATGTGATTTACTGGCTTCGGCAAATCCAATCAAGCTTTGGATGGTGGCTCTCCACTCATCCATCTTCTCTGCCGCTGGAGGAAAGTTCAGCAGCATCTGAGCTCGCGCCATTGCTTCCGCTGCCGTGGCTGGCATGGCCAGGAGCGAAGAGCGCGACGTCGCTCTACTCCTGGCAGAGCCAGCAGGAGCGCCATCGCGGTCTTGCCGCCGTGGCACATGATCAGCAGCAGGTCGCTGTGGTGGAGGCGGTGCCTGAGGATCTGGGATTTGATCCACAGGAGTCTTGCCGTGAGGTCGCTGCTGTCCGGAGTCATTGGCACCGCTCGGAGCCGCACCGTGCCCATTGTGTGAGGGGCGCGGCGTCTGTCCTGAAGCAGCATCCTTGGACGCCGCCGCAGCGGGATCTCGACTCGCGCCGGCCCGGGCATTGCTGCTCCGGTGGCTGCGTTCGTCTGCGCGGCGAGGAGGAGGAGGAGGCCGTCCATCCGCTCCGCCCGCGCCGCCGCGGCTCCGTCCGTCAGAGGACCGAGGAGGTCGACTGCCTCTGGCGTGCTCGTCCCCTGCGCTGACCGTGGTGGGCATGGCAACCGCGCCGCCTGCGCTGGTCATGCCAACCACGGTATCCGCGCCGCCCGCATTGGCCGCGCCGCCTGCGCCGCCCGCGGATGCGTGCGGGGTGGCCGTCATCGTTATGCCCTTCTTCTTGGGCGCCATCGACGACGAGGAGGACGACGATGAAGTCAATGAAGATGATGAAGAAGACGCGCAACCCACTGGTCAAGGTTCGTGCAAGTGACGAACCTCCCCTACCCGGCGCGCCAAAGATGTCGGGGTATGACCATCTATGGGGCCATGCAACCCCTTGTGGTTTGGCGGGGGAGGTCGACGTGCACAAAGAGCATGGACAATGGGCAGCGCAAGGGAATTACCCAGGTTCGGGCCACTGAGAAGTGTAAAACCCTACTCCTGCTTTTGGTGTATTAATGGTGCAAAAACGCAGTACAAGGAGCGCTTGTCCCGGCAAGGCGCGGAGATAGCAGCTACGCGAGACGTGTTGGTGTTTGAAAAAGGGTCCGAATCCTCTAATGTAACACCCCGATTTTTGGCCCTTTCTTTTTCTTTTGGATTTCTTCGAATTTTTATTTGGAGTTCCTTTTTCCGTGGCTATGTGGTCTTGAAACCTGGGAAGATCTTCTCTCCTGCCACTTCCAAGTGGATTGTCACTCTCAAATCTATCCCAAGGCCATGTCATTTCCATATTAGCCAACCCCAAATTTTTATTCCTTGGGAATATTCCTTTTTCTATTAAAGGAATAACCCTGTTTGCTCTAGGTTGTGAAGCAACCTATATTTCTGTCTTCCACAAAATTACCACAAAATTCTCATAAATTATTTGGATCATATATTCCACAAATATGCCAAAACCCATCCTTGCCCAGTTCAAAAATAATTCAGGAATATTCATTTCCGATTCTGTCCAGCAGGGCCCTTTGTGAAGGAAGTGCTATTTATATTTTCTTGATTGCCCTCAAAATTTTTGGGCACTATTTCCTATCCAAATTATTGCCACATGCCAAAATTCAGCTTCGTTTTCCTAGTAAATCTTCCTCAAAAAATTTCCAAAGTTTCTGTCCAGAGAGAAGCTTTGTGAAGGAAGTACTAGCTAGGATTATCCAAATGAGTTGAAATTTCAGGAGATCATTCATATGATCAAATCATTACTCTCCACCAAATTTCAAACCCATAAAACAAAATATGTGAGCACACCGTCCAATCTTGGTTTCTGGTCACAATTTCAGTTTGTGAAGCAACTATATTTTATATTGCTTAAAAAATTCTGAAAATAATCCAGGACCTAAATATCACTAAATAATTTGAGTATGCCAAAACTCACATTATTTTGCCAAGAAATGTTCTCCACAAAATTCTCCCAAGTTTCTGTCTAGTAGAAAGCATTGTGAAGGAAGTACCATTTTTACTTATCCAAATAGGATGAAATTTTTATGGTACCTTCATATGCCCAAATGACCATTCTCCACCAATTTTCAGCCCAATACATGCATCTATGTGAGTGCTACTTCCTGATCTAGATTCTGGCCAATTTTTGGCAGTTGTGAAGCAGCTGCACTCTAACCTTGCCCTAATGACCTCAAAATTCACAGGATCATAGTCCTTCCTACCCTAAACCTCTGTGACATCCTGGTGAATCCTTATCTCATTCCATTTTACCACAGCATCATGCCTAAGTTTGCAACAACAAAGTTTATCTGATCACTCACATCCACCCACAGTAGGTTTCTTCGAGCTATCACCTCTGGTGGGGCCCATACAGGAAGGACAACGCGCTAGACACCATTAGCCAGGCACTGGATCTCTCCTCTTGCCTTTGCACGCGGTGACCAGGCTCAGAGCACGTGCTCTGCAGCCAAAAGCGTGCTCTGAGCTTCAGGACCCTCCTGCCGCCCAAACGGCGTCCTCACGACACCTCGCCTTGCCACAGTCCTTCCCCAGCTCTCCCTCGACTCTCTGCTTCGCCCTTCCCCGCTAATAGCTCGCTGGACCGAGCCAAATCGACGGGCACGCGTGCACTGTGCACCCCTCGGTCATCGTCATTTTGCCGTTGTCTCCTCTCCCCGAGCCGTCGCTTCGCCCTGAGCCTCGTCAGGTCGGCAAGGCCGCGCCGCCCCGCTAGCCGCCACCGACCTCGCCAGAGCACGCTCCGCCCGGCCGCGGTGACATCCTGGGGCGGCACCACCTCCGCCACGGCTATAAGTAGCCTTTCCCGAGCCCTCCTCTCTTCACCAACCTCTCTCCCTCTCTCCCAGCCCCCACCCCGACCACCCAACCTCGCTCGAAGAGCTCTCTGGACCTCCAATGGCTGCCATGGCCACCGCACTGCCCCTCCTAAATTCGGTCAATGCCGAGTCCCTCCCTCCTCCCTCACCTCACCTTGGAGCTCCCCTAGCCTCCCCGAATCTCCCCAGCTCCTCGCAGCAGCCTCGGCGCCCACTAGCCGCGTTTCCCCAACACCACCCGAGCCGCCATCCGCCATTGTCTAGGAAGCACAAGCTCCTGCCCTTCTCGAGCTCCACCTCCTGCCTGGATGGATGCGGCGTGTCATGCCGAGCTCGCCGGTATGCCGGGCGCCGCCGGAGACGGCTGGTAGCTCCGGCTATCGCCGTCGGGGCCGGCCTCTGTCTCGGCCAGGCGCGCGCCGCGCGGGAGGAAGGAGAAAGCCAGGCCGGGCGGGCCCCACCCCTCTGCGGACCCCACATGTCATCCACCCAGCCTCGGGCCCGCGGGATAAGAGGAGACGGCTTTGAAGAAAATACGTTTTCAATCATCCAAAGCGTACTCCAGAACTCCTTCGGGCCAGAATACGCTTTCCCGCGGCGAAACCGTATTATCTAAAATACGTTTTCTGTTTAAACCAGCCGGCCAAATCTGTTATATTGCGGACGTTCGTGGGTTAGCAGCAGAAACGAACAGATTTTTATTCGATTTCTGCCTATCGAACGAACGGCCGTATCTCGGCAACCGTAACTCCGATTCAGGTGATTCCAACGCCCACGATCTCAGTTCGTCGAGCCCGTTCCGATGGTATCATTTTCACTATGATGTAACATTCTTAAAATGACCATTTTTCCCCTGCCCTTATTCAGCCCCCTCCGAGAGGGAATCTTTTCTGGCGATTTTTCCGCGAGCGTCTCCGCACTTCTCCCTGATGGTTCCTCCATCCCCAGGCAAGCCATAACAGCCACTTGCATGATGACATTGCAGTAGCCATGGTTTTCACTTGAATATTTAATAATTATTTGCTAATTTAATTATTTTGTGAATGCTTCGAATATGCTTATGAATCCATGCTCATTGCTTATGCCATGTGCATTTTCATCTAGTAAGTGTTATGATTAATTGCTAAGGATATTCTTATCATGTTGTATTCTTGTACTCATTTCAGATACTAGTGATAATGATATGCCCACATGCAGTATTCTCGTCCGTTATAAAAGTACTTGTAATATGCATGATTATCGTTATGCTATGCTCATTTGCATCCCGTAGAGTAAATGATTTATCATTGTTGATGTTAAATGGTTATGTTGCCCATCCATGGTTACACTGATATCATGCTCATCTGCATTGTTATTTCATTATGTATTTTATTATGACTCAGCTCATCACCATTCAAGTTAAACCTGACATTAATCGAACTTGAACAAATCTGTTGGCTGAGTCATGGTGCCACCGAATCGAGCTCACCAGTGCAACCACACTTGCCTGGATGGGGAGGCCCTAATGCAGTCTATTGTCATGCCTCTCGCTGGTGCCTCCTACGAGGGAAGGTTATGGGTGCGCGCTACCCTGATCAGGTAGGCTACCATAGCCTTGAGGACCCGAGTTTTGATTGTACCAAGGTCCCCGTTTGGGACGATGTTTATGTTTGGCCACGACGGTGGCAGCCACAGAGGTGGCGGGTGTCACATGTTGGCACCGGGGTCACCCAGGACATAGCCCAAAGGGGAGTTTGTCGGAGTGGCCAGGAGAGTGTCATGCAATAGATTGGTTTTGTCGGAATGTCGTTGGTCCACCCGAATGGGAGCACGAGGCCATGAGTTCCGTGGTGTGGGTACAGTGTTCTAACCTCTGCAGAGTGTATAATCTATCGATAGCCGCGTCCTCAGTCATGGACACAGTTCGTAGTAGGTCACACTATGGGTCAACAGAAATAATAATCTGAATAATAAACAACCCCGGTTCGATGAGAAAAGAAGTTGGTTGATCTTTATGTGGTCATGCGATGATCACAGGTAGAGATCAAGATCCGTGTGGTCATGTGATGATCACGATGGTATAGTTGATACCGAGCTTGGTTGATCCTGAGGTGATCGTGTGATGATCACGATGGTAAGTTTGTGGTTACGAGATAATCTCCGAGCAGAGTAAGTTGGTCCATGAGACCTTAAATGTCGAACCCCTTGCATGCTAGTGCTAGTATCATCCTGTTCATATCATGAATTATATGTACATGCCATGCTGTTGTATGTCTTGATTGCTTTGGTTGCTGTGAGCTTGCGAGTACATTCAAAGTACTCACCTGGCGTGTCATGCTAGATTGCAGGTGATGCCGTGTTTGCTTGTCGAGGATCTTGAGGTTGCGCTCTAGGATACGTCCCAGCCAGAGTCCCTGCGGAGTGGAGTTCATCACCGTCGCCGTTGTTCCGCTGCTAGAGTTTATTCCACTTCGAGATGTTCCGCTGCTAGCATAGAACTACCTTAGCAGGCGAAGTGTCGCCGTGCCCCTGTAACCTTTGTAATATCGGACCCTTGTACCCCGTTTATTCGTAATAAAGAGCTGATTTGTTCTATGCCAAGCAGTGCCGTATTCCAGAAGACTTGATCTCTGGGCTGGAATACGGGGCGTTCCGGTCCCTCTGAGCCGGGGTGCCACAAGGCTTGGTATCAGAGCAGGTCTGGTTGTAGGACGCCCTAGTCCGCGCGAGCGTTAGAAACCGGTAGTTCAGAGTCTAGTCGGTCTGCTGCATTTGATTGCTGCATTTGTTTGTTGCATAGCATGCATATAGACTTATTATGTTGTCGCTAACGGTTGATCTTGTGAGTGTAGGTGGCATCGGTTTCGATCCACTACATGCACCCTCCAGTTTTGCATACTTGCTCTTTGGTGTTTGGTGTCATCTCTGTCCCAGCGGAGTGATGCCAAGGTACCCAGTGGTGTCGATCATTTGCAGGATTGATGCACAGGTATCGCACCAATATTTTCTCTTGAGCCACATCTATCGTTTTGGTGGTAGACATGTTTCTACCCCGGATCTTGCCATTCAACCTGCCGCTTTGGCAACCCTTACTGGTCTTTGTTACCAGAAAAAGGGCAATGCCAGCAGACCCTGCTTTCCACCGCTATCATATCCTATCACCCATTCCCTGGATGAGTACGGTTCCCTTCCGTACGCTTGATGATGAGATGGCCGTGACATCCGTGTCTCGCTACATGATCACCAAGTCCGTCCTCACCGCTAAGCCGGTACAGATGCAACCAGTGTTGAGCCAGCGTTTGGTGTAGCTCTGTTTACACCAACCCCTCCACACGTTGATCCATTTTCGTGCACACCGCCACAGCATATTAGATCGTAGTACCGGAGTTCCCTCGAGAATTGTGTGCTTAAGTAGGCATGCATAGTGAGGTGAATAGCAGTAAAATGTGATGTTGCTTGTATGTAATCTTAATGCTGTGTGTGCTTTTGTTTTAGTCATTTCTTTTGACTTCTTTCTTTGGGCCCTCGGTGTTACCTAATTTCCCCTTATGAAAGTTGCTCATCAACCGACACCAGACTCGAAGAATCAGTAAGGATTTCAAATATTTTGAAGCTCAGCTAAACATTATGGAATTCTCAGCCGACTGCATTATATTGAAAATATCTTGTTTGGATACAAATGACATTCTGGACTAACTATTAGCATCAAGACTGACTCAGTGTACAACCATCACAATCGTAATAAACTAGCTGGAAGACAATTTGTGTGCAAGACAACAGTACATTTTACAGAAAATCAATACAAAAAGAAGTCCAAATGTCACGAAACTTTTTGGAGATTTTTTTCGGGACAAGATAAACACTAGAAGCTTTGGGAGAAGACCAGACGCCAGAAGGGGTGGCCACGAGCCACCAGGGCGCGCCTGGGGGGCAGGCGCGCCCTGGTGCCTCGTGGGCCCACCCCAGCTCCGTTTGACCTAATTCCACCACTATAAATTCAGGAAAAATCAGAAACCCTCAGGGGAGTCCACGAAATACTTTTTCCGCCGCCGCAAGTTTCTGTTCTCGAGAGATCCCATCTGGAGGCCTTCTCCGGTACTCCACCGGAGGGGGAATCGATCACGGAGGGGCTCTACATCAACCTTGCTGCCCTTCCGATGATGCGTGAGTAGTTTACCACAGACCTTCGGGTCCATAGGCAGTAGCTAGATGGCTTCTTCTCTCTTTTTGATCTTCAATACAATGTTCTCCTCGATGTTCTTGGAGTTCTATCCGATGTAATCACTTTTTGCGGTGTGTTTGTTGGGATCCGATGAATTGTGAGTTTATGATCAGATTATCCATGAAATTATTTGAGTCTTTGCTGCACTCTTTTATGCATGATTATTATAGCCTCGTATTTCTTCTCCGATCTGTTGATTTGGTTTGGCCAACTGAGTTGATTTATTATAGCCTCGTAATGGGTTCAATCTTGCGGTGCTCAATCCCAGTGACAGAAAGGGACATGACACGTATGTATCATTGCTATTAAGGGTAAAAAGATGGGGTTTATTCATGCGTGAGTTTATCTTTTCTACATCATGTCATCGTTCTTAAGGCGTTACTCCGTTCTTTATGGACTTAATACACTAGATGCATGCTGGATAGCGGTCGATGTGTGGAGTAATAGTAGTAGATGCATGCAGGAGTCGGTCTACTTGTCTCGGACGTGATGCCTATATACATGATCATTGCCTTGGATATCATCATGATTATTTGCTTTTCTATCAATTGCCCAACAGTAATTTGTCTACCCACCGTATGCTATTTTCTTGAGAGAAGCCTCTAGTGAAAACTATGGCCCTGGTGCCTTGTGGGGCCCACAGCTGGCGTCTGGCCCCCTCCTTCTGCTATATGAAGCCATTTGGCCTAGAAAAAACAGAGAGAAGACTTTCGGCACGAAGCGCCTCCGTCTCGAGGCGGAACCTAGGCAGGAGCTATTTTGTTCTCCGGTGGAGTGATTCCGCCGGGGATACTTCCCTCCGGGAGGGGGAAATCGAAGCCATCGACATCACCAACAATCCTCTCATCGTGGGAGGACCAATCTTCATCAACATCTTCACCAGCACCATCTCATCTCAAACCCTAGTTCATCTCTTGTATTCAATCTTTGTCTCAAAACCTCAGATTGGTACCTGTGGGTTACTAGTAGTGTTGATTACATCTTGTAGTTGATGCTAGTTGTTTATTTGGTGGAAGATTATATGTTCAGATCCTTAATGCTATTCAATACCCCTCTGATCTTGAACATGAATATGATTTGTGAGTAGTTACTTTTGTTCTTGAGGACATGGGAGAAGTCTTGTCATAAGTAATCATGTGAATTTGGTATTCATTCGATATTTTGATGATATGTATGTTGTTGCTTCCTTTAGTGGTATCGTGTGAACGTCGACTACATGACACTTCACCATCTTTGGGCCTAAGGGAAGGCATTGTGGAGTAGTAATTAGATGATGGGTTGATAGAGTGACAGAAGCTTAAACCCTAGTTTATGCGCTATTCCATAAGGGCTGATTTGGATCCATATGTTTCATGCTATGGTTAGAGTTATATTAATTCTTCTTTCATAGTTGCGGATGCTTGCGAGAGGGGGTAATCATAAGTGGGAGGCTTGGTCAAGTAAGAACAACACCCAAGCACGGGTCCACCCACATATCAAATTATCAAAGTAGCGAACGCGAATCAAACAAACATCCCATGTGTCCTCGAGAACGCTTTGCTTATTATACGAGTTCGTTCCGGCTTGTCCTTTGCGAAAAAAGGGATTGGGCCACCTTGCTGCACTTTATTATAATTGTTACTTGTTACGAATTATCTTGCTACCGAAACTATCTGTTACCTCTACTTTCAGTACTTGCAGAGAATACCTTGCTGAAAACCGCTTGTCATTTCCTTCTGCTCTTCGTTGGGTTCGACACTCTTACTTATCGAAAGGACTATGATTGATCCCCTATACTTGTGGGTCATTGGGTTGCCTCCCAACAAGCGCTATTGTTTCATGCCCCTAGCTAGGCATAATGCATTGTTTCAAGTATTATCATCCTTCATTCCTAAATCCTTTTTAATAAAATCTTCCAAAACTTTTCTCATTAATTCTCTACTTTCATGCTCTTCTTTTCTAGTGGGGGAACTTAAATACTTGAAGGGAATTTGTTTGGTGACCTTAACATTCATAACTTCAAACTCAGAATCATCACCATAAAGATCTTCGTATAAAACATGTATCTCATCATCAATAGGATCTCTAGCCATACCTTCAAACCATTCTTCACTAAATTCCTCATCAATTCCCTTGGTAATACATTCAAATTTATCACAAGCATTGTGGTACAAAGTTTTTATTACTTCAACATAGGGAACTCTTCTCCTAATGTTTTCTCCGTAAGCAAAATAATCCTTAGATTCCAACCTACATATAGTGTCCTTATCATGAAGAATTTCTTCTATTGGAGGATGCTCAAAATCTATTTTATAGAAAGAAAAGATGTCCCTAGCTTCTTTAATTATATAATCAAATTCATCCATAAGGATGATTGTAGCAATCTTTTTAGTTCTAGGATTATGGATATTGGGAAGTTCATAGAATATCTTTTGTAACGCGGGGTGAATGTGCAAAAAAATTTGTTCTAACTTAACCACAAGCATAGCAATGGCATCCACATAACAATTTGTTTTGTCAAGAATAGACTTAATTATGGGTATGACTCCCGCACAGTTGAAGAATTCTCGCACAACATTCTTACCAATAATATTCCCGCTACCAACCTAATAGACTTTAGTTTTAAAAGGAGTAAAATGCATCACAAGTCCTAAAACTATCGAAGGTGTGTCAGTTTAGTCCTATAACTTTGAAACTGAAGTTTTGGGTCCTAAAACTACCAGAGGTGTGTCAATTTAGTCCTATTACTTTGAAACTGCAGTTTTGGGTCCTAAAACTATTGGAGGTGTGTCAGTTTAGTCCTATAATTTCAAAATTGTAGTTTTGGGTCCCAAAATTGTGTAAGTTTGTTCATCTCAGGTCCTAAGCTTGCATGGCCAGCATCTATGGTGCATTTCTTCAAATGAGCCCTTTATATATGTTTACTTCCCCAAAAGTGGTCCATACGCTTCCATGTTACAGTGTGTGCTACAACCTGCATGCCCACCACTTGCGTGGCCATGAGCTGCAGGGCAGCCTCACTGAGAGGTTTGGCGCGGCCGTCGGGGAGACCCCGAGCCAGTCGGCATGGAGGACGACATCCCTATCCCTCGGCGCGGCTGCCGGGGAAATCCCGAGCCAATATGGATGGAGGACGCCATCCCACCCCCTCTCTCACGACACCATCACTTCCCGGACACCCTTGCCGTAGAGCTGGTCGTGCAGGCTGTTGTTTGGGCACGGGTATGGCCACAGGTGGGGAATTGTCGCTGCTGCCGGACAACTCGGAGGAGTGTGCGGAAACCGCAAAGTTGGCGCAAAGGTCAGCGAGAGTGATGGAGCCTCAGCAGCAGCAACATGTGGGTAGCAATTGGACGTTGTATGACGTGTCATTTTGCTACTGCTGGGTGAGGCTGAGATAACCGGTCTACTCTCCTCGCTCGAGCTTAAGCCATCATGCCACTGATGGCCTCCGTAGTGTTGCCTCTGAGCATTCTATGCGTGGAAGAAGACAAGGGCATGAGAATGAGGCGAGACAACGCCCTAGGTGTTTTCTTGCATATTTACATTTCATAATTTAACCTGGTGGGTCCATTGGGTCAACGTGGCAAAAATCCAAGCGACACGTTGGAGGGTCAATGCTAGCCATGCAAGCTTATGACCTAAGATGAATAAACGTACATAGTTTCGGGATCCAAAACTGCAGTTTCAAAGTTATAGGACTAAACTGACACACCTCTAATAGTTTTAGGACCCCAAACTGCAGTTCCGAAGTTATAGGACTAAACTGACACACCTTTAATAGTTTTAGGACCCAAAAATGCAGTTTCGAAGTTATAGGACTAAAGTGACACACCTCCAATACTTTTAGGACTTATGATGCATTTTACTCTTTTAAAAGTGGGTGGAGTTTTGTTCTCAAGAGGATCATGATTAATATTGAAAGATTTAAATTTTTCCTCAAGAGATTCATGAGTACTATCCTCACTAGCACTCTCCACAATAACTTTTTCGAACTCAGACATGATGGAAATTTCAAGCAAAGCAAACAACTAGCAAACAAGCAAATAAAATATTTTTGTGTTTTTGTAAAATTGTTTTAGAAGTGGGGGAGATGAAAACGAGAGGCAAGTGCAAATAAAAAGGCGAATGAAAATAAGAGCAAGTAGATGATAGTTTATGCGAAGGTACTTGATAGGTTTTGGTGATGTCTCCCCGGCAACGGCGCTAGAAATTCTTCCTGCTACTTGTGAGCTGCGTTGGGATTTCCTCGAAGAGGAGAGGATGATGCAGTACAATAGAGATTAGTATTTCCCTCAGTGAAGAACCAAGGTTATCAATCCAGTAGGAGAACCACACAGAACCTCGTTAGCAGCACCTACACACACAAAAGCAAATACTTGCACCCAAGGGTTGTCAATCCCCTTGGCGGTTACTTGCAAGGATTAATTCTTATGGTGAAAGATAGATAGGTAAATTGCAAAACAAAATAAAAGAAATAAAATTGCAGCAAGGTATTTTTGATTTTATATATGATGGACAAATTACCCGGGGGCCATAGTTTTCACTAGAGGCTTCTCTCTCGAACGCATAGCATACGGTGGGTAAACAAATTACTGTTGGGCAATTGATAGAAAAGCGCATAGTTATTATGATATTCAAGGCAATGATCATGTATATAGGCATCACGTCCGAAACAAGTAGACCTACTCCTGCCTGCATCTACTACTATTACTCCACCCATCGACCACTATCCAACATGCATCTAGGGTATTAAGTTAATGAAAACAGAGTAACGCCTTAAGCAAGATGACATGATGTAGACAAAGTAAACTCAAGCAATATGAATAAACCCCATCATTTTATCCTTAATGGCAACAATACAAATATGTGTCTTGTCCCTTTCTGTCACTGGGATATAGAACACTACAAGATTGAACCCATCACAAAGCACCTCTCCCATTGCAAGATAAATCAATCTAGTTGGCCAAACCAAACAGATTGATCGAAGAGAAATACAAAGCTATAACAATCATGCATAAATAAGTTCAGAAAAGACTCAAATATTTCTCATGAATAATCTGATCATAAACCCACAATTCATCGGATCCCAACAAACACACCGCAAAAGAAGATTACATCGAATAGAACTCCAAGAACATCAAGGAGAACATTGTATTGAAGATCAAAGAGAGAGAAGAAACCATCTAGCTACTAGCTATGGACCCGTAGGTCGGTGGTAAACTACTCACACATCATCGGAGGGGCAGCAAGGTTAATGTAGAAGCCCTCCATGATCGATTCCGGAAAAGGCCTCCAGATGGGATCACAGAAGAACAGAGGTTTGCGGCAGTGAAAAAGTTATTCGGGGTGGCTCTCTGTTGGTTTCCCAATAATTGAGAATTTATAGAAGTGGAATTAGGTCAAATGGAGCCATGAGGGGCCCGCAAGGCATTAGGGTGCGCCCCCCCTGGGGCCGCGCCCTGTTGCCTTGTCACCTCCTCGTGAGACTTCTGGCCTCCTCCCGAAGCTTCTAGGGTCTCTTTTCTCCAGAAAAAAAATTATCAAAAAGTTTTGTGGCATTTGGACTTCGTTTGGTACTGATTTCCTGAAAACCAAAAACAAGCAGAAAACAGCAACTGGCACTGGGCACTAGGTTAATAGGTTAGTCCCAAAAAATGATATAAAATTGCATATAATTGCATAATAAACATCCAAGATTGATACTATAATAGCATGGGATAATCAAAAATTATAGATACATTGGAGACGTATCAACATGTTATTATAGGAAAATTATTTCTCACTATGGCATTATCAGCAAACCCCTTACTAACTTGCTGAAGAAGGGTGTGCCTTTTCATTGGACACAAATTGAACATCATGCATTTGTAGCCCTTAAACAAGCTTTGGTCACAGCTCTAGCCCTTGCACTCCCTGGTTTTCCAAGAAATTTATAATTGAGACTGTATGAGTCTATGAAAAGGAATATTTGGTAATTTTCTGAGCAAACTCTAGGCCCTAGAAATCAAATCGTATGAGTCTATGAAAAGGAATATTTGGTAATTTTCTGGAAGTGGAACACTCATGCCAGTATCTTCAACTATCAGAGTTTGTTATTAGGATAGATCAACACAGTTTGGCAAGTCTGTCTGAACATTGCATACCAAATGGCAACAAAAAGCCCTAACTAAACACTTGGCCTGCAGTACACTATTGTCTATAAAAGGAGTTGAAAATAGTGCTACCGATTCTTTATCAAGGAAACCCCCATAGCTACTAGTGCATTGCCTGAACTGCAGGCCATTTCTTTAGCACAACCTTCTTGGCTTGAAGATATTGGGCTCAACTATTCTCAGGACAACTTTTTGTCTCAACTGCTATAGAAACTGTCATCGTCCTCTACTCCTGACAGTAAGTTTTATCTTAAGGCTGGCATTCTACGAGTTGGTCGATGCATCTGGGTTGGTGCTGGCCCTATCTTGCAACGCAATATAGTGGGTGTTTTTCATGACAGTCCGTTAGTGGGCCACTCTGGTTTCCCTATGACATATCGGTGTGTCAGACAACTTTTTCGTTCGCAAGGAATGTGTGGATTTATCAAAACATATGTCCAATAGTTTTTGATTTATCAGTAGGGCAAGCCCGAGTGCATCCCGTACCCTGGCCTGTTGCAGCCATTGCCAGTGCCAACCTTGCCGTGGGAAATGGTTGCTACTTGTGAGCTGCGTTGGGATTTTCCCCGAAGAGGAAGGGTGAAACAATATAGTAGCGGATAGTATTTCCCTCAGTAGAGAACCAAGGTTATCGAACCAATAGAAGATTCACACAGACAAAGGTCGACAGTATCTACACACACAAACAAAATACTTGCACCCAATGCGGGCAAGAGGTTGTCAATCCCCTTGTACTCGTTAATTGCAAGGATTAATTTTGATAGTGGTAGATATATAAATTGCAAAAGAAAATAAATTGCAGCGAGCTTTTTAGGGTTTTAGTAAATATGGTGAATGGTGAATGGACCCGGGGGCCATAGCTTTCACTAGAGGCATCTCTCTCAAGAACATAGCACACGATGGGTAAACAAATTACTGTTGGGCAATTGATAGAAAAGCGCATAGTTATGATGTTATTCATGGCATGATCGGTACATAGGCATTACATCCGTGACAAGTAGACCAAAACGATTCTGCATCTACTACTATTACTCCACCCCTTGACCGCTATCCAACATGCATCTTAAGGTATTAAGTTCATAACAAACAGAGTAATACTTGAAGCATGATGACATAATGTAGACAAAATAAGACCAATCAATATGATCGAACCCCATCATTTTACCCTTAGTAGCAACAATACAAATACGAGGACACCGCAAGATTGAACCTACTACTATGCACCACTTCCACTGAAGATCCTATCATCAACTTGGCCAAAGAAAACTCATAGATCGGAAAGCATTACATAGCTATAACAATCACACATAATGAAGTTCAGAATATAACTCAATTACTTTCACTGAATAATCTGATCATAAACCCACAATTCATCGGATCCCAACCAACACACCGCAAAAGAAGATTACATCGAATAGAACTCCGAGGAGAACACTGTATTGAAGATCAAAGAGAGAGAGAAAGCCATCTAGCTAATCACTATGGACCCGTAGGTCCTGTGGGAACTACTCACACATCATCAGAGGTGCAGCAAGGTTGATGTAGAAGCCCTCCGTGATCGATTCCCCCTCCGGTAGAGTACCGACGGAGGCCTCCAGGTGGGATCGCAGAAGAATAGAAGCTTGCTGCGGCAGAATAATTGTTTCGGGTCTTGCTCTGGGGTTTTTGCAATATTTGAGAATTTATAGCGTCGGAATTAGGTCATACGGAGCCACGAGGGGCCCACAAGACATCAGGGCATGCCTACCCCCCCTGGGCGCACCCTGTTGTCTTATCTTATCCTCGTCTGGCTTCTGGTCCTCCCCCGAACCTTCTAGGGTCCCTCCTGGTCCAAAAAAATCATCAAAAAGTTTCGTAGCGTTTGGACTCCGTTTGGTAGGGATTTTTTGTAGGAACGAAGTATGTCTACCAGAGAGGGGGGGGGGGTGAATGGGAGTTTTAAATTTTCTTTCGAAAATATCAAAACTCTCGGAACCCAGCAGCAGAACGAATGAAAACAGTATACAGTGAGCGAATACAAACTACCGAATGGAAACTAGGAGCATGCATCGAGGCAAATCACATGATTGAAATGTGTCGTACTGCATAGTTCGAATGTAAAGGGGAGCGGCAGAGGTGACCAGTGATGCTCGATGGCGAAAAGGTATTTGGTAGACCAGTTTGCCCTTCTGCAAAAGGACTACGTCTGGTTGGAGGGGTTGTGATTTAACACAGAAGATAAACTCTCTTCGCCCTATTCTCCTCGACAATTGGTTCGTCAACCAATGCCGATTACTCGCGGTAGATGCTTGAGGCGATCTCCGAACCTTTACTGACTTCTTCTTCGAGAACCACAATTACTCTTGGTCTCTGAAGAAATTGACACCTAACCGTCTAGAGAGTTCGCAGCTCTCAAGAGTAATAGGCGGAGCGTACTGGACTTAGATTCGAGTGATGCTGAACCACTATCTAATTTTTCGGCTCTGGGGTTTTTCTCTCGATGGATTTTAAACTTAAATCACTCGGAGAGGGGGTTGCTCAACAATCTTCTCAGAATCAAACGGAGCAGCCACCGGACAACGCCAGTGCGGGGTGGCTATTTATAGCCGCAACCTTCCATGATGGGAAATGACCATTTTGGACACGCGGTCCAGCCAATGGCCAACCGACACGTTCACAACGGTCGGATTTTTAAGAGCAACGGTAACATTACTTGTGGAGCAAGTAATGCTAACTCCTCGGTCAGAGACAAATATCTCGCAGCGAAGAAGATCACGGTCTCTTGCTGGCAAGTATTTGCTCAGAACACAAAGAGATTTCTCTCGCAACTTTCATAGGATTTGGGTTTAGCATCAAAGAATCAAAGCTTCGAACGCTACACCCCTCTTAGTAGTACGGTGGTCCTGTGACTCAATAAAGAGAAAAGAAACAACGAAATGAATACTACGTCTTCACTTCATCTTCAATCTTCTCGGCTGAAGTCACTTTCTTCGGACGGACACCGAACGAATTGCTTTGCATCAACAATTTTTGAGGGGTCACTCTTATCGTCATAATCTTCGGTGATAACCTTCACTGCCACGCAGGGGATATTCTTCGGAGTTTGAATCCAAACTCCTCTTGACTCTAGGGACCTGTTACTCTGTGTGCACTAGCAAACACATTTGTCCCTCACTGTTTGTCAACAATCTCCAAAACATAAGGAGGCAAATTATTGCACCAACAATCTCCCCCTTTTTGGACTATTGATGACAAAATAGATGATCATCGAAGTGAAGATAGATAAGTGAAAAGCAATTCCAACAAGAGTGAGTGAGTGTTACTTTGCTCGAAGATGAAATAGACTCCCCCTACATGTATGCAGGGAAGAAAGATATAAAATAAATTCCCCTGCAAGTACTGAATAATATGGAGGAAATTTCAATCATTCGAGACATTGATTCGCACTGATGAGATATAATCCATCGAGATTGTAGTGCAATCATTTATAACTTCTGATAATAATTCCACCTGCAAGACAAATGCTTCGAGAGAAATGGTGCAGCAACAGGGGTTATAAACATTACAGCATAGAAGTTATCGAGTTTTACAACATTGTACAGATAAACTTAAACCAGAAGTTGCAAACTCGCACGAAACCAAAACCAATCAAAACACAGAAAGCAAATCTATCGAGACTCGATGTAATTCTCCCCCTTTTTGTCAACAAGTGTCAAAAAAAGGTGACGAATAACATGAGTGCAAAAGCGCAGAACTTGGTTTAATCGATGGCATCTCCAGATGAACTATCTGAGGTGAGTTCTTCTTCGGAAGTGACAGGATTGTCTTCGTCTTTAGCAGCATCAGATTTTCCTTTAGGAATAATGACTTGGGGCTGAGTAGACGAGGGAACAAGTGGAGTGGCCACAGGAGGAACACGGGAGTGCACATTGCCTTCGGTAGGTTTCTCGTTCGGTGAGGTGGCTTCAGACTTGTCAAGCAATTTGCAAAGCTTGAGATGAAGATGATCAGTGGTTGGCTCACGAACAGGTAGAGGAGGGGTACTCCGATCTTGAAAATCTTCAATAGTGAACATTTGTCAATGTAGTCATAGAGCTCTTGGAGATTGACATTCAGGAGTTGTTTCTCGGTGAAGAACTTGCGAAGCAATTTCTAGAGCCTCTTCTTGTTTTCATCAGCTATCAGATGCATTGTCCTCGTGCGATTGTTGAGAGCATTTAGCTCGGAGGTGAGATGTTCTTTCTCGCGTCGATCCTCAGCGATATGCTGCAGCAGCAGTTGTTGTGTACGCAAACTGACTTCGAGTTGCGATGGAGGTTGAGGCGAAATCTTTCGGTCGCACTGAGGCAGACGTGGCCCATCAAATTGCTTGTGATAGTCTTGGGGGCTTGATGTAGGCGATTTGCCCGAAGTAATATCTTCCATGACTTGCAAGGTATCGCGAACAGGAGGAATGAAGCTTTTATGGTTTTCCTTCGCAATATACACTGTGCGCATTGCATGATCAACAACTTTCTGGATCCAGGGCGCGAACACTTTGATGCAGAAGGGATATTGAGCAGAATCTTTCAGAATGCGTAGGTACATGTCTTCCACGTCGAAGATGTATCGCTCAGAGATTGCATAGATAGCATTTCGAAGAACATCTGAGATGGATTTGTCTGGATTCATACCCACCAGAGGGCAAATTGTGTAAGAGAGCATGTGGAATAGCGTCTGATTTTCGAACGTTAAGTGCTCAGGACGAGGAGGACCAATGTAGTCACAAATCTTTTCTTGATCCATAGTGCACCGAAAAATTTCATCCGATATGACATCAATGTTATGGACCCGAATTTCAGTGTTACCATGCTCAAAGCGAGGGAAATGGAAGTGCGAGACAAAATCCGTTAAAGTGCATTTAATGCGTTTTCCTTCGGTCATCCACTCCATAATCCATTTTGAGCTATCAGATTCATCGCCAGAGATATACAGGGTCGCATAGAATTGAAGAATAATCTCTCTGTTCCAAGGATGCTCGAATTCAAATACCTTGGTGAGACAGAAATCATCCAGATCCTGAAGCAATTGATTAAAACATCCAATATTGCGCATAGCAAGAATATCGAGATATTCGTGAGGAAATATCTTTCTGCTCTCATAGAGGACCCGAGAGTAATAGATGGCCTATTCCTTAGTCCAGAAGCGAGGCGATTCCGAAGTGCGCGGCCCATCATACGAACTAGCATGAAAGAATTTGGGATGCGCATTCCGATTGAAAAGAGGTCCTTTGGTGCCTGCTCCTGACGAGAACAAGGGCAGTTCTTTACGAGGGTACGGGTATTTGAGTTCTTCTTCAGGAGAGAGATATTCATTACTATATACAACCGAGTCAGTACGGCGAGCAGAGACAGATTTTCGTTCGGAAGGACCAACATCTGGTATTCGAGTCGCTGTGTTGATGGATAACTTGAGTGGAGATGGAGCATGAGGCACAATAGAGGGTGCTGCAGAGACAGTGGGCAGTAGGACAGGTTCATCCACTTTAGGCACTGAGACCGAATCATGCACTGGAGGTGGTTGGCTGGTTGCGGTTGAGCCACTGGAATCTGTTGTTGCTCGACAATAGGAGGTGCCGAGACTTTTGGAGCTTCATGAGCCGGAGAAGCTTGGGGCTTGGATCGAGGGATCTCAACTTCAGCAGGAATTGGCAGAGAGGTCACTTCACCATCGAATGGATTGTCCACAAATTTATCAAGCTGTTCCATGATAAATATGTGATCATAGTAATGAGGGGCATCAGACTGGACAGTAGGAGCAGTCTGGACAGGAACTTGCTCGGAAGGAGGCTTAGAAGCCAATGGTTGAGTCAAGGTAGGTGCAAACTTAGCAGGCTTCTCCTTCGGAGCGGTAGCTTGTGGAGCATCTTTCTCGGTAGGCGCCTTGATTTTCTTCAAGTCAGGCTTGGGGATTCTTTCGCCTGGCTTTGCAGAACTCACAGGAGTGTCAACTACCAAATCCTTCAAATTGATAGCATCTGGATGAGGAGTTGTGTTCACATGCTGTTTCAGAGTGACAGCGGTAGCAGGGGTTTTTCTAGCAGGGATCTTCTTCAGTGGTGCTACAGGAACCAAATTAACCCGAAGATCAGGCAGCACAGTTGAAGTGGTAATATTGACTTCCTTGCCGAGAGTAGCAGCAACTTCTTCCTTGGTGAGCGGAGGGTCATCATCATCAGCCAAAGAATCATTCATTTGAAACTCATCTGCTGGTTCAGCCTTTTTCTTCTTTGGTGCATACTTTCTCTTCGCAACAGCGCTGGGATCATGCTTGCGTTTAGAACGACCTTCTGATTTTCCTTCGGCCTTTTTCTTCTCCACATCATCTTTGAGAAGGCGAAGGTTTTCCTCTTCATGAGCCTTTTGCTTTTCAGCCCTCTAAGCTCGCTTGATGGCATTACGCGGACGCTTAGCAAGCTCATCAGGATAAGATTCGGGTGTTCGAAGGGAGGACTCATGAGCATTTGGTGGTGGAGGTGGTCTCTCTTGGGGACCATTTGGCTTGATGAGAGAAATTTCTCGGCAGTCACCCCATGGTGGATGAAATGCAAAGTTTTGAGCAAACCGAGGATGAACAAATTCATAGTTGAACCATTTGCGCACCCAGTGATGGCGAATCCATTGTTGACGCGTATCTCTCTGGTGTTTTGTTTCTCCTGGAACTGTATCGTACCGATCATGAGAGATATACTCAGCTATGTTTGTATATGCCTGTCTGCCACCCCTCTTCTTCTTCGAAGCATTCTCTTCTTGCTCATCGGCATTTTGCTCGGTTCTTTTTCACTTGCTGGTTGATGGGCCTACCGTTGGGCCCTTAGCATTCGAAGCTTTGGATTCATCAGCAGTACCCAGAACAACGTCATCTCTGTCGGCCAGGCTCACTGGTTGAGCCGAATCCTCAACTGACTGCATTTTCCTGTGAACAAAGATAGATGTGAGGGAAAATGGGGACAGGGTTACGAATGCACACAGCGAAGATTTTGAAAAAGAAATCATTTTTGATGAAGAAGTAGATGCAGACTTTGAGAAATGTTTCGGCCGAAAGAAATGTGTAGAACGAACTAGTAGGTTCGAAGAATATACTAGTAAACGTGCTAGGCATTCCATTCGTACGAGACATAACACAAACCCTAGATCTAAATTTTTTTCGGATGCGAGGGACAACTACAAACCACATCCGCACAAGTTACCTAGCAGTAAAGATCTGGGAAATGCAGTAAAAATAGGCAATTTCTACCGCGGACGAACTCGAACAGGATGAATGGAAGAACGAGTTCGCACTACACATACCCTAACTCGGTGATGTGCAGCGACTACGGCGGCGCGGAGATGAAGATGATCCGCGGCGGCGAGGAATGACTCCGGCGACCTCTTCCCAGCAGCGAAGCAGCGAAGATGGTCGATGTCGTTGAGCTCGAGGAGGAGCAGTGCGGTAGGGCTTCGGAAGGTGACGAGGGCGGAGATGCGAAGTGAAGCGAGGAGGGTGATGACACAGTATTTATATGCGAGGAGGAAATAACCGCACCCGGTGAATCTGATTGGACGGCCACGGTCAGAGGACTATTGCGATTCAACGGACCAGATAAACTGGCAGTTGATGAAGAGCACGTGGCAACCGTCACCAAAGAACGTGGTCCAGACTTGGGCGGGAAACCCCAAATTTTGGACGGCTTTCGCCAAAACTGATTAAGTTCGGACCAAAACTTTAACGTGGTCAAGGACACCAGATAAAGTTTCGTTCCCAGATGAATTTTGTGCATTCATAACGGAGCAACATAGACTGGAAGAGATAGAATAGAGGGAAAAACAGGGTCCTAGGTATTTCACTCAGACGAAGAAACACAAACACCCGAGAGAAAAACTATGAGTGAAATACATTCGGACTAACACAAAAGCTTCAAATGCAAATCAACGAGGAGAAATTGTGGTGGCGTTACCCACCGTATAAGAACTGTATGACCCCGAGCATCGCACAATTATCGTGGCACCCGGTTAGTCTAGTTCTTTGTTAATGTATTCACTCTCAGAAAGAAAATTTAACTTTGTCGAAATTTTCAAACTCTTCGAGTGTTATGCACCCATTTCTTCTAAGATGTGGAAGTGATGCTACGGGTGCCGAGTCCAGCTTACTGCACATTTGCGGAATCTAGGATATTTAGCTCACATCGTAACACACAGAATCTTTTCTCATCGAGAGGCTTGGTGAAGATATCGGCGAGCATCTCTTCGGTATTGACGTGACTGATGACAATATCCTCTCGAGCAACATGATCACGTAGGAAATGATGTCTGATCTCAATATGCTTGGTGCGAGAGTGCTGCACTGGATTGTGTGCAATTTTGATCGCACTCTCATTGTCGCACAATAGAGGAATCTTCTTGACCTTGATGCCATAATCCTTCAGAGTCTGCTTCATCCATAATAACTGAGTGCAACAAGTGCCAGCAGCAATATATTTGGCCTCAGCCGTAGAGAGCGAGACACAATTCTGCTTCCTTGACGACCAACATACCAATGATCTACCGAGGAAGTGACATGTCCCCGAAGTAGATTTCCTGTCAACCCGGTCACCTGCATAATCTGAGTCTGAATATCCAACAAGGTCAAACTGTGCTCCCTTAGGATACCATAAACCTAAGGTGGGTGTAACATCCCCAGCATCACACTACAGTGATCTCCCCTTAATGATGGTCATGTCATCATGATCATCATGCCAATCTGCCACTTGTCTAAAATCAAGGTTAATTTCCAATTTAAATTGTATGGCAAAATTTACTTTCTCTGTCATGCAATCAAAATAGTTCATCTTATGGCAAATAATCTCTAAATATTTGTCATGTTGAAACCAACATTTTTGGAATTCCCAAATTGCCCCTGGGAATTTATTTTCTGGTCCAGCAGCATTTTAAATGGCCTTTTCATTTTCAAAAAAAATGCTTGGACAACTCCTGTTGGCTCCAAACTTTTTGTGTAGCCTCACAATATTGTCCACAATTTATGTGCCAAATCTCACTCTTCGCAAAAATCATTTGCTAGCTCTTTTATTTGCAACAGTAGCTCTTTTGGTTTTCTGGAACAGAAAATAACTAAAACCTACTGTGCTAAAGGCCCATTGCTACAGTGGCGAAGCCCGGTCCATTTACCCCTTCGTCCACCTGCCCTCCCCTGCGTGTCGGCGCAGGACACACCGGAGCGCGCTGCACCATCCCTGGGCCGCCACGGCGCCGAAGTGGTTAGCCGGAGGGGATAAGGCCGCCCCGACGCAACCCTCGTTCTCCCTCGAACCCCTATCCCCCACTTCCCCTCGTTCCTCTCCCCTCTCTCGAGTCCAGCGGCACCCGAACGCCACCGCCGCGGAGCCGTCGTAGTTGTCGCGGCCACAGAGCCTCCCACGCCACCGGAGGGTGTCCAGGGCCTCCGTCGTGTCCCACTCCGTCGACTACCTCTGCGGATCGAGCCCGGGGAGCCCCATCGACGTCGCCATAGACCTTCCCCCCTCCGCTACGGCCACAGCAACGCCGCCGGTCGCTTCGGTCGACCCCGGCCACCCCGGCCTTCCCCGAGCTCGTCTTCGGGGCCTCTGTGAGCGCCTGGTCCCCCTGACTCTTCCTCCCCCTTCCCCGTGCCCTCCGATACCTTCTGCTGCTAGCGCCGCCGCTAGCCGCCGCACGACCGCCGCCCGATGCCGTCGTTGCGGCCGACTCCGGTCGTATTTGCCCGAACAGCATGCGCCACTGCACGCGCCTCGCAACGCCCGATCTTCTGGTGGTCGCGGCCGCCCTATTGGTCGCCGGAGACGGGCGCACGGTCACCGCCGGCTCGCTCTGCCTCGCCGTCGTTTAGTGCTGACGTGGCGTTTTTAATTAGCCTTAATCCCCTGTTAACTAACCCTCAGTGACACTGACCAGGGGGCCCGCCCTCTGTTAACTAATCCCTAATTAAAATAACTGTTCTGTTAGATTAGTTAATCCACTGACACGTGGGCCCCATAGGCCCAGTTTGACCAGTCAACTGACCAGTCAACGCTGACTGGACAGTTGACCAGGGCCCACTGGTCAGCCTCTGGTGAGCCCTGGGTGCACTGCACCGCGTGTACGTAGCATTTTCAGACACTGTTTTCGAATTAAAATAATTCCAGAGATTTTCAGAATATTGCTAAAACTTGCAAAATTCATAGAAATTAATCCGTAGCTCGGATGGGAAAACTTTCTACATGAAAGTTGCTCAGAAAAATCCCACGAATCCAACCGTGCCATCTATTTTCATGACGGGACCCTCTACGTAGGAGAACCCATAACTTTTCATCTGTTTGCGGTAGATGAATAGTGCATACATACCGGCTAATAATTCCAACTTAAGTCCTAAAATTCCTAAAATGGTTTAGAGATGCAATAGGTCACCCCTGAACTGCATTTTGCCATGTCATGCTCTGTGTTGCATTTGTATGCTTGTATTTACCTGTTTCTTCCCCCTCTTCTTTCCTGTAGGCCCCGATACCGCAGTAGGACCCGAGTACCACTACGACCACTTCCGAGGATCATTGTCGTCTGCAAAGCAACCAGGCAAGCAACCCCCCCTTGAGCATGCCTATATCACCTATTCTTTCTCCCTCCTGCTTGCATTAGAATTTGCTACTGCTATTGATTTATCCTATTCTGATGCATAACCTATTTTTGTAAACTGCTTTTGATACTTTACATGATATCCTATATGCTTAGTATAGGTTGGATGGTAAACCATCTGTGGCCCCTCTTCCTTGTCCTAGTTGCCCCGCTTAGTTACCAGTGCCCCGATCGATGTGCTCGACGAGCCGAGACCAGCACATCACCGCACACCCCCTAAGTTGCTCGACTCCGCAGAGCTACGATCGAGTGCCGAGGGTGATACCTCTTATCTCACTCCCGATGTGGACTCTATAGTATAGCTAGTCGGTGGTGGATTATCGAGGGTGATTCCTATTTCACCACCTCTGATGAAGCTTATGTCGTGCAACCCAGCAAGTGTGAATACCATCGAGGGTGATTCCTCCGGGTTCACCTTGATGGGTACATCGAGTGGGAATCCAACGAGGGTGATTCCTCGGATTCCTTCTTGATGTTTTGGACACACGGTTACCTTGACTTTACTACTGTTACTTGATAAAGACGGGTAGGCCCCGAGGGATACCCGCGAGAGATATGGAGTCGGGTTGACCATGAGGGTACCCGCGAGATGAATATGTGGCACGGCCGGGCATTCTTAGCCCTTACCGTAAGTTCACGAGACGGGGCGACGGGGTCATAGGATCGTGAGTCTCTGCTCGTTTCCGCGCGCTCCAAATGCACTAATGGGTTATGATATGTAATCTGAGTAGGCCTCTGGCCTTTTCGCGCTAACCAGCACGTGGGAATAATATGGGTACTCGGCGTCGTATGTATCAGCCGAAGCTCTTCAGACGTCAGCAGTTGAGCGACGCGTGCCGGGTTGGTTTGGTAAAGCCTGCGCTTGTATTAAGGGGGCTAGGACTACTCACCGGCCGCGTTCGCAACGCACAGGAGTGCAAAGGGCGATGGGCCCAAGACCCCTGAGTGCTTAGGATGTAGACCGGCGTGCTGGCCTCTCTGTTGAGCCTAGGTAGGGCTATGACGTGTCGATAGTCCGAGGCCGGGCATCGACTGAGCAAGTGTGTCCGGCCAGAGTCATCGAGCGTGTTGGGTAAGTTGGTGCACCCCTGCAGGGAAGTATATCTATTCGAATAGCCGTGTCCACGGTAACAGGACACTCGGAAAATATCCCGATCTACTACAACTAGAAATGGGTTGAATATATTGGCTCCGGGATCGCTTTCTCGCAGGGAGTCGAGAAAGGATCTCTGGGCGTGGCTACTTGTACTTGTTACTACTATTATATTTATGTACTAATCTGCACTCTTCTAATGCTGCAAGACCCTGAAGATGCTAGTCTTCGATAGGCTAGGCCTTTTTCTCTCTATTCTGGCATTTCTGCAGCTAAGTCCACATATACAGCCTTTCCTTTGATAATGTTGCATATTTTAGAATAGATCTGATGTCAGTCTTGCTGAGTACTTTGGATGAGTACTCATGGTTTCTTTGCTTCCCTTTTCCCCATACCCGATTGATGAGACCAGACGATGGAGCCTAGGAGCCAGCTGCCCCAGCAGTCGACGACGACTACTACCACTACTACCCCTCCGAATACTACTACTACGAGGAGCCCTCTAACGACCAGGAGTAGTTAGGAGGCACCCAGACAGGAGGCCTGCGCCTTTCGATCCAGTGTTTTTATTTTGCCCCGCCTTCTTAAAGGCCTATCTGTTTAACTTTATGTCTGTACTCAGATATCTAATGCTTCCGCTGATGCTTGTATGACATCGAGCTTATGTATTCGAGCCCTCGAGGCCCCTGGCTTGTAATATAAAGCTTGTATGACTTTTATTTATGTTTAGAGTTGTGTTGTGATATCTTCAAGTGAGTCCTTAGGCTTGATCGTGTACACTTGCGTGTATGATTAGTACACGATTAAGTCGGGGGCGTCACAAGTTGGTATCAGAGCCGACTGCCTGTAGGAAGCCCCTTTCCAACTCCTTGGCCGAAGTTGAGTCTAGTCTTTGAAAACTGTTTTACTAACATGGCTGTGTGGCTTACGGGCCCACGTCGCCAATGGGTGGTATTAGGATCTTTTATTCCTCTTCCATAGTCTGGGACTTTGATCTCTCTTCTTTTCGGGTTAAATGATTTTGCTAACGCTAACTTTAGGTTCTCGTAACCACTTCCTCCCAGAGAGCCCCCTCATTCCAGATGCTGGCTTGATCCACTAGAAGATTCCGAAGATACTCTTCGATGTTTTTCCGAGACCCTTGTGCCACCGCCTTGCAATTCCCAACCACCGATAAATCCCCCTGTATAACTACACACCCTTGCTATTTGTACCTTCTTTCCCAGCTGCTCTTGTATTATTACAAGATACCCTGAAATACTCTCTGATATTCTGAGATTCCTTTGTGCCTACTGCCTTGCAGTTCCACTTCCGCATGATTACACCTGTGGATAATTCCTCACACATACCGGGGATTCATTCATCCCCAGTTGTTCATGTGCTTTCCAAAATACTTTGAAATGCTATCTGATCTCCCGGGATTCCTCTGCAACCAATTGCTTTGGAAAATCTTGCCTGCCTGTACTATGGTTAATTCCATATGTCTAGTAATCTTCATTGACATCCTATGCCATTATCATTTTGAGTCCCTTGATTCAATATGCTGTGAATGCTCACTATCATCAACTAATTCCTAGAATTCGTCCTTCCGGCTCAGACGTCATTGTGGACATGAGTTGGTTCTCGGCCAATCAAGTTGCAATTGATTTTCCATCTAGTTCTATTCAACTTACCCATCTTTTGATCAGAGCGTTTGCTTCTGATCCTTCGTTTTGGGATCATAACTCCTTTGTACTTAAGTGCCGAATTATTCCGATGTTTCTGTAAACCGATGCCTTTGCATTCTTTCTTCCCCTGATCGAGTATCGATACTCATATCTGATTCCTTGTGGACCGCCAAATCTTTTGTTGGATTATTATCTGACAGTGTCCTTCATATTCAATAACTCCCATTACATCCTTGTGGCTTATGAGTCTATACTCAACAATGTCATTTCCAGCCGATCGGTTACATAACTATCGTGCTAATTTAAACTGTGCTACTTGCTCCTCCTTTCCGGTGCACATCTCTGACAATGGGCTAAGCCTGTGTCCACTTTCTTCATCATATCATTTTGCTTACACAACATGAATCCGAACGTCATATCCATGGTTCCGTTGACCTTGAACTTCATTCCATCTGCTTTGACCATCCTACTAATCGATTCCATCATCATGTAACCCCTCGACCAAAATGTGTTGTGATCTTCGTCAACAATCTGACTCCTTCCAAAATGTGAATTGAAATCATGACGAGAATTACCATCTTTGCCCCTCGATAATTTGTGTTGTCATCGGCAACATCCTTGTTTTTCCTTTCAACACAGACTTGGTCATGATTTGGTTATACCTTGAGTTCCTTGTTATTCTTGAAATTATTCCTTATGTAATTCTTATGTTCTTCAAACCCAGCCTTTAATTAAAACACCATATCATTGCTATTCCGAAGCATAACTGTGGTACTCCGAATATCAACAAGAACATTGGAAGCGCAATACTAAATGTTTCTTGATCATTTATCCAAACACCGTTGTATAGGTAACGTCATGAATTTCCTTGCCCCTTTTCCCTAAATGGTTATCTACCTGCTATCCTGTCACGGATATCATGCTCTGCTTGTCCTTGCCTAGGTTATGCACCTAACATTTGTGAGTGATCACATTTTCCTTTCCATTGGCCTGGTTAATCTGATAAACACATTTTCCTTTCCATTGGTTTGTTTAACCTTTCTTGTGAATTATATGATCTAAGCAGTAATAATTCCCTGCTTATGTAAACACCTCGGTGTACAACTCTGTCAGAAAAACCATGTTACTATTGTTGTTAACATTCCGGTAACCACCGATGGACGAGAACTTTGCCTATTGGTCCGCCTCGTCTTAACGAGCAGGAAAATGGTTCTCTTCGTCCCCCGCCCTTGGTACCGACGTTGTTGCCAACATAGCTGACAAGATATCCTCTGACACGCCTTGCTATCATGACTGTGTAAGATGTCACCGTCCTCCCTACTCTCGATCGACACTCACCATAGTTCCACAGGATCGTAACCAGACTCTTCTGTACATCCTTGATTCTGAAGTATTCTTTGCACTTGGCTTCGTATGTACTTCACGAGCTAATTTCCTTACCATGTTTCATTCCGGTATCGTATGCAACATTATTCTTCATTGCTCTGAAACCCTTTATCATCTGTTTTAGGCATCAGTTGGATGCCTGCCTGATTGAAACTTGTTGGACCTCCTTATATCACTCTCGATATGTTTCCAGATGCTGCTAAGCCTCCTTCCCTGAGACAATTACCGGATGCCAATCCTTCCAGGCCTCCGTCCCTATACCCCTTTACTCCACCGCTTAAATCTCGGGAGGAGATTTCTTGTAGTGGAGGAGATTTGTAACATCCCCAGCATCACACTACAGTGATCTCCCCCTAATGATGGTCATGTCATCATGCCAATCTGCCACTTGTCTAAAGTCAAGGTTAATTTCCAATTTAAATTGTATGGAAAAATTTACTTTCTCTGTCATGCAATCAAAATAGTTCATCTAATGGCAAATAATCTCTAAATATTTGTCATGTTGAAACCAACATTTTTGGAATTCCCAAATTGGCCCTGGGAATTTATTTTCTGGTCGAGCAGCATTTTAAATAGCCTTTTCATTTTCAAAAAAATGCTTGGACAACTCCTGTTGGCTTCAAACTTTTTGTGTAGCCTCACAATATTGTCCACAATTTTTGTGCCAAATCTCACTCTTAGCAAAAATCATTTGCTAGCTCTTTTATTTGCAACAGTAGCTCTTTTGGTTTTCTGGAACCAAAAATAACTAAAACCTACTGTGTTAAAGGCCCATTGCTACAGTGGCGAAGCCCGGTCCATTTACCCCTTCGTCCACCCGCCCTCCCCTGCGTGTCGGCGCAGGACACGCCGGAGCGCGCTGCACCATCCCCGGGCCGCCATGGCGCAAAAGTGGTTAGCCGGAGGGGATAAGGCCGCCCCGGCGCTCTCCTCGTTCTCCCTCGAACCCCTATCCCCCACTTACCCTCGTTCCTCTCCCTCTCTCGAGTCCAGCAGCACCCGAACGCCACCATCGCGGAGCCATCATAGTTGTCGCTGCCACGGAGCCTCCCGCGCCACCGGAGGGTGTCCAGGGCCTCCGTCGTGCCCCACTCCGTCGACTACCTCTGCGGATCGAGCCCGGGGAGCCCCATCGACGTCGCCATCGACCTTACCCCCTCCGCTACGGCCAGGGCAACGCCGCCGGTCGCTTCGGTCGACCCCGACCACCCCGGCCTTCCCCGAGCTCGTCTTCGGGTCCTCTGTGAGCGCCTGGTCCCCCTGACTCTTCCTCCCCCTTCCCCGTGCCCTCCGATACCTTCTGCTGCTAGCGCCGCCGCTAGCCGCCGCACGACCGCCGCCCGACGCCGTCGTTGCGGCCGACTCCGGTCGTATTTGCCCGAACAGCATGCGCCACTGCACGCGCCTCGCAGCGCCCGATCTTCTGGTGGTCGCGACCGCCCTATTGGTCGCCGGAGACGGGTGCACGGTCGCCGCCGGCTCGCTCTGCCTCGCCGTCGTTTAGTGCTGATGTGGCGTTTTTAATTAGCCTTAATCCCCTGTTAACTAACCCTCAGTGACACTGACCAGGGGCCCCGCTCTCTGTTAACTAGCCCCTAATTAAAATAACTGTTCTGTTAGATTCGTTAATCCACTGACACGTGGGCCCCACAGGCCCAGTTTGACCAGTCAACTGACCAGTCAACGCTGACTGGACAGTTGACCAGGGCCCACTGGTCAGCCTCTGGTGAGCCCTGGGTGCACTGCACCGCGTGTACGTAGCATTTTCAGACACTGTTTTCGAATTAAAATAATTCCAGAGATTTTCAGAATATTGCTAAAACTTGCAAAATTCGTAGAAATTAATCCGTAGCTCGGATGGGAAAACTTTCTACATGAAAGTTGCTTAGAAAAATCCCACGAATCCAATCGTGCCATCTGTTTTCATGACAGGACCATCTCCGTAGGAGAACCCGTAACTTTTCATCTATTTGCGATAGATGAATAGTGCATACATACCGGCTAATAATTCCAACTTAAGTCCTAAAATTCCTAAAATGTTTAGAGATGCAATAGGTCACCCCTGAACTGCATTTTGCCATGTCATGCTCTGTGTTGCATTTGTATGCTTGTATTTACCTGTTTCTTCCCCCTCTTCTTTCCGGTAGGCCCCGATACCGTAGTAGGACCCGAGTATCACTACGACCACTTCCGAGGATCATTGTCATCTGCAAAGCAACCAGGCAAGCAACCCCCCCTTGAGCATGCCTATATCACCTATTCTTTCTCCCTCCTGCTTGCATTAGAATTTGCTACTGCTATTGATTTATCCTATTCTGATGCATAGCCTATTTTTGTAAACTGCTTTTGATACTTTACATGATATCCTATATGCTTAGTATAGGTTGGATGGTAAACCATCTGTGGCCCCTCTTCCTTGTCCTAGTTGCCCCGCTTAGTTACCAGTGCCCCGATCGATGTGATCGACGGGCCGAGACCAGCACATCACCGCACACCCCCTAAGTTGCTGGACTCCCTAGAGCTACCATCGAGTGCCGAGGGTTATACCTCTTATCTCACTCCCGATGTGGACTCTGTAGTATAGCTAGTCGGTGGTGGATTATCGAGGGTGATTCCTCTTTCACCACCTCCGATGAAGCTTATGTCGTGCAACCCAGCAAGTGTGAATACCATCGAGGGTGATTCCTCCAGGTTCACCTTGACGAGTACATCGAGTGGGAATCCAACGAGGGTGATTCCTCGGATTCCTTCTTGATGTTTTGGACGCACGGTTACCTTGACTTTACTACTGTTACTTGATAAAGACGGGTAGGCCTCGAGGGGTACCCGCGAGAGATATGGAGTCGGGTTGACCATGAGGGTACCCGCGAGATGAATATGTGGCACGGCCGGGCATTCTTAGCCCTTGCCGTAAGTCCACGAGACGGGGTGACGGGGTCACAGGATCGTGAGTCTCTGCTCGTTTCCGCGCGCTCCAAATGCACTAATGGGGTAGGATATGTAATCTGAGTAGGCCTCTGGCCTTTTTGCGCTAACCAGCACGTGGGAATAATATGGGTACTCGGCGTTGTATGTATCAGCCGAAGCTCTTCAGACGTCAGTAGTTGAGCGGCGCGCGCCGGGTTGGTCTGGTAAAGCCTGCGCTTGTATTAAGGGGGCTAGGACTACTCAGCGGCCGCGTTCGCAATGCGCAGGAGTGCAAAGGGCGATGGGCCCAAGACCCCTGAGTGCTTAGGATGTAGACTGGCGTGCTGGCCTCTCTGTTGAGCCTAGGTAGGGCTACGACGTGTCGATAGTCCGAGGCCGGGCATCGACTGAGCAAGTGTGTCCGGCCAGAGTCATCGAGCGTGTTGGGTAAGTTGGTGCACCCCTGCAGGGAAGTATATCTATTCGAATAGCCGTGTCCACGGTAACAGGACGCTCGGAAAATATCCCGATCTACTACAACTAGAAATGGGTTGAATATATTGGCTCCGGGATCGCTTTCTCGTAGGGAGTCGAGGAAGCATCTCTGGGCGTGGCTACTTGTACTTGTTACTACTATATTTATGTACTAATCTGCACTCTTCTAATGCTGCAAGACCCTGAAGATTCTAGTCTTCGATAGGCTAGGCCTTTTTTTCTCTATTCTGGCATTTCCGCAGCCAAGTCCACATATACAACCTTTCCTTTGATAATGTTGTTTTAGAATAGATCTGATGTCAGTCTTGCTGAGTACTTTGGATGAGTACTCACGGTTGCTTTGCTTCCCTTTTCCCCATACCCGATTGATGCGACCAGGCGATGGAGCCCAGGAGCCAGCTGCCTCAGCAGTCGACGAGGACTACTACCACTACTACCCCTTCAGATACTACTACTACGAGGAGCCCTCTGACGACCAGGAGTAGTTAGGAGGCACCCAGGCAGGAGGCCTGCGCCTTTCGATCCAGTGTTTTTATTTTGCCCCGCCTTCTTAAAGGCCTATCCGTTTAACTTTATGTCTGTACTCAGATATCTAATGCTTCCGCTGATGCTTGTATGACATCGAGCTTATGTATTCGAGCCCTCGAGGCCCTTGGCTTGTAATTTGTATGACTTTTATTTATGTTTAGAGTTGTGTTGTGATATCTTCAAGTGAGTCCTTAGGCTTGATCGTGTACACTTGCGTGTATGATTAGTACACGATTAAGTCGGGGGCGTCACAGTGGGGGTGTGAGCCAAATATCTCAGAATATGCTTGACCGCTTGGTGATGCGATTCTTTCGGTGCAGCTTGAGAACGAGCACACATACCAACACTCAACATGATGTCAGGTCTGGATGCACATAAGTAGAGCAAAGAACCAATCATCGAACGATAAGCTTTCTGATCGTAATCTTTACCGTACACATCTGCGTGCAGCTGTCCATTCATGGGCATGGGAGTTTTGTAGCCCTTCTGTTTGCAGTCTTGCATTTTGAACTTCTTTAGACAATCTCTCAGATATTTCTTCTGAGATATGAAAATTCCATTGTCCTGTTGACGAATTTGCAGTCCGAGAAAGAACTTGAGTTCACCCATCATAGACATTTGATATTTCTCGGACATCATTCGCCCGAATTCCATACTGCAAGCATTGTTAGTACAGCCGAAAATAATATCATCCACATAAATTTGACATACGAATAGATCGCCATCAATAGCATGAGTGAAAAGAGTGGAATCAGTGGATCCTGGCTTGAACCCTTTGTCGAGCAGAAACCTCTTCAGAGTGTCATACCTAGCTCGAGGGGCTTGCTTTAGCCCATATAGAGCCTTCTTCAACCTAAAAACTTTGTTAGGGAACTGAGGGTTTTCAAAGCCAGGTGGCTGTCTAACATATACTTCCTCATCAATTTCATCATTAAGGAAGGCACTTTTCACATCCATTTGATAAAGCATAATATCATTGTAATTTGCATAAGCGAGAAGAATACGAATTGCCTCAAGGCGAGCAACAGGAGCATATGTTTCACCAAAATCAATACCTTCTACCTGTGTATACCCTTGAGCGACAAGACGCGCTTTGTTTCTCACAATAATTCCATTTTCATCTTGCTTGTTCTGGAAGATCCATTTTGTGCCGATGATATTGTGCTTCTTAGGATTCGGTTTGTCAACCAATTCCCACACATCATTTAATTCGATTTGCACCGACTCTTCTTGCATAGAATTCATCAAATCGGGATCATTCATAGCCTCCTCATACTTGGTAGGTTCTGTCAAAGAGACAAAGGAGAAACTGCCACAGTAGTTAGCCAAGCGAGTGCGAGAGCGAGTTGTGGGTTGGTAACCTGGATTCTCGAGATCTTCGAGGATTAAAGCAGGGTCAACTCGATTTGCCACTCGTGGGTGAGGATTTCCTTCTTGTTGATCATTTTCATTTTCCTCGGTATCAGCATCAGGATTGGCATTAGTATCGCCATTTTCATCTTGATTGCCATTTTGATCGGCATTTGCATTTGGGATGCCATTTGTGTTCGGTGCGGCATTTTCTTCGGCAGTAGATTGGCGTGTTTGTCGAGCTATGGGGGCATCATCATTGGAAGAGTCAGGTGTATTTCCTTCGACTGACCTGACGTCCCCAATTGCCATTTGCCGAATAGCATCCGAAATCGGAGGTTCATCTATCACATTAGGCAGATGCTCCTTTTGAGAGCCGTTAGATTCATCAAACCGCACATTTACCGTTTCCATAACTTTCCCGTGGTGAGAGTTATAGACACGATAAGTATGCGAGTTCGAGCCATAACCAAGAAGAAAGCCTTCATGTGCCTTAGGTGCAAACTTGGAATTATGATTCATGTCACGAATATAGCAAGGTGCACCAAAAACACATAAATAAGAAACATTCGGTTTCTTGCCAGTGATAAGCTCATATGAGGTTTTCTGAAGGAATTTGTGAAGATAAACATGATTCACAACATGGCAAGCAGTGTTAATAGCATCAGCCCGGAAACGAATGGGAGTTTTATACTCACTGAGCATTGTTCTTGCCATTTCAATGAGAGTTCTATTCTTTCGCTCAACAACTCCATTATGTTGGGGAGTGTATGCGGCAGAGATTTCATGAGTGATACCATTTTCATCGAGAAAGTCTTCGATATGAGTATTTTTGAACTCAGTACCATTGTCGCTTGTGACATGCTTAATTCGCACATCATATTCATTTTGAGCTTTCTTGGCGAATCTTTTGAAGATGTCTTGGGTGCAGGTTTTGTCTTCAAGAAAGAATACCCAAGTGTATCGAGAGAAATCATCAACAATAACCAGACCATAATGACTGCCTCCGAAGCTTGCATAGTTTTGAGGCCCGAATAAATCCATATGAAGAATCTCCAGTGGTCTTGTTGTGGTCATGACAGTTTTTGACGAATGATGCTTCTTGGCCAATTTACCAGCTTCACACGCAGCACAGAGACGATCCTTGTCGAATTTCACATCAGGAATACCACGCAGATGATTTTTCTTCATGAGAGTCTTCAAATTTCTCATACCTGCATGACCAAGTCTTCGGTGCCACAGCCATCCTTCGGTTGCTTTTGCAAGCAAACAAGTTTGGACTGAGGGACCCTTAGAGAAATCCACAATATATAAATCACCTTTTCTATTTCCCTTAAAGATGAAGGAATTGTCAGAGGCCATAAAGACGATGCATTTGGAAGATGAAAATAGAACTAGCATGCCTAGATCACAAAGCTTGCCTACTGACATGAGATTGAATCCAAGAGACTGAACAAGTAAAACGTCATCAATGTTCTTGTCCTTGGATATAGCAATTTTACCTAACCCAATTACCTTTCCTTTGTTGTTGTCGCCGAAACTAATATACTTCTGAGATGAAACAGTTAAGTTGGGGTCGACAAACAACGACTTGTCTCTGGTCATATGACTAGTGCATCCACTATCCATTATACATTCGGTACATCAGGAGACATAGTCCTGCAAAGAAATCAGGCGTTCTTAACCACCCACATCTTTGTAGGTGGCTTCGAAACATATGAGCGAGCAGGATATAATTTCTTTCGATAGTCATGCGAATTGTAACTTGAGTGAGTACGAGCATAATCGAAAGAGTAAGCATTGAAATTCTTCCCAAATGAATGAGTATAGTGGTTGGATGAGGTATGCATATACTCATTCTGTCGAACTTTTTCCAGGAAGTATCGAGCATTTTCAGCCTGCATGGTTAGTAACGTAGTAATATGCAATGCTCCGATAGTTTTCCTAGGCACCCAGATAGCTTTCTTTGGGGGGCCATTCCTGCTGTTCGGTCCAACATAGCGAGCAACAGCCTCACCACATTGGTTTTTGAACAACTTATAGTTGTCCAGAGAATCATCATATGAGTATTCAGGGATAGGAGAGTCATATCCCGAAAGTAGAGCTAGATCGAGCGTTTTGCTCTTGGCCGGTACCCACACAGTGCGAGGATATTGATCAGGTTCCCAGTAGGAGCCATTTTCATTCAGTTTCCTTTCGAAACCGATACCTTCTTTCCTGGGATTTTTGTGAAGAATGGATTTCTTCAGAACATCACACAGGGTTTGATGCCCTTTGAGAGACTTGAACATTCCTGTCTGAAGAAGATCCTTCAACCTAGCATTTTCATCAGAAACAGAACCATTTTCCTCGACAGAGGGGTTAGCATTCACAGAAGATTCAACATTTGATTCAGAGTTACTGTGTTCAAGGCATTTTAGGCAGGGTGGTACAAACACCTCAGGTTTTTCTTTGAGTTGTTGGGTGAGAAGAGATTTTTCTCTGATCAAGTCATCATGAGCCTCTCTCAGCGACTCGAGTTCCTGTTTCCGTTTCAGGTAATCATAAGTCAATCTTTCGTGGTCAGCTGAGAGAAAATCATGACGATCTGATAGTTCTTTCATTCGAGACTCGAGAGCGGAATGCTCTTCTGTCAACGACTGATTTTTCTGCATCTCCTCAACCTACAACCCTTCAGACTTCCTGAGGGTTTTCTCAATTTTCTCGAGAGAGTTTTGTTGCATATTAGCAATTTTGATTAGTTTAGCATGGTCATCCTCATCAGAAGAGTATTGATCACTGGAGTGAACCTTGTGATGTTTGGAGGATACCTTTTCTTTCGAAGCTTTGGCCATGAAGCAATACGCATGAGACTCGTTGTCGCTCGAATGATTCTCGAAGAAGTTCGATGCAGGAGTAGATGCACATGCTATGCCAGCCATGCCGGAATCAGAATCCTCATCGGATTCATCAACTTCTTCCGAGTCAGATGACGCTTCTTCATCGGAATCCATCTCCTTGCCGATGTACGCCTTGGCCTTGCGAGAAGTGTTCTTGCGGTTGGATGAGGACTTGGAGGGATTCCTTGAGGAAGATCTTGACGAGGACTTGGAGGAGCTATCCTTCTTCTTGAAGAACTTCTTCGTTTTCTTCTTATCATCGGAGTCGTAGCTTTTGCTCTTGCCTTTGCCATGGTTGTGTCCTGAATCAAATCTTCCACTGGCACGGATTTCAGCTTCCCAGAGAGGGTAGTCCGAGATGAAATGTCCTGGCTTTTTGCACTTGAAGCAGGTGTAATCTCCAGTAGGTTTTGATGAAGATTTGGAGCCGCCAGAGTTGCTGGATCCTTTCTTCTGAAACTGATTTTTCCTTTGAAGGCGCTGGAATCTTTTCATGATCAATGCGAGATCCTTGCTGATCCTTTCGGGGTGATCTGAATCTTCATCGGCATTTCCTTCGGAGGAAGAATCAGCCGCAACCTTGAGAGCATGACTTTTTCAGTGACTTGAGCCATAGAGATCTCTCTTTTCTTCTTCTTGTTCTTCATGGGTGTTTAGCCTTTCCATGATATCAGCAGAGTTGAGAACTTTGAAATCAGCTCATTCCCAAATCATCAGAACTAGAGTGTCGAACGAACTATCAAGGGATCGGAGCAGTTTCTTCACAACTTCATGATCAGTGATGTCTTTGGCACCGAGACCATGTAGCTCATTTGCAATGTCACTCAGACGATCAAAGGTTTGCTGGCAGCTTTCATTTCCAATTCGCTTGAACCGATTGAACTTGGCCCGAAGAGTATCAATGCGAGCTTCTTTCTGAGTTGAAACACCCTCATTTATCTTTTCGAGAATGTCCCACAATTCCTTTGCAGTTTCACACTGACGATAGCGAAGAAATTGAGCACGAGAGAGATGGCCACCAATTTCATCTTTGGCTTGAGCATCCATCTGAATGAGTTTCTTCTCATGGTCAGTGGGGACCAGGGGCACTTCAACCACGAATCCATTCTGCACCACGTTCCACATATCATCATCAATAGCTCGGAGACGGATCTTCATCTTCTCCTTCCAGAAGGGATAGTCCGTCCCATCAAAGATGGGAATCTTGAGGTGCGACTTGTAGCTCACTGAAGAGATACTTAAACTCCAAGGTGGTTAGACCAAAATGAGCAGAGTCAAGGAGTACCTAGCTCTGATACCAATTGTAGGAACGAAGTATGTCTACCAGAGGCGGGTGAATGGGAGTTTTAAATTTTCTTTCGGAAATATCAAAACTCTCGGAACCCAGCAGCGGAACGAATGAAAACAGTATACAATGAGCGAATACAAACTACCGAATGGAAACTAGGAGCATGCATCGAGGCAAATCACATGATTGAAATATGTCGTACTGCATAGTTCGAATGTAAAGGGGAGCGGCAGAGGTGACCAGTGATGCTCGATGGCGACAAGGTATTTGGTAGACCAGTTCGCCCTTCTGCAAAAGGACTATGTCTGGTTGGAGGGGTTGTGATTTAACACAGAAGATAAACTCTCTTCGCCCTATTCTCCTCGACAATTGGTTCGTCAACCAATGCCGATTACTCGTGGTAGATGCTTGAGGCGATCTCCGAACCTTTACAGACTTCTTCTTCGAGAACCACAATTACTCTTGGTCTCTGAAGAAATTGACACCTAACCGTCTAGAGAGTTCACAGCTCTCAAGAGTAATAGGCGGAGCGTACTGGACTTAGATTCGAGTGATGCTGAACCACTATCTAATTTTTTGGCTCTGGGTTTTTCTGTCGGTGGATTTTAAACTCAAATCTCTCGGAGAGGGGGTTGCTCAACAATCTTCTCAGAATCAAACGGAGCAGCCACCGGACAACGCCGGTGCGGGGTGGCTATTTATAGCCGCAGCCTTCCATGATGGGAAATGACCATTTTGGACACGCGGTCCAGCCAATGGCCAACCGCCACATTCACAACAGTCGGATTTTTAAGAGCAACGGTAACATTACTTGTGGAGCAAGTAATGCTAACTCCTCGGTCAGAGACAAATCTCTCACAGTGAAGAAGATCAGGGTCTCTTGCTGGCAAGTATTTGCTTGGAACACAAAGAGATTTCTCTCGCAACTTTCATAGGATTTGGGTTTAGCATCAGAGAATCAAAGCTTCGAACGCTACACCCCTCTTAGTAGTACGGTGGTCCTGTGACTCAATAAAGGGAAAAGAAACAACGAAATGAATACTACGTCTTCACTTCGTCTTCAATCTTCTCGGCTGAAGTCACTTTCTTCGGACGGACACCGAACGAATTGCTTTGCATCAACAATTTTTGAGGGGTCACTCTTGTCGTCATAATCTTCGGTGATAACCTTCACTGCCACACTGGGTTCTTCGGAGTTTGAATCCAAACTCCTCTTGACTCCAGGGACCTGTTACTCTGTGTGCACTAGCAAACACATTAGTCCCTCACTGTTTGTCAACAATCTCCAAAACATAAGGAGGCAAATTATTGCACCAACATTTTCTATAAAACCCAAAACAAGTAGAAAACAACAACTATCACTTGGCACTAAGTTAATAGGTTAGCTCGAAAAATGATATAATATGATGTATAAAGCATATAAGATTGGTAAAACAATAGCATGAAACAATAAAAAATTATAGATACGTTGGAGACGTATTAATGGTCACCATGGACTTCGTTGAAGGATTGTCGACTTTAGGAAGGTATAACTGCTTGCTCGTAGTGATTGATAAGCTATCCAAGTATGGGCATTTTGTTCCTCTACATCACCCATTCATAGCTCTAACTGTGGCTGAAGCCTTTCTAAACTCAGTCTATTGGTTACATGGCATGCCCTTGTCCATTGTCTCTGATCGAGATGGCATATTTACTAGCACTTTTTGGAAGGAGCTATTTCAGAAGTCTGGAACATTTCGCATGAGTTCAACTCGTTATCCCCAATCTGATGGTCAAACAGAGCGAGTAAATCACCATGTAGAATGTTCCTGCATTGCTTTGTGAGTGATCACCCATCTCGCTGGGCCAAATGGACCCTCCTATGTGAATTTGGTACAACACCAACTGGCACTCAGGTACGGGCAAAACTCCTTTTGAAATCATCTACGATTATGCTCGACGACATTTTTTCCTGACAACTGATGACACAATTCAGTCATCTGATTTTCAACAGTGGTCGGATGATCGTCAGGTAATTCTGGATTCTATCCGTCAACATCTCTTGAGGGCGCAACAACACATGAAAACTAAAGCTGACAAGCACCGTACAGAGCGTGCTTTTACCATTGGAGATTTTGTTTTCTTGAAGCTCCAACCTTACTTACAATCATCAGTTACGCCAAAGGCAAAGCACAAACTAGCCTTCAAGTTCTATGGGTTGTACGAGATTGTGGAGCATATCGACGAAGTGGCTTACAAGCTGGCCTTGCCTCCATACAGTCGCGTCCACCCTGTCTTTTATGTTTCTCGACCATGGTAGGTGTTAACGCCAGACTGTCAGGTGATACGTCTCCAACGTATCTATAATTTATGAAGTATTCATGCCATGTTTACAACAATTTTGTATGATTTTGGTGCACTTTTATATAGCTTTTATATGATTTTTATGGACTAACATATTGACCTAGTGCCCAGTGCCAGTTGCTGTTTTCTGCTTGTTTTTGGTTTTCCAGAAAATCCATATCAAATGAAGTCCAAATGCAGCGAAACTTTTTGACGATTTTTTTGGAACAAAAGAGACCCCCAAACCTTCGTGCGAGGACCAGAAGAGCCACGAGGTGCCCACGAGCCACCACCGTGCGTTTGGGGGGGGGGGCAAGCTCGCCGTGGTGCCTCGTGGGCCCATCTTAGCTCATCTTCGCGTGATTCTAACGCTGAAAAATCCTATAAATAGAGAAACTCCTAGAAATAACCCTAGATTTTGGACTATGCCACCGCAAGCTTCTGTACCTCCACGATCTCATCTACAGCCCTTTTTCGGCACCCTGCCGAAGGGGGAAATCATCACCGGAGGCCATCTTCATCATCCTGGCGGTCTCCATGATGAGGAGGGAGTAGTTCACCCTCGGGGCTGAGGGTATGTACTAGTAGCTATGTGTTTAATCTCTCTCTCTCGTGTTCTTGATTTGGCACGATCTTGATGTACCGCGAGCTTTGTTAATATAGTTGGATCATATGGTGTTTCTCCCTCTCTATCTTGTTGTGATGAATTGAGTTTTTACCTTTGAGGTTTCACTATTATCGGATTGAATACTTTCATGGATTTGAGAACACTTGATTTATGTGTTGCATATGAATACCCGTGGTGACAATGGGGTATTATATTGATTCACTTGATATATGTTTTGGCACTCAACTCGCGGATTCCCGAGGTGACATTGGGGTAATCTATGCATAGGGGTTGATGCACGTTTTCGTCCTACTTTCTCCGGTAGAAATCTTGGGGCACTCTTTGAAGTTCTTTGTCTGGACTGAATATTATGAATCTGAAGTTGTTTGATGCATATCGAATAATCAACTCACGGATACTTGTGGTGACATTGGAGTATCTAGGTGACATTAGAGTTGGTTGATGTGTATCATATGGTGTTATTTTAGTACGAACTCTAGGGCTGTTTGTGACACTTATAGGGATGGCTCAATAGATTGATCGGAAAGGATAACTTTGAGGTGGTTTCGTACCCTACAACAATTTCTATCTTATGTTGTTCGCTAATAGGAACTTTGGAGTGATTCTTTGTCACACGTTGAGGGATTGTTATATGATCCAATTATGTTAGCATTGTTGAGAGATTGCACTAGTGAAAGTATGAACCCTAGGCCTTGTTTTCAAGCATTGCAATACCGTTTGTGCTCACTTTTGTTACTTGCTACCTTGCTGTTTTTTTTATTTTCAGATTACAGAAACCTATATCTACTATCCATACTACACTTGTATCACCATCTCCTCGCCGAACTAGTGCACCTATACAATTTACCATTGTATTGGGTGTGTTGGGGACACAAGAGATTTCTTGTATTTTGTTGCAGGGTTGTTTGAGAGATACCATCTTCATCCTATGCCTCCCACGGATTGATAAACCTTAGGTCATCCACTTGAGGGAAAATTGCTACTGTCCTACAAAACTCTGCGCTTGGAGGCCCAACACGAGTCTACAAAAATAATTGTGTAGTAGACATCAAGCTCTTTTCTGGCGCCGTTGCCGGGGAGGTGAGTGCTTGAAGGTATATCTTTAGATCTTGTAATTGAATCTTTTAGTTTCTTGTTTTATCACTAGTTTGGTTTTATAAAAAGAAAACTACAAAAAATGGAATTGAGGTTGCCTCATATTATTCGTCTTTATAATGTTTTTCTTGAAAATGATGGAGCGAAAAATTGTGCTCAATTGATAGAAGAAGAATTCAATAAAATGTTTGGCATAAAATATTTGAATGATGAGCATTATTGCAATGTTGTTAGTATGAATTCTTTGAATATCCATGATGCTAATGATATGCAAAGCCATAAGCTTGGGGATGCTATGTTTGATGAAGATGATATTTTTAGTCCCCCAAGTTTTGATGAGAAAATTTATTATGATGAAAGCATGCCTCCTATTTATGATGATTATATTGATAAAAGTGGATTTGGAGAGGTCACAACTTTATTTAATGATGATTCCACTATTTTGGATGAGGTTTCAATTGATTATGACAACAAAGTTGCTATATATGATGATTATTGTGATGACATGTATGCTATAAAGAATAATGATAACTATGAAACTTGTCATCATGATTTTAATTTTCAATTGGATTATGCCAATCAAGTATCTCATGATAGTTATTTTGTTGAGTTTGCTCCCACTATTATGAATGAGAAGAAAATTGCTTATGTGGAGAGTAATAAAATTTCTATGCTTGTGGATCATGAAAAGAATGCTTTATGTGATAGTTATATTGTTGAATTCATTCATGATGCTACTGAAAATTATTATGAGAGAGGATCATATGCTTGTAGGTGTTGCAATAATATCAAGTTTCCTCTCTTTATGTTGAAAGTTTGGAAGTTATACTTGTTTTGCCTTCCTATGCTAGTTGATTCTTGCTCACATAATGTGGCGCCCCTGCTCGACCGTGCACTAATCATACACGCAAACGTGCACGATCGAGATCAGAGACTCACGGGAAGATATCACAACACAACTCTAAACACAAATTTAAACATAAATCTTCATATTACAAACCAGGGGTCACGAGGACCCGAATACATAAGTCATACAAACAAATATTATCTGGGTACAGACATAGTTAGTCAAGTTTGCCTTAAGAAGGCTAGCATAACAGTGACACTGATCGAAAAGGCGAAGGCCTCCTGCCTAGGGCCTCCGAACTACTTCTGGTCGGCGGGCTCAACATAGTAGTAGGTGCCTCCGGGGATCTCCTGCTCCTGGACTCCGTCGTCTGATCGCAGCAACCGGGTAGGAGAAAAGAAGGAAGCAAAGCAACCGTGAGTACTCATCCAAAGTGCTCGCAAGACTTACATCAGAACTATACTAAGTATGCATCGGTATCAAAGGAATGGGGCTATATCTTTGGACTAAACTGCAGAAATGCTGGAACAGAGGGGGAAAGGCCTAGCCTATCGAAGACTAGCATCTTGAAGCAATCTTGCAGCATCAGAAGAGAATAGAACACAACAACATATAATAATAAGTTTATATTAGCAATGCCCTGAGATCCTTCCTCGACTACCCTGCGAGAAAGGGATCCCGAGAGCAATAGTAACAGTTTAACATTGTAACAGTATCCACTCATAGTTGTAGTAGATCAGGATACAACTCCGAGCGTCCTGTTACCGTGGACACGGCTATTCGAATAGATCACTTCCCTGTAGGGGTGCACTACTATTACCCAACACGCTCGATTACATCTGGCCGGACACACTTGCTGGGTAATGCCCGGCCTCGGGTAATCGACACGCCGTAGACCAACCTAGACTCTCCAGAGAGGTCAACACGCCGGTCTAAATCCTAAGTGCGAAGGGCTCTTGGGCCCATCGCCCTCTGCACTCCTGCACGTTGCGAGACTGGCCGGGGCCCAAGCGCGACTATGGAAACACCACGGACGTAACCGGCTCACCCCAACAATCAGCCCGCATCTCTGAACTGTGACATCTGGATCGCTTTCGGAAGGAACGTACGACGTAGAGGGCCCCATTAAACCATTATCCCGTGTGGTGGTAGTGCGTATAGGCCAGCGGCCAACTCAGATCAAATACCCAAATCCGTTAGGCGTGTTTTAGTAGCTCGCAGAGACGAACAGGGTTCCTGTCGCTCCGACTTGGTAACACGCGGACCCGACCAGGTACCAGGCCCACCTCTCTCCTAGGTGGTCTCCGCCTGCACTGTCATTCCGCCACAATATCACTCGCGGGTACCCTTGGGTTCAACCCGTCTTGTTTCATTATCTCGCGGGCACTCTTGGAGCCGGGCCGACTTTAACAGTTTAAAAGTATTGCAGTAATGTAACATTTCCGTGATCATCACCCAGAGTGATCACGGCCCGATAACAAGCCTGGCAAACGGACAAGGGTGAAGGCCAGCTGATGAAACATAACATACCTAACTAAGCATCATAGGATAGCAGGTAAGGTATCAATAGTAGGCGACGAAATCAGGCTATGCATTAGAATAGGAGCTATCAGTATATCAACAGAAGCAATTCTAATGCAAGCAATAGATAGAAAGAGTAGGCGATATCTGGATGATCAAGGGGGTTTTTCTTGCCTGGAAGCTTTGCTGAAGGGGTCTGGTCGTCGTCGACGTAATCGTACTCAGCAGTGTCGTCGGCAGTCTCGGGGTCTATCGGGAGAGAAGGAGGGGGAAGAAACAATAAATACACGGCAAACAATGCAACAGGGATGCATGACATGTCAACATGCAGTGCTGGGGGTGTTCTAATGCAGTGCTAAGTATTTTGGTCGGAGCGGGAAAATATCCGGGAGTGTTCTCCCAGCTCCGGGTGAATATCGGACAGACGATCCGGAGGGGAAAGTTCCATGTTTGCAGTGTTGGAGGCATCTGACAGCTACATGGAGGGCGTATTCGGGTTTGTCATATTTTTCTGATCATTTTTCATATATAAATTATTTTCATCCGAGGTTTATTTTATATGATTTTTCAAAGTTTTAAAATGATTTTCTAAATTTCTAGATTTAATACTAATTCGAACTTAAACGGTGTATTTTTTTTACACAAAGACAGCTAGCCTATTAGTATGACAGTGGGCCGAGGGGTGCTGAGTCAACAGTTGACCAGTCAATAGTTGACTCGTCAACAGGGTCAAATAGGACCCACATGTCATAGACTAGGTTTTAACTAAAATGTTATTTATCCGAGTGTGGCCTAGAAGTCAGTGTCTAATTGTATCAGCTAATTAGATTAACTCCTAATCTAAACAAGGGCCGACCCTAGTGGCAGAGAGTCAGCCGTAGGGGAGAACTGCGCACGTGCACGCACCAGCAAAGGTGCGGCCGTGGCCAGTGGCTGGCGCGGCAGCTGTGACGACGGGTGAGCACGGCGGGAGCGGGAGCAGCAGGGCACGGGGCAGCGGACTAGGGGGTACTCGGGCTGCCGGCCTATCTCTCGTAGGCCAGGCTGATGGGCCGCTCTCTACTCGACGATGGAAGGCCGGATTGTGGGCGACCCCGTGTGTCAGAAGGAAACCTCCGAAGACTTGGCGTCTCCTCCAAGGAATAATTGGCGTGGCATGCATGTTTATCCCTTAATGGTAACCGACCATATGTAACCCTAGGGCCCTCTGGTGTCTATATAAACCAGAAGGCTTAGTCCGTAGAGCATCATATTCATTGCCTAGGGTTTAGCCCATCTGATCTCGAGGTAGATCAACTCTGTAACCTTCATACAGTCACATCAATACAATCTAGCAGGACGTAGGGTATTACCTCTTCGAGAGGGCCCGAACCTGGGTAAATCATCGTCTCTACACTCTCTGTTACCCATTGATTCCTAGACCCACAGTTCGGATCTCCTACCCGAGATCTGCCGATTTTGGTACCGACATTGGTGCTTTCATTGAGAGTTCCGCCATGGGTCATCAAGGGTCAATGGCTCGCCTAATCATCAGCAACAGCACTAGCTGCAGGGACACTTTCGTTCCCGGACAGCTCATCGTGTTCGGCAGCATCATGCTACACGCCGATCTGGCCGGTCACCTCGGCCGGGTCGACAGCTTCACCCCCGACCAGGAGATCAGGTTCGGAAACTTAGAGTTCGTCGCCGACTCCCGGGGAGATCTTATCCTCATGGGGTCCTCAGCTTCGCCTGAAGGACCCACAAACCCCGAAGCATCGACTTCGAGCACGGCCAATCCCACTACCGGGACGGCCGCCACTGCAGATCCGGCCTCGAGCCCGGATCTAATCTCCACTCTTGGCTGCCGAAAATCAGCCTTGGCCGAACATGACAGCCGGGCAGATTCGGACGCCCCCGTCAGGGCCATACTGCGGGTTGACCCCGTAAACTGCCAAAACTTGGAGCCGATGGATCTCTCGTTATTAAACGGGATACTAGATCGAATCCAAGCCTTGGGAATCACTGATGGACAATTCTCGGTCTATGATCAGATCGGGCCTAAGACCGATGACAGGGAAATTCACGCCCCTCCGGCCGCCCACTTGGTCGCCACTATCGAAGGCTCGACCGATGGCTCGCCCCTCTCCCCGAAACCGGAAGCGCATGGAGTGCAAGTTCCCAATCAATAGGCCTCACCCTCCAGCTCGGCGGCCGAACTCCGTTCCGGAGAGGGTTTAGAGCCGAAGTCCGGATCAGCACGCAACCTTGAGTCCACGCACTCGAGCTCGGCCAACTATCCGAACCTGGAGCTCGGCGCGTTAGATTCTATGCCAATCCAGGACGCGGCCGCCAAAACCCCGAACTCACACCCTGCTGGGATCAATTTTTTTATCCCGCCCACCCCCCACATCAAGTACTGTCCAGATAATTCAGGACGGCCCGACATATGGGACCTAATGTACGTAAAACAACAGCCCGGAGAGACAGTTCGACACTTTTGGGCTAGATTTCTTATCGTCAAAAACAAGATGACGGACGGCGGTAGCAAGGAAATTCTGGAGGTTTTCCGACAGAACTGCCGAGACGAAGGCGTCTTAAACGCCCTCACCAGCCGTCACATCCAAAACTTCTCTAATCTATTGGACCTAGTGTCCAAATACTGCGCCATGGAGTATGCTTGGCAGGCTCAGCTCGAGCAAACGGAGTCAATCCGTACAGAGGAACCAAACTGAGCTCGGGCAAAACGCGCACACCTTCACCGGACAACTCTATACGAGCCATCTGAGAAAAGGGCGAAACCCCTGCCAAGATCCAGAACGGTCCTTGACGAACAACTGGACAAACCATGCCTAGAACTTTTTGACGATGTTTTCAGCAGAACTACCGTGGTGTTGTTTTTTGTGCAGAAATAAAAGTTCTCCAAATGCAGCGAAAAGAGAACAAAAGAGAACCAGGAAGCTTCGTCGGAGGACCAGAAGAGCCATTAGGTGCCCACGAGGCACCAGGGCGCGTCAGGGGGGGGTATGGCGCCGTGGTGCCTCGTGGGCCCATCTTCGCGTGATTCCAACGCCAAAAAATCCTATAAATAGAGAAACCCCCAGAAATAACCCTAGAATTTGGACTCCGCCGCCGCAAGCCTCTGTACCTTCGAAATACCATCTGGAGCCCCGTTCTGGCACCCTGCCGGAGGGGGAAATCATCACCGGAGGCCATCTTCATCATCCCGGCAGTCTCCATGACGAGGAGGGAGTAGTTCACCCTCGGGGCTGAGGGTATGTACTAGTAGGTATGTGTTTGATCTCTCTCTCTCTCGTGTTCTTGATTTGGCATGATCTTGATGTACCGCGAGCTTTGTTAATATAGTTGGATCATATGGTGTTTCTCCCTCTCTATCTTGTTGTGATGAATTGAGTTTTTACCTTTGAGGTTTCACTATTATCGGATTGAACACTCTTATGGATTTGAGAACACTTGATGTATGTCTTGCATATGAATACCTGTGGTGACAATGGGGTATTATATTGATTCACTTGATGTATGTTTTGGCACTCAACTCGCGGATTCCCGAGGTGACATTGGGGTAATCTATGCATAGGGGTTGATGCACGTTTTCATCCTACTTTCTCCGGTAGAAATCTTGGGGCACTCTTTGAAGTTCTTTGTGTTGGATTGAATATTATGAATTTGAAGTTGTTTGATGCATATCGTATAATTGACTCACAGATACTTGTGGTGACATTGGAGTATCTAGGTGACATTAGAGTTGGTTGATGCGTGTCATATGGTGTTATTTTAGTATGAACTCTAGGGCTGTTTGTGACACTTATAGGAATAGCTCAATAGATTGATCGGAAAGAATAACTTTGAGGTGGTTTCGTACCCTACAACAATTTCTATCTTATTGTAACACCCCTGTGTAATGAGCTACAGTGATCCACTATATTAATGCCAAGTCATCTGAGATTTGCAATGGTAATCAATGTGGATTAATATCTCATTTCAAATTCTGCCCCTGAATTCAAATTCAAATGCAAGTAAATTTTTAAGTTGCTCAAAAGTTGCTGGAAAAATGTTCATCATTTAGCAAAAATTCCAAAACAAATTGTTGTTCGGGAAAACAACAACACCTTATTGTTAAAATGAGCATTAGCCTTTAATCCAGTGCAATTCCAGCAATTTGATATGCAAATCCATTTCTGGGAATTGCAAAAGGAATTCCTCTGCCTCCCAAAATAATTGTGGTAGTGCCTAAAATTGCAAAGTATTTAATGGGCCATGTCACACATTTTTCTAAAATGATTTGGTTGCCCAATTATTTATTTTCCCCTCTCTGTTTATTAAATAAAAGAGAAAAGACAGAAAAGGGAAAAATCACAAACTTACCTGTTACTGGGCCGAGTCGGCCCAGCCGGCCCGTACCTGTTCGTCGTCACCTGCTCCCGCCTTCGTGGCGCCGTCGCCGCATTCTGCGCGTACGGCGCCGGCCGCAGCCAGCCACCGCGACGAGGCAGTTGGGGCGAGGGGATAATGTCGCCCGAGCCCTCCCTCCTGGTCGCCTCGCCCTCGCCATTCCTCTCCCCTCCTCCCTCACTAGCTCGGCTCCCTCCTTCCCTCTCTGTCCCGACGACGACGCCGTCGTGCCCGTCGTCGATCCGCGGCCACAGGCGTCCCCGAGCGCCGCAGCCATGCCTGGAAGAAGTGTCGGCGACCGCTACTCCCTCCTCCGCCATCCATTCGAGCCGGGAGGCCCTGCAGTGCCGGATCCCCGCCGTCTTCTTCCTCGACCGCCGCCGTTCCCCTCGAACTCCGGCGACCCCGAGCTCCTCTGCGCTCCTAAGCTTCCACGGGCTTTTCGTAGCCGCGCGGTGAGCTCCTCCCTCCCTCCATTCCTCTCCTTGCGCCGCATGATTCACTGTAGCTAGCTCGTCACTCCGCCGTACTCCGGTCGCCGCGGGACCTCGCCGTCCGGCCGCCTTGGTCACTCCCACGGCCTCGCGCTAGCGCCGTTGGATGCGGCGCTTCATGCACGCTCGGATGAGACCGAAAGCGCGCGCGTTAGCACACCGTAGCCGTGCCGCCATATCTGCCCGAAAGCCGCCGCCGCCGCCATCGTCGTGGAGCTCGCCTCCGACCGCCCCCGCACCTGAGACTGCCGGGGTCGACGCGGGATGATTTGCTCGTTCGAACGCCGCTGGAATCGCGCGAAACGGTGACCCGTACGCGAAACCCGAGCGACTCCGGCGATCGCCATCGCGGCTGGAGCTCGGCGGCGTGTTTTCCGGCGACGTGCTGACCTGTCCAGGCACGGGACCCACCCAGTGACACTGCCAGTGGGTCCCAGGCCGCTGTTTGACCGCGTTGACCACGGTCAACGCGGATTACTTTGCACCCCTGACACTAATGAGTGGGCCCGCGCGATTAATTAGTTAAATCGGTTTTTTTGAAAATAAATCTAATTAATCTACAGACACTGACATGTGGGGTCCACCCCCTTAATTAACTCTGTTAGTTTAAATTAATCTCTGATTAAACCTCTGAGTCTGACAGGTGGGTCCCACCTGTCTGTTTGACCAGTCATCTGGTCAGCCGACTGCTGACGCAAGCATGACACCACCATGACGTCATATTCCATTTCTGTTAATTCTGTTAATTTAAATAATTTCAGAAAAATGCTAAAAACTTTGAAAAATCACAGAAAATAAACCGTAGCTCGGATCGAAAAACTTTCTACATGAAAGTTGCGCAGAAAAATCCCACGAATTCGATCGTGCCATCTGTTTTCATGTCGAGGCCCTCTACGTAGGTGAACCCGCAACTTTTCGTCTGTTTCCGGTAGATGAATAGTGCACTAATGGGTTAGGATATGTAATCTGAGTAGGCCTCTGGCCTTTTCGCGCTAACCAGCACGTGGGAATAATATGGGTACTCGGCGTCGTAGTATCAGCCGAAGTTCTTTAGACGTCAGTGGTTGAGCGGCACGCGCCCGGGTTGGACCGTGAAAGCCTGCGCTTGTATTAAGGGGGCTAGGTCTGCTCCCGGCCGTCCTCGCAACGCGTAGGAGTGCAAAGGGCGATGGGCCCAGGACCCCTGCGCACTTAGGATGTAGACCGGCATGCTGGCCTCTCTGTTGAACCTAGGTAGGGATACGACGTGTCGATAGTTCGAGGCCGGGCATCGACTGAGCAAGTGTGTCCGGCCAGAGTCATCGAGCGTGTTGGGTAAGTTGGTGCACCCCTGCAGGGAAGTATATCTATTCGAATAGCCGTGTCCACGGTAACAGGACGCACGGAAAATATCCCGATCTTCTACAACTAGAAATGGGTTGAATATATTGGCTCCGGGATCGCTTTCTCGCAGGGAGTGGAGAAAGGATCTCTGGGCGATGTTGATACTTGTTGCTACTACCATATTTATGTACTAATCTGTACTCTTCTAATGCTGCAAGACCCTGAAGATGCTAGTCTTCGATAGGCTAGACTTTACCCTTCTATTCTGGCATTGCTGCAAATCAGTCCACATATTCAGCCTTCCATTGATAATGTTGCATAAGTAGAATAGCTCTGATGTAAGTCTTGCTTAGTACTTTGGATGAGTACTCACGGTTGCTTTGCTTTCTTTTTCCCCATACCCGATACTTGAGATCAGATGACGGAGCCCCGGAGCCAGCTGCCCTTGCTGTCGACGACTACTTCCAGTACTACTACCCCCCTGGGTACTACTACTACGAGGAGCCCTCCGACGACCAGGAGTAGTTAGGAGGCACCCAGGCAGGAGGCCTGCGCCTTTCGATCTAGTGTTTTATTTTGCCCCGCCTTTTAAGGCCTATCTGTTTAACTTTGTGTCTGTACTCAAATACCTGATGCTTCCGCTGATACTTGTATGACATCGAGCTTATGTATTCGAGCCCTCAAGGCCCCTGGCTTGTAATATAAAGCTTGTTTTATTTTATTTGTGTTTAGAGTTGTGTTGTGATTTCTTCAAGTGAGTCCTTAGGCTTGGTCGTGTACACTTGCGTGTATGATTAGTACACGATTAAGTCGGGGGCGTCACAAGTTGGTATCAGAGCCGACTGCCTGTAGGATCCCCTTTCCAACTCCTTGGCCGAAGTTGAGTCTAGTCTTTGCAAAACGATTATACTAACATGGCTGTGTGGCTTACGGGCCCACGTCGCCAATGGGTGGTATTAGGATCTTTTATTCCTCTTCTTTACTCTGGGACTCTGATCTCTCGTCTTTTCGGGTTAAATGATTTTGCTAACACTGACACTAGGTTCTCGTATTCACATTCACCCGGAGAGCTGGATTGCCTGCAACTAATCCTTTCCTTTGATATGATTATTCTGATAATCACATTTCTTTTACATTGGTCTGTTTAACCTTTCCTTTCCAAGTTATCATATGCTTCTCACACTGTCATTTGACAATCTTGAAAATTCTTCTGTTTCAGATGGATCGTTTGTTCCCGCCGCGTCCCACAAGACAGCTTGTCCGTTTGACCATGGCTGTTGATGCGACTGGGTTCCCGGCCATCTTGGTCGACCTTTTGACCAGGCTGGGATATCGCTGGTATCCCAAGTACATTGTTTACGAGGATTACCGCGAGTTCAACCAGGAGCAGTACCATGCTGAGGTTCGCATCTTTGATCGGCAGGACCGCTCCATCACTGAGTTGCACACCTTTCATGGTGTTGGAGTGACCGCTGATATGGCTGTCCGTGATGCTGCCTACACTGCTATTGCCCATCTCCGTAGAGAGCACAACAGTCGCTTGGAGGAGACCACTTTCAGATACATCCCGTATGCTCCTGCTGGGGATGAGACTGGATACTACACTGCTGTGTGTACGCCTTACGTGTCGCGTCGTTATGACCCGCAGGTTTTGGTACAATACACTCAGGCTCTGGACCGCACTGCTCGAGCTCTTGCTGTTGAGTTGCACACCACTCGTGCTCGTCTTTATGACGCTCTGACATAGTTGCTGCCAGCAGTCAGTGCACGGATGCACCCAGAGTACATTCTTTACCCGCGCAGAACGGAGATGCCACCAGGTCTTGACTGGCCTGCTGTTGGAGGTTTTACTCCTCCACGTGGTCCTCTTCTTTCAGTTCGGGACCAGGTTCTGCACCAGAGTGTCCACGAAGCACATGATCCTCACTTCGAGGGTGCCCGGTGTCGTCACTTGCAGTTACCTAGGTTCAGTGGTTTTCCCCGACGCTGATGTAGCACATCGCTATGTCACGTTGTTGTATCCCTCCACCGCGTGCCTACGTGCCGCCTAGTTGTCTAGCTTTTCCTTTTTGCCGTTGTAACGCTGGTCTGTAACCGAACCTATGTATGGATCTGTATGTCATGATGACTATGTTGATGTATTTATTGCACTTTCTTTTATCGTGCATGTTACTTCCTGAACGAATCCATACAACTACAATGCTCGTTGCTAAACTACCCCCTGTTGAATTTTAGCAGGATGGTTAGACCAACAGGTCGTGGCCGTGGTGCCAACAATCCACCACCGCCCGACTATATGGCAGCCATGATGCAACAGTTTGAAGTGCACCGTCAGTTTATGCAAGGGCTGATGGACCAGTTTCCATGTCCCAATGCCAACCAGCAGCCAGCCGCAATCACCTTGCAAGAATTTGTGCGCATGAATCCAACTATTTATCGCAACTCAGTTCAGCCCCTTGATGCTAATGACTGGCTCCGCGACATCTTTTTCGAGATGGAGTCTGCGGATGTGGCCCCTGCCAACTATGTTACCTTCGCCTCCTACTTCCTGAAGGGACCCGCAGCACAATGGTGGGACACTCACAGACAGACCTTAGCTCCTGGAACTATCATCACCTGGATGGAGTTCAAGACTGCTTTCCGTGCCCGTTATATTCCGCAAGGAGTTATGGACCGGAAGAAGCGTGAGTTCCGCAATCTCACCCAGGGCACTAAGTCTGTGGAAGCCTATCAGCGGGAATTTCTGGAGCTTTCTCGTTATGCTGAAGAGAACATTGCTACCGATGCACGTAGACAGGAGAAGTTCCGTGCAGGGCTCCACCCTGACATCAAGCTCGCTCTGCTAGTCCAAGACTTTGTCGACTTCGCCACCTTGGTGAACAAGGCTATCTAGGTTGAGACAGGACTGAAGGATCATAAGGATGCTCTTAAGCGCACCCGTGAAGCGGGCTCATCTTCGGGCTCGTCTTCCCAGAAACGCCGTATCTGGATTCCTCAAAGCATGTACCATCCAGCCGTACATGTTCAGAGGCCATCGTATGTTGCACCGCGAATGCCTCCTCCACCACCAAGACAGTTCAGACCTCAAGCTCCAATGCTACGAGCCCCAGCTCCACGTCCCGACAATGGACTCTGTTTCAAGTGTGGCCATCCAGGTCACCGTGCCAGAGACTGCTCTCAGGGTCAGAACCAGCTCGTGCTTCCTCCTGCTGGCCGTGGAAATGGCCGTGGTATTGCTCAGCCTCGCAATTATATTGCCAAACCTTCTTATGGTCGTGGGCAGGCTTATCACGTCAACATGGCTGAAGCTCAGGACCAACCAGAGACTGTGATGGGTACACTTCTTGTTAATTCAGTACCTGTATCTGTTCTATTTGATACAGGAGCATCGCATTCTTTTATATTAGAAGAATTTGCATTCACGCATGGCATTAAACATGAAAATTTGCATCAGCCGTTAGTGGTTAATACTCCCGCGGGCCATTGTCGAACCTCTATGTTCAGCCCCGATGTTACCATTGAAATTGAAGGGTTGGAGTTTCGTGCATTTCCCATTATTCTGAAGTCTTCCAAGATTGACCTCATTCTGGGAATGGATTGGTTGAAGGCTCACATCGCCTTAATCAATTGTGCCGCTAAGTCCGTTCAACTCCTGCATCCCTCGGATGAGGTAGTTACTTACCAGGCTCATGTCATTCATAGTGCCGAGTCTCAGATTTATGCACTGAATGCGTTGAACGCTTCACCTCTTGAGGGGATCGAAAACATTCCAGTCGTTCGTGACTTTCAGGATGTCTTTCCGGAAGAACTTTCAAGAGTACCCCCTGTTAGGGCTGTCGAGTTTGTCATCGACCTTAAACCAGGCACAACTCCTATTGCGAAGCGTCCCTATAAGATGCCTCCACATGAACTTCTCGAGCTTAAGGAGGAACTCGACAAATCACTTCAAAAGGGTTTCATCCATCCAAGTTCCTCTGCCTGAGGAGCACCTTCTCTCTTTGTCAAGAAGAAAGATGGTACAAACCGATTGGTTCAAGATTACCGGCCTATCAATCAAGCCACCATTCAGAACAAGTATCCGCTTCCTCGGATCAATGACCTGTATGACCAACTTGCTGGATCATCAGTGTTCTCTAAACTCGACTTGAGGTTGGGTTATCATCAGATCCGCGTCCGCGAAGAGGATATTCCCAAGACTGCCTTTGTTACTCGTTATGGATCTTATGAGTACACAGTTATGTCATTCGGCTTGACTAATGCACCAGCAACGTTCTCCTGCCTGATGAATTATATCTTCATGGATTACCTCGACAAATTCGTCGTGGTTTATCTAGATGATATCCTGGTATTCTCCAAGAATAAGGAAGAACACGCTGAACATCTTCGTCTTGTTCTGGAAAAGCTTCGAGAGCACCAGCTATATGCCAAGTATTCCAAGTGTGAATTCTGGTTATCCGAAGTAACCTACCTTGGGCATGTAATTTCCAAGGATGGAATCGCTGTTAACCCATAACGAGTTCAGGCTATTCTTGACTGGACTCCTCCGAAGAATGTCAAGCAAGTCAGAAGTTTTCTCGGTCTCGCAAGCTATTGTCGTCGCTTTGTCGAGAACTTCTCAAAGATTGCCAAGCCTCTGACTAATCTGCTTCACAAAGGCGTTAAGTTTGAGTGGACAGACAAATGTCAGGAAAGTTTCCAGACCCTCAAGGACAAGCTCACCTCTGCTCCAGTGCTTGCTCCTCCAGATTCTCGCAAGGATTTCGTGATTTTTTGTGACGCTTCTCGTCAAGGATTAGGCTGTGTCCTGATGCAAGAACGAAGAGTAATTGCTTATGCCTCACGACAGTTGCATCCTCATGAAGAGAATTATCCAGTGCATGATCTTGAAATTGCTGCAGTGATTTATGCATTGAAGCTGTGGCGACATTACCTTCTCGGTAATCGATGTGAGATATATACTGATCATCAAAGTCTGAAGTATTTATTTACTCAGCCGGATCTAAATCTCTGCCAACAGCGATGGTTGGAAACAATTACGGACTATGACTGTGGTATTTCCTATACCCCTGGCAAGGCTAATGTGATGGCTGATGCCTTGAGCCGCAAGTCCTATTGTAACAACCTCACGGTTCAGCGCGCTCAACCTCATCTGTATGAAGAATTGCGCCAACTGAACCTCCACATTGTTCCATAGGGTTCTCTTAATACCCTTGTTATACAGCCAAGTCTTCTGAATGCTGTTAAGCGTGCACAAGCTAAAGATGCTGAAGTTGATCTGATGAAAACAGATCTTCACCTTGAAAAGTACTGGGATTTCTCGCTTGCTGAAGATGGAACCTTGTATTTCAAAGACCGCATTGTGGTACCTTGGTTCGAATTGATGACTGACAAGGTTATGAAGGAGGCACATGATACACCACTGTCTATTCATCCGGGTAGCACCAAGATGTATCGTGATCTCCGACAAAGTACTGGTGGTCTAGAATGAAGCAGGATATTGCTCGATATGTTGCTGAATGTGACGTTTGCCGTCGCGTTAAAGCAGAACATTAGAAGCCTACTGGAATTCTGCAACCGCTCCCTATTCCTTTATGGAAGTGGGATAAGGTTCAAATGGATCTCATTACTAGCCTTCCCAAGTCACAGAAGGGTCACGATGCTATTCTTGTTGTCGTCGACCAACTCTCCAAAGTTGCACACTTTCTACCAGTCAAGGAGACGATCACTGCTAGTCAGTTAGCAGAGTTATATATCTCCAGGATTGTATCACTCCACGGTATTCCGAAGGAGATCAGTTCAGACCGTGGCAGCCTCTTCACCTCACATTTCTGGAATAGTTTCCAACAAGCTATGGGAACTCATATTACCTGGAGTACAACTTATCACCCCCAGTCTCAAGGCCAAGTGGAACGAGTGAATCAAGTGCTTGAAGATATGATGCGTGCTTGTGTTATATCATTTGGCAAGAAGTGGGAAGAATCTCTCCCGTATGCCGAATTCTCTTACAACAACAGCTATCAAGCCAGTCTGAAAATGCCCCCCTTCGAGGTTCTTTATGGACGTAAGTGTCGAACCCCTCTGAATTGGTCAGAAACTGGGGAACAGCCGCTCATTGGTCCGGATATTATCCAACACGCAGAAGAGCAAGTCCGTGTTGTTCGTGAAAATCTCAAGGCGGCCCAGGACCGCCAGAAGAGCAACTATGATCGCAAACGATGGGGATTGACCTATCAACCTGGTGATCAAGCTTATCTGCGTGTCACTCCTATGAAGGGCACTCGCCGTTTCGGAATCAAGGGCAAGTTAGCTCCTCGCTACATCGGCCCCTTCCGCATTCTCGCCAGACGTGGACATGTGGCTTATAAATTAGAGTTGCCGCCGCAATTCTCTCACATCCACGACGTCTTCCATGTGTCGCAACTTCGCCGTTGCTTCAAGGAGTCTCCGCACCGAGCAGTGGATCATGAGATGCTTGAATTGCAAGATGATCCGCATTCTCGATCAAGCTGAACGTCGCACCCGCCAGAAGACTACTAAGTTCCTGAAAGTGCAGTGGTTAAATCATACTGAAGGTGAAGCCACTTGGGAACGGGAGGATCGTCTTCGGGAGGAATACCCCGATTTGTTTCCTTCTACCTCCTGAATTCTCGGGACAAGAATTTCTTTTAGAGGAGGAGAATTGTAACACCCCTGTGTAATGAGCTACAGTGATCCACTATATTAATGCCAAGTCATCTGAGATTTGCAATGGTAATCAATGTGGATTAATATCTCATTTCAAATTCTGCCCCTGAATTCAAATTCAAATGCAAGTAAATTTTTAAGTTGCTCAAAAGTTGCTGGAAAAATGTTCATCATTTAGCATAAATTCCAAAACAAATTGTTGTTCGGGAAAACAACAACACCTTATTGTTAAAATGAGCATTAGCCTTTAATCCAGTGCAATTCCAGCAATTTGATATGCAAATCCATTTATGGGAATTGCAAAAGGAATTCCTCTGCCTCCCAAAATAATTGTGGCAGCGCCTAAAAATGCAAAGTATTTAATGGGCCAAGTCACACATTTTTCTAAAATGATTTGGTTGCCCAATTATTTATTTTCCCCTCTCTGTTTATTAAATAAAAGAGAAAAGACAGAAAAGGGAAAAATCAGAAACTTACCTGTTACTGGGCCGAGTCGGCCCAGCCGGCCCGTACCTGTTCGTCCTCACCTGCTCCCGCCTTCATGGCGCCGTCGCCGCATTCGGCGCATACGGCGCCGGCCGCAGCCAGCCACCGCGACGAGGCAGTTGGGGCGAGGGGATAAGGGCGCCCGAGCCCTCCCTCCTGGTCGCCTCGCCCTCGCCATTCCTCTCCCCTCCTCCCTCACTAGCTCGGCTCCCTCCTTCCCTCTCTGTCCTGACGACGACGTCGTCGTGCCCGTCGTCGATCCGCGGCCACAGGCATCCCCGAGTGCCGCAGCCGTGGCTGGAAGAAGTGCCGGCGACCGCTACTCCCTCCTCCGCCATCCATTCGAGCCGGGAGGCCCTGCAGTGCCGGATCCCCGCCGTCTTCTTCCCCGACCGCCGCCGTTCCCCTCGAACTCCGGCGACCCCGAGCTCCTCTGCGCTCCTAAGCTTCCACGGGCTTTTCGTAGCCGCGCGGTGAGCTCCTCCCTCCCTCCATTCCTCTCCTTGCACCGCGTGATTCACCGTAGCTAGCTCGTCACTCCGCCGTACTCCGGTCGCCGCGGGACCTCACCGTCCGGCCGCCTTGGTCACTCCCGCGGCCTCGCGCTAGCGCCATTGGATGCGGCGCTTCACGCACGCTCGGATGCGACCGAAAGCGCGCGCGTTAGCACACCGTAGCCGTGCCGCCATATCTGCCCGAAAGCCGCCGCCGTCGTCGTGGAGCTCGCCTCCGACCGCCCCCACACCTGAGACTGCCCGGGATCGACGTGGGATGATTTGCTCGTTCGAACGCCGCTGGAATCGCGCGAAACGGTGACCCGTACGCGAAACCCGAGTGACTCCGGCGATCGCCGTCGCGGCTGGAGCTCGCCGGCGTGTTTTCCGGCGACGTGCTGACCTGTCCAGGCGCGGGACCCACCCAGTGACATTGCCAGTGGTTCCCAGGCCGCTGTTTGACCACGTTGACCACGGTCAACGCGGATTACTGTGCACCCCTGACACTGACGAGTGGGCCCGCGCGGTTAATTAGTTAAATTGTTTTTTTTAAATAAATCTAATTAATCTACAGACACTGACATGTGGGGTCCACCCCCTTAATTAACTCTGTTAGTTTAAATTAATCTCTGATTAAACCTCTGAGGCTGACAGGTGGGTCCCACCTGTCTGTTTGACCAGTCAGCTGGTCAGCCGATTGCTGACGCAAGCATGACACCACCATGACGTCATATTCCATTTCTGTTAATTCTGTTAATTTAAATAATTTCAGAAAAATGCTAAAAACTTTGAAAAATCATAGAAAATAAATCGTAGCTCGGATCGAAAAACTTTCTACATGAAAGTTGCTCACAAAAATCCCACGAATCCGATCGCGCCTTCTGTTTTCATGTCGGGGCCCTCTACGTAGGTGAACCCGCAACTTTTCGTCTGTTTCCGATAGATGAATAGTGCATACCTACCGGTTAATAATTCCAACTTAAATCCTAAAATAGCTAAAATGGATTAGAGATGCATTTAGGCAACCCTGCACTGCATCTTAGCATGTCATGCTCTGTGTTGCATCTGTTGCTTTTATTTATTGTTTCTTCCCCCTCTTCTTCTCCGATAGCACCCGAGACCGACGCAGCTCAGGAGACCGACGACACCTCTGACGACCCCTCTTTTGCCGCAGAGCTTCCAGGCAAGCAACCCTCCTTGACGCATGCCTATATCACCTATTCTCTCTCCCTCCTGCTTGCATTAGAATTTGCTGCTGCTATTGTGCTATCCTATTCTGATGCATAGCCTGTCCTTGTAACTGTTGTTGATACCTGCCTGTTATCCAAAAATGCTTATAATAGGTTGGATGGTGGTGAACCATCTGTGGCCCCTCTCCCTTGCTGTAGTTGCCCCGCTTTAGTATATGTGTCCCGATCGATGTGATCGAATGGACTGAGAACTTCACAACATCACACCCCTAAGTTGCTCGACTCTGCAGAGCCGGCATCGAGTGCCGAGGGTGATACCTCTTATCTCACATCGATGATGCCACTGTAGTACAACTAGTCGGTTGTGGGATACCGAGGGTGATTCCTCTTCCCCATCTCCGACAAAGCTTCTGTCGTGCAACCCCGCTAGTGTGAATACCATCGAGGGTGATTCCTCCGGGTTCACTTTGACGGGAACATCGAGTCGGAATACCACGAGGGTGATTCCTCGGATTCCTTCTTGATGTGATAGACACACGGTTACTTTACTTTACTACTGTTACTTACCTGTTGCCCCTTTACTGTTACCGTTAATGTGGGACTGAAGGGACTGGTGGTACCACCCGGTAGAGGTGGACCTGAGATCCCGACAGCCCTTGGGAAGATGGGTTGACCTGGAGGGTACCCGCGAGATATTTACGAGGCGCGGCCGGGCAGGCGGACCGTGGGCCTGGCCCTTGCCGCAAGTCCTCGAGACGGGGTGACGGGACCACAGAGTGTGGAGCAACCGATTGTCACCGCGAGCTCCAAATGCACTAATGGGTTAGGATATGTAATCTGAGTAGGCCTCTGGCCTTTTCGCGCTAACCAGCACGTGGGAATAATATGGGTACTCGGCGTCGTAGTATCAGCCGAAGTTCTTCAGACGTCAGCGGTTGAGCGGCACGCGCCCAGGTTGGACCGTGAAAGCCTGCGCTTGTATTAAGGGGGCTAGGTCTGCTCCCGGCCGTCCTCGCAATGCGCAGGAGTGCAAAGGGCGATGGGCCCAGGACCCCTGCGCACTTAGGATGTAGACCGGCGTGCTAGCCTCTTTGTTGAACCTAGGTAGGGCTACGACGTGTCGATAGTCCGAGGCCGGGCATCGACTGAGCAAGTGTGTCCGGCCAGAGTCATCGAGCGTGTTGGGTAAGTTGGTGCACCCCTGCAGGGACGTATATCTATTCGAATAGCCGTGTCCATGGTAACAGGACGCTCGGAAAATATCCCGATCTTCTACAACTAGAAATGGGTTGAATATATTGGCTCCGGGATCGCTTTCTCGCAGGGAGTCGAGAAAGGATCTCTGGGCGATGTTGATACTTGTTGCTACTACCATATTTATGTACTAATCTGTACTCTTCTAATGCTGCAAGACCCTGAAGATGCTAGTCTTCGATAGGCTAGGCTTTACCCTTCTATTCCGGCATTGCTGCAAATCAGTCCACATATTCAGCCTTCCATTGATATTGTTGCATAAGTAGAATAGCTCTGATGTAAGTCTTGCTGAGTACTTTGGATGAGTACTCACGGTTGCTTTGCTTTCTTTTTCCCCATACCCGATACTTGAGATCAGATGACGGAGCCCCGGAGCCAGCTACCCCTGCTGTCGACGACTACTTCCAGTGAGTCCTTAGGCTTGGTCGTGTACACTTGCGTGTATGATTAGTGCACGATTAAGTCGGGGGCGTCACACTTATGTTCTCCGCGAATAGTAACTTTGGAGTGATTCTTTGTCGCACGTTGAGGGATTGTTATATGATCCAATTATGTTAGCATTGTTGAGAGATTGCACTAGTGAAAGTATGAACCCTAGGCCTTGTTTTCAAGCATTGCAATACCATTTGTGCTCACTTTTGTTACTTGCTACCTTGCTGTTTTTTTATTTTCAGATTACAAAAACCTATATCTACTATCCATACTACACTTGTATCACCATCTCTTCGCCGAACTAGTGCACCTATGCAATTTACCATTGTATTGGGTGTGTTGGGGACACAAGAGATTTCTTGTATTTGATTGCAGGGTTGTTTGAGAGAGACCATCTTCATCCTACGCCTCCCACGGATTGATAAACCTTAGGTCATCCACTTGAGGGAAAATTGCTACTGTCCTACAAAACTCTGCGCTTGGAGGCCCAACACGAGTCTACAAGAAATAAGTTGTGTAGTAGACATCATCAGGTATTACCCCAACTTCCTTCGCCTGACGGCTAGTTTCAGTTTTTGGAACAGGTCTTGCGGCAATGTGTGGTTCGTCATGGTTCTGATTCTCTGGTGCAAGTTCTGGTGAAGTGGAATGACACACCGGTGGACATGCTAACGTGGGAAGACAAAGTCACCTTGAAGCAGAATTTTTCGCGAGCACCGACTTGGGGGCAATCCGTTTCTAAGAGGGAGGGAGGGTTGTCAGCAGCAGTGATCAAGAGCCAGAGGTGCAAAGCAGCAATGTTGAAACCATGGGTCGGCCCAAGCGTCAGCTGTCGAGGTAACGAACCTGACAATGAGTACTAGGTGTACGAACGAGGGCTGATCCTAGCTACGACGCAGGTGTGACACTTGGATTTACGATTTCGGGCCCCTCTAGGAGAGGTAAAAGCCCTACGTCTCGAGCTCTGGAGCTGTGTTTTCTTTAGGGGGTGTCTGATTACAATGGATGTTGTGCGCGCCCCATTAAGGCTGCATTACAAGGGAGATTAAGATTGATATAACTACAGGCATTACCAGAAACTACCGCTGTAACTACACTTGAAGTCCCTAATTAACCTCTCGAACATTGCGGCTCCCACGACGGCCTTCTATCTCCTGCTTCTGAGTGACGCAGGTGAGGCGGACTATTAAGGAGACGTCTGAGTGGTTAGTCATATCCGAGTGGATGACCAGAGAGGCACATCCGAATGCGCCTTCGGTCCAGAGACCTTCCAATGATGGTGTGGGGTCCCAGGTGGGCCTAGAATGTCAGGTCTGTGTCCCTACCCTTAGTAGGTGACCCATTATTAGCCCTCGAATCGGCTGAGGTTTCATGTGATGAACAGGATGAGCTCTTGTTTAGGGCCGAGTGCTTCGGGGGCACTCTAGGTCCATTGCCAAGTGTTAACATGTCGTGGCCTGAATGAGACCACAACGGATTCCGGACTAAAAGGTTTTCCGACTAATCAGATAGTACTGATTGCTGGGCAAAATTTGGTGGCATTCGTGTATCTCCCGGGAGAGATAGACTAGAGGTCCGACTGAGGACATGCCATGAAACTCGAGTGGCGACGTCGGCGCGTGGTCTGATTCTCCGGAGAGACGCCACTCATTATCTCGGGTGAATGCCAGCGCGGGCCATCTCCGAGTCCAAATTGATGAGACTCGCGCCTTGGAGCCTAGAAGAAGGGCCAAGTCAACCCATAGAGGGGCGTCGAGTTCATCCTGTAGCAATCCTGAAGATGACTTCAGACGGATTTGATTACGTGTCCGAGTGCACGGTGACCCTTGCTACTTGTAGACTGCGTTGGTATTTCCCCCAAGAGGAGAGGATGATGCAGTATAGTAGAGATAAGTATTTCCCTCAGTTAAGAACCAAGGTTATCAATCCAGTAGGAGAACCACACAAAATTCCGTTAGCAGCACCTGCACACACAAAAGCAAACTCTTGCACCCAACGCAAATAAGAGGGTTGTCAATCCTCTTAGCGGTTATTTGCAAGGATTAATTCTGATAGTGATAGATAGATAAACTAAAATACTAAATAAAATAAAAGTAAATAAATTGCAGCAAGGTATTTTTGGTTTTAAATATATGATAAAAGTAGACCCGGGGGCCATAGTTTTCACTAGAGGCTTCTCTCTCGAGCGCAGAACATATGGTGGGTAAACAAATTACTTTTGGGCAATTGATAGAAAAGCAAATAATTATGACGGATTCATGACAATGATCATGTATATAGGCATCACGTTCGAGACAAGTAGACTGACTCCTGCCTGCATCTACTACTATTACTCCACCCATCGACCGCTATCCAGCATCCATCTAGGGTATTAAGTGTGAAACAGAGTAACGCCTTAAGCAAGATGACATGATGTAGACAAAGTAAACTCAAGAAATATGATTAAACCCCATCTTTTTATCCTTAATGGCAACAATACAAATACGTGTCATGTCCCTTTCTGTCACTGGATTGAGCACCGCAAGATTGAACCCATCACAAGTCACCTCTCCCATTGCAAGATAAACCAATCTAGTTGGCCAAACCAAATCGATAGATCGGAGAGAAATACAAAGCTATAATAATCATGCATAAAAGAGTTCTGAGAAGACTCAAATATTTCTCATGAATAATCTGATCATAAACTCACAATTCATCGGATCCCAACAAACACACCGCAAAAGAAGATTACATCGGATAGAACTCCAAGAACATCGAGGAGAACATGGTATTGAAGATCAAAGAGAGAGAAGAAGCCATGTAGCTACTAGCTATGGACCCGTAGGTGTGTGGTAAACTACTCACACATTATCGGAAGGGCAACAAGGTTGATGTAGAAGCCCTCCATGATCGATTCCCCCTCCGGCAGAGTACCGGAAAAGGCCTCCAGATGGGATCGTGGAAGAACAGAGGCTTGCGGCGGCGTAAAAGTTATTCGGGGTGGCTCTCTGTTGGTTTCCGAATATTTGAGAATTTATAGAAGTGGAATTAGGTCAAACGGAGCCACGAGGGCCCCACAAGGCATCAGGGCGTGCCCCCTAGGGTCGCGCCCTGTTACCTTGTAACATCCCAAAATTCTAAATTTTGGAATGTTATATTAATTAAATAAATATGATTGATTGTTTGATTGTTTGTTTGATTGATTGACTGTAAGTGAGTGAAATTTGAAACTTTTTGAAAGTTTAATGAGAGGGAATGAAATGACTCTCCCAAAACTTTCACATTGCATTTTGAACTCACTGAGTTCAAATTCATTTCAATACAAAACCCTGGAGTGAAGATGACATGCCTTTTCCATTTAAATGAAAAGGGTTTTGTAAGAATTTGAATTCCATTTGAAAATAGTTCAAATTCCGAAAATTTATGCAACTCAATGATTTTCATGAGAGAGGATAAATGACTTCTTCAAATTATATGAAATATGAGTTGGAAGTTTAAAAGAAGGATTTGAAAGTGGTTTGAAATTCAAATTCAAACCCAATTTGGAGTTATTTGGTTTTTGTATTCAAATTATTTTTCTCCTAAAAACAAATATATGGAAATAAGGGTAAAATCATTCCCTTCAACAGAAAAATGGAGAAAAGTATGTTTGAAATCATTTTGGTATTTTAAAATAATTTTTATTGAATTTTAAATGTAACAGTAGCACTGTTTGCTTTATTTGAATTTTTGTGGATTTTATTTGTCTCTGAAAATAGTACAAGTTTTAGGAAAAAAAAATCTGAAGATTTTGATATATAATATGCCTAGGTGAAATGTTTATTTATTTCCTTTTGTTTTAATGTTTCTTCTCTGTTTTAGTAAAAAAAAAATGGCCGAAGCCCTTCTCCCTGCACGGCCCAGCCGCCAAACCAGCGCAGCCGGTCCAGCAGCGCGCCCCGCGCTCGAAACCCCTTCCGGTCGGCCACCTGCTCGCTCCCCCTCTCCCCGCGGTCACTGACGCCCGGCCCCACCACCTTCTTATTTCCCTTCGCGCCGCCTTGTCGTTCCAGAAGCGCGCCGGAGCGCCGCCAAATCCTGGATCTCCCGGGATCACGATCCCGAGCTGCCCCCTTCTGCACGAACATGTCCTATAAATACCCTAGGCCATCCTCTCTCGACCCCCCTTACAACTCCGACGCCGAAACCCACCCTAGCTCGCGCCCTAGCCAAACCGATTTCGCTGGCCGAAGTTTCTCCCGCCGCCGTTTCTGACGCCGGTGAGCTTACTCGTGACCCCCTTCTCTGTATTTCGGCATATCTCGCTGTCACGCATCTCCCTGACATCTTTTGCACGCCCAGATCCCACCGTACCCTCCGCACCGACCTCACACACCCTCGCCGGAGCGCGTAGTTCACCGGAGCTTCGCCACGCTTGCCCCACCTCGTACGGTCTTCCTCGAGCTTCGCGGACACCGCCACCGGACACACCGCACCGCACCACATCACCCCGACCCCGCGCCCACGCCGGAGGACCGCCGGAGCCACCGGCAGCATCGACGCCCGAGCACCTCGCCGTCGACCTCATCGCCTCGCCGTCGTGGTGAGTTCCACACCGTCCGATCTGGGTTCAACGCCCAGATTTGATCCTCTGTTTGTTTTTTATTTATTTTTGAAACGGTATTAGTTATTTAGCGAACGTTCGTTATGTTTTCTTTAGTAGCGAACACCCGCCGATCGTCCGATCGGGATCTAACCGCCCAGATTTGATCTGTTTTTTTATTATTTTGCTCATCACCGTTTTACTTTAGTTTTCGGCCGACCGCCCGTAGCTTTAGATCGCCCGCACCCTCAGCAAATCCGGAACCGCCACGTGTTCTATGCCCGGCCCGTAGGATTTCTGTTTTATTTTAGTGTCTGTTTTATTTTCAGAATAGTTTCAATTTTAGATTGCTAATATCTTTTATGTTTTAGATCCAATTTGAGTGATTCTTTTTTGCTTTAGTTTCAAAATTTTATGAAGTTTCTGATGGTGCACTTAGTTTTCAAATTTGAGTAGTTTAAATTTGAATTTGCATGAAATTTGTTCAAATCACTAATTGGGCTATAACTTGAGCTAGGATTATTATTTTTGGGTGATTCTTTTTGCTCCTGGTCACTAGGACTTTTACCTATCCAGTAGAAGTTACAAATTTAAGTTTTGGTTTATTTAAAATTAGATTAGAGCCAAAACAGTACTGTTTAGTAGTGATTTTGTTTATTTTCTTTTCCTTTAGTTTTTATTTGTTTTTAATTAAAACTTTTGTCATGTTTGACAAATTTAGTTTTGTCTTTGTTAGTAAACAATAGCCACTTTTATTAGTAGTTAAAATAATTTTTTTTATTATTTTGTTTCTTTAGTTTTGTAGTGAAACTTGTGTTGATCTTAGTAGGAGTTTTATAAAGGCTTTTATGTTGATTCTTTTTGCATAGAAAACTTTAGCTAAAATTCTTTCTGTTATTTTAATAAAAACTTTATTTCTTTTCTGTTAACTTATTAGTTTAGTGTCTTATTTTCTGTTAAGTTTACTTAGGACAAAAACTTTGGTTCTTTAGTGTTTCTTTATAGTTTCCTTTGTAGTTTTCCTTGAAATTTTCTTTGGTTTTTATTTGAGTTTTTATTATTGACTTATTTATTGTTTTATTTGTTGATTGTTATTTTGAGTGCTAGAATTGCTTGCTAGAGTTTGCTTATATGAATGCTATGTTTGACTATATAGATTTCACCGGAGTGACGAATAGTTCTACCAAGTCATTATTCTGAGAGCGTTATAATCTTCATCAATGTACCAGGCAAGTTCACTTTGACCATTTTATCATGCCTATGTTTTTAATGCATTTAGTGTCACCATTCCAATAATTCCTCTGATATTGAATTCTTGTAGTTGAGTAGAATGCATGAGGTAGAAACCCATCACCCTGTTACAAAGCCCGGGACGTTGTTTAGTTTTAAAGCTACGCTATAGTAGACGGGGTTCGTATGAGTGCTCGGGAGTGGTGTGAGAATGGAGGACTCTACGTCAATGACGACAACTTCATGATGGCAATTTCAAGATCGGTATCCTTCAAGTCCTACATCTACAAGACCTCAAGATTTTGAGACTCGAGACAAGATTTCAATACACACTACTGGGTGAAGGATGGATTTGATGGGCACCCTGGAGTAACCAGTGGATGGCCGGGATGCATGGAGAAGCGCCATGACATCTTGCGGAAAGCTTCACCCAGACTCAAAGAGACGGAAGAATACTTCATGCCCGGAAGCTTACCTGTGCAATCGCAAGTCATTATGGGCTCTGGCTTGGTTGACCTTAGTTGTGAATCTAGCTGGGACGGTGCTAGCAGATGTAGAACTACGGTAGGATTGGATGAGCACCGGACAGTGGCCAGAGGAACTCTTCGGAAGACCATGTTTCGATCATCTTGTTCTCAAACACCCTGAAGTGCGAGAACGTAAAAAGAGGGATCGAATCTTGTGGGTAAAGTGCACAACACTCTGCAGAGTTAAAACCTAGTCGATTAGCCGTGTCCCCGGTTACGGATAATTTGAGCCTCTGGACTTGGATCCATCTCGGAACTCTCAACACCGGACTGATAACTAATTGTGGGAAACTTATGATACTTGTGAGTTATGAGACATCGGTTGGCGGAACCATGTCATAGTAGATAACTCTGTAGTGAAAACTCCTGATTATTACTTTGATGTAGGGAAAATAAAAGCAGCTTTTACGCAAAAACTCAAACACAGAGCCACCAAGCCATATTGCATATAGAATAGTTTTATCTTCTGTTTTTCTTATTGTGATCTTGCCGGTACATTCAATGTACTGACCTACACGGCTGCAACGTATCATGTTGCAGGATTTTTCTACGACGAGTGAGTTTCGTTGTAGGGTTACGGTCTACACTCAACTTGCCGATGGCGTTGATGGGACTCCACACCTGATTAACTGTTTCCACTGAGACTTATGATGTATATATCAGTTTTACGTTATTTATACATGTGATTGCACTTTGATATATACATTGATGTACTGTGTGTGCCAGCATACTGATCCAGGGATGGCACGGATACACAGAGGCTTGACCGTTTGAGGTCGGGTCGCTACATGCCTTGTGGAGGCTTCGTGAACCTTCTGGCCTCCTCTCCAAGTATCCAGGGTCTCTTTTGTCCAGAAAAAAAATCTCCAAAAAGTTCCGTGGCATTTGGACTTCATTTGGTACTGATTTCCTGAAAAATCAAAAACAAGCAGAAAACAGCAACTGGCACTAGGCACTAGGTTAATAGGTTAGTCCCAAAAAATGATATATAATTGCATGTAATTGCATATAAAAACATCCAAGATTCATACTATAATAGCATGGAACAATCAAAAATTATACATACGTTGGAGACGTATCAAGCATCCCCAAGCTTAATTCCTGCTCGTCCACAAGTAGATAAATGATAAAAACAGATTTTTTGATGTGGAATGCTACCTAACATGTTTCATCATGTAATCTCTCTCTTACGGTATGAATAATAAGATCCGAATGATTCAAAGCAATAGTCTATAGTTTGATATAAAGACATCAATACTCAGGCATACTAATAAACAATCATGTCTTTCAAAATAAAAATGCTAAAGAAAGTTATCCCTACTAAATCATATAATCCTGTCATGCTCCATCTTCTTAACACAAAGTATTTATCATGCACTACCCCGATGACAAGCTGAGAAATTGGTTCATACTTTTTAACACGCTTCATCTTTTTCAACCCCCACGCAATACATGAGCGCAAGCCATGGATATAGCACTATGGGTGGAATAGAGTGTGGTGGTAGAGATCAATAAAGGGAAGTAAAAAATAAGAAGATAGTCTCACATCAACGAGGCTAATCAACGGGCTATGGAGATACCCATCAATTGATGTCAATGCGAGCAGTAGGGATTGCCATGCAACGGATGCACTAAGAGCTATAAGTGTATGAAAGCTTAGCATGAAAACTAAGTGGGTGTGCTGTTGGGGAACGTTGCATGGAAAACAAAAAAAATTCTACGCACACGCAAGATCTATCCATGGAGATGCATAGCTATGAGAGGGGGAGTGTGTCTATGTACTCTCGTAGACCGTAAGCGGAAGCGTTAGAACAACGTGATTGATGTCGTCGAACAACTTCACGATCCAACCGACCGACTACCGAACGTACGGCACCTCCGCGTTCAGCACACGTTCAGCTCGGTGACGTCCTCGACTTCTTGATCCAGCAAGACGACGAGGTAGTGGATGAGTTCCGGCAGCACGACGGCGTGGTGACGGTGATGGTGATGCTATCTCCGCAGGGCTTCGCCCAAGCACTTCAAAAATATGACCGAGGGACGGAACTGTGGAGGGGGGCGCCGCACACGGCTAAGACAATGTTGTGTCTCCTTTGGGGCGCCCCCTCTCCTCTATTTATATATGTGTAGGGGCTTGGAGTAGAAGGAATAGTGCCACGTGAACAGTAACCATGAATAGTACACACGTGGACTTGGACTCCAAAGTCCAATCCTATTCCTACTAGGACTCTCCCTTTTTCCTTCCCTAGCTGCGTGGGCTTTTGAGGACTTGGTGCGCCTGGCCCAATATGGCCAGGGCACCTCCCCTTAGCCCATGCCAGCCCTTGGGACGTGGTGGACCCACTTGTGGACTTCCGGACCCCTCCGGAATCCTCCGGAACCTTCTGGAAGTTTGCCGATACAATACCGAAAAAAACTGCACCTTTTTCCGGAACCCAAAATATGACTTCCCTTATATAAATCTTTACCTCTCGACCATTCCGAGACTCCTCGTGACGTCCGGGATCTCATCCGGGACTCCGAACAATATTCGGTTACCAATTCACATAACTCATATAACACTATATCGTCAACGAACGTTAAGCGTGCGGACCCTACGGGTTCGGGAATGATGTAGACATGACTGAGATGCCTCTCCGGTCAATAACCAATAGCGGAACCTGGATGCTCATATTGGTTCCTACATATTCCACGAAGATCTTATCGGTCGAACCGCAATTACAACATACGTAATTCCCTTTGTCCGTCGGTATGTTACTTGCCCGAGATTCGATCATCGGTATCTCCATACCTAGTTCAATCTCGTTACCGGCAAGTCTCTTTACTCGTTCCGTAATACATCATCCCGTAACTAACTCCTTAGTCACTTTGCTTGCAAGCTTCTTATGATGTGCATTACCGAGAGGGCCCAGAGATACCTCTCCGAAACACGAAGTGACAAATCCCAGTCTCGATCCATGCCAACTCAATGGACACCTTCGGAGATACCTGTAGAGCATCTTTATGATCACCCAGTTACGTTGTGACGTTTGAAGCACACAAGGTATTCCTCCGGTATCCGGGAGTTGCATGATCTCATGGTCTGAGGAACATGTATTTGACATTCAAGAAAGCAGTAGCAATAAACAGAACGATCACATGCTAAGCTAACGGATGGGTCTTGTCCATCACATCATTCTCCTAATCATGTGATCCCGTTATCAAATGACAACTCATGTCTATGGTTAGGAAACCTTAACATCTTTGATCAACGAGCTAGTCTAGTAGAGGCTCACTAGGGACACGGTATTTGTTTATGTATTCACACATGTATTTAAGTTTCCGGTCAATACAATTCTAGCATGAATAATAAACCTTTATCATGAACAAGGAAATATAAAATAATAACAACTTTATTATTGCCTCTAGGGCATATTTCCATCATGTGCATCCAACTTGCTTGCTCATGAAGACCTCGGGCATTTGAGGAAGCACATCATCGGAATATACAAGCCAAGTTCTATAATGAAAAATTCCCACTAGTATATGAAAGTGACTAAACAGGAGACTCTCTATATTAAAAACATGGTGCTACTTTGAAGCACAAGTATGGAAAAGGATAGTAACACTGCCCCTTCTCTCTTTTTCTCTCATTTTTTTTCTTTCTTTTTTTTCTTTTTTTTCGTGGGCACTTTTTGGCCTCCTTTTTTTTCTTCCCTTTTTTTATTTCCTCACTGGGACAATGCTCTAATAATGATGATCATCATACTTCTATTTACTTACAACTCAAAACTAGAACAAAAATATGACTCTATATGAATGCCTCTGGCGGTGTACCAGGATGTGCAATGATACTAGCGTAACATGTATAAAAAATGATGAATGGTGGCTGAGCCACAAATACTATGTCAGCTATATGATCATGCAAAGCAATATGACAATGATGACGTGTGTCATAAAAAATGGAACGGTGGAAGTTGCATGGCAATATATCTCGGAATGGCTATGGAAATGCCATGATAGGTAGGTATGGTGGATGTTTTGAGGAAGATATAAGGAGGCTTATGTGTGATAGAGCATATCATATCACGGGGTTTGGATGCACCGGCGAAGTTTGCACCGACTCTCGATGTGAGAAAGGGCAATGCACGGTACCGAAGAGGCTAGCAAATTGCAAAAGGTGAGAGTGTGTATAATCCATGGACTCACATTAGTCATAAAGAACTCACATACTTATTGCAAAAGTTTATTAGCCCTCGAAGCAAAGTACTACTATGCATGCCCCTAGGGGGATAGATTGGTAGGAGAAGACCATCGCTCGTCCCCGACCGCCACTCATAAGGTAGACAATCAAGAATAAATCATGCTCCAACTTCTTAGCATAACGACAGATCATACGTGCATGCTTCGGGAATCACAAACCTTAACACCAATATTCTTACTAAACCACAATTATCTACTAGCACCTCCCACATATTACCATCTTAATATCGCAAAACTATTGAAAGGAATCAAACTTATCATATTCAGTGATCTACATGAAAGTTTTTATTATTAGGACCAAATTCACAATCCGTGCATATTACCATTGCTATTCATTAGAATCTTAAAAATATATAAGTGAAGCATGAGAGTGCAACTATTTCTTTAAAATATAACCACCGCCGTGCTCCAAAAGATATAACTGAAGCACTAGAGCGACTGCCTAGCTCAAAAGATATAAGTGAAGCACAGAGAGTATTCTAACAAATCACGAATAATGTGTGTCCCTATCAAAAAGGTGTGTTCAGCAAAGATGATTGTGGAAAACTAAAAAGCAAACAAACTATAGCACAAGACGCTCCAAGTAAAACACATATCATGTGATGAATAAAAATATAGCTCCAAGTGAGTTACCAATTGATTGTAGACGAAAGAGGGGATGCCTTCCGGGGCATCCCCAAGCTTAGATGCTTGAGTCTTCCTTGGATATTACCTTGGGGTGGCTTGGGCATCCCCAAGCTTAGGCTCTTGCCGCTCCTTATTCCTTTATCCATCGTAGTCTTACCCAAAACTTGAAAACTTCAGCACACAAAACTCAACAGAAACCTCGTGAGATCCGTCAGTATAACAAACAAATCTTAAACTTTAGGCACCGTTGTAAATTGATTCATATTTAATATTGGAAAAATGCTACTATAATCCAACTTCTCCATGACTCATACCCCCCGATACGATCCATAGATTCATCAAAATAAGCAAACTATGCAACAGAAACAGAATCTATCTAAAACAGAACAGTTTGTAAAGATCTATTTAAAAGCCATACTTCTGTAATCCAAAAATTCTAAAAAATTAGGAAAACGTAAAAAACTCATGTACCAATACTGTGTACAAATTTCAGATTTTTCTGACGCTCCAGTACAGAATCAAAAATCAAATACTAGACACAAAATTTCTATTTTCCAAACAACATCAACTATACTATCATCTAAATCATCCCAAAGGCATTACTTGGCATAAACACTAATTAAAAGATAAAAACACAATCATAAAAGAGGCTATAATTGTGTAAATACACAAAAACAGAAGGTAAAATAAAAAATTATTTTATTCATTGGGTTGCCTCCCAACAAGCGCTATTGTTTTATGCCCCTAGCTAGGCATAATGCATAGTTTCAAGTGTTGTCATCCTTCAAATGAATTCCATAGGTGGACCTCATAATAGATTCATAAGGTGGCTTAATTCTCTTTCTAGGGAAGTGTTCTATCCATTTCTTTAATGGAAATTAAAATCTTATATTACCTTCTTTCATATCAATAATAGCACCTATGGTTCGTAGGAAAGGCCTACCAAGTATTATAGGACAAGAAGGATTGCATTCAATATCAAGAACAATAAAATCCACGGACACATAATTTCTATTTGCGAGAATAAGCACATCATTTATTCTACCCAATGGCTTTTTAATAGTGGAATCCGCTAGATGCAAATTAAGGGAACAAGGATCCATATCGGTGAGACCTAGCACATCACACATAGATTTTGGTATAGTGGAAATGCTAGCACCAAAATAACAAAGAGCATTACATTCATAATCTTTAATTTTGACTTTAATAGTAGGTTCCCATTCTTCTTGTAATTTTCTAGGAATTGAAACTTCCAACTCAAGTTTTTCTTCATGAACTTTCATCATAGCTTCTACAATATGTTTAGTGAAAGCTTTATTTTGTTCATATGCATTTGGTGAATTAATCTTGGATTGCAACAAGGAAATACACTCAATTAAATAACAACTATCATAATTAAAGTCCTTGTAATCCAAAGTAGTGGGTGCATTACTATTTAAAGTTTTGACCTCTCCAAACCCACTTTTTTCATTTTTATCATTAAGATTATCACCCTCCAAGCAATTGGGACTCTTTCTATCTAAAGTTGACTCTTCTTAAGTCCCTTTTTCATCAAGTTTTATATTACTAAATAGAGATTCAATAGGTGAGACACCAATCATTTTAATATCTTCATCATTACTACGATAGAAACCTGGTGGAATAGCTTTTTCTAAAAATTCTCGCTTGGCTCTCAACCTAGCGGTCCTTTCTTTACTTTCATTAATGGAGAAATAGATAGCTTTATTAGACTCATTTATATCATGCTTGGGTGGCAAAATTTTAATTTTGAGATTTTCCACATCATGAGCAATTCTATCCATGTTCCTAGACAATTCATCAACTCTATTCAATTTTTCTTCTATCATAGCATTAAAATTCTTTTGAGAATTAATAAATTCTTTAATATTACTTTCAAGATCAGAGAGTATCCTATTATTATTATTATTATTATTATTATTATATGGATTACCATAGGAATTACCATAATTATTAGAGGAATTTCCAGGAAACGGTCTAGGATTGAAATTACCCCTATAAGCATTGTTGTTGAAATTATTTCTAGAGACAGAATTCACATAAATAGCATCATTATTTTGCTCAATCAAAGTAGACAATGGCACATCATTAGGATCAATATGAGCACTTTTACTAGCAACCAATTTTATAAGAGCATCCATCTTATCACTCAAAGTATTAATTTCTTCAACAGAATTTACCTTCTTACCAGTTGGAGTTCGTTCAGTGTGCCATTGAGAATAATTTGTCATAATATTGTCAAGAAGTTTTGTAGCTTCTCCCAATTTAATTTCCATAAAAGTACCACCTGCGGCAGAGTCTAGCAAATTTCCAGAAACAAAGTTTAGTCCGGCATAAAATTTATGTATGATCATCCATAAACTTAAACCATGTGTTGGGCAATTTCTTATCATTAATTTCATTCTCTCCCAATATTGTGCAACATGCTCATGTTCAAGTTGCTTAAAATTCATAATTTGATTTCTTAAAGAAATAATCTTAGCGGGAGGAAAATACTTGGCAATGAAAGCATCCTTACACTTATCCCAAGAATCAATACTATTTCTAGGCAAGGATGAAAATCAAGTTTTAGCACAATCTCGTAGTGAGAACGGAAATAATTTTAATTTGACAATATCATTATCCACATCTTTTTTCTTTTGCATATCACAAAGCTCAACAAAAGTATTTAGATGGGATGCAACATCTTCATTAGGACTACCAGAAAATTGTTCTTTCATAACAAGATTAAGCAAAGTAGCATTAATGTCACATGACTCTACACTAGTGGCGGGAGGAGCAATAGGATTACTAATAAAATCATTATTATTAGTATTGGAAAAGTCACACAATTTTGTATTTTCTTGAGACATCACGACGAAGCAAGCAAACTAGCAAACAAGCAAACGAAAATATTTTTGTGTTTTTGTAAAAAAAATAGAAGTGGGGGAGATAAAAACGAGAGGCAAATGCAAATAAAAAGGTAAATAAAATAAATGCAAGTGGATGATAGTTTGTGCGAAGGTACTTGGTAAATTTTGGTGATGTCTCCCCGGCAACGGCGTTAGAAATTCTTCCTGCTACATGTAGACTGCGTTGGTATTTCCCCGAAGAGGAGAGGATGATGCTGTATAGTAGAGATAAGTAGGAGAACCACACAAAATCCCGTTAGCAGCACCTGCACACACAAAAACAAACACTTGCACCCAACGCAAACAAGAGGGTTGTCAATCCTCTTAGCGGTTATTTGCAAGGATTAATTCTGGTAGTGATAGATAGATAAACTAACATACTAAATAAAATAAAATAAAATAAATTGCAGCAAGGTATTTTTGGTTTTAAATATATGATAAAAGTAGACCCGGGGGCCATAGTTTTCACTAGAGGCTTCTCTCTCGAGCGCAGAACGTACGGTGGGTAAACAAATTACTGTTGGGCAATTGATAGAAAAGCAAATAATTATGACGGATTCATGACAATGATCATGTATATAGGCATCACGTCCGAGACAAGTAGACCGACTCCTGCCTACATCTACTACTATTACTCCACCCATCGACCGCTATCCAGCATGCATCTAGGGTATTAAGTGTAAAACAGAGTAACGCCTTAAGCAAGATGACATGATGTAGACAAAGTAAACTCAAGCAATATGATTAAACCCCATCTTTATATCCTTAATGGCAACAATACAAATACGTGTCATGTCCCTTTCTGTCACTGGGATTGAGCACCGCAAGATTGAACCCATCACAAAGCACCTCTCCCATTGCTAGATAAACCAATCTAGTTGGCCAAACCAAATCGATAGATCGGAGAGAAATACAAAGCTATAATAATCATGCATAAAAGAGTTCAGAGAAGACTCAAATATTTCTCATGAATAATCTAATAATAAACTCACAATTCATCGGATCCCAACAAACACACCGCAAAAGAAGATTACATCGGATAGAACTCCAAGAACATCGAGGAGAACATGGTATTGAAGATCAAAGAGAGAGAAGAAGCCATCTAGCTACTAGCTATGGACCTGTAGGTCTGTGGTAAACTACTCACACATCATCGGAAGGGCAACAAGGTTGATGTAGAAGCCCTCCATGATCGATTCCCCCTCCGGCAGAGTATTGTAAAAGGCCTCCAGATGGGATCGCGGAAGAACAGAGGCTTGCAGCGGCATAAAAGTTATTCGGGGTGGCTCTCTGTTGGTTTCCGAATATTTAAGAATTTATAGAAGTGGAATTAGGTCAAACGGAGCCACGAGGGCCCCACAAGGCATCAGGGGGGCGCGCCCTGATGCCTTGTGGAGGCTTCGTGAACCTTCTGGCCTCCTCTCCAAGTCTCCAGGGTCTCTTTTGTCCAGAAAAAAATCTTCAAAAAGTTTTGTGGCATTTGGACTTCGCTTGGTACTGATTTCCTGAAAAACCAAAAACAAGCAGAAAACAGCAACTGACACTGGGCACTAGGTTAATAGGTTAGTCCCAAAAAATGATATATAATTGCATGTAATTGCATATAAAAACATCCAAGATTGATACTATAATAGCATGGAACAATCAAAAATTATATATACGTTGGAGACGTATCAACCCTCTGAGGGCGGTCGGTCAGACGACGAGTGTTCCTTAGGAAAGGAATCTGACGCGATCAATCGGGTTGATTCGCGGCGAAAATTTCATGATTTCAAAACGTGCATGCGTGCGGGGAAGCGTGAAAGAGCATGGTGCCCCCATGGTTGGTTTTGGTAATTGATGACAATCCCTATGGATTAATGGTTTGCCTTGAGTTACACTTGAAGGGTTTGTCCATAGGCTTTGCTTGAAGATCATTCGTTGGTTTCAAGGCTATAAGTAGAAGATTATGTGTTGACCAAGGTGGTATTCAAGGATTTATCCAAAGATTGGTCATGTGAGAGTTGAGCTTGTTGCAAGCATGTCTTGAAGAAGAAGATTGTGTGAACTTTCATGTTTACCTTCAAGACATCATCTTAGTGAATCAAGTTGATCAACACACACAGCACACAAGATGTATCGAGAGGGATCAAGTGATCCCATGGTATGGTAAGAATTGTCCATTACGCTTTGTGTACTAAACCATGGTCTACGTGAGAGTTCTATGTGGGGTTAGGTATATTTCCATGGGGTTGCGTCAAGAGGAAGATCTCATTCAACCCATGGAGGATGACATCAAGTGGTGATCGTCATCAAGATTGCGGTGTGCAAGTTCAAGTGGAGCATCACGAAGAGATCATGCTTGAAGCTTGCCGTCCATTGTTGTGACAATGGACATGTGAAGATGTGCCAAAGAGAGGCTCTCCCATAGTGGAGTATGGGGGAGCAATCTACTAGTCTTCACCGAGCCAACGCAATCACGAAAGGTGGTCCAACTTGAGGAAATCAAGACCGTCATCATCTAGCTCAAGTGGATTATGCGCAAGGAAAATGTTTGACCTTGATAGGTTTTCTATTTTACCGGTCTCATGGTATTAGTTGGGAGACTGGGTTATAGGATCGATAGCCGTACTATCAGGGGGGGGGGGGGCTCTCGAGTGAGTAGCTTGATTGTATCATTCGTAGAGACCTCAAACCATTGCATCCCTTGCATCATCTTTTTTGGTTCTTGTTTGGTGTTTATCCTTGTGAGTTTAGAGCTTTTGTTCATCTTCATGACAAGCTCGAGTTCATCAAAAATGGAGTTCATATGCATCTTTTATGATGTTTTCGATGTTGGAGTTTATGCTGGTTCTTCACCGATGGAGGTTTCACACCCCTATATCTTAAGCATACTCCCCCTGTCGCTGTTGAATAGTATTTGTCGTCATCTATCCAACAAGCTTGAGTTTGCCGGAGTCGAGCTCATTTGCAGAAGTTTTGGCAGTTCTGGTTTTCTTGCATCCATCTGTACTTGGGCAGGTTTTCAGCTCCCAAGCGGTAGTACCGCTCCACTCCACAGTAGTACCGCTTATGTGGTACTTCTGCTATGAGCTACCACACTCACTTCCGCTTATTTTCGTGCTTCTGTAAATGGGCCGTAGTAGAGCGGTAGTAAAATGCGGTAGTACCGCTCCCGGCGGTTCTACAGTTCTACCCTCCTCTACCACCGCTGTTCCACTGCACTATGTGACACCAAGCGATAGTATCGCTGGTGGGCACGGTAGTATCGCTCCGGCGGCACTACCACTGCTGTTTCCTCTAACTCACTCGTTTCAACTGGAAGTGCCACCTCTAGCGGTAGTACCGCTCCTCCGAGCGGTAGTACCACTTGAGCACGGGCAGAGCACATAACGGTTGGATTTGGGGGGACCTATTTAAGGGGGTCTTCTTCCCCAATGGATCTTATCCTTTCAGCTCGGGTTCTTCCCCCATTGTTGACCTTCTTCGAGCTTGCCATCTCTCAATCCCTCCATGGATTCTTGCTAGTTATTGAGGGAAAAGAGAGAGGAGATCTAGATCTATGTTTCCACCAATCACTTTCTCCTCTATGTGAGGGGAACCCTTTGGATCTAGATCTTGGAGTTCTTTGTGTTCTCTTATTCATTCTTCCTCTTAAAATTCCTCCCTAGCATTAGTTGCTTTGGTGGGATTTGAGAGTGAGGGACTTGGGAACTCCGTGTGCCCTTGCCATTGCATTTGGTGCATCGGTTTGAGTTCTCCACGGTGATACCTGGAAGTGAAAGTTGAGAAGCTTATTACTCTTGGGTGTTTTGGGCACCCTAGAGCTTGTTCCTCTTGGGTGCTTTGGTGCCCTAGACGGTTGGTGTTGCGGAGCTCAATCATTGTGGTGTAAAGCTCGGGGGAAGCGTCGGGGTCTCTAATTAAGTTGTGGAGATTGCCCCGAGCAATTTGTATGGGTACCGGTGACCACCCCCAAGGGTTGCCAATTGTACGGGTTCGGTGACCGCCCCCAAGGGTTGCCATTTGTATGGGTTCGGTGACCGCCCTCAAGGGTCCCTGATACGTCCAATTTGCATCATGATTTCCTACTGTTATTTATAATGTATTTGATCATTATTTCACTTTATAATGCAACTCTTATGCCTTTTCTCTCTTAATTTGCAAGATTTATATGAAGAGGGAGAATACCGGCAGCTGGAATTCTGGACCTGCAATAGCTACAGCAGAGATACCTATCCTACAGAGCTCCAATTGACATGAAATTTCACAGAGAGTTTTTATTGAATATATAAAAAATACTGGAGAAAAGAGATACTAGAGGGGACCCTCCAGTTGCCCACAAGGAAAGAGGGCACGCCCCCCTGGGCGTGCCCTGATGCCTTGTGGGGCCCCTGGCTGGCCTCTGCCCCCCTCCTTCTGCTATATAAGGTCTTTTGCCCTAAAAAAATTAATGAGAAGACTTTCGGGACGAAGCGCCGCCGTCTCGAGGCGGAACCTGGGCAGGAGCTATTTTGCTCTCCGACGGAGCGATTCCGCCGGAGATACCTCCCTCAGAGAGGGGGAAATCGAAGCCATCGACATCACCAACGATCCTCTCATCGTGGGAGGACCAATCTTCATCAACATCTTCACCAGCACCATCTCATCTCAAACCCTAGTTCATCTCTTGTATTCAATCTTTGTCTCAAAATCTCAGATTGGTACCTATGGGTTGCTAGTAGTGTTGATTACATCTTGTTGTTGATGCTAGTTGGTTTATTTGGTGGAAGATTATATGTTCAGATCCTTAATGATATTCAATACCCCTCTGATCTTGAACATGAATATGATTTGTGAGTAGTTACTTTTGTTCTTGAGGACACGGGAGAAGTCTTGTCATAAGTAATCATGTGAATTTGGTATTCGTTCGATATTTTGATGATATGTATGTTGTTGCTTCCTTTAGTGGTGTCATGTGAACATCGACTACATGACACTTCACCATCTTTGGGCCTAAGGGAAGGCATTGTGGAGTAGTAATTAGATGATGAGTTGCTAGAGTGACAGAAGCTTAAACCCTAGTTTATGCGCTATTTTGTAAGGGGCTGATTTGGATCCATATGTTTCATGCTATGGTTAGAGTTATCTTAATTCTTCTTTCGTAGTTGTGGATGCTTGCGAGAGGGGGTAATCATAAGTGGGAGGCTTGTTCAAGTAAGAACAACACCCAAGCACCGGTCCACCCACATATCAAATTATCAGAGTAGCGAACGCGAATCAAACAAACATGATGAAAGTGACTAGATGAAATTCCCATGTGTCCTCGAGAACGCTTTGCTTATTATACGAGTTCGTTTTGGCTTGTCCTTTGCTATAAAAAGGATTGGGCCATGATACGTCTCCAACGTATCTATAATTTATGAAGTATTCATGCCATGTTTATAACAACTCTATATGGTTTTGGTATGATTTGATTAGAACTAACCCGGACTGACGCTGTTTTCAGCAGAACTACCGTGGTGTTGTTTTTTGTGCAGAAATAAAAGTTCTCCAAATGCAGCGAAACTTTTTGATGATTTTTTTGGAACAAAAGAGAACCAGGAAGCTTTGTGGGAGGACCAGAAGAGCCATGAGGTGCCCACGAGGCACCAGGGCGCGCCAGGGGGGTATGGCGCCGTGGTGCCTTGTGGGCCCATCTTAGCCCATTTTCGCGTGATTCCAATGCCAAAAAATCCAATAAATAGAGAAACCCCCGGAAATAACCCTAGAATTTGGACTCCGCCGCCGCAAGCCTCTGTACCTTCGAAATACCATCTGGAGCCCCGTTCTGGCACCCTGCCGGAGGGGGAAATCATCACCGGAGGCCATCTTAATCATCCCGGCGGTCTCCATGACGAGGAGGGAGTAGTTCACCCTCGGGGCCGAGGGTATGTACTAGTAGCTATGTGTTTGATCTCTCTCTCTCTCTCTCTCTCTCTCTCTCTCTCTCTCTCTCTCGTGTTCTTGATTTGGCATGATCTTGATGTACCGCGAGCTTTGTTAATATAGTTAGATCATATGGTGTTTCTCCCTCTCTATCTTGTTGTGATGAATTGAGTTTTTACCTTTGAGGTTTCACTATTATCGGATTGAACACTCTTATGGATTTGAGAACACTTGATGTATGTCTTGCATATGAATACCCGTGGTGACAATGGGGTATTATATTGATTCACTTGATGTATGTTTTGGCACTCAACTCGCGGATTCCCGAGGTGACATTGGGGTAATCTATGCATAGGGGTTGATGCACGTTTTCATCCTACTTTCTCCGGTAGAAATCTTGGGGCACTCTTTGAAGTACTTTGTGTTGGATTGAATATTATGAATTTGAAGTTGTTTGATGTGTATCGTATAATTGACTCACGGATACTTGTGGTGACATTGGAGTATCTAGGTGACATTAGAGTTGGTTGATGCGTGTCATATGGTGTTATTTTAGTATGAACTCTAGGGCTGTTTGTGACACTTATAGGAATAGCTCAATAGAATTATCGGAAAGAATAACTTTGAGGTGGTTTCGTACCCTACAACAATTTCTATCTTATGTTCTCCGCGAATAGGAACTTTGGAGTGATTCTTTGTCGCACGTTGAGGGATTGTTATATGATCCAATTATGTTAGCATTGTTGAGAGATTGCACCAGTGAAAGTATGAACCCTAGGCCTTGTTTTCAAGCATTGCAATACCATTTGTGCTCACTTTTGTTACTTGCTACCTTGCTGTTTTTTTATTTTTAGATTACAAAAACCTATATCTACTATCCATACTACACTGGTATCACCATCTCTTCGCCGAACTAGTGCACCTATACAATTTACCATTGTATTGGGTGTGTTGGGGACACAAGAGATTTCTTGTATTTGATTGCAGGGTTGTTTGAGAGAGACCATCTTCATCCTAAGCCTCCCATGGATTGATAAACCTTAGGTCATCCACTTGAGGGAAAATTGCTACTGTCCTACAAAACTCTGCGCTTGGAGGCCCAACACGAGTCTACAAGAATAAGTTGTGTAGTAGACATCAAGCTCTTTTCTAGCGCCGTTGCCGGGGAGGTGAGTGCTTGAAGGTATATCTTTAGATCTTGCAATCGAATCTTTTAGTTTCTTGTTTTATCACTAGTTTGGTTTATAAAAGAAAACTACAAAAAATGGAATTGATGTTGCCTCAAATGCTTTATCTTTATAATGTCTTTCTTGAAAATGATGGAGCGGAAAATTGTGCTCAATTGATAGAAGAAGAATTCAATAAAATGTTTGGCATAAAATCTTTGAATTATGAGCATGATTGCAATGTTGTTAGTATGAATTCTTTGAATACCCATGATGCTAATGATATGCAAAGCCATAAGCTTGGGGATGCTATGTTTTATGAAGATGATCTTTTTAACCCCCCCCCCCCAAGTTTTGATGAGAAAATTTATTATGATAATAGCATGCCTCCTATTTATGATGATTATATTGATGAAAGTGGGTTTGGAAGAATGTCAACTCTAGGCACTAGTGATCCCACTATTTTGGAGGGTGTTGAATCTTATGGAAATAATTATGAAAGTGGATTTGGAGAGGTCACAACTTTATTTAAAGATGATTCCACTATTTTGGAAGAGGTTTCAATTGACTATGATAACAAAGTTGCTATCTATGATGATTATTGTGATGACATGTATGCTATAGAGAATAATGATAACCATGAAACTTGTCATCATGATTTTAATTTTCAATTGGATTATGCCAATCAAGTATCACATGATAGTTATTTTATTGAGTTTGCTCCCACTACTATTGTTGAGAATAAATTTGCTTATGTGGAGAGTAGTAAAAATTCTATGCTTGTGGATCATGAAAATAATGCTTCATGTGATAGCTATTGTTGAATTCATTCATGATGCTACTGAAAATTATTATGAGAGAGGATCATATGCTTGTAGGTGTTGCAATAATATCAAGTTTCCTCTCTTTATGTTGAAAGTTTGGAAGTTATACTTGTTTTGCCTTCCTATGCTAGTTGATTCTTGCTCCCATAAATTGTTTGCTCACAAAATCACTATGCATAGGAAGTGGGTTAGGCTTAAATGTGCTTTCCATGAGATTCATGATGCTCCCGTTATGTTTCAATTCTTTACTTTTATGTGAGCATAATTGAAATCATCATGCCTAGCTAAAAGGCATTAAAGAAAATCGCTTGTTGGGAGACAACCCAATACTTATACCTACTGTTTTTGTGTGTTCACATGATTAAGCTACTGTGGTAATCATGTTTTATATGTTTTCTTTCAATAATGTGCCAAGTAAAGCCATTGGGATAGTGTGAATACTTGTTGATTCGATTCTGTGCAAAAACAGAAACTTTTGCGTCCAGAGCTGAAATTTCTATTCTGTATTGGAGCGTGAGAAAATTCTGAAATTTTTACAGAGCATTGGGTTACAAATTGTTTACGTTTTCCTAATTTTTCAGAATTTTTGGAGGTACATAAGTATGGTTTTTAAATCGCTCACTACATGCTGTTCTGTTTTTGACACATTCTGTTTTCGGTGCATAGTTTGCTTGTTTTAGTGTTTCCATAGCTTATATTGAGTAAAATGATAGAATACAGTAGGCATTATGTGAGAAAAATTATGAATCTTGTCTTGACAGTACCTAAGTGGATGATTTATTTTTATCATACTAACCTTTCTCACAAGATCTGTTAAGTTTTATGTGATTGAAGTTTTCAAGTTTTGGGTGAGATATCGATATGAGGAGAATAAGGAGGGGCAAGACCCTAAGCTTGGGGATATCCAGGGCACCCCAAGGTAATACTCAAGGAAGACTCAAGCATCTAAGCTTTGGTATGCCCCGGAAGGTATCCCCTCTTTCGTCTTCAACATTATCGGTAACCTTACTCGGAGCTATATTTTTATTCGTCACATAATATGAGTTTTGCTTGGAGCGTCATTTTATTTTGTTGATATTTTCTTCCTGTTATCAATAATCATGTTTTGTATCTTTTAGTTCAATAAAATTCCAACTATAGCCTTTACCATGCTCAGTTTGCAAGTTTATGTGTTGCTGTTTGAAAACACAAAGTTTTTTGTTATGTCCAGAATATTCCCGAATAGTCAGAACATGATAAAAATATGAAATTTTTACACAGTAAGTGTAAGAACATGTGGTGCCCCCATGTTTGGTTTTGGTAATTGATGACAATCTCTTTGGACTAATGGTTGCCTTGAGTTATATTGAAGGGTTTGTCCATAGGCATTTCTTGAAGTCCATTTGTTGGTTTCACGGAGATTATGTGATGACCAAGGTGATATTCAAGGATTTATCCAAAGATTGGTCATGTGAAAGTTGAGCTTATTGCAAGCATGTCTTGAAGAAGAAGATTGTGTGAACATTCATGTTTACCTTCAAGACATCATCTTTATGCTGAGAAGACATGATACAAGGTTGATCAGGACTAAGTCAAAGAGTGAATCAAGTTGATCAACACACAAAGCGTAGAAGATGTACCGAGAGGGATCAAGTGATCCCATGGTATGGTAAGCATTGTCCATTATGCTTTGTGTACTAACCCATTGTCTACGTAAGAGTTCTATGTGGGGTTAGGTATGTTTCCATGGGCTTGCGTCAAGAGGAAGATCTCACTCAACCCATGGAGGACGACATCAAGTGGTGATTGTCATCAAGTTTGCGGTGTGCAAGTTCAAGTGGAGCATCACGAAGAGATCATGCTTGAAGCTTGCCGTCCATTGTGGTGACAATGGACTTGTGAAGATGTGCCGAAGAGTGGCTCACCCATAGTGGAGTATGGGGGAGCAATCTACTAGTCTTCATCGAGCCAACGCAATCAAGAAAGGTGGTCCAACTTGAGGAAGTCAAGATCATCATCATCTAGCTCAAGTGGACTATGTGCAAGGCAAAGGTTTGCCCTTGATAGGTTTTCTATTTTACCGGTCTCATGGTGGTAGTTGGGTGACCGGGTTATAGGATCGATTGCCGTACTATCAAGGGGGGCTCTCAAGTGAGTAGCTTGATCGTATCATTCGTAGAGAGCTCAAACCATTGCATCCCTTGCATCATCTTTCTTGGTTCTTGTTTGGTTTTTCTCCTTGTGAGATTTGGAGCTTATGGTCATCTTCATGACAAGCTCGATTTCATCGAAAACGGAGTTCTTATGCATATTCTGTGATGTTTTTGATGTTGGAGTTTATGTCGGTTCTTCACCGATGGAGGTTTCACACCTCTACATCTTAGGCATACTCCCCCTGCCACTTCTTACTATTTCTAGTATCTGTTGGATAGTACTTGTCGTCTTCTATCCAACAACCTTGAGTTTGCTGATTTCGGAGTCCGTTTGCAGGAGTTATAGCAGTTTCAGTATTGGAGCATTCTTCTGTTTTGCTTGGGGTAGTTTTTCAGTTTTAAGCGGTAGTAGAGTGGTAGTACTGCTCTAAGCGGTAGTACTGCTCCCCCGAGCGGTAGTACCGCTTGGGCGGTACTTCCGCATCCTTCTACCGCAACCACTTTCGCTTATTTTTATGCTTCTGTTGTCCATTCTGCTCGAGCGGTAGTAGAGCGGTAGTAGGGAGCGGTAGTACTGCTCAAGCGGTAGTACTGCTCCCCCAAGCGGTACTACCTCTCTGGCAGAACTACTGCTTGTGTTTTTCTATCTCGTTGGGCTGTTTTGACCGTGCTAAGCGGTAGTACCGCTCCCCCGAGTGGTAGTACCGCTTGAGCACGATTTGTGGGCATAATGGTTGGATTCGGGGGTGCCTATTTAAGGGGGCCTTCTTCCCCAATGGTTCTAATCCTTTGAGCTCGCGTTCTTCCCCCATTGTTGACCTTCTTTGAGCTTGCTATCTCTCAATCCCTCCATGGATTCTTGCTAGTTTTTGAGGGAAAAGAGAGAGGAGATCTAGATCCACATCTCCACCAATCACTTTCTCCTCTATGTGAGGGGAACCTCTTGGATCTAGATCTTGGCGTTCTTCGTGTTCTCTTCTTCGTTCTTCCTCTCATTTTCCTCCATAGCATTAGTTGTTGTGGTGGGATTTGGGAGAGAAGGACTTGGGCACTCCGTGTGCCGTTGCCATTGCATTTGGTGCATCGGTTTGAGTTCTCCACGGTGATACGTGGAAGTGAAAGTTGAGAAGCTTGTTACTCTTGGGTGTTTGGGCACCCTAGAGCTTGTTCCTCTTGGGTGCCTTGGTGCCCTAGACGGTTGCTGTTGTCGGAGCTCAATCATTGTGGTGTAAAGCTCCGGGCAAGCGTCGGGGTTTCCAATTAGGTTGTGGAGATTGCCCCGAGCAATTTGACGGGTACCGGTGACTGCCCCCAAGGGTTGCCAAAGTGTACGGGTTCGGTGACCGCCCCCAAGGGTTGCCATTTGTACGGGTTCGGTGACCGCCCTCAAGGGTCCCTTAGTGGAATCACAGCATCTTGCATTGTGCGAGGGCGTGAGGAGATTACGGTGGCCCTAGTGGCTTCTTGGGGAGCATTGTGCCTCCACACCACTCCAAACGGAGATTAGCATCCGCAAGGGTGTGAACTTCGGGATACATCGTCGTCTCCGCGTGCCTCGGTTATCTCTTACCCGAGCCCTTTACTTATGCACTTTACTTTGTGATAGCCATATTGTTTCTTGTTATATATCTTGCTATCACTTAGTTGTTTATCTTGCTTAGCATAAGTCGTTGGTGCACATAGGTGAGCCTAGTTGTTTTAGGTTTCATGCTTGACAAATTAAACGCTAGTTTTATTCCGCATTTGTTCAAGCCTAAACCGTAATTATTTTAAAGCGCCTATTCACCCCCCTCTAGGCGACATCCACGATCTTTCAATTGGTATCAGAGCCTCGTCTCTCATTATTAGGCTTTACCACCTAGAGAGTAAAGATGTCGACTAGCGGATTAGGATTCTTTGACACTCTTAGTTTTGATGGCACAAATTATGATGTTTTGGTAATTCGCATGCTTAATCATTTTCGGGCCATTGACCCGTGTTTAGAGCGAATTGTAGATATGGGTTTTTCTCCTCCAAAGGATTCTCAAAACCTATCTTTATAGGATGAGAAAAACTTTTATCTCAATGCTCAAGCTTCTAATGTGCTTTTCGATGCTTTGAGCAATGTAGTTATATTTCAACTCATGCCGTTTCGGGATGTTCATGAGTTGTGGACAAAGCTTCAAGACAAATATGGTGTGTCCAAGATTTGTGGGGATGATTGTTCTCCCTCCACCTCCGGTCGTGTTGTCTTCTCAACTTCTTCTACTTCACCTACATGTGGTTTGCCACAAGGTAATGATATGGTGAGTAGTATTGGTCATTGCAATGATGATAGTGGGCTTATTATTAATGATCCTTCATCACTATCTTATTGCAATGCTCCTTCTTTGGACTTTAACACTTCGAGCACCCTAGATGGTTCACATGCTTGTGTTGATAGTCCTTGCATATCATGTAGAAATTGCTTGTCTAAATCTCATGATGATATGCTTGCTATGTCTTGTTGCCATGATAAAAATGCTTGTATTTCCTCTAGTTGGTGTGCTAACAATGTAGAGGAAACCCAACGCTCTATGGAACAAGATATGGTATTGAATGGTGCCTCAAGGGATCCTACATCATCATCTATTGCTTTTTGCCTTATGGCTAAGGCTTCAAAGGTATCTCCAATTTGAACCCCAATATGTCTCTTGATGATGATGTTGATGCTAATGATGGTGAGGATAATGATGAAGAGTATGATAATGTTGCTTCCTTAAAAATTAAGGGGGAAATTATTTTTAAATCTCTTCATAAGAATAAAATTGCTCGTTCCAACTTCATGGAAATTATGTTTATTGCCATTGAGGGCAAGAAATACATTGATGAGTTGGAATCTCATCTCGAGGAGCATGAGGTCACCATTGAGAAAATGGAAGGCCATGAGCATGATTACGCTAATGAGATTGCGGAGCTATCTCAAGCTCTTGAACTTGAACAAACCACCAAGGAATCTCTTGAGGAAACTTTTGCTCTAGAATTATCTAGAGTGAAGGAATCCCGTGATAGAGCTCTCGAGGTGGCCAATGATTTCAAAACTAAAAATACTAAGCTTGAAGTTGCTCATGCTAAACTCCTTGAGGACTTTGAGCACCTCGAAAATGGCTCAAGGGCCATTAAGAGTGAGCTCATCGAACTCACCGAGTCTCATGCTCAACTTAAAGCTTCATATTTAAAAGAGCTTGCCAAAGTGCCTTCTCCTCTTGTTGTTAATAATGATGCTTGTGCTACTAACTCTATTTCTTGTGAAGCATCCATTTTAAAGGAGAATGTTGAGCTAAAGGCTCAACTTGAGTTGCTATCTAGCAATTATGTGAAATTGGAAGAAAGTCATGTAAAGCTCACAAGCTCTCATGATGATCTTCTAGTATCCCATAATGTGCTAAAGATAGCTCATGAGGCTATGATTACTAAGGTAACATCTAGTGAGCCTCATGTGGACACTAGCACTACTTCAAGTCAAAATGCTATATTGCCATGTGCTAGTCCGTGTAATTCATCTACTCATAACATTGGTACATCTTGTGATGAATTACTTTCCTTGCCTTGTTGCTCTAACGATGAAGCTTATACTTCCTCTAGTAGTTGTGTTGATACTAACCATGTAGAGGAAATCAAAGAGCTCAAGGCCCAAGTCACTTCCTTGAAGATTGACTTGCAAAAGTGTCATGAAGGGAAGTCCACACTCAACAATATTTTGAGTGTGCAGAAATCCCCCAATGACAAAGGTGGACTTGGATTCAACTCCAATAAAAAGAAGAAGTCCAAGATCAAGAAGAAGAAGGGCCAAGAACAAGTCAAGAACTCGGCCAAGATTATTTGCTTCAAGTGCAATATTGAAGGGCATCATGTTAGGTCTTGCCCATTAAAGAAGAAGCCGCATAGTGACAAGCAACAAGGGAAGCGGCCACAAGTTCAATCTCATGCTCAACCACAAGTTGAAGAAAGGCCACTTCCCAAGAAGACTCAAGTTAATGCTTCTCAAGTTGAGAAATCAAGTGAGAAGAAAATGAAGAGTAGACGTTGCTACTTATGTCGTGAGAAAGGTCACGTCGCTTCTTCATGCACGAATGGTACCTTATCCAACCCAATTCTAATTGATGGTGTCTATTCTCTTGGGAATGATAAGGTTGGCAATGTTTTTGCCAAGTTTGTTGGTACTCAAAGTGGTGTCAAGAAAAGAACCATTTGGGTAGCCAAGCCTATTGTGACTAACCTCGTAGGACCCAACTTGGTTGGGGACCAACAAGCTCAAACTTGATCAATAGGTGTTGTTGGAGGGCATCGGAGACTTGGCTACATCATGAAGAATTAAGGGATCTTCATCATTCATATTGTCTCAAGCCAAGTCATTTGGATTATCGAGTTTCTATCTTATATCCAATGTGCCTCCTTGCGGTAACTTGTACTTAAATTATTTACATTGAAAGTTACTTGCCCCTTTGCATGTTTGGTTTTGTACCTTGCATGTGTATGTATATGGTGTGCTTCCAATTTGCTTATCTTGAGTAATCAAGTATGTGTTTGTTGGCTTGCACATCATGTACGAGTAGTGTGTTGAGCCTAGTTTGCATCTTGTTTGTATCTTAGTGGCTCTTGTGAGAGATTAATGGAACATCCCATTTTGGGGGAGTGATGTGCTTTGTGCACTTCACGATCCTACAAATGTGTGTACATGAGGAATACCACCTAGTGTTGATATTACAAGATTATCTAGTCTCTGTGTGGTATGTCTTCTCATGAGAAATTCAAATTCTAAATGGTCCATTAACTATCTCTTGTTGGTAATTATTTGCCTCTTGTTAAGGTTTTTGGGGTATCACATTATGGGGGAGTATTATGCCTAGGAAATGTGTACATTTGAGGTTTTGCCATCTAGAGTTGATATTGTAAATTATCTTGTTCCTAGGTGGCATGTTAGCTCTACTAGTTGCAATTTGCTTATGTTGTTGGATGTGAAGATGATGTTGGATATCTTTGTTTTCTACCACCGGGAATCATTTCCAAATACTTCTTGTACTTGTACAATTGGTATTCTTGTATGTGGTAGAAATTGTTGAATCATCTTCACGTTGGATTCGGGGGTGCCTATTTAAGGGGGCCTTCTTCCCCAATGGTTCTAATCCTTTGAGCTCGTGTTCTTCCCCCATTGTTGACCTTCTTTGAGCTTGCTATCTCTCAATACCTCCATGGATTCTTGCTAGTTTTTGAGGGAAAAGAGAGAGGACATCTAGATCCACATCTCCACCAATTACTTTCTCCTCTATGTGAGGGGAACCCCTTGGATCTAGATCCTGGAGTTCTTCGTGTTCTCTTCTTCGTTCTTCCTCTCATTTTCCTTCATAGCATTAGTTGTTGTGGTGGTATTTGGGAGAGAAGGACTTGGGCACTCCGTGTGCCGTTGCCATTGCATTTGGTGCATCGGTTTGAGTTCTCCGCGGTGATACGTGGAAGTGAAAGTTGAGAAGCTTGTTACTCTTGGGTGTTTGGGCACCCTAGAGCTTGTTCCTCTTGGGTGCCTTGGTGCCCTAGATGGTTGGTGTTGTCGGAGCTCAATCATTGTGGTGTAAAGCTCCGGGCAAGCGTCGGGGTCTCCAATTAGGTTCTGGAGATTGCCCCGAGCAATTTGACGGGTACCGGTGACCGCCCCCAAGGGTTGCCAAAGTGTACGGGTTCGGTGACCGCCCCCAAGGGTTGCCATTTGTACGGGTTCGGTGACAGCCCTCAAGGGTCCCTTAGTGGAATCATGGCATCTTGAATTGTGCGAGGGCGTGAGGAGATTACGGTGGCCCTAGTGGCTTCTTGGGGAGCATTGTGCCTCCACACCGCTCCAAACGGAGATTAGCATCCGCAAGGGTGTGAACTTCGGGATACATCGTCGTCTCCGCGTGCCTCGGTTATCTCTTACCCGAGCCCTTTACTTATGCACTTTACTTTGTGATAGCCATATTGTTTCTTGTTATATATCTTGCTATCACTTAGTTGTTTATCTTGCTTAGCATAAGTCGTTGGTGCACATAGGTGAGCCTAGTTGTTTTAGGTTTCATGCTTGACAAATTAAACGCTAGTTTTATTCCGCATTTGTTCAAGCCTAAACCGTAATTATTTTAAAGTGCCTATTCACCCCCCCTCTAGGCGACATCCACGATCTTTCAGTAAGCATGCATGAGTTCTCTGTCACATGGTAATTTTTCAGAATTTTTGGACTTAGGGAAGTATGAATTCTTATTCACCCTTTACAGACTGTTCTATTTTGGCAGATTTCGGTTATAGTTGCATTGTTTGCATATGTTGCTTGTTTAATGTTTCTATTTGTGGATAGGAGTATTAAATATGCAGAGGCATTTAGTATGCAATGTTCAATTATAATTTTAGTGATTTGCTACAGTAGAGAATGTTAAGGTTTTGAGTTGATTTATACTAACTTATCTCACGAGTTCTTGTTGAGTTTTGTGTGGATGAAGTTTTTAAGATTTAGGAGAAGCCATGGTATGAGAGGAATTAAGGAGACACAAGAGCTCAAGATTGGGGATGCCCAAGGCACCCCAAGTTAACATTCCAAGAAGTCTCAAGCAACTAAGCTTGGGGATGCCCCGGTGGGCATCACACCTTTCTTCATCAACACCTATCGGTTAGCCTAAGTTTTTACTTGTTCACATGATATGTGCTATTCTTGGAGTGTCCTTTTATTTTCATTTTGTTTTCTATTTGAATAAAATTATCAAGATCTGAAATCTTTATTGAGAGAGAGTCTTCACATAGCTACTTAATTGTTTGCCTACTCATTGATCTTCACTTATATCTTTTGGAGTAGTTTGTCATTTACTCTCGTTCTTCACTTATATCCCAAGAGTAAATTGTTGAATGAATTGAATGTCATAATTTGAAATTATATATGCTTCATATGCTTGTCCCATGGGGAGTAGTGACTTCACATATACAAAGTATAAGTTGTAAAATTTATTGAAAGTTAGCAAACATAGCATTGGTCACTTGAACAATTCATGAAAGAATATTGAAGGAAGAGAGATTTCACATATAAATATACTATCTTGGAAATCTTCTATGATTGTGAGTCCCCATTAATTATTTTCAAACTTGATCAAGTAGTTGACGTTGGACAAGGAATACAACATAATGAGTTATCTTTGTTTATATTCACATAGAAGTTATATTGTCATGGATCCTCTAACATGTGGTGCTTGCTTAGGATCTTTTGCTCGCCAAAATTTCGCACTAAGTAGAGATACTACTTGTGCATCCAAAAACCCTTAAACCCAGTTTCATGTCATGAGAGTCCACTATATCTACCTATGGATTGAATAAGATCCTTCAAGTAAGTTGTCATCGGTGCAAAAAGCAATAAAAATTGCTCCTAAAATATGTATGATCTTTTATTGCAAAGGAAAATAAGCGTTGTACGAACTTGTGATGGTAAAGAAATAAAAGCGACGGACTGCATAATAAAGGTTGCTATCACAAGGGGCAATATAACATGACGTTCCTTTGCATTAAGGGCTTGACATCCAAAAATAAAAAGCGCATGACAACCTCTGCTTCCCACTGCGAAGGGCCGATCTTTTACTTTTACGTATTTACTTTTATGCAAGAGTCAATATTATTTCTTCTCATTTCAACCTCAATTATTCTCTAGTTGGCAAGCATCATGTGGTAGGGAAAGATCCATGCACATATATCCAGTTGAATATAGGTGATCATGAGTTATTATTGTTGACATTATCCCTGAGATAAATAAGTTGGGAGGCGAAACATAAAGCCCCTATCTTCCTATGTGTTTGACTGAAACGGTTTGTTCTAAAAATATGCTTTGAGTGTCAGCAATCATGGAAGACTAAATGATAGTTGAGTATGTGGAATTTGCTAGATCAAAGCTCTTACATACACCCTTCCTGAAAATAAGATGAATTGCAATTGTTTGATGACTGAGAACATAGTTTGTTAGTTTTCAAGAAAGTTTATGGTCTATACTTTAAACATGTGAATAGCTTGCTACTTGATCATGAGAAGTTTTATGAGATGAGATACTGATTATGATATATATTGATGCTAGAAAAAGTGATGGAAATTATCATTGATCAAACTTATGCACTATGCTAGCATTCACACTTCATAAAATATTTCATCTATCAATTACCAACTCGAGGACGAGCAGGAATTAAGCTTGGGGATGCTGATATGTCTCCAACGTATCTATAATTTATGAAGTATTCATGCCATGTTTATAACAATTCTATATGGTTTCGGTATGATTTGATTAGAACTAACCCGGACTGACGCTGTTTTCAGCAGAACTACCGTGGTGTTGTTTTTTGTGCAGAAATGAAAGTTCTCCAAATGCAGCGAAACTTTTTGACGATTTTTTTGGAACAAAAGAGAACCAGGAAGCTTTGTGGGAGGACCAGAAGAGCCACGAGGTGCCCACGAGGCACCAGGGCGCGCCGGGGGGGGGGGGGTATGGTGCCGTGGTGCCTCGTGGGCCCATCTTAGCCCATCTTCGCATGATTCCAATGCCTAAAAATCCTATAAATAGAAAAAACCCCAGAAATAACCCTAGAATTTGGACTCCGCCGCCGCAAGCCTCTGTACCTTCAAAATACCATCTGGAGCCCCTTTCCGGCACCCTGCCGAAGGGGGAAATCATCACCGGAGGCCATCTTCATCATCCCGGCGGTCTCCATGACGAGGAGGGAGTAGTTCACCCTCGGGGCTGAGGGTATGTACTAGTAGCTATGTGTTTGATCTCTCTCTCTCTCTCGTGTTCTTGATTTGGCACGATCTTGATGTACCGCGAGCTTTGTTAATATAGTTGGATCATATGGTGTTTCTCCCTCTCTATCTTGTTGTGATGAATTGAGTTTTTACCTTTGAGGTTTCACTATTATCGGATAGAACACTCTTATGGATTTTAGAACACTTGATGTATGTCTTGCACTTATAGGAATAGCTCAATAGAATGATTGGAAAGAATAACTTTGAGGTGGTTTCGTACCCTACAACAATTTCTATCTTATGTTCTCCGCGAATAGGAACTTTGGAGTGATTCTTTGTCGCACATTGAGGGATTGTTATATGATCCAATTATGTTAGCATTGTTGAGAGATTGCACTAGTGAAAGTATGAACCCTAGGCCTTGTTTTCAAGCATTGTAATACCGTTTGTGCTCACTTTTGTTACTTGCTACCTTGCTGTTTTTTTTATTTTCAGATTACAAAAACCTATATCTACTATCCATACTACACTTGTATCACCATCTCTTCGCCGAACTAGTGCACCTATACAATTTACCATTGTATTGGGTGTGTTGGGGACACAAGAGATTTCTTGTATTTGATTGCAGGGTTGTTTGAGAGAGACCATCTTCATCCTACGTCTCCCACGATTTGATAAACCTTAGGTCATCCTCTTGAGGTAAAATTGCTATTGTCCTACAAAACTCTGCGCTTGGAGGCCCAACACAAGTCTACAAGAATAAGTTGTGTAGTAGACATCAGACCACCTTGCTGCACCTTTGTTACTGTTACTACTTGTTACTTGTTACGAATTACCTTACTATCAAACTATCTGTTACCGATAATTTCAGTGCTTGCAGAGAATACCTTGCTGAAAACCGCTTGTCATTTCCTTCTGCTCCTCATTGGGTTCGACACTCTTACTTATCGAAAGGACTATGAGTGATCCCTTATACTTGTGGGTCATCAAGACCCTTTTCTGGCACCGTTGCCGGGGAGTGAAGCGCCTTTGGTGAGTGGAATTTGGTAAGGAAACATTTTATTACGTGCTGAAATTTACTGTCACTTGTCACTATGGAATGTAATCCTTTGAGGGGCTTGTTTGGGGTATCTTCACCTCGACTGGAAGCATTGAGAGTTGCTCCTCAACCTACTGAACCTACTGAAAATATTTATTATGAAATTTCTTCGGGTATGATAGAGAAACTGCTAGCTAATCCTTATGCAGGAGATGGAACGGTGCATCCTGATGTGCACTTGATATATGTGGATGAAATTTGTGGATTATTTAAGCTTGCAGGTTTATCCGGAGATGGAGTTAAGAAGAAAGTATTCCCTTTATCTTTGGAGGGAAAGTCATTGACATGGTATAGACTATGTGATGATACTGACACATGGGATTGGAACCGGTTGAAGCTGGAATTTCACCAGAAATTTTATCCTATGCATTTGGTTCATCGTGATCATAATTATATATATAATTCTTGGCCTCGTGAAGGAGAAAGTATCGCTCAAGCTTGGGGGAGGCTTAAGTATATGTTGCACACATGCCCCAATAGTGACCTCTCAAGAGAAATAATTATTCAAAACTTTTATGCTCGGCTCTCTCATAATGATCAATCCATGCTCGATACTTCTTCTGTTGGCTCCTTTATGAAGAGAACTATTGAATTCAGATGGGACCTTCTGGAAAGAATTAAACGTAACTCTGAAGATTGGGAAATCGACAAAGGTAAAGTGTCAGGTATAAATCTTGAGTTTGATTGTGTTAAATCTTTTATGGAAACTGATGCTTTTCATAAGTTTAGTACTAAATATGGACTTGACTCTGAGATAGTAGCTACCTTTTGTGAATATTTTGTTGCTCATGTTGATCTCCCTAAAGAGAAATGGTTTAAATATCATCCACCTATCGAATTAAATGAAGAACCTGTTAGTGTTAAAGAAGAAACAATTGTTTACAATGTTGATCCAGTTGTGCCTACTGCTTATATTGAGAAACCTCCTTTCCCTGTAAGGATTAAGGAACATGCTAAAGCTTCAACTGTGGTCAACAAAAGTAACATAAGAACACCTAGACCTTCTGAACAAATTAAAGTTGAACCTAATATTGCAATGGTTAAAGATCTTTTGGTTGATGATCTTGATGGGCATGTTATTTATTTTTGTGATGAGGCTGCTAGAATTGATAAACCTGTTAGAAATGAATGAGATATGTTAGACAAGAACAAGCCCGTAGTTGGCATGCCTGTTGTTTCTGTTAAGATTGGAGATCATTGCTATCATGGTTTATGTGATATGGGTGCTAGTGTGAGTGCTATTCCGTTTTCTTTATATCAAGAAGTAATGCATGATATTGCACCTGTTGAGATTGAAGATATTTATGTTACTATTAAGCTTGCAAATAGCGATACTATTACACAACTTGGGATTGTTAGAGATGCTGAAGTCTTGTGTGGTAAAATCAAATACCCGACTGATTTCTTAGTACTTGGTTCACAACAAGATAATTTTTGTCCCATTATATTTGGTAGACCTTTCTTGAATACCGTTAATGCTGAAATTGATTGTGTTAAAGAGAAAGTTAGAGTTAAGTTTGGTGATATATCTCATGAATTTAATTTCTCTAAGTTTAGTAGACAACTTCATGATAAAGAATTACCCAATAAAGATGAAATTATAGGTCTTGCTTCTATTGCTATGCCTCCTACTGATCCTTTAGAACAATATTTGCTAGACCATGAAAATGATATACATATGAATGAAAGAAATGAAATACATGAGTTGTTCTTTAAGCAAGCACCTATCCTTAAACATAATTTGCCTGTTGAAACCTTGGGAGATCCTCTTCCACTGAAGAGTGATCCTGTGTTTGAATTAAAGCAATTACCCGATACGCTTAAATATGCCTATCTTGATGAAAAGAAGATATATCCTGTTATTATTAGTGCTAACCTTTCAGAGCAGGAAGAAAAGAGATTACTTAAAACTCTGAAGAAGCACCGTGCCGCTATTGGATATACTATCGATGATCTTAAGGGCATTAGCCCCACGTTATGTCAGCATAAAATTCATATGGAGCCGGACGCTAAACCCGTTGTTGATCATCAAAGAAGGCTGAATCCTAAAATGAAAGATGTGGTACGAACTGAAATATTAAAGCTTCTGGAGGCAGGTATAATCTATCCCATAGCTGATAGTAGATGGGTAAGTCATGTTCATTGTGTCCCTAAGAAAGGAGGTATTACTATTGTTCCTAATGATAAAAATGAACTTATTCCACAAAGAATTGTAACTGGTTATAGGATGGTAATTGATTTCAGAAAATTAAATAAAGCTACTAGGAAAGATCATTACCCCTTGCCTTTTATTGATCAAATGTTAGAAAGATTATCTAAGCACACACACTTTTGCTTCCTAGATGGTTCTTCTGGTTTCTCTCAAATACATGTTTCACCTGAAGATCAAGAGAAAACCACCTTTACTTGTCCTTTTGGAACTTATGCTTATCGTCGTATGCCTTTTGGTTTATGTAATGCACCTGCTACCTTTCAAAGATGTATGACTGCTATATTCTCTGACTTTTGTGAAAAGATTGTTGAGGTTTTCATGGATGATTTTTCCGTTTACGGAACTTCTTTTGATGATTGCTTAAGCAACCTTGATCGAGTTTTGCAGAGATGTGAAGAAACTAATCTTGTCTTGAATTGGGAGAAGTGCAACTTTATGGTGAATGAAGGTGTAGTCCTTGGCCATAAATTTTTTGAAAGAGGTATTGAAGTTGATAAAGCTAAAGTTGATGCAATTGAGAAAATGCCATGTCCTAAAGATATAAAAGGTATAAGAAGTTTCCTTGATCATGCTGGTTTCTATAGAAGGTTTATAAAAGACTTCTCTAAAATTTCTAGGCCTCTTACTAATCTCTTGCAAAAAGATGTGCCATTTGTTTTTGATGATGATTGCGTAGAAGCCTTTGAAATACTTAAGAAAGCCTTAATTTCTGCACCAATTGTTCAACCACCTGATTGGAACCTACCCTTTGAAATTATGTGTGATGCTAGTGATTATGGATGTGGAGCACCCCCTCACGCATCTTGATGGCCTGAGGGTGCTTCATCACCTCCGGTAGGTACGGGTTGATGACCTTCTTATACAACTTGTCCTTGGACGAGCTTGGAGACGCCATGGTGTTCTAGATCTGTCAGAAAAACAGCCCAAAACAAGAACAGAGGAGAAACTAGCGATGCGGTGGTCAAAACACCCGTGAGTATATATAAAGAATTTTTATCTTGTAAAACAAGCATACGAGAGGAAAACGGAGTCGGGAGGGCACACGAGGGGCCCACAAGGCATCACGGCGCGCCCTGTTGCCTTGTGGGCGACTCATGGGTCCCCTCGGCTGTTTCTTATTTTTGTAATTTTTCTAATATTCGAAAATGAACAGAAATAATTTTTATGGAATTTTTGGAGTCGGTTTACTTACCGTATCACATACCTACCCCTTTTCAAGGTTCTGGAGCGTTCCGGTAGGACTCTTTGATGTGTTCCTCCGGTTTCATTGTCTGAATAATATTAGTTTCAACATTGATGGGTGTACCTGAGATATAATGCTTAATTCTTTGTCCATTCACCACTCTCGGGTTGGTGCCTTTGGAGTTGTTGATTTTGATAGCTCCGGAGCGGTAAACTTCTTCGATGATATAGGGTCCTTCCCATTTGGAGAGAAGTTTTCCTACAAAAAATCTGAAACGAGAGTTGTACAATAGAACTTGTTCACCCACTTTAAATTCCCGTTTTTGGATTGTTTTATCATGCCATCTTTTGACCTTTTCTTTAAATAACTTCGCATTTTCAAAGGCTTGGGTTCTCCATTCATCTAGAGAGCTAATATCAAATAACCTCTTTTCACCGGCAAGTTTAAAATCATAATTAAGTTCTTTAATTGCCCAATAAGCCTTATGTTCTAACTCAAGAGGTAAATGACATGCTTTTCCATAGACCATTTTATAGGGAAACATACCCATAGGATTTTTATAAGCAGTTCTGTAAGCCCATAATGCATCATCAAGTTTCTTAGACCATTTTTTCCTGGATCTATTAACGGTCTTTTGAAAAATTAATTTTATTTCTCTATTACTCAATTCAACTTGACCACTAGACTGAGGATGATAAGGAGATGCAATTCTATGATTAACATCATATTTAACAAGCAATTTACGGAAAGCACCATGAATAAAGTGTGAACCACCATCAGTCATTAAATATCTAGGGACTCCAAACCTCAGGAATATAACTTCTTTAAGCATTTTGATAGAAGTGTTATGATCAACACTACTAGTTGGAATAGCTTCTAGCCACTTAGTAACGTAATCAATAGCAACTAAAATATGAGTATATCCATTGGATTTAGGAAAAGGTCCCATATAATCAAAACCCCACACATCAAATGGTTCGATAACAAGTGAATAATTCATAGACATTTCCTGACATCTACCAACATTACCAATTCTTTGACACTCATCACAAGAAAGGACAAACTTACATGCATCTTTGAAGAGAGTAGGCCAATATAAACCAGATTGTAATACCTTGTGTGCAGTTCTGTCTCCCGCATGGTGTCCTCCGTATGCCTCGAAGTGACACTTCCGTAGGATTTGTTCCTGTTCATGCCCAGGTACACAACGTCTAATAATACCATCTACTACTTCTTTATATAAATGTGGGTCATCCCAAAAGTAATGCCTTAAATCAAACAAAAACTTTTTCTTTTGTTGGTATGTGAAACTAGGTGGTATATATTTGGCAACAATGTAATTAGCATAGTCTGCATACCAAGGAGTATTACGAGAAGCATTTATCACAGCTAGTTGTTCATCAGGGAAATCATCATTAATAAGAAGTGGGTCATCAAGAACATTTTCCATTCTAGACAAATTATCAGCTACAGGATTCTCAGCTCCCTTTCTATCAACAATATGCAAATCAAATTCTTGTAGCAAAAGAACCAACCTAATAAGTCTAGGTTTAGCATCTTTCTTTTCCATAAGATATTTAATAGCAGCAAGATCAGTATGAATAGTAACTTTGGAATCAACAATGTAAGATCTGAATTTATCACATGCAAACACAACTGCTAAAAATTCTTTCTCAGTAGTAGCATAATTTCTTTGAGTACCATCTACAGTTTTACTAACATAATGAATAACATTCAATTTCTTATCAACTCTTTGTCCTAGAACAACACCAATACGGGACGTTCAAGGACCTAAGAAGACTGGGAGCGAGAAGGCCAGGCTGGAAGCAGTGGAACAGGAGATCTTCAAGTGCCAAGGGATGGTGGAGCGCGGACTTAGTGCTAACCACTCCATGATCATGGAGTTCATCCGTGAGCACAAGGTGGACGGCAAGAATATTGGGGATGTCATCTTCAAGCTCAACGACCGGATTGATTATCTTCATGCCAAATCTATGATCTACAAAATCAAAATTTTGAGTATGAGGCCAAGTTCAAAGGTATGAGTTTAGCTGCAAATTTCAAGACTCCGGAAACACGTTCGTCCTTTTATGATGGAGAACCTATGCCTTGGAAGACGGAGGACAAGCCTATCACTTCATCACCACCATCACCGAAGAAGGAGACTTGAGTACATGGGTATGGGCACCACCCTTGGCTTGTGCCAAGCTTGGGGGAGGTGCCCCGGTATCGTATCACCATCACTTTTATCATCATTATCTATCTTAGTTCGGTCCTTTGTTATTTCATGATTTAGAAGAATAAAGTTTTAGTATGATCTAGTTTCGAGTGCTTCCTTTGTGGTCTATCTATCTATGTAATCGTGTGTGGAAGTTATATAATAAAGAGTAGTTTGAGTTGAGTGTTTTGCTTTTGTTGATCCAATCTTGGAAATAAAATAAAGAGAATAAAAAGTAAGATCATATGCTAATCCCATGGGGAGTGATGACTTCACATAAAAGAAGTATAATTGATAAAACTTGTTGGAAGTTGACAAACATAGTATTGGTCATTGTTGCAATTCATAAAAAAGTAATAAAGGAAGAGAGGTCTCACATATAAATATACTATCTTGGACATCTTTTATGATTGTGAGCCCCCATTAAATATTCTATGTCAATTAGTCGACGTTGGACAAGGAAGACAACGTAATGAGTAATGTTTGCTTATATTCACATAGAAGTTATATTGTTTTGGATCCTTTAACATGTGGTGCTTGCCCCTTACCTTTTGCTAGCGAAAATTCTGTACTAAGTAGAGATACTACTTGTGCATCCAAAAACCCTTAAACCCAGTTTCATGTCATGAGAGTCCACAATATCTACCTATGGATTGAATAAGATCCTTCAAGTAAGTTGTCATCGGTGCAAAAGCAATAAAAATTGCTCCTAAATATGTATGAACTTTTATTGCAAGGGAAAATAAGCTTTGTACAATCTTGTGATGGTGGAGTAATAAAAGCGACAGACTGCATAATAAAGGTCGCTATCACAAGGGGCAATATAAAGTGGCGTTCCTTTGCATTAAGAGTTTGCACATCCAAAAACAAAAAGTGCATGACAACCTATGCTTCCCTCCGTGAAGGGCCTATCTTTTACTTCTATGTATTTACCTTTATGCAAGAGTCAATAGTGTTCTCCTCTATTCCGTTTTTATTTTCTCTCTTGGCAAGCATCATGTGGTGGGGATAGATCTAGGCATATATATCTAGTTGGATGTAGGTGATCATGAGTTATTATTGTTGACATTACCCTTGAGGTAAATACGTTGGGAAGCAAAATTATAAGCCCCTATCTTTCTATCTGTCTGGCTGAAACTTTTGCTCCATAAGTATGTCGTGAGTGTCAGCAATCATAGAAGACTAAATGATAGTTGAGTATGTGAACTTGCTAAACAAAGTTCTTACATAGACTCTTTCTGATGATATGATGAATTGAAATTGCTTCAGTGACTGAGATCATAGTTTGTTAGTTTTCAATATGGTTTATGTTTCATACTTTAGCTTGTGAATGAATTGTCACTTTTTTCATGAGAAGTTTTATGATGGTATATTGTTGTTATAATAAAGATCATGATGCCTTCATGTCCGTATTTTATTTTTATCGACACCTCTCTCTCTCTAAACATGTGGTCATGATTATCGATTTCGGCTTTCGCTTGAGGACAAGCGAGGTCTAAGCTTGGGGGAGTTGATACATCCAATTTGCATCATGATTTCCTACTGTTATTTATAATGTATTTGATCATTATTTCACTTTATGATGCAACTCTTATGCCTTTTCTCTCTTAATTTGCAAGATTTATATGAAGAGGGAGATTACCGGCAGCTGGAATTCTGGACCTGAAATAGCTACAACAGAGATTCCTATTCTACAGAGCTCCAAATGACCTGAAACTTCACGGAGATTTTTTATTGAATATATAAAAAATATTGGAGGAAAGAAATACCAGAGGGGGCCCACCAGTTGCCCACAAGGCAACAGGGCGCGACCACCCCCTAGGCGTGCCCTGATGCCTTGTGGGGCCCACAGCAGGCCTCTGGCCCCTTCCTTCTGCTATATAAGGCCATTTACCCTAAACAAAATATAGAGAGGACTTTCGGGATGAATTGTCGCCGTCTCGAGGTGGAACTTGGGCAGGAGCACTTTTGCCGTCCCGCGGAGCGATTCTGCCGGGGATACTTCCCTCCGGGAGGGGGAAATCGAAGCCATCGACATCACCAACGATCCTCTCATCGTGGGAGGACCAATCTTCATCAACATCTTCACCAGCACCATCTCATCTCAAACCCTAGTTCATCTCTTGTATTCAATCTTTGTCTCAAAACCTCAGATTGGTACCTGTGGGTTGCTAGTAGTGTTGATTACATCTTGTAGTTAATGCTAGTTGGTTTATTTGGTGGAAGATTATATGTTCAGATCCTTAATGATATTCCATACCCCTCTGATCTTGAACATGAATATGATTTGTGGGTAGTTACTTTTGTTCGTGAGGACATAGGAGGAGTCTTGTCATAAGTAATCATGTGAATTTGGTATTCGTTTGATATTTTGATGATATGTATGTTGTTGCTTCCTTTAGTGGTGTCGTGTGAACGTCGACTACATGACACTTCACCATCTTTGGGTCTAAGGGAAGGCATTGTGGAGTAGTAATTAGATGATGGGTTGTTAGAGTGACAGAAGCTTAAACCCTAGTTTATGTGCTATTCCGTAAGAGGCTGATTTGGATCCATATGTTTCATGCTATGGTTAGAGTTATCTTAATTCTTCTTTCGTAGTTGCAGATGCTTGCGAGAGGGGGTAATCATAAGTGGGAGGCTTGTTCAAGTAAGAACAACACCCAAGCATCAGTCCACCCACATATCAAATTATCAAAGTAGCGAACGCGAATCAAACAAACACGATGAAAGTGACTAGATGAAATTCCCATGTGTCCTCGAGAACGCTTTGCTTATTATACGAGTTTGTTCCGGCTTGTCCTTGGCTATAAAAAGGATTGGGCCACCTTGCTGCACCTTTGTTACCGTTACTACTTGTTACTTGTTACGAATTACCTTACTATTAAACTATCTGTTACCGATAATTTCAGTGCTTGCAGAGAATACCTTGCTGAAAACCGCTTGTCATTTCCTTCTGCTCCTCGTTGGGTTCGACACTCTTACTTATCGAAAGGACTACGATTGATCCCCTATACTTGTGGGTCATCAGTCCCTTATTGGAATCACGACATCTTGCATTGTGCGAGGGCGTGAGGTGATTACGATGGCCCTAGTGGCTTCTTGGGGAGCATTGTGCCTCCACACTGCTCCAAACAGAGATTAGCATCCGCAAGGGTGTGAACTTTGGGATACATCGTCGTCTCCGCGTGCCTCGGTTATCTCTTACCCGATCCCTTTACTTATGCACTTTACTTTGTGATAGCCCTATTGTTTCTTGTTATATATCTTGCTATCACTTAGTTGTTTATCTTGCTTAGCATAAGTTGTTGGTGCACATAGGTGAGCCTAGTTGTTTTAGGTTTTGTGCTTGTCAAATTAAACCCTCGGTCCCTGCGGTCTGCGCCCCCGATGGAGGAAACCCTCGGCGCGGAAAGCCCCTCGCCTGGCGGGGCGATCCCGCCCGCCGAAGCCTCTGGAGGGGGCCTAGGCGGGCCCCATGGCGGGGCCTCGGGAGGGGGCCCCGAAGAGTCTCGAGGGGGCGGAAGCGGCAGCCGCCCGGGAGGGAAGCTGAGGAAGCGGCGATGGGTCCCCAGAGACGAGTAAGCCCCCTTGCCTCGTGCATTCCATACGCTCACCGCCTCATCTTACACGGCTCGGCTTGATCCCTAGTTATGCAGTAGGGGCTCCCTGCCGAAGAAGAAGAAGGAAGGTACCTGGGACGAGGACGCTGGAGATCCCACCGGGGCTCAGCGGGAGTTGGGGGCGGTTGGCGCACCGGCGCCCCCAACGAGCCCCGCAAAGCATGCCAGAGTCGCGAAGGAGGGGTCTACGGAATCCGCCCAGCCTCCCATGGAGGTCTTCCCCCTGCCGGAGAAAGGATGCCTCCGGAAGAGGCCCGCCCCGAGGGGGAGGCAGGCGCCGACGCGGTGGCCACCGCAAGCCTCGAGCGATCACCAGGGCGCCACGAGCCGGAGGTGGCCACGCCCAGTCCTCCCCGCGCGGCCGAGCAGCCGGCTGGGGCGAGAGCCGAGGCGGAGGGCGAGGAGGATCCTGGCCGCCTGGAGGGGAATGAGGCCCCCTCAGGCGAGGGACTGGGCGGATCCGATGACGCAGCAGCCCCCGAGCCCCTAGAGCCACGGGGGGTGGAGACAGAAGGGCTGGATGCGCCCGGGACCTTAGCCCTGGTGAGCCGCAGCATCCTATCGCGGATCGGGACTCTCCGCCACGCCCGGTCGGCCCTCAGCTCCCTAGAGGCCGAGCTCGTGGCCGAGGAGGAGAACCTCCGCCTGGAGCAGGGGCGCGTCGCGGCCCGTGAGGCCCAGCTAGCCTCCCGCGAGGAGTCGGTCACCCGGCGCGAGAGCATGGCGGCGGTCCTGGAGATGGACATGGAGATCCGGGAGCGCGAACTCCTGCGGACCACCATCGAGAAGGAGAGGGAGCAAGAGCGCTTGGAGAATCTGGACCATATCGTGGCGGCCGGCGAGGCCACCTACCAGGAACGCCTCGCGAAAGCCAACACCACGCTAGAAGAAAGAGCTGCGAGGTACAGGGCCGAGATCGACAAGTGGGGCCAGGACGAGGTCATGCAGAAGGCTAAGGCCCTAGCCGACACTTACTCCAACAACCTTAAGAAGCAGGAGGACCGCTTCACGAAGAGGCGCGGCGAGCTCGACGCCGAAATTGCCAAGCTCAAGCGGCAGCTCGCGGCATCGGAGGCCGAGAGGCATAGTGCGGCGGAGCTCCACGCCACGACTCGTCGTGAGCTGGAACACCTCCAGGCTCATGTGGGCGAGGTTAGCGACGAGGCGCAGTGGGCCCGCGACGAGGCCGCCCGAGGGCGCGGGGAGCAGCTCCAGAGTTCCAAAATGTTCCGCGAGCTCATGGGGCGCGCTCGCAGCGCCGTGGCTGCTTTCTCAGTCGAGAGGGTGGAGGATCCCCTGGAGACCGATGACGCCAGCTACCTGGCCCTCTTCACAAGGCTCGTGGAGCAGCTGGAAACGAGCTCCACCCGGTGGGACGAGATCCGCGACACTGAGTGCCGCGACCTCCTGCGCCAGGCGTCGACCCGCGTCTTCAGCAACCTGCTGCGCGTCGATGGCAGCTTCAACTTTGACCAGGTGCTGTCTCCGGTTCCCGAGGAGCTCCAAGGCAAGCTTGCGAGGGCGGTGGAGGACCATGTGGCGAGCCTGCTAGAGCGGTTCGCGCCCGTCGGGGAAGGGTCTGGCGACGACGGCAACCCAGTAGTCGACGACGCCGACGGTGGCTCCGTTGCCTGAGGCCTTGCGCTCACCTTCATGTAACAGAGTAGATGCAGCCCCGAGGGGGCGTGAAGACATTTGTACGGGACTTTTGTTGTCAAGTACTTAATGGTCCGTGTGTTTTCGTTTTCCTCCCGAGGCCTTCATTTCCCTTTTACATTGCCTTCGTGCCCTGTGTCACTGGGACCCAGCCCCCGAGGCGGGCTACATCGTCGCTGGGATGCCCAGAGCATGCGCTCGGCAAGGCCATAGGGTGTAGGGCTCTTAGGGATAGTAGGAGTCCCTGAGGTGCGATGCTCAGGGTCCCCCTCCTTGATGCGCAGGCGGCTCGTGCCAAGGAAATTAGGAGGCCACGAGAGAGAAACGAGAGGGAAAGGACCTGAGGGGTGTGTTGGAGCTATAATTTGGCTTATGGGTATTTTAATAGGCCAAATTAATTAATTTATTGATTAAGCTGATCAGCTGATATATTGCTCAAGTGTTACAACAGGTATTTTGCATGGATTGGCAGTTACATGGAATAAGTCCTGCCCAGATCCTGGTTTACGTCGAGCTAGTACGCTACCAAGGACAAATCCTAGCCGGACGCCAAACTAAAGTTTCAGGTAATCCTGTGTTGACACCAGATTTTGGCATGGTCAAGAAATTAATTAAGATTGCCTCAAATGGAAAAGTTCTCAACAAGAGAAAGTTTGATATCGTCAAAATGAGAAACTTTGATGTTTGGGTCATCGCCATCTGGTCTAATCTAGAGGGTCGAAACTGTACTCGAAGTGCCAAAATTTTGTATTCAAAGTACTGTTCGGCCGATTACGCCTCCAAGACGGCTTCCTATGAGAAAATGATCTACGCGGATTGTCTTCGTCTCGTCGAATCGGTCGATTTTGATACATAAATCGTCTCAATCCGAGGTCATATGCAACCTGGAGAGACAAAATAAGATCAGGCTGAAGTTTGGGTCGGAAAATCCGAGTAAAAAGGCTTGCCGGCAAAGTGGTTGCCGGCCGTGGAAAAAGCTTGCCGGGCAAAGAGCTTGCCGGGTGAAAAGCTTGCCGGGTGAAAAGCTTGCCGGGCAAAGAGCTTGCCGGGTGAAAAGCTTGCCGGCCGAGTGAAAAATGTCAGTTTTGGGCAATCTGACCAGAAGCTAAAGACGGGCTGAAACGATTATCTAGATGGCCTCGTATGGAAAAGTGTTCTACATGAAAGTTGTGCGTATCGTCGAAACGGTCAACTTTGCTTTTGGAGTCATCATCATTTGAGATAATTTACAGCCTGCAAAATCTCTACAAAACTCGGACAGCCTAGTCAGCCACAGGACCAAATCCGACTGGAAGTTGAAGATGACCTCCTGGAGTATTGAAGATGGCATTATTTGGAAAAGTGATCAACATAAGAATTGTTCGTCTCGTCGAAACGATTGATTTGGATATAAAAACGTCTCAATCGGAGGTCGTATGCAGATTCTATAGTCCGCGCAAGGAGCAAGACAGAAATTTGGGCCAGATTCGGGTTGAATCCGAGTTAGACTAGAGCTAGGACTCTAAGACGTGAATTGATGTAATTTTCTTGTAAGGAAAGCTTAGATGAATCCTTTGCTTGTACGGGAAGTCCAGCCGCCTCTATATATGTTGGGGGTGACGGCCGATTGAACACACAATCGATCTACATCCAATTCAATTTACTGTTTTCACGTACCTTTGCTTTCGTTTACTATCTTTCTCGCCGAGCTCTAGAAACCCTAGGGCGCGGTTCATCTTTGCTGTTTTGCGCCGTAAAGCAGTCGTCCTCCTCTCTGAAATTGAGGAACCCCTTTGTTGCTTTGCTCGAAAAGCATCCGTCCCTCGCCACGAAAGTATGAGGATTATCTTGTGTTGCGCGGTGCAATTTTCTGCGCCAACACAAATTGGCGACTCCGCTGGGGAAAAGAACGCCAAGTACTTCTGATCTACTCGGCTTCAAGAAAGACGGCGACTCTGAAATCGTTGTGTTGCGCGTTGCAACTTTCTGCGCCAACACAAATTGGCGACTCACTGGGGACAGCGAAGAACGCCGAGTACTTCCAATCTGCTCGGCGACAAGAAGAACAAGGGCAACATCCACTCGGACAAGATGACCACCGATCCCAATAACAACAGCGACATCAGCCCAGACAACATCATCCCTGCCGCAATGGAAGATCTCTCGGAGGAAGACCGGCTGGAGATTGAACGTGTACTTGGAGAGCAGAGGAAGATGATGCTGGCGGGATTCCAGAAGACTCGGAACGGTGTCATCAAGAAAGTGGCTACGCCAAGCTCTATGCCGAGTATTTCAGATCTACTCGGTACCGAGGTAAAACAATCAAACGAAGACCTTGCTCATCTAATTGATGCATCCGTAGCAAGCAAATTTGGATCCAACATGGCAGATACGATGCACACACTTTCGAAATCCATGGCTGATAAATTTGAAGAGCTTAAAGAGCAATTTAGTAAAGATTTAGGGATTGGTTTATCTTATCATGCTCAATCGTTAGGGCAACATGTTGAACGTGAGTACTATGATAAAAGACCGATGCATATGGAACATAACCGAGTAGTTAACATGTCTAGTAATGTTCATATGCTAGGTGCATCGGCTAACGTAGATCAAAGTCATGTTGCTCTAAATAATGATCAAAGTGGCCGGAACCATGCTAGTAGCTCGGCCCATAATTTTATTCCTAATGCTGCTCCTCCTATGGTTTCTACTTCAGTTGCACAAAATTACAACAGCAACAACCGAAGTAGGGTTTTGAATTCAAATCTGTAGCAGCCCTACTATCAAACAGTAGCGTATACCACACCATCGAGTTACAATCAACTCGGAGCAAACTCACCACCGAGTTACAACCAACTCGGTGTAAACCCGCCGGGTTACAATCAACTCGGTATGAACCCTCACTGAATTGCAAATAACTCGGAGACTATGCTGCCAGCTGCCAGTACCGGGATTCCATATGGGCCGGTACTTGATTCACATGTTAATGGTCCTCCGTTGCAAACTCCATATGCTCAAACATTTATGCCGGAGTACACACCACATGTTACTGTTCCACAAACCCATGCTCCATCATCTAATGATAGTTGGAAAAATCAGTTGGTTGACATACTTAGAGAATACGGTTTAGCACCGAAAGGTACAACACGTGCCTATCAGAAACCATACCCCGAGTACTTTGACTCCACTCCTTATCCTCGTGGTGTTAGGATCCCTGACTTTGTTAAATTCACCGGGGAAGGTGGTAGATCTACTGTTCAACATGTGGGACAGTTCTTAGCACAATGCAGTGAGTTTGGTAACTCGGATATTTATAGAGTTAGGTTATTTCCTTTGTCTCTATCCGGCACTGCATTCACTTGGTTTTCATCCCTTGCTCCTAACTCTATTTCTTCATGGGTACAATTAGAGCAGCGATTTCATGAGTACTTCTATAGCGGTGAAACTGAGCTTCGGCTTTCCGACCTAACTATGGTTAGGCAGAAGTATAATGAGCCGGTGCATGATTACATTAGAAGGTTTAGGGATGTAAAGAACCACTGCTACAGCTTAACTATAGCCGAAAAGGACTTGGCTGATCTAGCCTTTTCGGGTTTGCTTGCTCACATTAAAGATAAGCTAGAAGGGCAAGGATTTTTAGATGTCAACCAAGTGTTACAGAAGACTTTTGCGTAGGAAAACCGAGCTAGGGAAGTTAAGCAATATAATCGGTTTAGAGATAACAAAAACAAAGATAAGGTTACTCCTACTGTTAACACTTTAGAGTGTGAAGGTGACTCGGCTAGTGATGATGAGGTAAACATATGTGTAGCCGAGTGGATCCAAACGCCAAAGTCCAAACCTTTTGCGTGCCCTGCCTTAAAACCCACACCTGCTAAGAGAGAGGAGATTAAATATACTTTTGATGTTAGCAAGTGTGATAGGATCTTTGACATGCTATTGCAAGGGAAACAAATAAGATTGAGAGGAGGTCATGTGATCCCATCTCCGGAAGAATTGGGACGAAGAGCTTACTGTAAGTGGCATAACTCTTTTTCACATGCTACTAATGACTGTAATATTTTTCGTCGACAGGTGCAATCGGCCATCAACGAGGGACGATTGACATTCACAGAGGATGCCAAGATGAAGCTCGATAGTGATCCTTTCCCAATTAATGTGATCGAGTTTGAAGGCAAGAAGATGCTAATTCGGTCGGATCAGACCGAGTCAGCCAAGAAAAAAAATACTGTTGATGAGAATGCTCCACCAAGGATGATTAGACCCAAGAATCCAGAGGTCGGAGTGTGGAAGGTCAATGGAAGGAAAAAGCAAGGTCCAAGACCAAAGCCAACTGTTAACATGCTGTTGGAAAAATACACTTCACGTAGAAACAGCAACGTGTTCAATCGGCTTGGAGGAGTTAAGCGTCCGAGGTCTCCTCCTGGACCTAACGATCATGAGCATTGGGGGAGGAATTCATATGAGCAACAGCCGTGTTTCCCAATGGAACCGGCTTATTGGGGATGTGCGCCTCCTATGCATTCACACTTCCCTCCATGGGTGTTTAATCCTTGGACACCATACCCTATGGGGCCAGCAGGTTGTTTTCAGCCGGGCTGGGATCAGCCGAGTGCTTTGTACAGAGGACAAATGCCTGATAAAAGGACTCGGTTCGATGAAGACACGATTCGAAGGAATCGGTCACCGGTACGTAGGTCGGATGGTACAAATCCTAATGGCCGTGGGCTTACTTGGGTGCGCAAGCCTGTAAAAGAACTCGGAGAAGGTCAACCGACTGGAGTTGGAGAGAAAAGTCCAGGAAAAGAGGACGTTGCTGAGTTGAAAGATAATTCTGTTCAGAGAGAAGATGCCAATGCACATACTGTATCTTCCAGCGTAACTCGGAAAGTTGGAGCGGTTGGTGTGATAATTGATCCACTCATCAGAGAGAACAACTCACGTGCATCCCCTGGCCAGTCTCTAGTTATTTTTGGCTCGCTCAATCAGCATGGGAACCCAAGTACTAGTGGAAGCCAGAAGGTTGCAGCGGGGGCTGTATCGCATCAGCAGAAGGATGTTTCGGCTACTCGGAACAGGCCGAGTTACGTGAGAAGCAACATGCCGAGATACTCAGGAGGCAGTCAGTACAGGCCGGGCTACTCGGGGGGCAACAGGACAGTACATCAGTATATGCCGAGTAACTTGGGGAGCAGCAGAGCCAAGTCGGTCGATCCAGGAACCCAACCAGGACCGAGTAACTCGGGGGGGGGGGGGGGCAGCAAATCTGTCGCTCCAGGGACTAAACCGGGGCCTCAATGGTGCCCAACGGGACTCACGCCCACTCAGAAACGCCGAGTACAGCGGCTGCGAGCGCTGGAGATCAGAGAGGACATTGCTGAGAAGAAGCGGGACGAACTATTCAATAAGGAGAAACCAATAATACCCCGACTGGCGTGGAAAGAAAAGAGCGTATCGAAAGAGGGAAATGCAGTTGCCGATAACTCGGTTGATGCTCCCGCAGGCTCGGTTGATGCAGTCACCAGTTATTCGGAAGATGCCGCCCACAATCCGGAAGATGGTGGCAATTACTTGGAAGATACTGCCCACAACTCGGAAGATGATGGCAAGTACTCAGACGATGACATGGCAGATGACAAGGCTGACGGCGTCAACTCGGAAGGTAGTACCAACTCGGAGAATGCCAACAATACATTCACTGATATGGATATTAACATGGTTTTTGCATTACCCGCCGAGTTCCGTGCGCCTGAGTCTGAAGTTGCCGAGTTAGTTCTTGGGCCGAGTAAGGCTATGTTTGAGAAACCAGAGAAGCCCGACCAACACTTGAAGCCGTTATTCATCAGGGGACATATTGATGGCAAGCCCATTGGGCGCATGCTTGTTGATGGCGGCGCAGGTGTTAATATCATGCCTCTTTCGGTGTTTTCCAAGCTGAACCGAAAGGAGAGCGAGCTAATGAGGACCAACATGGGACTCAGTGGGTTCTCAGGAGAGCTGTCTGAAGCCAAGGGCGTTATATCTATGGAGCTTATAGTCGGAAGCAAGACATTGCCGACTGCTTTCTTTGTAGTTGATGTCAAAGGCTGATACAATGTTCTGTTGGGGCGTGACTGGATCCATGCGAATTGTTGCATCCCATCTACTTTGCATCAGTGCTTAATTCAATGGGTAAATGATGATGTGGAGGTGATTGGGGCAGACAACTCGACTTGCATAGCCTTGACAGAAGCGCCGGTTGATTGGCAACTCGGTGATATGCAATGCTTGACCGGTAGAGATCTATTGGACTATGACTACATTAGTATAGGTAGAGATGGTTTTGTACCTGTAAATGTACAGCCGGCTGATGTAGCTCGGCTTAATGATCTATCTATGTAAATGATGAATAAAGAAGATAGCATTAAATGGTTACAAAAACGTACAAAAGAGTATCGTTTTGGAAAGAACGATATGCATGAAACTATTGAAGAATTTGAAGACATGGACAAGCTTGGGCATGGGTTCTCATCGGCTGATCCACTTGAAGAAATAGACATTGGTGATGGAAGCACTCCGAGACCTACATTCATCAATGCTAACTTAAAGGCCGATCAGAAAAGCAAGGTAACCGAGTTACTTAAAGAATTTGTTGATTGCTTTGCTTGGAACTATACCGAGATGCCTGGCTTAAATAGAGATTTAGTGGAACATAGATTACCTATCAAACCTGGTTTTAGGCCGTATAAGCAACCCCGTAGAAATTTTAATCCTGACATGTATGACCGCATCAAAGAAGAAGTTGATCGGTTGATAAAAGCAGGGTTTATTCGGCCATGTAGATATGCAGATTGGGTGTCTAATATTGTTCCTGTTGAAAAGAAGAACACTAGCAAAATTAGAGTATGTGTTGATTTTAGGGACCTGAATAAGGCTACTCCGAAAGATGAATATCCTATGCCTATTGCCGACATCCTTATTAATAATGCTTCGGGACATAGAATAATCAGTTTTTTGGATGGTAATGCTGGTTATAATCAGATATTTATGGCCGAAAAGGACATGTCTAAGACTGCTTTTCGGTGCCCTGGCTTTGTCGGTTTGTTTGAGTGGGTAGTCATGACTTTTGGGTTGAAGAATGCCGGTGCTACATATCAACGTGCCATGAATCTAATATTTCATGATCTTCTTGGCATTATATTAGAAATATACATTGATGATATAGTTGTTAAATCGGATGGGTTTGAACATCATCTTGCCGATTTATGACTCGGTTTTGAAAGAATGCGCCGGTATGGGTTAAAGATGAATCCCCTTAAATGTGCTTTTGGTGTGTCGGCTGGAAAATTCTTGGGGTTTATAATTCATGAAGATGGTATAGAGATTGACCCTAAGAAAGTGGAGGCAATTAAAAATCTGGAACAGCTGACTTGCAAAAGAGATGTGAAAAAGTTATTGGGGGAAATCAATTACTTGAGACGATTCATATCTAACTTGGCAGGGAAGATTGAATCGTTTGCTCCAATACTTCGGCTGAAGAATGAAGCCGAATTCACTTGGGGAGCAGAACAACATGAGGCTTTTAATAACATAAAGAGATATTTGTTGAATCCTCCGGTATTGCGTGCACCCAAATCTGGTGCGCCGTTCAAATTATACATTGCTGCACAAGATAGAGTGATCGGCGCGGTGTTGACACAAGAAGATGGTGGGAAGGAGTACATCATAGCATACTTAAGTCGCCGTTTGATTGATGCCGAAACTCGGTATGTGTTTATTGAAAAGTTATGCTTATCCTTATATTATGCATGTACCAAGTTTCGACCTTATTTGCTGTCCAGTACTTGTGTAGTAGCTTGTCAAGCCGACGTAGTTAAATACATGTTGCAAAAACCGATTCTTAGTGGTAGGATTGGTAAATGGGCTTATGCACTAATAGAGTATGATTTGACATATGAATCGTTGCGCGCTATGAAAGGTCAAATTATCGCTGACTTCATTGTTGATCATAGAGTTAAAGATGAGGAAGATATTAATTATGTTAGCATATGCCCATGGAAACTTTATTTTGATGGATCGGTTTGTAGAGAGGGGCAAGGCATCGGCAATGTTTTGATTTCTCCTAATAATGTTATATATGAGGCATCGGTTCGCTTAGAATATCCTTGCACAAATAACCAAGCTGAGTATGAGGCTCTTTTGTTTGGGTTACAAAATTTACTGGATATGGGTGTTAAGGATGTAGATGCTTTTGGTGATTCGCTTCTGGTAGTGCAACAAATTAAAGGCGAATTTCAATGTTTTGATGGGTTACTAAATAGTTACATGGACCAATGTTTAGATATAATCAAGTCCCTGGATACTTTCACTATTAGTCATATACCTAGGAAGGAAAATTCTAGGGCTAATTCTTTGGCACAGCAGGCATCCGGTTATAATATCAGTAGAGGAAAGTTCTTCATCTTAGAAAAACCGATGTTGGTTGCTGCAAAGGGTGAGACCGAGTTACAGATAACTCGGAATACACACCGAGTGCCAGATAACTCGGAACACACACCGGGTTATACCGAGTCATACCGAGAGAAAGATAACTCGAAACACACACCGGGTTATACCGAGTCATACCGAGAGAAAGATAATTCGGAACATACACCGAGTTATGCCGAGCTACAGCGAGCGCCAGATAATTCGGAATTCACACCGGGTTGCAGCAGGCGAGGAGAAGAAAATTCAGCGCGACAAATGATCGAGTTAGATAACTCGGTGAAAGGCCCACAAATGACCGAGTTATCGCCAGTGACTGAGTTAAATAACTCGGAGCAAGTGAGCGAATTATCACCAGTGACCAAGTTAGGTAGTGATTCGGTGCAAGGCTTGCCAGCGACCAAGTTAGCTAGTAATCCGGTACAAATCCCACCAGTGACCGAGTTAGCTAATAATTCGGAGGCTGTAGATTGGAAGGTTCCTTTGATTAATCATTTAAAAGACCCAAGTCAAACCAGGGATAGGAAGGTTCGGCGACAGGCTTTAAAATATACTATGTTGAATAACGAGTTACATCGCTGAACTATAGATGGGCTACTGTTAAAATGCTTGGATTTTGACCAATCTAGATTAGCCATGGGTGAAGTGCATGAAGGCATATGTGGGACACACCAGTCGGCTCATAAGATGCGGTGGTTGATAAAAAGAGCAGGTTTTTATTGGCCGACTTTGTTAGAAGATTGCTTCCGTTATTATAAAGGCTGTGAGGCTTGTCAGAAGTTTGGCAATATACAATTAGCACCCACAGCTATGTTGAATCCCATAATTAAGCCGTGGCCGTTTAGAGGATGGGGCTTAGATTTTATTGGTGAGATACATCCTTCGTCTTCTAAACAACATCGCTTTGTCCTAGTAGCCACTGATTATTTCACCAAGTGGACAGAAGCGATTCCTTTGAGAAATATGACTCATAGAGAAGTGATTAATTTTGTTTTGGAGCATATTATTCATAGATTCGGTATTCCTCAAACTTTGACTACTGATCAAGGTGCTTCTTTTATGTCTCATCAATTTCGTGAATTTGCCGAATCTTATGGGATTAAGTTGTTGAATTCGTCGCCTTATTATGCTCAAGCTAATGGACAGGCCGAATCTAGCAATAAGACTTTGATCAAACTTATAAAGAAGAAGATTGAAGAACATCCGAGAAGATGGACGAGGTGCTTTCGGAAGCTTTATGGGCTCATAGAATATCTAAGCATGGAGCTACTCAAGTATCACCTTTTGAGCTAGTGTATGGCCAGGAGGCGGTGTTACCCGTGGAAGTTAAGTTGCAAGCTCTTAGGGTAGCCAGACAAAATGATTTGTTGGCTGTGGAGTACACTAATTTGATGATGGACAAAATAGATGATATTACAGAAGAAAGACTAAAAGCTTTGCGAGAGATTGAGAAAGAAAAATTAAGAGTAGCCAAGGCTTATAACAAAAGGGTGAAAGAAAAATCGTTTCAAATAGGAGATTTAGTATGGAAAATGATTTTACCCATTGGAACTAAAGATAGAAAATTCGGCAAGTGGTCGCCAAGTTGGGAAGGTCCATATAAAGTTGTAGAGATTGTTCCTGGCAATTCATATTTTGTACAATCTTTGCAAGGGGAGAAGTTGTCTAAAGCCCTCAATGGAAAATATTTGAAGAAATACTATCCTAGCATGTGGCAGGAGGCTTGAGGATGCTGTGGCCGATATATTGTTTGAAATATCGCCCTAAGAAAAACTTGGCCGATGTGTTCTTTGTACATCGCCCTAAGTAATGATGTTCACCGAGTTACAGCAACTCGGAAAGATACAATTTTTTGAAATATCCTGAGAATTGGTAGTTCTATGGCCGATATGTTATTCTGAATATCGCCCTGAGTATATATGTTTTTGATAAATTATATTATACCAAAAACAGGGGGGCATGTGTTGGAGCTATAATTTGGCTGATGGGTATTTTAATAGGCCAAATTAATTAATTTATTGATTAAGCTGATCAGCTGATATATTGCTCAAGTGTTACAACAGGTATTTTGCATGGATTGGCAGTTACATGGGATAAGTCCTGCCCAGATCCTGGTTTACGTCGAGCTAGTACGCTACCAAGGACAAATCCTAGCCGGACGCCAAGCTAAAGTTTCAGGTAATCCTGTGTTGACACCAGATTTTGGCATGGTCAAGAAATTAATTAAGATTGCCTCAAATGGAAAAGTTCTCAACAAGAGAAAGTTTGATATCGTCAAAATGAGAAACTTTGATGTTTGGGTCATCGCCATCTGGTCTAATCTAGAGGGCCGAAACTGTACTCGAAGTGCCAAAATTTTGTATTCAAAGTACTGTTCGGCCGATTACGCCTCCAAGACGGCTTCCTATGAGAAAATGATCTACGCGGATTGTCTTCGTCTCGTCGAATCGGTCGATTTTGATATATAAATCGTCTCAATCCGAGGTCATATGCAACCTGTAGAGACAAAATAAGATCAGGCTGAAGTTTGGGTCGGAAAATCCGAGTAAAAAGGCTTGCCGGCAAAGTGGTTGCCGGCCGTGGAAAAAGCTTGCCGGGCAAAGAGCTTGCCGGGTGAAAAGCTTGCCGGGCAAAGAGCTTGCCGGGTGAAAAGCTTGCCGGGTGAAAGCTTGCCGGCCGAGTGAAAAATGTCAGTTTTGGGCAATCTGACCAGAAGCTAAAGACGGGCTCAAACGATTATCTAGATGACCTCGTATGGAAAAAAGTTCTACATGAAAGTTGTGCGTATCGTCGAAACGGTCAACTTTGCTTTTGGAGTCATCATCATTTGAGATAATATACGGCCTGCAAAATCTCTACAAACCTCGGACAGCCTAGTCAGCCACAGGACCAAATCCGACTGGAAGTTGAAGATGACCTCCTGGAGTATTGAAGATGGCATTATTTGGAAAAGTGATCAACATAATAATTGTTCGTCTCGTCGAAACGATTGATTTGGATATAAAAAACGTCTCAATCGAAGGTCGTATGCAGATTCTATAGTCCGCGCAAGAAGCAAGACAGAAATTTGGGCCAGATTCGGGTTGAATCCGAGTTAGACTAGAGCTAGGACTCTAGGATGTGAATTGATGTAATTTTCTTGTAAGGAAAGCTTAGATGAATCCTTTGCTTGTACGGGAAGTCCAGCCGCCTCTTATATATGTTGGGGGTGACGGCCGATTGAGCACACAATCGATCTACATCCAATTCAATTTACTGTTTTCACGTACCTTTGCTTTCGTTTACTATCTTTCTCGCCGAGCTCTAGAAACCCTAGGGCGCGGTTCATCTTTGCTGTTTTGCGCCGTAAAGCAGTCGTCCTCCTCTCCGAAATTGAGGAACCCCTTTGTTGCTTTGCTCGAAAAGCATCCGTCCCTCGCCACGAAAGTGCGAGGATTATCTTGTGTTGCGCGGTGCAATTTTCTGCGCCAACAGGGTGCTTTAGACTTAGCTCCTTTGAGGCGTGCGGCTTGGGGTGAGTCCTTCGCAGGGCACGGCTCGTGAGGCGCAGTCCCTCGTGAGGCCCTCCGTCCGTAGGACCCGCCGCGAGGCCTCCCGAGGGGGGGCTCCTGAGGCCTTCGTATCCTGCACCAGGGAAACTGCCAAGTTTTTGCAAGTAGTGCAGCAGGGTGCGCTCGCGAGGTCGCTTGTGGGTGTTATGTGAGGAGACAAGAGCACCAAGGACCTGGTGAGGTGACATACACGGGAGCAGGCCCGCGAGCCAGAGCTCGGTCGCTTGGGTTTTTCAGTGCTGCTGGGACTGACCCGAGCACAGACACCGTGCCCAACCCCCGCTCGCGTGACAGGCACGGGCAAGACCACGAGCGCGCGCCCTGCAGCAGCAAGCACACAAGGTTTTGAAGGAAATAAGCTTTACTGATGCATGAAGCAAGTTCATTACACAACAAAAAGATACATGTTGCCGTGTTCGACACGGGTCAGCTTGAGGATGTGACGGCCGAGGGCCCCTCAAGTAAGCCACCAGCGCGAAGCATGGGGCGTCCGCCAGCGCTGAGCATGGGGCTTCCACGAGAGTGGGAAGGAGCTCTCACGTGCCGAAGGCAGCGTGGGTAGAGAGAGCCCCGGAGCGTGTACAACTCCATGTCACTCGTATCCGTGGGGCACGGATAGAACTTACGGTGATGGCGGGCGTTCCATGTGTTTGGTACCAGAACACCCGCCTCCGTCATTAGTGGGGCCACGGCGGGCCGGTGGGCTAGTGTTAACCACCTCGGTATTCCTTGCGATGTGGGACTCCAGGCTCATGCGCATCAACCTCGCGAAGGTGGCTGCGGCACCCTCCAGGCCGAAAGGCATACGCAGGAGCCAGGGCGAGCCCACAGCGACACGCGGAGGAGGGAAGGGGCCTGTGGGGCAAGCCTGGTTGAGGGCGATGAAGTCGACGCACATGCGCACACTACCGCGCGGCCTGGCGACGGGGGTGGGGCTGACGATCCTCTTGGGGTGGGGGGCCTCACGGGCGATTCCAGCATCCTAGGGCTTGTTGACATCTTGGGTGACAACTTCCTGCTTCTTGGGTGCTTGACGATATTCCTCATGCTTGACGGGCCGCGTGCTCCGGCACGCGGCTGAGTGGTGCTCGATCACCTCCCTCGGCAGGCTGGGCGCGCCTGACGCTGTCCAAGCCAATGCATCAGGGCACGCCCGGAGGAAGGTGACGAGCGCGCCCTCCTATTTGGGGGAGGGCCCGCCGCCGGCGGCGAGGGAGGGGCCTGCTTCGCCCCCATCCAGCGACGCCCTCTTGGACTCGACCCGCTCCTGAGAGAGCAGGGGTTTCTTCTTCACGGGCGTCTCCTCGGCAGGCCCAGGCACGTCCTCTTCGGCCGGGTACGCGACGGAGGCATGCTCGAGGGTTTCCAGCGCATCCTTCTCGTCGCAGCGGACGGTGAGGGTACCGCGGCAGCTGGGCATTTTGACGAGGCCGTAGGCATGATGGGTTGCGGCCATGAACTTGGTGAGCGCCGGGCAGCCCAAGATGGCGTTGTAAGGCAGGCCGATGTGAGCCACATCGAAGTCGATGAACTCCGTACAGTAGTTTTTGCCGGTGCCGAAGGTGACGGGAAGGCGCACCTGCCCCAGGGGGAAAGTGGAGCCGTCGGTGACGCCCGAGAAGGGCCTGGTGGGCATCAGGCGCTCGTAGGGCACTTGGAGCGTCTCGAAGGCTCGATGGAGATCACGTTGAGGCCGGCGCCTCCGTCGATGAGGGTCTTCGTGACCTCGATGTTGCTGATGGTGGGGGTGCACAGCAGGGGGACGGCGCCCATGCCCTTCGTGGACTTGGGGTGGTTGCTGGCGTCGAAGGCGATGGGGAACTCAGACCACTTGAGGCGGCCGGTGGACTCGAGCGCCGGGAGGGCCGCGTTCACCTCCCGAGAGAACTGCTTGAAGTGGCGGTTGGATGGAGGGGTCTGGGCCCCGCCGAGGATGCAGGCCACCCTACGGGACTCTTGGTAGCCCCCAGCGTTCTCAGCGGGAGGGTAGTCATTGGCGCATATTGGGGCGGCGTTGGCCTGAGGGTCAGCCTGTCGTGGCTGGATCTGACGGCCCTGACAGTTGCTGCCGCCGGCGCCGTTGTTGTGGTTGCCGCTCCAACTGCCGCCCCCGGGCCCCTTGCCGCGGCTCTCGGTGCGGCCCTCCCGAAGCGGCTTGAGCTCGTGGCAGTCCTCTGTGCTGTGGGAGTTCATGTTGTGGTACGTGCAGAAAGGGAGGGCGTCCTTCTTGGCCTCGTCATGGCCGCATCCGCGCTTGTAGTTCGGCTCTGCCGCGAGCACAGCAGAGCCCTTGCGCTTGGTGTCCTTGCCCTTGGGTTTCGCCGCATTAGGCTCAGCGTCAGCGTCGTTGTGGAGGAAGAGGCGTCCCTCTTCAACCTTGGCGCAGCGGTCGGCGAGGATGAACAGCTCTGCTGCAGAGTCGATCTTGTCTCTGACTGAGAGCTTCTCATGTATCTTCACGCCGTGACGCCGTTGGTGAAGGCGGAGACGATCGCGGCGTCGGAGGCCTTCGGGATCTTGTGGCGCACCTGGCTGAAGCACTGGATGAACTTGCGAAGGGGCTCGCCAGGGCGCTGGCGCACATTCCGCAGGTCATTGAGCGTGAGGGCGCGGTCGCTCGTGCCCTTGAAGTTGGTGACGAACTGCTTGCACAGATCCTCCCACGAAGAGATGGACGCCTCGGGGAGGTTCATGAGCCAGGAGCGCGCAGCGTCCTTGAGGGCCATGGGGAACCACTTCGCCATGACCCGGTCGTCCCCCCTCGCGGTCTGGATGCTGATGGTGTAGAGCAGGAGGAACTCCATGGGGTTAGCGCTGCCGTCGTAGCGCTGAGGGAGCTCTGGCTTGAACTTGTTGGGCCACACCACGCGGCGCAGCTCAGGGGCAAGGGCCAGGTAGCCCCCGTTAGTGACGGCTCCACCGTCGAGGGCCGCACGGTTCTGGCGCCCAGCCATGGCGACGTCGTGGAGGACGCGATCCTGGCGGTCGCACGCCTTCTCGAGGCCCACGCGTGCGTCCTGGGGCGCGTGGTGGACGATCTAGCAGCTGTCGCCGTCGCCGCCTGGCGCGAGCGAGCCGCGGGACGGCTCCGGGGCGCGCGCGGCGGGGCGGCGCTCGGCCACGTCGCGGTCCAGAGGAGGAGGAGGAGGAGGAGGAGGAGCGCCGCGTCCGTCCTAGTCGGCGCAGGACGGCGGAGCAGGCAGGGAGCGGGAAGGTGCCTGACCATCGCGCGCGGCATCGACGAGCTCGGTGATGCGCCCGAGCCAGGCGTCGTAGCCGTCCTCGGTGGGGCGGTAGCGCAGCAGCTCTTGCGCCATGAGCAGCGCGGCGTGCGGAGCAGGAGGGTAGCGACGCGCGAAAGAGGAAGTGGCGGCGGAGCGGTCGTGTGCCTGCTCGTTCACCGACGGGTGGGCAGAGGAGGCCACCCGCTCCCCAACGGGCTCGGTGGCGGCTCGAGGGCGCCGCCCAGGGGCACCGTGGGTGGCGGGCGCCGCGGGGACCCTAACAGCGGCGCGGCATGCAGCACGTTCCCGGGGAGCGGCGGCAGCATCCATGTCGAAGCTGGCGTCGAGGTCGAAGGCACGAAGATGGCAAGCCCCCCTACCTGGCGCGCCAAATGTCGGAGTCTGGGATCTGCGTCCAAGAAACTTCTCCAAGAACTTAGGATTCGAACTCTGGGGGACTTTGCTTGGCAACCTATGACACGACGGCAACTACGGCGGGGTCATGACGGGCTCACTGGCTCTCACCGGACACGAAGGGGACGCACGAGCTACCCAGGTTCGAGCTACACGAAGGGGGCGTCTTGCTCAGGAGAAACGCACCCTAGGAGGATAGTTTTGCTTTCCGACTGTCCATTGAAACTTTTTCACCATTGATCCGAGTGAACTCGCTCTAGTAGATGTTCATAGTGAGAATGCCTGATACGTCTCAAATGTATCTATAATTTTTTGATTGTTCCATGCTATTATAGTATCAATCTTGGATGTTTTATATGCAATTATATATCATTTTTCGGGACTAACCTATTAACCTAGTGCCCAGCGCCAGTTGCAGTTTTTTGCTTGTTTTTGCCTTTTCAAAAAATCATTATCAAACGGAGTCCAAATGTTGTCCTAATTTTTCAGAATTTTTGGAGTTACAGAAGTATGGCTTTTAAATAGATCTTTACAGAATGTTCTGTTTTAGACAGATTCTGCTTTTGTTGCATAGTTTGCTTATTTTGATGAATCTATGGATCGTATCGGGGGGTATGAGCCATGGGGAAGTTGGAGTACAGTAGCATTATGCCAATATTAAATATGAATTAATTTATAACAGTACCTAAAGTTTAAGATTTGTTTGTTATACTAACGGATCTCACGAGGTTTCTGTTGAGTTTTATGTGCTGAAGTTTTCAAGTTTTGGGTGAGACTATGATGGATAAAAGAATAAGGAGCGGCAAGAGCCTAAGCTTGGGGATGCCCAAGGCACCCCAAGGTAATATTCAAGGAAGACTCAAGCATCTAAGCTTGGGGATGCCCCGGATGGCATCCCATCTTTCGTCTACAATCTATGGTATATCACTTGGAGCTATATTTTTATTCATCACATGATATGTGTTTTACTTGGAGCGTCTTGTGCTATAGTTTGCTTGCTTTTGTTTGCTTTTTAGTTTGGCACAATCATCTTTGCTGAACACACCTTTTTGAGAGGGACACACATTATTCGTGTTTTGTTAGAATACTCTATGTGCTTCACTTATATCTTTTGAGCTAGGCAGTTGCTCTAGTGCTTCACTTATATCTTTTAGAGCACGACAGTGGTTATATTTTAAAGAAATAGTTGCACTCTCATGCTTCACTTATATCTTTTTGAGAGTCTAATAAATAACAATGGTAATATGCACGGGCTATGAATTTGGTCCTAATATGATAGGTATTCAAGAGGGATATAATAAAAACTTTCATGTAGATCACTGAATATGATAAGTTTGATTCCTTGCAATAGTTTTGCGATATTAAGATGGTAATATGGGGGAGGTACTAGTAGATAATTGTGGTTTAGTAAGAATATTGGTGTTAAGGTTTGTGATTCCCGAAGCATGCACGTATGATCTGTCGTTATGCTAAGAAGTTGGAGCATGATTTATTATTGATTGTCTACCTTATGAGTGGCGGTCGGGGACAAGCGATGGTGTTTTCCTACCACTCTATCCCCCTAGGGGCATGCGTAGTAGTACTTTGCTTTGAGGGCTAATAAACTTTCACAATAAGTATGTGAGTTCTTTATGACTAATGTGAGTCCATGGATTATACGCACTCTCACCTTTCTGGAATTTGCTAGCCTCTTCGGTACCGTGCATTGCCCTTTCTCACATCGAGAGTTGGTGCAAACTTTGCCGGTGCATCGAAACCCCGTGATATGATACGCTCTATTACACATAAGCCTCCTTATATCTTCCTCAAAACAGCCACCATACCTACCTATCATGGCATTTCCATAGCCATTCCGAGATATATTGCCATGCAACTTCCACCATTCCGTTTACATGACACACATCATCATTGTCATATTGCTTTGCATGATCATATAGCTGACATAGTATTTGTGGCTCAGCCACCGTTCATCATCTTCTTACATGTTACACTAGTATCATTGCACATCCTGGTACACTGCCAGAGGCATTCATATAGAGTCATATTTGTTCTAGTATTGAGTTGTAATTTTTGAGTTGTAAGTAAATAGAAGTATGATGATCATCATTATTAGAGCATTGCCCCAGTGAGGATATTAAAAAAAGGCAAAAAAGCGCCCACAAAAAAAAATGAGAGAAAAAGAGAGAAGGGGCAGTGTTACTATCCTTTTCCATACTTGTGCTTCAAAGTAGCACCATGTTTTTCATATAGAGAGTCTCCTATGTTGTCACTTTCATATACTAGTGGGAATTTTTCATTATAGAACTTGGCTTATATATTCGGATGATGGGCTTCCTCAAATGCTCGAGGTCTTCATGAGCAAGCAAGTTGGATGCACACCCACTTAGTTTTTATTTTGAGCTTTCATACACTTATAGCTCTTAGTGCATCCGTTGCATGGCAATCCCTACTCCTCGCATTGACATCAATTGATGGGCATCTCCATAGCCCATTGATTAGCCGCGTCGATGTGAGACTATCTTCTTCTTTTTGAGTTCCCCTTATTAATCTCTATCATCATTCTATTCCACCCATAGTGCTATATCCATGGCTTGCGCTCATGTATTGCGTGGGGGTTGAAAAAGCTGAAGCGCGTTAAAAAGTATGAACCAATTGCTCGGCTTGTCATCGGGGTAGTGCATGATAAATACTTTATGTTAAGAAGATGAAGCGTGACAGGATTATAAGATTTTATAGGGATAACTTTCTTTAGCATTTTTATTTTGAAAGGCATGATTGTTTGTTAGTATGCCTGAGTATTGATGTCTTTATATCAAGTTATAGACTATTGCTTTGAATCATTCGGGTCTTAATATTCACGTAAAAGAGAATTACATGATGAAACATGTTAGGTAGCATTCCACATCAAAAATTCTGTTTTTATCATTTACCTACTCGAGGACGAGCAGGAATTAAGCTTGGGGATGCTTGATACGTCTCCGATGTATCTATAATTTTTTGATTGTTCCATGCTATTATAGTATCAATCTTGGATGTTTTATATGCAATTATATATCATTTTTTGGGACTAACCTATTAACCTAGTGCCCAGTGCTAGTTGCTATTTTTTGCCTGTTTTTGTCTTTTTAGAAAATCATTAGCAAACGGAGTCCAAACAAAGAAAAAACTTTGGATTATTTTTTTCTAGACTAGAAGGGACCCTAGAAGCTTCGGGAGAAGACCAGAAGAGTCACGAGGGAGCGACAAGCCCAGAGGGCATGCCCAGGGGGGTAGGCATGCCCCCTAGGCTTGTGGGCCCCTCGTGGCACCTCTTGACCTAATTCCAGCGCTATAAATTCCCAAATACTCCCAATATTCAAGAGAGATAGACGAGAAAACCTTTCCGCTGCTGCAAGCCTCTGTTCTTCCGCGATCCCATCCGGAGGCCTTTTACGGTACTCTGCCGGAGTGGGAATCGATCACGGAGGGCTTCTTCATCAACCTTGCTGCCCTTCCGATGATGTGTGAGTAGTTTACCACAGACCTACGGGTCCATAGCTAGTAGCTAGATGGCTTTTTCTCTCTCTTTGATCTTCAATACCATGTTCTCCTCGATCTCCTGGAGTTCTATTCGATGTAATCTTCTTTTGCGGTGTGTTTGTTGGGATCCGATGAATTATGGGTTTATGATCAGATTATTCGTGAGAAATTTTTGAGTCTTTTCTGAACTCTTTTATGCATGATTGTTATAGCTTTGTATTTCTCTCCGATCTATCCGTTTGGTTTGGCGAACTAGATTGATTTATCTTGCAATGGGAGAGGTGCTTTGTGATGGGTTCAATCTTGCGGTGTTCTATATCCCAGTGACAGAAAGGGACAAGACACGTATTTGTATTGTTGCCATTAAGGATAAAAAGATGGGGTTTAATCATATTGCTTGAGTTTACTTTGTCTACATCATGTCATCTTACTTAAGGCGTTACTCAATTTTATACTTAATACCCTAGATGCATGCTGGATAGCGGTCGATGGGTGGAGTAATAGTAGTAGATGTAGGCAGGAGTCGGTCTACTTGTCTTGGACGTGATGCCTATATACATGATCATTGCCATGAATCCATCATAACTATGCGCTTTTCTATCAATTGCCCAACAGTAATTTGTTTACCCACCGTATGCTATGTGTTCGAGAGAGAAGCCTCTAGTGAAAACTATGGCCCCCGGGTCTACTTTTATCATATATTAAAATCCAAAAATACCTTGCTGCAATTTATTTACTTTTATTTTATTTTGCAATTTACTTTTCTATCTATCACTATCAGAATTAATCCTTGCAAGTAACCGCTAAGGGGATTGACAACCCTCTTATTTGCGTTGGGTGCAAGTGTTTGCTTTTGTGTGTGTAGGTGCTGCTAACGAGGTTCTGTGTGGTTCTCCTACTGGATTGATAACCTTGGTTCTTAACTGAGAAAAATACTTATCTCTACTGTACTACATCATCTTCTCCTCTTCAGGGAAATCCCAATGCAGTTCACAAGTAGCAATGCCCAACTTGTAAAGAGGCTCAGGACTTCTATTTCTTTAGAAACCATGAAGCAGGCACTAGAGGACAAGGACACCAAGCTAGCGGATGCCTGGAAGAACGTGAACTCGAAGACCAAAGCTGCCGAGCACTCGCTGAAGATAACCAAGAAGCTAAAGGAAGAGAACAAAACCCTGAAGGTCGCCGCTGAGGCAATGAAGAGCGAGTTCTCTGAGCTCAAGACTCACTACGCCTAATGGGAAATGAAGTGTAACACTCAGGCGAGTGCCTTCGAGGAGGAGAAGAAGATGCTAAATGACAAGATCATCGAGCTCCTCAAGAAGAAGGCAGAACTTGAGCAGTACGTCGAGGAGTTTGGTGAAGAGATGAACAAGAGACTCGAAAGTATGGCATTTAGCCGAGTGAATCTTACTTACTTCTGAATTCCTGCAAGTTTTAACTCTCGAGTCATTTTTGTCTACAGAATTCTACAACAATGTCGAGTTGGAGACCGACAGGGTCGAGAAGGATCTGGACCCCTCAAGGCAACTTCTCAAGTTCAGTGCTGCCATGGCTATCCTTCGGCTAGACAATCATCTCGACAATGTCATGGGGTATGTCACCCGCTTGAGGTTTGCGATGGCGAAGATCGACAAGGAGCTGCAGCCCGACGATAGTCTTCAGAGTGATCTGGAGGCTATGATGATCCGACTGAATGCGATCCCCAGCCAAGTGGAGTCTTGGAAGAAGTCTGCTGCCCGGTGTGGAGCTGACGTGGCACTTTCACTCGTCCGCATCCATTGCAAGGAGATGGATGAGGAGAAGCTGAAGTCCCTCAAGGTTGTCAACAAGAAGAAGCTCAAGTTTGAGGACTTCATGGAGATGTTCATTGAAGACGACACTCGGATCGCAGACGGTATCGATCTGGACACCTTTGTCGACCCGGCCAGTCCTCCATCCAACGCGTGAGTGAAAAACTCTTTAATTCCGAATGAATTTGCCTCGGTATGCCGAGTGATTGATGTAACCATTAAACTTTATTGATCCTGGGCTCGTACACTCGATCTTTTGCTTCATCAGCTCGAACAGACCAAAGTTTGAAATCCTTGTTTTGTTTGCTGATGTGTTTTTGACTTAGGCGAATGCTGGTTCACAGCTAAGCCCCCGAGTGAAGAGGATGTCCTCACTTGGATAGTTTTTAACTTAGATGAATTCTGGTTTGCAGCTAAGCCCCGAGTGAGGAGGATGTCCTCACTCGGATAGTTTTTATCTTAGACGAATTCTGGTTCGCAGCTAAGCCCCCGAGTGAGGAGGATGTCCTCACTCGGATAGTTTTTAACTTAGACGAAGTTTTTATTCACGGCTAAGCCCCGAGTGAGGAGGATGTCCTCACTCAGATAGTTTTTAACTTAGATGAATTTTTGATTCACGGCTAAGCCCCCGAGTGAGGAGGATGTCCTCACTCGGATAGTTTTTAACTTAGACGAATTTTTGATTCGTGGCTAAGTCCCCGAGTGAGGAGGATGTCCTCACTCAGATAGTTTTTAACTTAGATGGTTTTTTGATTCGCGTCTAAGCCCCCGAGTGAGGAGTTCCTCACTCGGAGATGGTTTTACACTTAGACGAATTCTGGTTCGCAGCTAAGCTCCCGAGTGGGGAGGATGTCCTCACTCGAATAGTTTTTAACTTAGACGAATTCTGATTCACGGCTAAGTTCACCCGCTAGGGGTGTTCTAGGTTCCGAGTGCTAATGTAACCGGAGTGAATTGTAGCATGTAACCAAATTCGATGCTATACAGGAAAAGTAAGACTTCTATTAATCGAATATCACTCGGAAAACTACTACAATGCTGAATTTATTCTAAGTGAAGAATTTGTGGAGCAGGTCCACATTCCAAGCTCTGGGCTCTTCTATGCCTTTATGGAAGTTGTAGAGTTGATATGCTCCATTGTTCAGAACCTTTGAAACTGCAAAGGGTCCTTCCCACGAAGGGGCCAGCTTGCGAGGCTTCTGTCGATCCAGCCAGAGGACCAAATCACCTTCTTGAAAGGCACACCCTCTGACTTGCCTGTCGTGGTAGCGGCGCAAATCCTGCTAGTAAATAGTCGACCTGATGAGTGCCAGCTCGCGCTCTTCCTCAAGGAGGTCGAAACCATCTTGACGCGCTTCTTCGGCTTCTGCTTCTGAATACAGTTCCACTTGGGGAAAGTTGTGGAGTAGATCACTCGAAAGGACAGCTTCTGAGCCGTATACCATGAAGAAAGGAGTGCGGTTCGTGGATCGGTTCAGGGTCGTCCGCAGGCCCCAGAGGACCGATGGCAACTCAGTGACCCAAGCTCCTGCAACATGCTTCAAATCACGCATGAGGCATGGCTTTCACCCTTGAAGTATCATCCCATTCACCCGCTCTGCCTGGCCATTCGACTGCGGATGAGCCACGGAGGTGTAATCCACCCGAGTGCCTTGCGAGAAGCAGAATTCGCGAAATTCGTCTAAGTCAAAGTTTGACCTGTTATCAGTGATGATGCTGTGGGGGACTCCAAACCTGAAGATTATCTCTTTGATGAACTTGACCGCAGTGGCCGAGTCTAGCTTTTTAATGGGCTTCGCCTCAATCCACTTGGTGAACTTGTCCACTGCCACCAATAAATGAGTGAACCCGCTGGTGCCAGTCCGCAGGGGTCGGACCATGTCCAGCCCCCAGACGGCGAATGGCCATGTGAGCGTAATTGTTTTCAGCGCGGACGTCGGTTTGTGTGACTGATTTGCGTAGAACTGGCATCCGACGCACTGCTCCACAATGTCTCTGGCTGCTTCATTGGCATGGGACCAATAGAAGCCTGCCTGAAATGCTTTAGCGACTAGCGTCCAGGAGGACGCATGGTGCAAACAGGTTCCTGAGTGAATCTCCTGCAAGATCTGTCGTCCTTCTTCAGGTGAAATACATCGTTGAGTGACGCCAGAGGTACTCTTCTTGTATAACTGGTCTCCCATGACGGTGAAAGCCTTTGATCGGCGGATGATCTGACGGGCTACCTCATCTTTGGGCAGCTCCTGCCTGAGCAGGTATGCTATGTATGGCTCAGTCCACTCAGGAACGATCACCAGTACTTCATGAACCAAATCGATCACCGCGGGAATGTCAACTTCAGTTGGATTGGACGGTCCGACTGGTTGCGGGGGCTCCTCCACGAAGGGATCTTTTTTGATCGTCAGGGAGTGTAAGTGCTCAAGGAACACGTCTTTTAGGTACTTCTTTCCGGGTGGAGCCGATCTTGGCCAAATCATCGGCGGCTTGATTCTTGATCCGGGTGGAGCCAACTGTCCTTCTCTTTCGAGAGTTCTTCTACATCAACCATCAGACTGAGTTCACCGATGGCCCTAGCATAGAACTTGGTGGTGTTTCCATTCATAGGCAGAGAAACACCCCCTTTCCCGAGGCCAAGCTGGAGAGTCACCCCAAAGGTTGGAACAAAACTTGGTTTTACTGCAAAAGCACTACTCCTCAAGATGAAAATCCCCTGCCGGGTTACAGACTGGACCGGCTCAATGCCACGGTCGCCTTTCCGGGTTGGCCATCTGCAGAATAACGGAAGCAAATTGCCCCTATCTATTCCAAGATAAGGGCCTTGGTTGCTAACGGCCTTACCGGGGTCGACTTGACCCAGTGCTCGATAGGCTGCCGAATCCAGCCCCTTAGTCAGAGGGGCGACTTAATGTGTAATTATACTGGCGAGCCGGCTGACGTTCAACGCTTCAGCCAAGTCAACTTATCTGTGAGTGACATTAACAAGGCCACCAAGAGATTATTGGGAGAGCCTCAAGAAAAATGCAACAAGACCGGGCTAGCACTCTTCTGCTTGACCAATCCTGTGCCTTCAGTAAGCGCTTGCACCTTCTTATTCTGTTCTTAACTTGCCTTCTTCATCTCATTCTTAACTGCCGTCTTGTCACAAATGCAGGCAGACGACAAGTTTTGGAAGAGGAAGAAACCTCGACAAGCCGCCCCCGCCCCAGTGGAGCAGCAAGATGAGCCGGCCGATGCGGATGAGCCGGCTGCCGAAAATGAGGCTGAGGTAGAACTTGACTCGCTTGGCCGTCTTTTTATTCAACTTGTTGACGCCCCTTCTCTTCAGGATGAAGCTGAAATTAGCCACACCAACGAGCCAGAGGTAACCTTGATCTCCTCTGATTCTGACTCTCCAAGACCTATTCAGAAGAAAACCCGGGTTGTGATCCGCAAGGTTCGAAGGAAGCCCCGGGTTGCCGTCTGTAAGGTCCCTTTCTCCCACCAGGATGCTCATTTGGATCCCAAATTTGTTTTGAAGAAAACTCGTCAAGCCGGGACCTCCAAAAGGAAGACCCGGAGCAGTGAAGGCGAGTTGAGCGGCGGGCTTCCCTACGAGCCGCCATCCCGTAAGGCGCGAGCTGAGGTGCTTCTTAGTCCAACTTTCTCTTTTCCTCTAGCTGGCCGTTTTAAGGAGCCCTTACATTTAAATGACTCGGCATATCAGACGTCCCACTCCTCGGGCGAGTCAAGTGCTACGCAGGTGCCGGCTTTCAACATCAACCTTGGGTAAGCAAATACTCTTGTGACATAGCAGTTCCTTATTCTTCCCCCCTTCAAATGAATAACTCCTTTGTTTCTTGTATAGTACCAAGGCTATCAAGAAGAAAGCACCTGCCGGGTCATCTGACCCGGTCATTCAATCAGGCCCCCAAGGAGAGAGAGAGAGACCACCTTGGCCACCCAGGACGAGCCGGCAGTCCAAAACAGCCCGCCGCCCCAGGACACAACAAGCCCGGCTCGCGCATCCCCTCCTGCTCAGGAGAGGGAAAATGTAATTGAAGACCAACCCGCCCTGCAGCCCGAGGCGCCGGCTCCAGAAGAAGCGCCGGCTCAAGAAGAAATAGTAGTGACGAGTGAGCGGCAAACTGCTGCACCAGAATCCTCCACCGCTCTTACCAAAGTTCCGGCCAAACCTAAGCCAGCCCCGAAGGACAAGGGGAAGACGGCTCTGGAGTTTTCTACATTTGAAGACCAAGATGCCAGTACCCTGCATCGGGCTGTGCTGACCCGGCTGTTTGAAAGCCGGGACACAGAGATCGCCATGATAACGTCTTTGAAGCGGAAGTATGAGGTAATTTGCATCCTTTGTTCTGTACCATATATATATGTAGCCCCCAAGGGCCGGGTCATTATAGAATGATGACCCGGGACTTCAAAATTTGACTTGTAAGTAGAACTTCACCCGACGACCCCAAAGGCCGGCTTGTCATTCATGACGGGCAGGTCTTGAGAACTGAGCAGGATAGATCAATTGATGCATTAGCCCCCAAGTGCCATGTAGAGTGCCTGCAGCTGCATGGAACTTGCCTTGTTGTTTTATTTGAAGCTCGAAAACGTGTAGCTCCCATGTGCTGGGTTGTCCTTTAGGGTGACCCGGGTCATACGTATATTTTGTATAACAGTCTGCCTTGCAGGAAATGCTAGATCAAGCGGAGACCCAGGCTTCCTTCTTCCGAAAGGAAGCAAGGAAGGAGAAGAAATTGCGCAAAGAGGCTGAAGAATCCGCTGCTGAGGCCAATAAGTCTTTGGTCATTGTGAGGAACACCTTGCAAGAGACTGAAGCTGCCAGAGCCGCCCAAGCTGCGCGAGCGGAAGAGGCCGAAGCCAAACTTGAGCCGGCAACTCAAGAGCCGACGACTCTAAAAAGCCAGATCACTACCATGTGCCGGGCTATCTTTGGTAAGCAAAACAGCCCGCCAAACCCCAGTAGCTCCGGCTTAAATACGCCAAGCCGGCTTGACTGAGGGTGTATACTTGTGTTTGCAGGTCGGAAAAATCAAACTCTGGTGCAGCAACCTGTGGTGAAATTGAAGGCGGTCTACACCTTGGTAGAACAAATGTACATAGGAGGATGCCGTTGCATAATGGCCGCCAAGAACACCAAGGTGCCGCCTCAGCTGATTGCCGATACACTGAAAGAACTGTCAGTAGTGCCCAGGTGGTTCGATGACTGGAAAAGGGCGTGCTACCACACTGGGGCTCTAACCGCACTTGCTCGAGCCAAGGCATACGTGCCGGAACTCGATCCGGCTCAGGTGGCGGGCGGGTATCCAGAGTTCAATGTGGACGACTCACCATTTACCAAGAGGGACTTCCAACGCTGCATCAAAGAGACCCAGGTTACCGCCACCGAAATCGCAGAAGAGGCAGACCTGACCCGGTACCAGGCGCCGTACTCAGAGGAGAATGAGCCGATAGAACTGCCTAAACATGAGCCGGTAGCCCTAACCCGTATGCGTAAGCCATCCTTTGCTCCTGAAGTTGACCCTTCCTCCCTGATATCCGCCGATGCCCTATTTGAAGTGTTGCGCTCAATTCAGTGGTCGACCGGCGACTCAAGCCAAGAAGCGGAGGATGACGACGGCCGTGAAGAGCCGGCACAGGGCGCTTCCTCGGGTGCTGGCGGCTCTGACTCGGCAACATAGAGCGCCAAGTTATCCTTTGTAGGCAGAACTTGTAAAAAAAATTGTCGTGGCCACAGCTGATTGGCGGCTTGTAATAGCTAATAGGGTAGTATGAAACACTTGATGCTGATGCCAGTGCCATCATGTATTGAGCTTGTTTATTGCCTGTACCAATACTATGATGCCTTGCTTCTGGAAATCCTCTTTTGGGCTGCGAGAGCCGGTTGTTGCAATAGAGCGATCCTGCTGAAACAATAACAACTGCGTGTGATGGTGATTGATGAAATCACATAACGAGTAATCTTTGTTACTATTTACAATGAATCAAAAATATCCAAGTAACTAAAGTAAATTCTAAGCATCGGATGTATGCATGTATGCATAGATGAGATGAGTGCAACACAAAGAACATAATCATAAGCCGGAATACACTTTATAACGCGCAAGCCGGAATACTCTTGCACGGCCGGCTCATAGAGCACGAGCCGGAACATGCTTTCATGAAACTAGCACGTTGTCCTGTTGGTTTGTCCTCGCTCTCTGAAAGCCGGCTCTCACACAACCAATCGGATGTTTTAACTCTGACGAATTCAGGGTCACCAATGTGATTGACTCGCCAGAAGTACGCCGGTTCATTTTTAGGGAGTAGCATCTTGCTAACAAGCAGGTTTAACCAACTTTGGGGCATCTCGCCGGGTTAAAGGGTTTTGTAAGCTAAACTCAATTGAGTTGGAAGCCCCCAAGTAACCAAGATCAACAAATAAAGATCCAGCACACAAATTTTGAGGCAAAACAACACCTTTACACAATTCTGCTGGTCGTTATTTTATTTGATCGAAAACAGGTATATACAGGGTAAAAGGTATGTACAAGAGTATGACCCAGTCGATGACTTAGGTGTAGTATGGCCGGAGCTAGGCAATGTTCCAGGGCCGGATTGTTTCCTCCTCAGAAGTACGCGATTTTTCTGCTTCACGTACATCAATCAGGTAATAGGACCCATTGTTGAGATTCTTGTTGACCACAAAGGGCCCTTGCCAAGGTGGGGAAAGTTTATGCATGCCTGTCTGGTCTTGTATCAGATGGAGCACTAAGTCACCCTCCTGAAAAGTACGGCTTCGAACTCTTCGGCTGTGATAGCGACGTAGGTCTTGCTGATAAATTGCTGATCTGGACACGGCAAGGTCACGCTCTTCCTCCAGAGCATCAAGAGCGTCTTGGCAAGCCTGCTCATTATCTAATTCCACATAAGCCGCCACTCGAGCGGAGTCATGACGAATGTCGCTCGGAAGTACAGCTTCTGCACCATAGACTAGGAAAAACGGCGTATAGCATGTTGACCTGTTGGGAGTAGTCCGTATGCTCCAAAGCACCGAAGGTAACTCTTCTTCCCAGCAACCCGGCATGCGCTGCAAAGGCACCATGAGCCAGGGTTTGATACCACGCAGCAATTCCTGATTGGCCCGTTCGGCCTGTCCGTTGGACTGAGGATGCGCAACCGATGCTAGATCAAGCCGGATGTGCTCCTGTTGACAGAACTGTTCCATGGCTCCCTTGGAAAGATTGGTCCCATTGTCTGTAATGACACTATGCGGGTAGCCAAATCAGAATATCAGCTTCTTCAGAAACTTAACAGCTGTAGCCGCGTTGCAGTTGCTGACCGGCTCTGCTTCCACCCACTTGGTAAACTTGTTCACAGCCACCAGTAGGTGCGTATGCTTGTTCTTAGAACGTTTGAAGGGTCCCACCATGTCAAGCCCCCAGACCGCGAACGGCCAAGTAATTGGGATCATCCTTAACTCTTGAGCCGGCACATGGGCCTGGCGAGCATATTTCTGGCAACCATCACACTTACGGACAATGTCCTCTGCGTCAGCATGAGCCGTGAGCCAGTAAAAACCGTGCCGGAAAGCCTTGCGCCCAGTGATCTTGAGCCAGCATGGTGGCCGCAGTCACCTGAATGAATCTCATTGAGAATTGCATGGCCTTCTTCAGGTGAAACGCAACGCTAAAAAACACCAGTAACGCTTCGTCGGTGTAACTTGCCATTGACAATAATCATAGACTTGGACCATCTAATGATCTGCCAAGCAAGGAGTTCCTCTGTTGGCAGTTCTCCCCGGCTTAGATAAGCCAAGTAGTGGACCGTCCAATCAGGGATTGCATGGACAGCAGCCACTAGAGCCGCCTCCGGGTCAGGAACAGCCAAGTCCTCCTCTGTTGGTAACTTGACAGATGGGTTGTGCAAAACGTCCAGGAACACATTGGGTGGCACCGGCTTGCGCTGTGAGCCCAAGCGAGAGAGTGCGTCCGCCGCCTCGTTCTGCCTGCGTTCAATGTGATCAACTTGATAACCTTTGAAGTGTCCAGCGATATTGGTGACCGCGTGCCGATAAGCCGCCATAAGGGGATCCTTGGAATCCCAAGTACCAGAAACCTACTGGGCCACCAAGTCTGAGTCGCCCAAACACCTGACCCGGCTCAGGTTCATCTCCTTGGCCATCCAAAGCCCATGAAGCAAGGCCTCATATTCTGCCGCATTGTTAGTACAGGGAAACATGAGTCTCAAAACATAATAGAACTTATCTCCTCGGGGGGAAGTAATCACAACTCCAGCCCCCGAGCCTTCGAGCTGCCTGGAGCCGTCAAAGTGTATGGACCAGTATGTTGTGTCGGGCTTCTCTTCGGGAGCCTGCAACACTGTCCAATCATTGATGAAATCCACCAGCGCCTGTGATTTGATTGCTGTGTGGGGCACGTATTTGAGATGATGCGGACCAAGCTCGATGGCCCACTTAGCAACCCGGCCTGTCGCCTCCCGGTTCTGGATTATATCCCCAAGAGGTGCTGAGCTGACCACAGTGATTGGATGCTCATGGAAATAATGCTTCAGCTTGCGACTAGCCATAAACACTCCGTAGACCAGTTTCTACCAATGTGGATACCGCTGCTTGGACTCGGATAACACCTCACTGATATAATACACAGGGTGCTGGACTGGATATTCCTTGCCATCCTCCTTGCGCTCTACCACGACTGCCACGCTTACTGCTTTGTTATTGGCACCAATATATAGCAACATTGGTTCCTTCTCACGAGGGGCAGCTAGGACTGGCGGCTCAGACAACTGCTTCTTAAGGGCCTCAAAAGCCTGATCTGCAGCATCACTCCAGACAAAGTCATCTGATTTCTTAAGCAATTGGTATAACGGAATTGCCTTTTCTCCAAGCCGGCTTATGAACTGACTTAGCACCGCAACCCGCCCAGCCAGTTTTTGCACGTCATTAAGTCTGGCCGGCTTAGCCAGGGTCGTGATTGCCTTGATCTATTCTGGGTTAGCTTCAATGCCACGCTCGGAAACAAGAAATCCCAGAAGTTTTCCTGCAGGGACACCAAAAACACACTTTTCCGGGTTAAGCTTCATCTGGTAGACACGGAGGTTGTCAAATGTTTCCTTGAGATCCTCCAATAGAGTTTCTTTCCTCCGGGACTTAACCATAATGTCATCAACATAAGCATGAATGTTCCGCCCGATCTGTTTATGAAAGCAGCTCTGGACACAACGCTGGTAAGTTGCCTGTGCACACTTCAGGCCAAACGGCATGGTGGTATAACAGAAAGCTCCAAAGGGTGTGATGAAAGCCGTCTTTTCCTGGTCTTCCAGCTTCATTTTGATCCGATGATAGCCAGAGTAAGCATCCAGGAAGCATAAACTCTCACAACCAACCGTAGCGTCGATGATCTGGTCAATACGGGGTAAGGCCAAGGGGTCGCTAGGACAAGCCTTATTCAGGTCTGTGTAATCAACACACATCCGCCAAGTCCCGTTTTTCTTCAGAACAAGCACTGGGTTAGCAAGCCATTCAGGATGGAAGACTTCGACGATGAACCCGGCAGCTAGTAGCTGGGCCACCTCATCACCAATAGCTTTCCGCCTTTCCTCATTAAAGCGACGGAGAGACTGGCAAACTGGCTTGAACTTGGGATCCACATTAAGGGAGTGCTCAGCGAGTTCTCTCGGTACACCTGGCATGTCAGAAGGTTTCCATGCAAAGATGTCCCGGTTCTCACGGATGAACTCGATGTGCTCGCTTTCCTATTTGGGATCCATATTTGCCCCGATGGTGAACTGCTCAGAAGAATTGCCCGGGGTGAAATCAACTTGTTCGTGTCTCTGGCCGACTTAAACTTGAGCAGAGGGTCTGACTCCGTTGTGGGCTTCTTCAGGGACGTCCTGTCCGACGGGTCAACATTGTCCTTATAGTACCGCAATTCCTCCTTAGCACAGGTCGTCTCGGTGTACGCTGCATCTCCTTCCTCGCATTCGAGCGCAATCTTCCGGTTTCCTTCCACTGTGATGGTTCCCCTCAGTCTTGGCATCTTCATTTTCAGGTAGACATAACACGGCCGCGCCATGAACCGTGCATAAGCCGGCCGGCCAAATAAGGCGTGGTATGGGCTCTTAAGTTTAACCACCTCAAAGGACAGGAACTCAGAACGCCAGTTATCCTCTGAGCCAAAAGCCACCTCAAGGGAAATTCTACCCATGGGATAGGCCGACTTGCCAGGAACAATGCCGTGAAAGACTGTAGAGGACGGAGTTAACTGCTTATCTGACAGATTCATCCGCCTGAACATGTCATAGTACAGAATGTTGATGCTGCTGCCTCCGTCCATGAGCACCTTAGTCAGGGTGTAACCGCCGACTTGTGGCACAACCACCAGAGCTAAGTGGCCAGGGTGATCGAGTAGTACTGGATGATCCGCCCTGCTCCAGGTAACCGGCTGCTCAGACCAGTTAAGATAATAGGGAACCGCCGGCTCAACTGTGTGGGCGGCTCGTCGTTGCACCTTCCGATCCCGTTTGCAGGTGCTAGTGGTGAAAACATGATACTGCACACTACTTAACTGTTTCGGGTTACTCTGAAATCCCGTCGCGCTGGCTTGGTGCTGATTCCCCTGGTTGTTTCTCTGATTGCCACCTCCAGTATTACCAGGCCCCTGAAACCCGCCGCCTTGGCCACTGTTCCCCTGGAAGCCGGGTCCTGCGAAGGGCCCTTGCAAGCCGGCCCCTGAGAAGCTGGGCCCCTGTTGGACGGGTTGTCCACCATTGCCACCCCCATTATGATGATTCTGGAAGACCGGCTTGGCAAACTCTTGCATGACGTAGCAATTTTCCCAGGAGTGACTGGATGGCTTACCATTGTAACTGTGTTTCGGGCAAGGAGCCTTGAGAGCCTCTTCGTAAGTGAGAGGGTGATTACCAGTGGACTGCTTCCTAGAACCGTCATTCTGGTGCTGACCCTTGTTCTCTGCATTTGTATTCGCCACCAGGTCAGAGCTACCATCATAACCCTTACGTTTCCTGTCGTTGTTGTTCTGACCATTGCTGTTGTTCTGCTGCTGACCCTTACCACCGGCTTTCTTCCCCTTTTCGGATTTCTCCTCGTCCGACAGCGGATCCTTGGTGTTATCTAACTCTGCATACCAGGTTAAGACATCCATGAGGTCACCCATATCCTGGACTTTACGCTTGAGCCGCCCAAGCTTCTGGACCAGGGGCTGAAACTTGCATGTTCGTTCCAGAACGAGTACTGCTTGTGCGGCCGAGATGCTGTCTGAGCTATGTATAACCTCCGCAACTCGGCGAGCCCAGTGATGCGCCGACTCATCCTCGCGCTGGACACAACGCTCAAGATCCACAATTGTGGTTGGCCTTTTACAGGTTCCCTGGAAATTCTTGATGAATCATTCCTTCAGTTCCTGCCACGTGTTGATGGAATTCGCCGGTAGGTTTTTCATCCAGGTGCGTGCAGGGCCTTCCAACATCAGAGGCAGGTAACGCGCAAAGACCGACTCACTTGCGCCCAACAAGTCCATTGCCAACTCATAGCTCTCGATCCACTCGGTGGGCTCTAGATTCGCTGTATAGTTAGGAACCTTGCGAGGCCCTTTGAAATCCAGGGGGATGCACGCCTCTCGCAACGCTGGTACCATCAGGGAGTTCCGATCATGCGGCTCGAAGAACCCCCAAGCCGGCCATCTGACCGGGTTACGTCGGGCGAGTGCTGCACTTCTGGCGGGTTGGCATTCGGCGGCGGGTCGACTCGCGTCGGCGTGTTGACGTGCGCCGGCGGGTTGTGCCCTGCACGCGCGTTTTCCTCCTCCCACACTCATAGAATCCGAGCTGCGTCCGCAACGTCTTGCGGGATCCTGGGCTGGTGTTGCTCCGCCAGCGGCTGGGCAGCTCTCCTGCGGTGTGCGCTGCTGGAGACCGCAGGTGACTCAGGGCGCTGACTCCTGGTGCGGCTCTAATGAGGGGTTGAGTGAAGCCGATGCTGGCTATGCGCGTAATTGGCTTGCTGCACCACTACTGTCTTGAGCATTACAATGGCGTTCCTGGCCTCGGTCTGAATCGGGCCGTCCCCCTCGATCGGAATAGCCGCCAAGTTGTGGGTTGCAGCCAGCACGTTATCAACCGGGTTGGAGTAGTGTCCAATTGGGGTCTGGAACCGGTAAGACGGTGGCTGCTATTGCTGATCCGGCGTGCGATGCCAGACCGGCTCTCGCTGCTGAACATGCTACTGCAAAGGCGGCTCTCTCGTGGGGATGACTCTAGCCCCCAGGTTTGTCGGAGCCAGCGGTGTGGTGAACAACTGAGTCGGCTCGAGATTAGCCGGAAGCCGGCTCTGATGACGCCTCCTGTGAACGAGCTCTGACTCGGCCTGTCGGCGGTTCAGATAATGCGCCTCCTCATCCAGACGCTGCCTCTCCACAGCAATCTGTGCCTGCTCCTACACCAAGCGGGCGTTCTCTCCATTGATGTCCTCTTGGATCTTGGCCATCTGCTCGCGACACTTCGTGATCTCCGCGTTGCGCGCCGCCGCGTTCTCTGCAGTGACCGGCTCGGTCAATAGGGCTGTCAGTGTAGTCATCAAGTCCGCGAGTGCTTGAACCCCGGTCTTCTGAGAGCCGGTGGCTGAGGCGCCGGCTCCTCCCGAGCCGGCCAGGAGGTTGTTCTGCCCCGCCGTCGGATTGGCCGGGTCATGCACTGGATCTTGCCTACCCGCCATGTACACCGCCGTGAAGTGAGGCGGATCTGGGCTCTCCGGAAAGATGTCGTCCGTGTGCCCGAGCCCTCCATCATGCAGCGGAAGAATTGACTCGGTTTCCCCCGTCGAGGACTCGCCGTCAGATTGGACAAGCATGTCATCCTGAGACAGGGAGTTCTCCGACAAGGCCACCCCTTGGGTGAAACCCACGAAGACATGGTTTGGGCCGGCTTGAAGCGGGCCGGGTCTTGCCTGGCGCTGACCAGCGCGGTGTGCCGACTCGACACCGGCGATCTTCTCCAACACGGCGGCCGGCTCGCCGATCACGCCGATGAAGGTGTGAATCTTGCCGAAGGGGACCCGGTACCCGTACTCGATTGAGTCGGCGTCGGGGCCCCAGTATGAATCGTCGATGTAGAACTTCCCGCGGCGGCTCTTGGTCATCATGCCAACCACATACCTCCCGAACCCTGGGAGAGATCCCGCTAAGAACTCAACTCCACCGTGCGTGAGCCCCACGGTGGGCGCCAACTGTCGTGGTTTTGACACGGCAAATGCCCTTGTGAAAGGACTTAGAGAGGAGGCCATCGCACGTGTGTGGAAGCTTAACGGGGTTGATCGGGAACGAGAAGACGCCGGGTTACCCAGGTTCGGCACCTCATGGTGGAGGTAAAAGCCTATGTCCTGCTTGATTATTTTGCTCGAGATCTCGATTACAAGGATGCGGATTCGCTAACCTAGCTCTCGAGGAGATTGCAACTTAGTATTTTTCACATAGGTGCTCCCCTTTATATATACAGGTGGAACCCTAGATTACATGAGAGTCCGGGTTGTCCTTTGACCAGTCTCCTACTCTTTCCTACTTGTTCTCCAAGACGACCTTGTAGGGTAATGCAGCAGAAAACAAAAAAATTCTGACGTACACACCAGCCCAGGACCACTATGGAGACTGCATACAAGGTTTGATCTTTTCGTTACTGACTCTTAGCGCAGCGGAAGTAGAGTCAATGATGATCGGCGGTGCAGATCCCCACAGCTAGGATTTACAACCTCCCAACCGTGAGGATGTACTCCCTTGCCGGACAGCCCTTCGGGAGGCGGTCGGACAGTCCCTCGGACGATGTCACGGACAGCCCTTCGGGAGGACCCTCGAAACTCGAACGGAAACTCGGACAGCCCTTCGGGAGGACCCTCGAACAACCCCTCAGGAAAAAGATCGAAACTACGACCTCTCTATGGGGTTGCACACATACGGTGTCAGCTATCCAGCAGGCCTTCGCCGTCCAGAACTAGTTCCTGCCGGAACCCAGACCGCCTTTCGGCTCTACGAAACTATTTCGTGGGAGGGAGAGAGAGAGCCAGACAAAGCATGGCATGTGTATGAGAGCAAGGGATGAGTGTGGAGAGCACCCCTCCACCTCTATTTATAGGAAAGCCAAGGGGTAAAGTTGGCATACAAAAAATACCAAAGTACCCCCACTTTATGTCACACATAAAGATAATAAAAGGCAAAAAGGGATGGCATGTGGAGCTCCATGGAGGAGCTCCACCTTGGCCGGCCACCATCATGCCCCCCCCAAGGGGGGTTCCTTAGTGCCTAAGTCTTTCTAGAAGCCTTTTGGGAAAATCCCAAAAGGTGGCTTTCCAAAAAATTAACCATAAAGTGATTTTCACTATTCACGGAGACAATTTTCTGCGACCGTTAAATCCGAAAATATTTCTGTGGGTCTTAGAATAATTCCAGTACCCACTAAAATGATTTTGGATTCATTCCGAAACAATTCTGGATTAGTGATTTTCATCTGCGAAAAGCAACGAAACCGGTTCCGGCAGCTCCGGAACATTCCCGGTTTTTGTCCTGAAAAAATCCCATAAGTTACCAGAACAATTCTGGCACCCTCCAAGAATTTCCAGGCGTGTGCCAAAACCAATTTGACTTAATGGTATACCCCGAAACAACTTTTCTGTTTTACCGGAACTATTCCGGTGTCCTCTCCGGAACGTTTCCGTTACGTCCGAAACTTTTCCGGTGATTTTTTCTCAGACTCCCTTTCTAGTATTCAGCAGATAGATGACCCTTAAGCGTGTGACCCTATAGGTTCGGTGAAGTATAGACATGACCCGGAACACTTTCCGATAATTGATCAACATCGGAGCCGTGGACATCCATATTGACCCCTATACCCACACGAATGAATATTCGAGTGAACCTCCAGTTGCCGTGTGCTATTCCTGTTGCTTCGCGATATGTTACAAATACCCGAGGTGAGAATCATCGGCATCCCCGTGGATCAACAACTTGTCCACTATGTCAGTTACCTCGTTACCGGTTTTGTTCTCTTTTCTCGTTCCCGTGTTCCGGCATCCCTGTGATCAAATCACAATGTGTCTGGCCAGACGATGGTGGATACCGTAACACCGAGAGGGCCCAGAGATATCTCTCCATCGTCGGAGGAGCAAATCCCAATCTTGAGCTATCAAGTTACTTGACATACTTTTCCATGAACCCGTAAGCCGCCGTAATAGCCACCCATTTATGGATGACGTTTAACAAACCCCAAAGTTCATGAATCAAGCATGAAGAAACTCGATACTCTCATGGTCTAAGGAATTATGCAAACGTAAACTTTCTCTGTGTTATTAACCATTATCTTGTGACGAATGTATCTCATAACATAACATCAATTCGGGTCGATTCAACACAAGTGTTCTCCTAACATTGTGCCCTCAAAATTGCCGGCATAGACATGCCCACGATCAGGAAAATAGGACCATCATGCAACACTTGAGCTAGTCTTAGAGGCATGACTAGGAATACATTTTACCGTTTATTATTCCACACGTGCATATGAGTCTTCCTCCGAGCCTCGTGGTTATTGCGGACTCGAGAACCATAGCAGTTATAGCATGGAACATAAACTTAATCAGGAACATGAAAATAAATAATAACATTTATTATTGCCTCTAGGACATATCTCCTACAGACTCCCACTTGCACTAGAGTCAATAATCTAGTCAATGCTAATGCACTTTACACCTATGGCATACCGATGTAAAAATGCTTCGCTTGTGGTATAGCCTGATGTCCAACGAATCTGACAACTTCAGTTCCGTGTGTATCTTTGCATCTCCTCGCGTTTTCACGCGTTCACAAAATTCATATTTTGTGGGGACTTGGCTTTGTATATATGTGAATCACAGGTCAAACCTTGATTTCTTAGATTGAGCTATGGAGCAACTATCTTCAATAGTGTTCCATTGACCAAAGCCATCTTGGAATCATACTAAGTTCATGAACGAACTGTACGATTCAACATCTTCTATGTTGCTTTGAAAGCGGCAACATACTTAGCCTTTGTTATAGAATTCGTCACAGTAACCTGTTTGGAATGATTTCCAAACACCGTGCCACCATATTGTGTATTACACAAAACCCTTAACTTAAATCAAAAATTGCATGGAGTATTGATGAAGACTGTATCAATGTAATTACTTACAACGAGCACTTCATAATCTCTGCTTGCGAGAAAACATGTCATCAGTGCTACTTTAGTACTTAATGACATTTTTCACTGTTGTCCCATGATCAGTACTTTGATCACTTTGGTATCTATACTCGCAACAGCTTTGGAAGTATCGGACATATCTGGTTGTTTTACATACCATGGAATACATGATTAATCCAAACACAAGAGCATGTGGAATCTCCATCATGTATTTTGCTCATTAGTGTTTTGGGACACCGAGTCTTGCAAAAACCCTTTCCATGTGACTTCGGCAAGAATCACTCCTTGGCGCTCTTATGCTAAACTATTTTAGCATCTTGTCAATATGTATTTTTGGCTTAACCTATTAGGCAATACTATCTTTGCGGATAATTATGCCTAATATCAAGGCTACTTTGCCCAAGCACTTCATCGAAAAACTATTTTCAATGAAGTCCTAATTCGTGTCAAGAAATTTATATTATTTCCAATCAACAATGTGTCAAGCACACAAGTTTTTAGAAATATTATTATGCTCCCACTTACTTTCTTGTAACCACAAGCATCTTCGTTATCCATTGATGAAATCAAACTCTTTTGACTATTTCATCAAAACGAAGAGTCCAACTCCATTTTGCTCTCTTCTGTCCATTGCTGGAACTCTGAAGTTTGCACACTTACTAGCATCCTTTGGATTGACAAAATACTTCGGACTGTATCACATGCAAGTCCTAGGTTTAATTTCCATCACATGGAAATCCTTTTGGCATCCATGTATCATATCTCAAGACTGAAATATGTATTAATTGCTAGTTTAACCAGATCTGACTTTAAGCATCGCTACAGTGAGACAACCTCATCGTAGTCAACTCCTTGAACATGTTATTGCAACAAGTCGAGCTTTATGGATAAAACATTTTATCCACATCAGTTTATAGTTCCATTAATGTTCGTTAGACTCTAATTCTTCCGAAGGGTTTATCAAGATATAATCTTGAATCATTTCTGGAAACTATCTCAGATTATATTGGCATTTAGCCAATTCCGGAGTCAGGGCCCATCAACGCTTCCTTGTGTATCATAGGTATACTGTTGTCTAACAACAATATCTTGCTTGCGCACCTGAGAGGTTTGCACGAGTTTTGCCTACGTGGTTCAGTTTCAAGTTCGACCGAAGTCCATACATTTTATTGTAGAGACTTCCGTATCAGTCGCAGTAGGAAACTCTGGAATTACTTCCAAGGTTTCTTTCCTTCGATCTGATGATGAAGATACAGTTATCTCGTCGAGTTGCACTGTCCTCCCACTCACCTTTTTGCAAGAACCATTTTCTTCAAAAGCATACCGTTTTTGTGGCAAAACTTTTTGCCTCGGTATAGTGGTGGAGGAATTCCCAATTACTTGGGATAACCTAGAAAGTAGTACTTGTCTGATTTGGAATAGGTTTGTAAATATTTTACACAAGCCCCATATTCCAAATGTTAAGAAAAGACAAAGCATGGTTGGGCGTACCATACCATGGCGTCATTTCAACAGACCTGGTGGTGCTCTTTTCAGTGTAAAAGCCGCAGTCTCTAAAGCATTACTTTAAAAGGGATAATGGCAAATTGATTTATGTCATCTTTGATCTTACCTTGTCATAAATGGTTTGATTACATCTTCACGGACATTCCACTCACAGTGGTGTTCCGGGAGGTGTAAGTTATAAAACTCCTTTCATAACTCATCAGACATTCGCTAAACTTGTAACTCAAATATTCCTTTCTGCAATCAAATTGCAGAAACATAATTTTCTTGTTACAATAATTTCTACTTCATATTGAAAACCTTTCGAATGATTTCAAAAGATCCAGACTTATGTCTCATCAAGCAAATATCCATATATCTACTTGAGTCATTTTTGAAGATAGACAAATCCACTGCTAGCAATAACCTTTATCGGACTACATACATCAAAATGTATGATCACCAATAAGTTCGTTGCTCGTTCCTTATGGCATGTGAACTGTATTTCAGTCACTTCACTTTTCGGAGGAAAGTTGCAAGTGTCAGATGATTCATAATCAAACGACTTCAAAATCCATCATTTTGGAATTTCTCCATGCGGGTTTCTCCAATGTGACCAAATGCAGTGCCACACATGTGTGGTATTCTCTTAGTCTTGCGACATTTAGAGTCAGTGTTATGGATGTATCATATTACCATCAATATTCATAACATACATCCCTTCCACGATGGAAGGATGGCCCTTATGTTATTCATTATTCCGAACCACAATTGTTCTTTCATGAACAACACTCTTGCAACAAACATTATGCAAATGGGCTAGAGTGTATAAAACGATAAAATGATTTATGAAAGTAAATACAGAGGTAATGTATTATTATCAATATTCATAACATACATCTCATTCATAATGAAAGTATGGCCCTTATGTTATTCATAACACCGAACATCAAAAGTTCTCTTATGAACAACCTTCTTGCAAGATACCTTATGCAATGGGCTAGAGTGTGTAAAACTCTAAAATGAATTATGAAAATAAATACAGAGGGTAATACACCGATGGAAGGTATAGTAACATTTACTATATTCCCAGCGCGTATCTGAACCTCACTCCGTCCAGTCTTTTAGGCCGTAGTAGTTCTTGCATCGAATTGCAACGGAAAGCAATCGAGCGGGTATCTCTGTGATCAACTCAAAATACCCAAGAATTAGTGACTAAAAATTTAATCACAATTCCCAAGAACTATTTCTTTGACCAGCCTTCTATACATCAATAGCTTGTATGATTTTCATTCATGAGCTGGACATTCCAGTCTTCTTTCTTTTTTGCCTTTATACTTCTAACAGTTTTACTTCCAATAGTTCTCCTACTCTCAGAAGAAGCACCGACTTGAAGAGTGGCGTCAGCCCCGGACTTCCTAGGTGTGTAAGTCATACTAACACCCTTCAAACATTTCCTTTCTCTTAAGTTGTTGTTTTATTCACCATCATCATATGACAGGCGTTCTACTGGATCCCTCTGTTATTAATCAAATGCATAGTAAACACTTTTACTAATAGTTTGCAAAACAAACATTGCTTTGGATATCACATATCTTTTAGCCTTTGTTTGTGTCTGAAAATGATTTCCAGTTCCATGAATATCACATAGCTATCCCAAACTTTTGAAGTTCGGGTCTCATGGAAGCAAACATATTGCACTTGACCGTAACGGAATTCTATCTTTTGGATCGAAGGACGAGAGTCACATTATCCATAGCATTAGCGGCAGAATACCAAAAGCATGCGATAGGACAAAGTCCTTCTCGGCACTTTTGAGGACAATCCTCACATTACATTACCAACCGTAAAGTTTTAACTAGATATTTAACAGCTTATTCAATTTTAACAGGGAAGGTGGAAACGCGAGCCATTATTCTATAACTATTATGCAAATTTCACTTAGACAAAGTTCATAATTAATTGCACAGAGAATTAAACAAGTTAATTCAACAGTGCGCTCCCACTCAAATCAATATCTCTCATAATTTGATTGTGAGTGATGCAAGATCCGCATTTCCATTCAACGCCATTGTTCGAGATGAACACTGATGGCGCCAACTTCAATCGGTAGGCAAACTTGCCGATCACATCTCTATGTGACTCTTGTTCATCTTTCGATGCGTGTGTTCCGAGCTCAGGACGATCCTGCCATGAACGTCAAGACAACCAAGTGATCTTGCTGCGAGGTCTGACCTCACCCACCTTACACCCGTACAATCGTTCGTACCCATGTAGATCATGGCGCACCCCGAACGGAAAGATGCTGTGACGGTGCTACACTTGGGAGAACACTAACTACTTGATATTTTTGTGAGAGATCACCCTAATAAAAATCGACTACCGCACAATCAAAAAGGGTGCATCAAAGGGATAAACATCTCAGGCAATTCATAATAGCATGACATGGTATAGCCCTTTGTGACGGAGAAGTCTTGTATTTCTTCGTCTTCGGCATTCGCGTCGGTGTTCACCTTCGCGAAGATTGCCAGCACCTTGTCGATGCACCAGATAATATTGCTATCTCTATAGCTAATAAAATAAGTGCATTACTTAAGGTTGACACGCAGGTCATTAAAGTGACAATCATATGGCTCCAGCCATCATGCCGAATCATGACACGCAGGTCATGTTAATTAATTTACATCATATAGTCATCTCATACATAATCAAATTAATATGAGCACTGCTATACCACATCACATGCACATGCAAACTATCCTGCAAAACCAAGTTAGATGCCTCTAATCGGTTTATGCACAATTTCATTTTACGTGGCTTCTAAGATTTCGAAGCAAACCGAAGCTACCAACGTCCATCATCAAGTATGATAATTCAAGTCGCTAGATTAACTTTGCGGGGTGTATGAAACACGAGATAATAAATCTCGAGCCCCATACTGAACTTCATCATACACATGACCCCCGTGCAGATCATATCTGCATTGCCCTTTCGTCTGCGAAATTTCATCTTTCTCTCTAACTATGGTGGAATTCAATGAACTGTTAGCACTTCGTTGATCAATCAGGATCGCGGATTGCCAGAACTTTGAAATTCCACCATGCATTTATCAAGATCAGAAATATGCAAATTCCAGGGAAGCAACAAGAACATCGGGTAACAGATTTCATCTACTACCCGCACAAATAATTATCAGCAATAGAACTCATCTACTACAAATTATATTGTGCAACACCCATACATCTCTATGTATTCTAGATCGTAACCTGCATCTACGCATAGCACGGCTCTTGATGCCACTGTAGGGTAACGCAGCAGAAAAGAAAAAATTTCTGACCTACGCACCAGCCCAGGACCACTATGGAGACTGCATACAAGGTTTGATCTTTTCGTTACCGACTCGTAGCGCAGCGGAAGTAGAGTCGATGACGATTGGCGGTGCAGATCCCCGCAGCTAGGATTTACAACCTCCCAACCACGAGGATGTACTCCCTTGCCGGACAACCCTTTGGGAGGCAGTCGGACAGTCCCTCGGACGATGTCACGGACAGCCCTCCGGGAGGACCCTCGAAACTCGAACGGAAACTTGGACAGCCCTTCGGGAGGACCCTCGAACTGCCCCTCAGGCAAAAGATCGAAACTACGACCTCTCTACAGGGTTGCACACATACGGTGTCAGCTATCCGGCAGGGCTTCGCCGTCCAGAACTAGTTCCTGCCGGAACCCAGACAGCCTTTCGGCTCTATGAAACTATTTCGTGGGAGGGAGAGAGAGAGCCAGACAAAGCATGGCATGTGTATGAGAGCAAGGGATGAGTGTGGAGAGCACCCCTCCACCTCTATTTATAGGAAAGCCAAGGGGTAAAGTTGGCATACAAAAAATACAAAAATACCCCCACTTTATGTCACACATAAAGATAATAAAAGGCAAAAAGGGATGGCATGTGGAGCTCCATGGAGGAGCTCCACCTTGGCCGGCCACCATCATGGGGCCCCCCCAAGGGGGGTTCCTTAGTGCCTAAGTCTTTCTAGAAGCCTTTTGGGAAAATCCCAAAAGGTGGCTTTCCAAAAAATTAACCATAAAGTGATTTTCACTATTCACGTAGACAATTTTCCGCGACCGTTAAATCTGAAAATATTTCTATGGGTCTTAGAATAATTCCAGTACCCACTAAAATGATATTGGATTCGTTCCGAAACAATTCCGGATTAGTGATTTTCATCTGCGAAAAGCAACCAAACCGGTTCCGGCAGCTCCGGAACATTTCCGGTTTTTGTCCCGCAAAAATCCCAGAAGTTACCAGAACAATTCTGGCAACCTCCAAGAATTTTCAGGTGTGTGCCGAAACCAATTTGACTTAATGGTATACCCCGAATCAACTTTTTAGTTTTACCGGAACTATTCCGGTGTCCTCTCCGGAACGTTTCCGTTGTGTCCGAAACTTTTCCGGTGATTTTCTCTCAGACTCCCTGTCTAGTATTCAGTAGATAGATGACCCTTAAGCATGTGACCCTATAGGTTCGGTGAAGTATAGACATGACCCGGAACACTTTCCGATCAATGATCAACATCGGAGCCGTGGACACCCATATTGACCCCTATACCCACATGAATGAATATTCGAGTGAACCTCCAGTTGCCGTGTGCTATTCCTGTTGCTTCGCGATATGTTACAAATACCCGAGGTGAGAATCATCGGCATCCCCGTGGATCAACAACTTGTCCACTATGCCAGTTACCTCGTTACCGGTTTTGTTCTCTTTTCTCGTTCCCGTGTTCCGGCATCCCTGTGATCAAATCACAATGTGTCTGGCCAGACGATGGTGGATACCGTAACACCGAGAGGGCCCAGAGATATCTCTCCATCGTCGGAGGAGCAAATCCCAATCTTGAGCTATCAAGTTACTTGACATACTTTTCCATGAACCCGTAAGCCGCCGTAATAGCCACCCATTTACGGATGACGTTTAACAAACCCCAAAGTTCATGAATCAAGCATGAAGAAACTTGATACTCTCATGGTCTAAGGAATTATGCAAACGTAAACTTTCTCTGTGTTATTAACCATTATCTTGTGACGAATGTATCTCATAGCATAACATCAATTCGGGTCGATTCAACACAAGTGTTCTCCTAACATTGTGCCCTCAAAATTACCGGCATAGACATGCCCATGATCAGGAAAATAGGACCATCATGCAACACTTGAGCTAGTCTTAGAGGCATGACTAGGAATACATTTTACCGTTTATTATTCCACACGTGCATATGAGTCTTCCTCCGAGCCTCGTGGTTATTGCAGACTCGAGAACCATAGCAGTTATAGCATGGAACATAAACTTAATCAGGAACATGAAGATAAATAATGACATTTATTATTGCCTCTAGGGCATATCTCCTATAGACCTTCGTGCCACTCATCATCTCCGTGAACCGGCCCTATTACCTAAGCCGGCCTGTCCTCGCCAGGCCTCGGTAAGCCGGCCCACCAATAGTCCTTCAACCCCGCAGCAAGTTGACCCGCTGAGCCTGCTCTATGGCCAGGTCAACACCCTGCCGGGTCTACATGCTGGTAAACATCCCCAACAGGCGCCGTTGCCGGGGAGACATCATCAAAACTTATCAAGTACCTTCGCACAAACTATCCCTTACTTGCATTTATTTTATTTGCCTTTTTATTTACATTTGCCTCTCGTTTTCATCTCCCCCACTTTTATTTTTTTTTACAAAAACACAAAAATATTTTATTTTCTTGCTTGCTTGCTCAAAGTTGCTATCATGACTAAGTTTGGAAAAATTGGTAATTCTCCCGCCACTAGAGCGGAGTCTTCAGACAACCCTTCCGTACTTTTGAACCTTATAAATGATGAAAAGAGAGGCTTTCCTAAAGTTGCTAAAGAAAAATTAGATAATCTTGCCAATGATGATCCTGATAAAGAACAACCCACTATCATGCATACTAAAAAAACTCCGTATAGGTAGTGGTAATATTATTGGAAAAGGTGTTATTCAGGATTTCTTTACTTGTGCTGGCACGTTACCTATGTTAGAAGGGTCAATTCTTAATAAAACTTCTAGCCTTGCGGATGCCATATCTTTGCTTATAGTTGAATTTGAGAGACAATTTGTGCATATGCATCCCTCTATACAAAGGATACTTATAGAGTTTTCAAATATTCGTAATCCTTCCGTCAAACGTGTAGTCACTTTATTCCTAGCTTATGAATTTGGTCACATCATGAAAGAGGCCCGTGAAATATTTGCTCATTACAATATAAATAGTGGATGTCCTCCTATAGAAGAAATCCTTTACAACCAGGAGGCAAAGAGGAGATTACAATCTCCATATTATGCTGCTTATAATGAGAATCTTAGAAATAAGGTTCCCCCATCTACATTAATTGACAAAATTTCTGAACTCAATGATAATTTTGCTATACAAAATACCGTATTGGGACTTGTGCTTGAGAAAAAACTAAAGGAACATATTCAAAGAAACATGTATAATGAAGAGATAGTCATCACTTACAAAGGGCCAAAGGAGGAATCCCCTCCTCCTAAACTTGATCTTATGGATCCTTATCCTATTAAATTTAGACCTTTTGAGTACTTTTGCTTTCCACTTAGAAAACTTGCTGCAGAAAGAAGAGAGTATGAGATGAGCATGGACGATCCCCCTTACCTTGATGATAACACTTGAAACTATGCATTATGCCTAGCTAGGGGCATAAAAAAATAGTGCTTGTTGGGAGGCAACCCAATATTTATTTTTATTGCACCATTTTATTTTCTTGTGTCACACAATTATAGCCTCTGTTATGATTGTGTTTTTATGTTTTAATTAGCATTTGTGCCAAGTAATGCCTTTGGGATGATTTGGATGATAGTATAATTGATGTTGTTTGAAAACAGAAAATTTTGCGCTTAGTTCTGGAATTTTCATTCTGTACTGGCGCCTGATAAAATTCTGAATTGTTTACACGGTATTGGAATATGAATTTTCCACGTTGTCCTAATGTTTCAGAATTTTTGGAGTTACAGAAGTATGACGTTAATTCAGATCTTTACAGACTGTTCTGTTTTAGACAGATTCTGTTTTTGTTGCATAGTTTGCTTATTTTGATGAATCTATGGATTGTATCGGGGGGTATAAGTCATGCAGAAGTTGGAGTACAGTAGAATTATGCCAATATTAAATATGAATCAATTTACAACAGTACTTAGAGTTTAAGATTTGATTATTATACTAACGGATCTCACGAGTTTTCTGTTGAGTTTTGTGTGCTGAAGTTTTCAAGTTTTGGGTGAGATCATGATGGATAAAGGAATAAGGAGCGGAAAGAGCCTAAGCTTGGGGATGCCGAAGGCACCCCAAGGTAATATTCAAGAAATACCCAAGCGTCTAAGCTTGGGGATGCCCCAGATGGCATCCCCTCTTTCGTCTACAATCTATCGGTAACTCACTTGGAGCTATATTTTTATTCATCACATGATATGTGTTTTGCTTGGAGCGTCTTGTGCTATAGTTTTATTTCCTTTGTTTGATTTTTAGTTTGACACAATCATATTTGCTGAACACACCTTTTTGAGAGGGACACACATTATTCGCGATTTGTTAGAATACTCTATGTGCTTCCCTTATATCTTTTGAGCTAGGCAGTTGCTCTAGTGCTTCACTTATATCTGTTAGAGCACGGCGGTGGTTATATTTTGAAGAAATAGTTGCACTCTCATGCTTCACTTATATCTTTTTGAGAGTCTAATATATAGTAATGGCAATTTGCACATGTTAAAAGAATGGTCCTGATATGATAAGGTATCCAAGGGGGATATAATAAAAACCTTCATGTAGATCACTGAGTATGAAGTGCATGGTTAATTTTATTAATGTCGTAATACAAAAGGATATAGGTTCATGATCATTGGTTAGTAGAAATATTGGTATTAAAGTTTGTTATGACATATTCACCTAAGTATTAGTTGTGGCATGGCGAGGAAGTTGGAGCATTTATAGGTCTGAAATGAAATCCTTGAGTACTGTTATAATCGGGGTCGCGCGATGCTTAACTCCTACCAAGCCTCCTCCTAGGGACATGCGGTGAGTGCTTTGCTTCGAGGGCTAAGTAGACTTTTGCAATAAGTTTGTGAGTTCTTTATGACTAAAGTGAGTCCATGGATTATACGCACTCCTATCTTTCTGTAATTTGCTAACCTCTTCGGTACCGTGCCTTGCCCTTTCTCACCTCGAGAGTTGGCGCAAACTTTGCCGGTGCATCCAAACCCCATGATATGATACACTCTTTCACACATAAACCCCTTTTACCTTCCTCAAAACAGCCACCATACCTACCTATTATGGCATTTCCATAGCCATTCCGAGATATATTGCCATGCAACTTCCACCGTTCCGTTTATATGACACACATCATCATTGTCATATTGCTTTGCATGATCATATAGCCGACATAGTATTTGTGGCAAAGCCACCGTTCATCATTTTTCATACATGTTACGCTAGATCATTGCACATCCTGGTACACTGCCAGAGGCATTCATATAGAGTCATATTTGTTCTAGTATCGAGTTGTAATTTCGAGTTGTAAGTAAATAAAAGTGTGATGATCATCGTTATTAGAGCATTGTCCCAGTGAGGAAAGGATGATGGAGGCTATGATTCCCCAACAAGTCGGGATGAGGCTCCGGAAGGAAAAAAAGGAGAAAAAAATAAAAAAATAAATGAATGAGATGAAAAGAGAGAAGGGGCAATGTTACTATCCTTTTCCACACTTGTGCTTCAAAGTAGCACCATGTTTTCATATAGAGAGTCTCCTATGTAGTCACTTTCATATACTAGTGGGAAGTTTTCATTATAGAACTTGGCTTGTATATTCCGATGATGGGCTTCCTCAAATGGCCGAGGTCTTCATGAGCAAGCAAGTTGAATGCACACCCACTTAGTTTTCAGTTTGAGCTTTCATACACTTATAGCTCTTAGTGCATCCGTTGCATGGCAATCCCTACTCCTCGCGTTGATATCGATTGATGGGCATCTCCATAGCCCATTGATCCGCCGAGTTGATGTGAGACTTTCTTATTCTCCTTTCCCTTATTTGATACCTACCACCGCATTCTATTCCACCTAGTGTTATATCCATGGCTTGCGCTCATGTATTGCATGAGAGTTGAAAATGCTGAAGCGTGTTAGAAGTGAGATCCAATTGCGTGGTTTAACACCGGGATGCTCACTATTTATATATTTGTGATGAAGATAGAGTCATGCCATGATTAATATGAGAAAGTGAGTAGGGGTAACACTCGTTAAGGATCGTATATTTTGAAAGTTAATGATTATGCTTCGTATGTTCATGGATATTATTATGTTGATATTGTTAATTCATCACTTCACAACTTATATGCCATAAAGAGATTACATAATAAACATGTTGGGTAGCATTCCACATCAAAAATTCTGTTTTATCATTTACCTACTCGAGGACGAGCAGGAATTAAGCTTGGGGATGCTTGCTATGTCTCCAACGTATCTATAATTTTTGATTGTTCCATGCTATTATAGTATCAATCTTGGATGTTTTATATGCAATTATATATCATTTTTTGGGACTAACCTATTGACCTAGTGCCCAGTGCCAGTTGCTGTTTTCTGCCTGTTTTTCGTTTTTTAGGAAATCAGTACCAAACGAAGTCCAAATGCCACAAAACTTTTTGACAATTTTTTTCTCGACAAAAGAGACCCTGGAAGCTTCGGGAGGAAGCCAGAAGCCTCACGAGGAGGGCACAAAGCAACAGGGCGCGGCCCCAGGGGGCGCGCCCTGATGCCTTGTGGGCCCCTCGTGGCTCCTTTTGACCTAATTCCACTTCTATAAATTCTCAAAAATTGGGAAACCAACAGAGAGCCAGACAAGAAAACCCTACCGCCGCCGCAAGCTTCTGTTCTTTCACGATCCCATATGGAGGCCTTTTCCGACACTCTGCCGGAGGGGGAATCGATCACGGAGGGCTTCTACATCAACCTTGCTGCCCCTCCGATGATGTGTGAGTAGTTTACCACCGACCTACGGGTCCATAGTTAGTAGCTAGATGGCTTCTTCTCTCTCTTTGATCTTCAATACAAAGTTCTCCTCGATGTTCTTGGAGTTCTATCCGATGTAATCTTCTTTTGCAGTGTGTTTGTTGGGATCCGATGAATTGTGGGTTTATGATCAGATTATTCATGAGAAATATTTGAGTCTTCTCTGAACTCTTTTATGCATGATTGTTATAGCTTTGTATTTCTCTCCGATCTATCCGTTTGGTTTGGCCAACTAGATTGATTTATCTTGCAATGGGAGAAGTGCTTTGTGATGGGTTCAATCTTGCAGTGTTCTATATCCCAGTGACAGAAAGGGACAAGACACATATTTGTATTGTTGCCATTAAGGCTAAAACGATGGGGTTTATTCATATTGCTTGAGTTTACTTTGTCTACATCATGTCATCTTGCTTAAGGCGTTACTCTGTTTTATACTTAATACTCTAGATGCATGTTGGATATCAGTCGATGAGTGGAGTAATAGTAGTAGATCCAGGCAGGAGTCGGTCTACTTGTCTAGGACGTGATGCCTATATACATGATCATTACCTTGAATATCCTCATAACTATGCGCTTGTCTATCAATTGCCCAACACTAATTTGTCTACCCACCGTATGTTATGCGCTCGAGAGAGAAGCCTCTAGTGAAAACTATGGCCCCCGGGTCATTTATCATTATTATATAAACAATAATCCTAAAAATACTTTGCTGCAATTTATTTACTTTTATTTTATTTTGCAATTTACTTTATCAATTTATCTATCACTATGAGATTTAATCCTTGCAATTAACCACCGAGGGGATTGACAACCCCCTTGTTCACGTTGGGTGCAAGTATTGGCTTTTGTGTGTGTAGTTGCTGCTAAAGAGGTTTTGCTTGGTTCTCCTACTGGATTGATAACCTTGGTTCTTAACTGAGGGAAATACTTATCTCTACTGTACTGCATCATCCTCTCCTCTTCGAGGAAATCCCAACGCCGCTCAAAGTAGCAATCGCCGAACACGACGTCTAAAGCAATTTGTCCGAGTGACTTTGCCTTCTTCCCGGGAATGACCCCGTGGGACTACATGTTGCTCTTGCTTAGTCCAGACATCAGAATCTCCATTGCTTTCTGAGTGTCGGCGTAGAGGATGTTCAGTCCGCTCCCACCGTCCATGAGCACCTTGCACAGCCGGACTACACTAACAGCCGGATCAACAACCAGCGCTTGCCGCCCTAGGGTCGGTATGTGAGCTGGGTGATCCGACTGATCGAAAGTAACAGGCGTCTGAGCCTGATACGTCTCCAACGTATCTATAATTTATGAAGTATTCATGCCATGTTTATTATAGTTTTGTATGATTTTGGTGCACTTTTATATGGCTTTTATATGATTTTTATGGACTAACATATTGACCTAGTGCCCAGTGCCAGTTGTTGTTTTCAGCTTGTTTTTGGTTTTCCAGAAAATCCATATCAAATGAAGTCCAAATGCAGCGAAACTCTTTAACGATTTTTTCTGGAAGGAAACAGACCCAGGAAGCTTTGCGGGAGCAGCAGAAGACCCACAGGGGCCCCACAAGCCACCAGGGCGCGCCAACCCCCAGGCGCGCCCTGGTGCCTCGTGGGCCCCCTGTGGCACCTCTTTGCGTGATTACAACGCTGAAAAATCCTATATATTCATAAACCCCCGAAAGTTAACCTAGATGAGTTTTTACGCCGTCGCAAGCCTCTGTACCTCCACAATCTCATCTACAGCCCTTTTCAGGCACCCTGCCGGAGGGGGGAATCATCACCCTTCATCATCCCGGCGGTCTCCATGACGAGGAGGGAGTAGTTCACCCTCGGGGCTGAGGGTATGTACTAGTAGCTATGTGTTTGATCTCTCTCTCTCGTGTTCTTGATTTGGCACGATCTTGATGTACCGCGAGCTTTGTTAATGTAGTTGGATCATATGGTGTTTCTCCCTCTCTATCTTGTTGTGATGAATTGAGTTTTTACCTTTGAGGTTTCACTATTATCGAATTGAATATTTTTATGGATTTGAGAACACTTGATGTATGTCCTGCACATGAATACCCGTGGTGACAATGGGGTATTATATTGATTCACTTGATATATGTTTTGGCACTCAACTCGCGGATTCCCGAGGTGACATTGGGGTAATCTATGCATAGGGTTTGATGCACATTTTCGTCCTACTTTCTGCGGTAGAAATCTTGGGGCACTCTTTGAAGTTCTTTGTGTTGGATTGAATATTATTAATCTGAATTTGTTTGATGCATATAGTATAATCAACTCACAAATACTTGTGGTGACATTGGAGTATCTAGGTGACATTAGAGTTGGTTATGCATATCATATGGTGTTATTTTAGTACGAACTCTAGGGCTATTTGTGACACTTAGAGGAATGGCTCAATAGATTGATCGGAAAGGATAACTTTGAGGTGGTTTCGTACCCTACAACAATTTCTATCTTATGTTCTCCGCGAATAGGAACTTTGGAGTGATTCTTTGTCGCACGTTGAGGGATTGTTATATGATCCAATTATGTTAGCATTGTTGAGAGATTGCACTAGTGAAAGTATGAACCCTAGGCCTTGTTTCTAAGCATTGCAATACCGTTTGTGCTCACTTTTGTTATTTTTTACCTTGATGTTTTTATTTATTCAGATTATAAAAATATATTTCTACTATCCATACTACACTTGTATCACCATCTCTTCGCTGAACTAGTGCACCTATACAATTTACCATTGTATTTGGTGTGTTGGGGACACAAGAGATTTCTTGTATTTGGTTGCAGGGTTGTTTGAGAGAGACCATCTTCATCCTACGCCTCCCACGGATTGATAAACCTTAGGTCCTCCACTTGAGGGAAAATTGCTACTGTCCTACAAAACTATGCGCTTGGAGGCCCAACACGAGTCTACAAGAATAAGTTGTGTAGTAGACATCAAGCTCTTTTCTGGCGCCATTGGCGGGGAGGTGAGTGCTTGAAGGTATATCTTTAGATCTTGCAATTGAATATTTTAGTTTCTTGTTTATCACTAGTTTGGCTTACAAAATAAAACTAAAAAAATGGAATTGAGGCTGCCTCATATTATTCGTCTTTATAATGTCTTTCTTGAAAATGATGGATCGGAAAATTGTGCTCAATTGATAGAAGAAGAATTCAATAAAATGTTTGGCATAAAATCCATGAATAATGAGCATGATTGCAATATTGCTAGTATGAATTCTTTGAATATCCATGATGCTAGTGATATGCAAAGCCATAAGCTTGGAGATGCTATGTTTGATGAATATGAAATTTTTAGTCCCCCAAGTTTTGATGAGAATTTTTTTTATGATGAAACCATGCCTCCTATTTATGATGATTATATTGATCAAAGTGGATTTGGAGAGGTCATGACTTTATTTAATAATGAATCCACTATTTTGGAAGAGGTTTCAATTGATTATGACAACAAAGTTGCTATCTATGATGATTATGGTGATGACATGTATGATATAAAGAATAATGATAACCATGAAACTTGTCATCTTGATTTTAATTTTCAATTGGATTATGCCAATCAAGTATCACATGATAGTTATTTTGTTGAGTTTGCTCCCACTATTATGAATGAGAAGAAAATTGCTTATGTGGAGAGTAATAAAATTTCTATGCTTGTGGATCATGAAAATAATGCTTTATGTGATAGCTATATTGTTGAATTCATTCATGATGCTACTGAAAATTATTATGAGAGAGGATCATATGCTTGTAGGTGTTGCAATAATATCATTTTTCCTCTCTATGCGTTGAAAGTTTTGAAGTTATGCTTGTTTTGCCTTCCTATGCTAGTTGATTCTTGCTCCCATAAACTATTTGCTCACAAAATCCCTATGCATAGGAAGTGGGTTAGGCTTAAATGTGCTAGTCATATGCTTCATGATGCTCTCTTTGTGTTTCAATTCTTTACTTTTATGTGAGCATCATTGAAATCATCATGCCTAGCTAAAAAGGCATTAAAGAAAGCGCTAGTTGGGAGACAACCCAATACTTATACCTACTGTTTTTTGTGTTCACATGATTAAGCTATTGTGTTAATCATGTTTTATATGTTTTCTTTCAATAATGTGCCAAGTAAAGCCTTTGGGATAGTGTGGATACTTGTTGATTCGATTCTGTGCAAAAACAGAAACTTTTGCGTCCAGTGCTGAAATTTCTATTCTGTACTGGGGCGTGAGAAAATTCTGAAATTTTCACAGAGCATTTGGTTACAAATTTTTTACGTTGCCTAATTTTTCAGAATTCTTGGAGGTACAGAATTATGTTTTTTAAATCACTCACTACATGTTGTTCTGTTTTTGACAGATTCTGTTTTTGTTGCATAGTTTGCTTGTTTTAGTGTTTCCATAGCTTATATTATGAGATATAAATTATGGAAATTATAGAATATACAGTAGGCATTATGTGAGAACAATTATGAATCTTGTCTTGGCAGTACCTAAGTGGATGATTTATTTTTATCATGCTAACCTATCTCGCAAGTTCCGTTAAGTTTTGTGTGATTGAAGTTTTCAAGTTTTGGGTGACATATCGATATGAGGAGAATAAGGAGTGGCAAGACCCTAAGCTTGGGGATGCGCAAGGCACCCCAAGTTAATATTCAAATAATACTCAAGCGTCTAAGCTTGGGGATGCCCCGGAAGGCATCCCCTCTTTCGTCTTCAACACTATCGGTAACCTCACTCGGAGCTATATTTTTATTCGTCACATAATATGAGTTTTGCTTGGAGCGTCATTTTCTTCTGTTGATATTTCCTTTGTTTTATCAATAATCATGTTTTGTATCTTTTATTTCAATAAAATGCCAATTATAGCCTTTACCATGCTCAGTTTGCAAGTTCATGTGTTGCTGTTTGAAAACAGAAAGTTTTCTGGTATGTCCAGAATATTCCTGAATAGTAAGAACATGATAAAAATCTGAAATTTTTACATAGTAAGCATGCATGAGTTCTCTGTCACATGGTAATTTTTCAGAATTTTTGGAGTTAGGGAAGTATGAATTTTTATTCACCCTTTACAGACTGTTCTGTTTTGGCAGATTGCTGTTATAGTTGCATTGTTTGCATATGTTTGCTTGTTTAATGTTTCTATTTGTGGATAGGAGTATTAAATTTGCAGAGGAATTTAGTATGCAATGTTTAATTATAATTTTTGTGATTTGTTACAGTAGAGAATGTCAAGGTTTTGAGTTGATTTATACTAACTTATCTCACGAGTTCTTGTTGAGTTTTGTGTGGATGAAGTTTTTAAAGATTTAGGAGAAGCCATGATATGAGAGGAATTAAGGAGACACGAGAGCTCAAGCTTGGGCATCCCAAGTTAATATTTCAAGAAGTCTCAAGCATCTAAGCTTGGGGATGCCCCGGTAGGCATCCCACCTTTCTTCATCAACACCTATCGGTTAGCCTAAGTTTTTACTTGTTCACATGAGATGTGCTATTCTTGGAATGTCATTTTATTTTGTTCCTTTGTTGTTTGAATAAAATACTTAAGATCTGAAATTTTTAAATGAGAGAGAGTCCTCACATAGCTACCTATTTACTTAACTACTCATTTGTTCTTCACTTATATCTTTTTGGAGTAGTTTGTCATTTACTCTTGTTCTTCACTTATATCCTATGAGTAAATTGTGAAAAAAATTGAATATCATAAAGTTTAAATTACATGTGCTTCATATGCTTGTATCATGCCTAGTGGTAGCTTCACATTGGGTTTAGAAGGTAAATTCTATTGAAGCTTGACAATCACAATATTGGTCATACAAGCAATTCATGAATGATTAGTATAAGGAAGAGAACTTTCACATATAAATATATTATCTTGGACATCTTTTATGATTGTGAATACCCATTAATTATTTTCAAACTTGAGCAAATTAGTTGAAGTTGGACAAGGAAGACAACATAATGAGTTATGTTTGGGTATATTTGCATAGAAGTTACATTGTTATGGATCCTCCAACATGTGGTGCTTGCTTAGGATCTTTTGCTAGCCAAAAATTCGTACTAAGTAGAGATACTACTTGTGCATCCAAAAACCCTTAAATCCAGTTTCTTCCCATGAGTGTCCACCATACCTACCTATGGATTGAATAAGATCCTTCAAGTAAGTTGTCATCGGTGCAAAAAGCAATAAAAATTGCTCCTAAATATGTATGATCTTTTATTGCAAGGGAAAATAAGCGTTGTACGAACTTGTGATGGTAAAGAAATAAAAGCGACGGACTGCATAATAAAGGTTGCTATCACAAGGGGCAATATAGCATGACGTTCCTTTGCATTAAGGGCTTGTGCATCCAAAAATAAAAAGCGCATGACAACCTCTGCTTCCCTCTGTGAAGGGCCTATCTTTTACTTTATGTATTTACTTTTATTCAAGAGTCAATAGTATTACTTCTCATCTCAACCTTAATTATTCTCTAGTTGGCAAACATCATGTGGTGGGGAAAGATCCAGGCACATATGGCCAGTCAAATATATTTGATCATGAATTATTATTGTTGACAATTATCTCTATGATAAATAAGTTGGGAGGCGAAACATTAAGCCCCTATCTTTCTTTGTGTTCGATGGATGCCATTTGTTCTAAAAATATGCTTTGAGTACTAGCAATCATAGAAGACTATATGATAATTGAGTATGTGGAGCTCTTACTTAGACTTTCTTGAAATTAAGTTGAATTGCAATTGTTTGGTGACTAAGAACATAGGTTGTCAAGTTTCAAGAGAATGCATTGTTTGAACCATACCATGTGAATTGATTGCTACTTTATCGTGATGAGTTTTATGAGAAAGAATTGATGTTATGATGCTAGGAAAAGTGATTGAAATTATCATTGATCAAACTTATTCACTATGCTAGCATTCACACTTCATAAATTGTTTCTTTTATCATTTACCTACTCGAGGACGAGCAGGAATTAAGCTTGGGGATGCTCATACGTCTCCAACATATCTATAATTTATGAAGTATTCATGCCATGTTTATTATAGTTTTGTATGATTTTGGTGCACTTTTATATGGCTTTTATATGATTTTTATGGACTAACATATTGACCTAGTGCCCAGTGCCAGTTGCTGTTTTCTTCTTGTTTTTGGTTTTCCAGAAAATCCATATCAAATGAAGTCCAAATGCAGTGAAACTTTTTGACGATTTTTTCTGGAAGGAAACAGACCCAGGAAGCTTCGAGGGAGCAGCAGAAGACCCACAGGGGCCCCACAAGCCACCAGGGCACGCCACCCCCCTAGGCGCGCCCTGGTGCCTCGTGGGCCCCCTGTGGCACCTCTTTGCGTGATTCCAACGCTGAAAAATCCTATATATTCAAAAAAAAAACGAAAGTTAACCTAGATGAGTTTTTACGCTACCGCAAGCCTCTGTACCTCCACGATCTCATCTACATCCCTTTTTTGGCACCCTGCCGGAGGGGGAATCATCACCGGAGCACATCTTCATCATCCTGGCGGTCTCCATGACGAGGAGGGAGTAGTTCACCCTCGGGGCTGAGGGTATGTACTAGTAGCTATGTGTTTGATCTCTCTCTCTCTCGTGTTCTTGATTTGGCTCGATCTTGATGTACCGTGAGCTTTGTTAATATAGTTGGATCATATGGTGTTTCTCCCTCTCTATCTTGTTGTGATGAATTGAGTTTTTACCTTTGAGGTTTCACTATTATCGGATTGAATATTTTTATGGATTTGAGAACACTTGACGTATGTCTTGCATATGAATACCCGTGGTGACAATGGGGTATTATATTGATTCACTTGATATATGTTTTGGCACACAACTCGCGGATTCCCGAGGTGACATTGGGGTAATCTATGCATAGGGGTTGATGCACGTTTTCGTCCTACTTTCTCCGGTAGAAATCTTGGGGCACTCTTTGAAGTTCTTTGTGTTGGATTGAATATTATGAATCTGAAGTTGTATGATGCATATCGTATAATCAACTCACGGATACCTGTGGTGACATTGGAGTATCTAGGTGACATTAGAGTTGGTTGATGTGTATCATATGGTGTTATTTTAGTACGAACTCTAGGGCTATTTGTGACACTTATAGGAATGGCTCAATAGATTGATCAGAAAGGATAACTTTGAGGTGGTTTCGTACCCTACAACAATTTCTATCTTATGTTCTCCGCGAATAGGAACTTTGGAGTGATTCTTTAATGCACGTTGAGGGATTGTTATATGATCCAATTATGTTAGCATTGTTGAGAGATTGCACTAGTGAAAGTATGAACCCTAGGCCTTGTTTCTAAGCATTGCAATACCGTTTGTGCTCACTTTTGTTATTTGCTACCTTGCTGTTTTTATTTATTCAGATTATAAAAATATATTTCTACTATCCATACTACACTTGTATCACCATCTCTTCGCCGAACTAGTGCACCTATACAATTTACCATTGTATTTGGTGTGTTGGGGACACAAGAGATTTCTTGTATTTGGTTGCAGGGTTGTTTGAGAGAGACCATCTTCATCCTACGCCTCCCACGGATTGATAAACCTTAGGTCATCCACTTGAGGGAAAATTGCTACTGTCCTACAAAACTCTGCGCTTGG